>OX422213.1:241108659-242308659 GCA_949130495.1 Sambucus nigra | reverse complement strand
CTGCGGCAGTTAAAGAAGCCGCGGAATCAACTGGCAGAGGCCAGAAAAGGAGAACAGGGCAATTAGAGAAAAAATTAGGTGTCTATACTCCGTTGACCTTCCCGCTTGAGGAGATCTTTGAGTCTATCAAAGAGGACAAGATTTTGAGGTGGCCAGAAAAGTTGAGAGCTCGACCCCACAAGAGGAACAAAGTTATCTGGTGCAAATTCCATCAGGACTACGGCCATAACACAGAGCAATGCTATACTCTAAAAGATGAAGTTGAAAGGCTAATTGGGCAAGGGATGCTGCAGCGATTCCTGAAGAATGCATAAAAGACTCAGCTGGACCTGACAGAGGCTGCATGCCGCAGCTCATCCTTAGTCTTTACAATTTCAGCTATTCCTGTTTATGTTTTTTTTTTGGGGGGGGGGGGGGGAGGGGGCTCATTGTAGCCTTAATACTTAAGACCTTATGTTTTATTAACAAAGTCATTAGCTGAAGCATACATATATAAATATATGAATTAGAAATTTTTTCCATATCTGATATTTCTCTTGGTTTCATAACCTGCTATCTCACAAAAAGACTTTGTGTCTTAAACAGATTCCAGAGGAAGAATAACAAATTATCTCGGAAGATTATTATTATTTCGGGATGCGCATATGTAGGGATTACGACCTTTATATATGTGCAACTACATCTTATCATATGATGATAATATTCACGAAAGCGTCTGAAGATTAAAGGAGCTTTCATTAGCCACGGGGCCTTACAATGCCCGTTCTCAGCTTTTGGGATGCGCCATCAGGCCGGGAGACTTATACTATCTAGCCAGGGATGGATTTATATATATCAGCAGCTGTGGGTGGCTTAATAACATAACCCAGCCTAGAGAGGCTTGATAGTGTCTCGCATATTAGCTGTGGCTGTCTTAATCACATAACCCATCCTAGAGAGGCTTGATAGTGTCTCGCATATTAGCTGTGGGTGTCTTAATAACATAAACCAGCCTGGAGAGACTTGATAGTGTCTCGCATATTAGCTATGGGTGGCTTAATAACGTAACCCAGCCTGGAGAGGCTTGATAGCGTCTCGCATGCTAGGGCTTGGTGACATGACCCAACCCGAGAAGACTTGGAAACTGCAACATATGTCTACAGAGGCGCATTATTCAGATAAACCAGAAATGTGCCGCATCCCACCGGTACGGTTGCAGAGCTCTAGGAGCCACTCATTCATAAAAATGATGAGGCACTAACATCTTGAAGCATGAGAAATCTACAATGTAGAATGCGACGGTAGAAGAGAATCAGTTGTACCAAGTCTAAGGAAAGAGTTCTCTACATGTTCCATGTTGGTTATGGGATTACAAAATATAAACGGTTAAGATAATCGGGTGCAATGAAAGAAGCTGGAGATCCATGCAATCAGCAAGTCCCAGCCTTGAAATTATGTCCGCGGCAATCAGGCAAAGATGTTTACATGACGCGACATAATAACGAGTTGCGGCTTGTACGCAGCTGACGTGATGCAGCAGTCGATGCCAGGGATTTAACACCATTTGATGGACGCAGACATTGATAAAAAATCGAACTATGAAGAAATCGACCTCTGTCGGCGGACTTGAAATTTTACGTCTGTCGGGACGTGGATGCATTTTCAGAAATGAGGCAGTAACGTACAACCATTCATTATAGCAAGCAATGTAAGACATGCAATATAAAAGAGCAAGGAATACATTAAGCAGTCAATCGTAGTGGTAAAAATATGGCCGCAGCCTTGGTATTAATAGCCATAGATTACAGACTGAAGGCCGCAGCCACAAAAGAAGTTTAAAGATTACAAAAGGGAGGGACGCAGCCCTATATTAATGATGCAACAGAAATTAAGAGTTAAAGAGGCTGCGTCATCATCATCATCATCATTTTCTCCGCCCGCGACAGTCTCGGTCTCTCCGTCCGCGGCTTCTGCCTCTGCCTCGGCCCTAAGCCTTGCTCTCTCTTCTGTCGCGGCCTTAAGTTCAGCGATGCACTCTTGATGTTCGGAATTGCTTAACTTCCAGGCAAGGACATCCTCCTTGGCCTCATGGAACCTCCTGATAAATCTTTACCGCAGCTCCTGGTAGCCGCGGAGTTATGCCCTGTTATTGATAAGGAAGAAATCCTTGGAGCCTTTGAATGACTCCACGGCATGATCTATGACTAGCTGGAGGGCGTCACCATGATCTTCTTCCAACTTTTTCACTGCCGCGGCATGATCTTCATCTTTTTGGGCGGACTTGGCTTCTAGCTCTTCATATTTCTGCTGGAGTAGGGCAAGCTTGGCATTTAAAATTTCCGCAACACGGGTGGCCTCCGTAGTCTGGGCCTGCGAGGATTTCAGGGATTCCGCAGCCTGTTTAAAATTCTCCTCCGCTTCTTCCCTCTCCTTGACGGCTTTCTCAAGGTCCATATGGGCTGCTTGAAGGGCCGCGGTAGCAGACTTTTTCCCTGCCTCAAAAGAAGAAGTTCGTGCAGCTTGCAAGTCCGCGGTATGGGCCCTCTTCTCGGCCTCTTTCAACCTATACAAGGCTTCGTACTTCCTCTTCTGGACCACAATCACATCTGCGGCCTGAAAGAAAAGACGTTAGAAAATATGGAAAAATATGAGATGCAAAGTCAAATGACAACTGGTACGTACCCTCAGAAGGCTATGGAGGCCACAGTCCTCCAGATCTTCATGATCTTCTCCAACTAGCCTTTCAAGGTCCGCGGCATCCAAGGCTCGCTTCATTCTCCGCGCAGCCTTTGCGATAGTGTCCCGGGAAGAATTGGGGTCAGGCTGCCTTAATTGAGGCATTGGTATACCATCAGGCCCAGACTCTCCACGGAATTGAGGAGGTGGCAAGTTCGCATTAACCACCACTACAGTTGGCGGTGGAGGAGAGGATGATTGAAGGGGCACTTCAGTTGACATTAGGCCAGCCGCGACCAAGTTTTCCCCTATGTCATCATCAAAATGGTCATGCGCAGGGTTTTCATCATTAACCACCTGATCCGCGGCAGGATCAGTAGCCTTATCGGCAGCGACCACGACTGGGGCAGCATTATTTTCTCCGGAGGGGGCCGCGACAGGTCCCTTGGCCTTAGACCTCTTCCTCTTTCTGCTCCGCGCAGTATTATTTAGGACGACTGGGACCTCATACATCTCCGCTAGCTGCGCCGCTAGCAACTCCCTGTCAATTTCTTCGCCTGAAAAGGAATGGCATGAGTTCGAGTTCAAGAGAATAAATGACCGCGAAGTAAAAATTATGGTGCAGTTAGTTACCTTCCCCACCCATTTGTTGAGGAATGGATTTGTTTGGGAAAAATCCTGCTTCAAAAATGGTTGCTGACGTTACAAGGGTGTTGAACTTCTTGTGTTCAGTAGGAACTTTCGCGGCCTCAGCAATCCTTTTTTCCTGCCGCTTGTTCAAATGCAAATTGTTAAGGGCTGCAGAAAGAAAAGACGATTCAGGTTAGTGGAAGTTACATGTGAAATAAAAAGGACGCGGCTATAATCTTATACCTAATTTTGAGGATGACCCCCACTGCCGCGGCATTTTATATGTTCTCTCTCTTTCATTCTCCTCGGGGTGCATCTCCCAGCCTTCACCGGAGATGTAGAAATATTTCCCTTTCCAATTCTTCACACTGGTCGGCCTCCCAGTGTTAAGGGTCTCGTCCCTTCCGCGGCTAGAGAGGTAATAATACCCCGCGAATTTCACTGTGTTCTCCTTTGGACGGTAGAAGTGAAAGAACTCTGCGGGAGTGATGTCCTTTTTGAACAAATTATCCCAAAGGAAAATTGCAGCGAGAACGGCTCTCCAGCCATTAGGGTCCAGCTGTGCCGAGGCCAGGTTCATTACCTGAAAAAGGCGACAGATAGGAACTGGGGTTGGTAGCCGCATCCCGTAAATGAAGGCGTGCAGTGGGAAGCAAATTCCATCATCGGATAGAACTGTGCACAGTCTTTGGTTCGCGGCAGGGGCCGAGCACGTCAAATTTTCTAGAAATTCGAAGGCCTTAGCAACCTGCTCAACCCAATCTTGGGTCATCGAGCCACGGATATCAAGCGCGGCCAAGGGTCTCTCAGCCCTCCCAGATGTTCCTCCTGGGTTATTTCTAGCAGCCTCGGCTCTATCTCCTTCACCTATGGGATGATTACTTGAGTTGGCCTCCTCTTCCATCGGCGGAGATTGGAAATCCTTCCCAGATACAGAATTCGCGGAGTCTGGGTCGAGTATTACGCACTTTGGGCAATATTTTAGTTTACAGGGCCCTACTGATCTTAGAGGGGGCACAAAAGTAAGCTCGGGGGGAGAGGTCCCAAAATGCTTTGCCCAAAAGCCTCTTAGGAACTCGTCTGGGTCAAAGCTCATATGGCTGCAGCAGTACTTGAAAAGCAGAGTTCGCTGTTAGGCGCCGCAGCCAGTAAGATTTGTAAGACTTCAAGAAGCCGCAGAAGGGTATTTTTGAGTTAAAAATGTCTACTTATGGGATCGTACTATCCCAACAAGCCGCGGCCACATCCATATCATAGAACATAGGATGTCGCGGTAATAAGATATAATTGCTTTTAGGGCATTCCTGGCCACGGCCATTCCTAAATTTTCAGTCCACTCTTTATGCTCTAGCAACAGCTATAATTATTTAACATGGATGTCTTGGGTTCATGGAAGTTTTAAGGCTATTCCGCGACTACCAAGGGTGGTGATTTGATTCCGCGAATGATAGTTGGAGGGACCGCGGCCATTTGGCACAGTATGACGCAGAAGTATTGTACCAGTTCACGAAAATGATTATTGAAATCCTACCATGCCGCAGCCTCTATCCTAAACAAGTTGATTACCTAAATCTAATCATTTTTAGGATCAAACCCACAGAATATGGAGTGTTCGATTATGAACATCAAGAACAGTTATATGTATTTCATATGCAGCATATGTGGAAAAAGCAAAACGAACAAATAAAACCCTAGATTTCTAGCAAATGAACCAAGAAAAGTATCAAAAGGGAAGAAAATTGTAAATGGTGGTTGAAAAATCACCTGAAAATGAGGAAAGTCGAAAAGATCAGCTACAAACCACCTTGAACCGCCACACGCCGCCTCGGAAGGTCGTCGGAATATGCAAGAAAGAAAGTGCAGAGTTTCACTCTCGATGTGCTCTCAAAAGTTTTGGAAACGTAATGAAATCCACGGCTAGAAACAATTTATATAAGGGAGCGCGGAAGACGAATCATCTCTTTGGTAGTACCGCGGCACCTAGACTACTTAGCCGCAGTCCCAATTGATCTCCCTTGGCACTACGGCTTGGGGGCTTATTGATAGTACAAATATAGCACCCTGCCGCAAATGTATTGTCTCATACAGGCCGCGGCCTAACCTCACTTAGGGCGCGGACAGAACTCACTTAGGGTGCGGCACTCTCCATCATAGGCTGCGGCACCCCACCTTAGGGTATGCCGCACCCCTCCAGCTTACAACACTGCTTGCCTTGCAGGCCGCACCTCCCTTTTATCCACAACTACCGCAAACTTGGTATACGCCACGTGCTCAAGGCATCTGACTCAACACATTTGCTCATAAATAGAGGACCACACCTAGAAGGAAGGGGGATCGATTCCACACACACCTGAGGCACTACAACACAGATTCTCTCTACATCACCCCAACATAGGCTTTGGAGGCCAAGAATCTGCATCACAGCCACCTCACGGGCTCACCGGAATCTCCAATACTGTCATGTACTCTCCTTTATTTTCATACTTGTACGCCTCTATAGGCATGATTATATTGTACAATGCAACACACATAATGAGAACGGAGCAACACAGTGGACGTAGGCCTATTTTAGAGGCTGAACCACTCTATACCTTGTATTCTCTCTGTTTGCTTGCTTTACTTATTTAACACACACATTACTCTTGACCTGCTGGTATGAGAACGTCTTATGGCCGACTTCTCGTATCATCATGATATAATAACAGTGATTTTGGACAATATAGAAATTCCTTGATTCTGGATGAACATTTATAAACATATCCTTACACAGGTAGAAGAGTTATGTTCATGCGAATAGGATGCACATAGAGCTTGAGGTAGGTGACCAGGTGTTGGTGTGGGTGTCTCCTATGAAGGGGGTAATGAGATTCGACAAGAAGGGGAAGCTAGCACCGAGATATGTAGGACCGTTTCCAATCATCGAGAGGGTGGGACCAGTGGCATATAAATTGAGACTACCGGAGCACTTACAGCGGATTCACGATGTGTTACACGTGTCATCGCTGAAGAGGTATCAGAGGATCAAGAGAGATTTTTTTCATGTTACATTAGAGGAGATCGAATTTGAGGCCAATAGCGATACTTAATCGTAGTGAGCCTAAGTTACGGTCTAAGGTGGTACCTTTTGTTAGAGTTCAGTGGGGGCACCACAATGTTGATGAGTTGACATGGGGGCTGGAGGATGACATGCGTGAGCAGTATCCAAAGTTATTCACCGCAGGTACGTCCGAATTTCGAGGGAAAAATTCCTTTGTAAGGGGGGAAGTATATAACACCCCATATCTTTTAGCATTTATTATTAAATTAATTCAGGTATTTTTAAATTACACGTGTGCTGTAATTTGATTGAATTAATTATTATGTTTGAATTAAAAATATAAATCGAGAGAGATAATGGTTAATATTTGTGTAATAATATTACTAAGTGAATAGCAAATAATTACTTTATGTCCTAGTGAGGGATAGTGATGTGGCAGCATTATATCCCAATCGGGAGTCGTGTGTAGACTAATTGGGATCGGGATAAGACTTTATTGTGGAGTAACTTGGATTGCAATTTTGAGGCCATGGTTGACTTTGAATGGTTCGAGATAGTCTGAATAGTGTACTCGGGGGTTGTAATTCGGTTTCGAAACCTTTTTAGTCCTAATCGAGCCCACACGGGAGTGTTCGGGTCACTTGGCCCTGGCCCATCAGCCTAATTTAGCGAATTGAGACTTCGAACCTGAGGTTAGTCATTTGGGGAAGCAGCATAACATATTTTAAAACCTAATAATAAAAGGATAAGAGAGGAGATGCCATTGGAGAGGAAGAAAAGAGAGTTCTTGGAGGTGCAACATCTCTTTCTTCAAAGTTGTTGCTGGAATCATGATCGGAAGCAAGGGAGGAACATTTCATCACTTACAAAATGAAATGAGACCTACTGATTAAGGCAAGTGTTTATATTGCATGATTTTATGAGTTACAATACCCATGTAGTGTATGGTTTCAAATAATTGAATTAAATGACGTTCTTGAGTTGTAGAGATATAAAACTCATGAATTGGATTTGGATTTGCATGTAGAATGAATCCATATCTGTAGAAGGCACAAAATCAGAAGTTATATGATAATCACCATGAAAGAAATTTGGGTCTTTGAGGAACATATGTGAAAAAAAACATAAAAACAAGGGTTCATATAATATTGAGTTTTGATCTGTTCTTAGGCTGATTTCTGAAAGATATAATGTGTTAATAATGATAAAAATGATCCCAATGCATATGAATGATGATTAGTAATGTTAGTTGGGAGTTTTGGAACCTTGCATGAAGATTTGAAAATATGATAATGGTGAAAAACGTAACTACGTAGAGGAAGAAGAGACTTGCTACTTTTCGAATTTATTCGACCCAAGGGAGAATCGATTCAATAGACGAATGAGTTCAGCCTCTTGGGTGAATCGATTCGGTTTTTCCAGAATTGTGAAATTTCCCTCGCAACTTTGAGTTAAATTTTTTCTTGTGTGATGTTTATGATTAATTAAAAATGCTCGGTTAAATATTTTCGAACGAAAATTCTAATTATTAGTTGTTTAGCCCATGGTGGGGACGCGATCTTGACTCCCATTTCATTAATCCATAACGGCGGAGGATGATGGTCATTGAATTAGAAGAAACAATGCATTTGGCAATAGGCACCAAACCAATATAAAAGACCAACTAATTAATCAAAGTCAAACGAACCAAATTAGCTCACAAGAACAAAGTAGATTGTCCATTACATAAATCCTATAGGTTGTCCTAATCCTTTTTATTGATTTGAATCTTTTTTATGGAGGAAGCACATACATGTTGGACTTACCTTCCACCGCTCAGACTGTATAAAAACCATTCGACTTAAATAATACCCGACTTAATTATTTATTGATTTAGTGAACTGTTGGGGAGATTATAAGAATCAGATAACACCTAATAAATTTTCATATAAATTTTTACAGTTAATTTGTTAACTGTAATAAAAAAATATGGAGCCTACATAGAGATGATTACAGTTAATCTTTTTGTTATAGTTACTGATAAGAATTTTTATGCGTGTGTTCGTTGTCTTCAAAAGCCACTCTTCAAAATTCCCTTGAGTACCTACAAAACTTGCCTAAAACAACTCGTATTGCAATAAGTACGGGTATCAATCCTACTTTTAAGGTGAAATAATTAATGTGAAAACTTGAATCCAATTTTAATTAAAATATTTTTTTATTTGTTTTTTTAAAACAATCTCAAGGGAGAAATTAATTAATGCTAAAATTACAAAATAACTAAATAACGGAAAAAGAATATGCAACCGAGTGTGAAATAATGTGAGAAGGTCAAGATATGGGATTACACTGCATTTTCAATTATTCTAATCTCTCAATTATTAATGTGAAATATTTCGAGATAATATTAAATTAATAATCTCTCTCTCGTTAAAATTATAAATTAATAAAATCTTTTTCAGAAAATTAATTTTAAAATGTCACACAATGAAAAATTAAGAATCATATTATTTTCAGAAAATTACCCGCTAGGATAAATTTAATGAAAACAATATCAATCCTCAAATTTCGATACCGAATTAATATTCAAATATCGAAAAAAACATCTCACTAGTTCCATTCCTAAAATTAAATATTAATTTGTTCAATTAATTTACTAACTCTCGTTACATAAATTAATTGGTGACAGTTAAAAATTAATTTACCTAGAAATATAGCATTTAATGAAATTGATTAATTAAATTAACACAATTCGCAGTGCATCCCACCCTTGAACGGGGTGTTTAGCCAAACATTCTCACATGTGAATAAGCAATAATAAATAATATGTCAAGAAGGAAATCAATTGAAAAGAGAATGTATAAATACAATACGCAATTTTTTTTCACAAATTTATCTTGAAATGCGCCTTGACATGCGTCCAACTTCTTCACAATTTTCAGCACTTGATTACAAATAGAAGACTAAAAATTAAACCTAAAAATTATTTTAAAGCTAAACTAGTTTTTTTTTTGTATTTTTCTGAATTTTTTTCATGACCCTAAACTGTACATAATATACACACTTTTTTTCTCTCTATGCATCTTTTTTTTTGTGCATCTGAGATTTCTTCTTTTAATGAGTTGCCTTCTCTTGTTTTATAACCCACGGATTGGTGTTTTTGCTTAGAGATTTTGCTGAGATTTAGTTTTGGCGTGGGATTGATTTGGTTCCTATTTTAAAGGAGGTTGATTTGGCAGTGGTTTGTTGATAAAATGGAGGGATAAGGTTGGGTTTGGAGCTGACTTGGGTTAGACGTAGGTTTGCAGGTGGTATTGGGTCGGATGTTGTCGGCGGGTTTAGGACAGTTCGCGCTTTTGTTGGGCCACCACTAGCAGGTGGTGGCCGGAGTTATAAGGGGTCTGGGGTTCTGCCGGCCGGACCTTGGGTCGGAGAAGATGGGTATGGGTTTTGTTTGGTGCGTACACGGGTTTGCGGGGGTTGAGGCTCCAGGTTCGGGTTTGACCGGGCAAGGTCGCGGATTTGGATTTTGTTCCGCTGGGTTGCAGGTCAGCAGGTTAGGGGGTAGGGGCTGTTGGGTTGAAATCAGGTTGAGACAAAACCGAGTTTTGGGTACGGGTTATGCCGGATTTTTGGGTATTGGGTTTTATATGAGAGAAAGAGATGTGGGTTAGAGTGGGTATGGAGGAGAGAGAGAGGTATAAGGATGGAGGTTTTGGGTATGGAGGTGAGAGAAAGAGGTGAGTGATCGGGAAGAAGATGAGGAGTGTAAGTGAGAGTGTGTGAGAGGGTGTAGGTGAGTTGGGTGAGGGATGTTTTGTGTGTGTATTAGGTGTAGGTTAGTATGGTGTGTGTGTGTGTGTGTGTTTGATTTGTACCCCTAAAAATTAACACAACCTAAAAAAATAAAACTAAAACTAAAATAAAAAACTTAAAATCTAATAAACCTAAAAAAAACTAACATCTCAAAATAAAAATTAAAAGACACTAAATAAAAAAATGAAAATAAAAATAAAAATAAACTCTATTAAAAGTAAAAAAAAGAATATAATCCTAATAAAACTAAAATAAAAGAAATTAAAATCTAATAAAACTAGAAAATAAATTTCTAAAAACTAATCCTAATAAAAATAAAATAAAGATTAAAAATTAAAAACCATTAAAAATAAATAGAAATAAATAGAAATAGAAAATTAGAAAATAAATCCTTGAAAATTCTAAAATAATTCCTAAAAATAAAAAAGACACAAATAAAAAAATTCTAAAAAATAATAAAGGTACAAACTCAACACACAACGGGCTCGGGGTATGGACTGGGCTCGGTCTGGGCTAGGATAAGGTTCGGGACATCGAAACTCTTTTGGGCAAGCTCAATGTGGACTCAGACTTCGCGATCTCCTTCGATTTCTTTGATGCAAGATTTTAACCGCTTTTGTATCGCAATTGACTGGATTTAGCATCATTTAATACTGCGACTGTTGATTGACCTGCAATATAGATAAATATGAACATAAGGCCATTTTTAATTAAAACAAGTGACTAAAATGCTTATATTCGGGGGTATAAAATAGAAACCTTTGGGTGCTTATCACACCGCCCCCAAACAGAACATTGCTAGTCCTCGAGCAAAAATTAAAGAGAAAACAGAGATAAGTAACCAAAAGTGTGTCACTTTCACAGGCATTGGCGATTGCACTTAGCATGTGCAACAAGCCGGTAAACCTATAGGTTGCCCTACATGATGAGTGGTGTCTCGTGAGGGTTTGTAGTGAATATACCCACAAAATTCAAAATTTTATTGAATGCAACTTTTGAGTAGATGATGAAACGCTATACAACCCAACTTAAAGGACGTTAAGGAATACCGTATTCAACTATCAAAATAAGATATGAAATTACTTAATACCAAAAAGCGTTATCCTTCCTAAAACTCAGTGTGTGTAGTGTGAAGTAATCTTAAGTATCATTAGAGTAATTCTAAGATCGCCTTTTAAGAATCAACGCTTTGACCTCAATTCTCACTAGATATATTTCTCTGAATCGAACTCTCTGAGAATTGGGTAAGTGTATCTCTCTAGTGTGTGAGGAGGTGAGTAGATATAAGCAAGTTCAAAGGTCTCACACACTTTATAGAAAATGACGAATACATGAAAGAAATTCGATCTCATGAACGAATGCTAACCACTATGTTGAGAATGTCAAGTTATTCACCATATAGTCTTCTCATTTGCCCGAGCACTGTACCAAGGGTGAAAATGTAGTTTATGAAATGTATGAGGGGATAATGAAATGAAAAAAATGAATGATAGGGTTTTTGAGAACAGTGTGACTAAATAATGTCTTCATTTTTCAAATTTTTGACCTCATGCTTTCTTTTTCTTCGTTTCTATATTTTTTTTCGTTGCTTCTTTTTTCTATTTTTTTTATTGCGATGCATTTTTCTTTTAATAACACAAATGAAAACAATTTACATGGAAAATTTCAAACACTCTTTTTTCTCACAAATTATGGCAGTTATGGGAATTAATGTGTGGATGGTATCTGGGACATATATGGGTAAGGAAAACATGGGATGATAATAGGTGGAATGAAAGGTAAAAATGGCAAGTGTATGGTAAAATCGATTTAGTTCTTGGGACAAACTACAAGACACATTTTTCTTACAACTCGAAAGTAATGCCATTCTCAGTGATTAAGCCAAATTTGAAAAATAATGAGACCATGCAACGACAAATTGTAGTACCCAAAGAAAGTTGAGTCACTTGACTCGGAGATACGTAAAAATCCTCAAAAAGGTGAAAAGCTCAAATCTCACGGGTTCAAGTCGCAACTAGTGATCTTTTAAGGCTCTCTTGAGAATTTAGTTACTCTTCAACTTTTGATTGTAAACGTGATAGTGCAAAATTGCTGAGTTTAGAAATTCATGGTGCAAGTACGCTTTAAGAGGTATTAATTGATTGTATGTTAAAAAGCGTAATTTTTGGTTCAAACACAGGTATTCCGAGACTTCTAAAAGGTATGATAGATAATTCATGTCATAAAAATTTATTTTTTGCTGCACAAAAAGTTTAAAATCACTTGTTTCTGAAATTTTTCAAAAGAGGTACGATTTTGCTAAATTTCCCACCCCTAAACAAAAGAGAACATCGTCCTCGATGTTGAAAACTATATATATAAAATAAAATTCACAAGGGAAGAAAGATATTACCATAATGAACTGCTTATGAAATTGTACCGCATGATGGAGAGATAAAACCTGAAGAACCATTGCGAGACAAATACGTACAAGTCTATAAAGCATGTGAAAATTATTGGGTGATGGGAAACACCACCCCTAAACAGGATAAGACTCATACTCAGAAATAATGAAGGACATGCTGCCTCTCGGTAGCACTAAGTTTAATGTCTTCAGCTAGACCGAACCAATCTCACCCTAAAGATAAGATCTATGAGAGTCCAGAGCGGCAGAAAAATGGGGTGATGCAAATCACCCCCAAACAAGACTAAAGTGTTAGTCTTGATAGATAAAGTCTAACGAAGAGGGCAATGCACTTGTATAGCGAAGTGCATCACTCGATGCAAAGCATCAGTGGACCATTAGGGGGTGGGTAGAAGGGTACAAGGACGAAGGGTGAGGGTGAGGGTGTACAGGCACCGGTCACAGGCCCTATTGAGCGTAAATGTGAGGGCAACAATGGACCTATAAGAATGGTGCTCCAATTAGATAGGGAGGCAAAATAGTTTGGCAATAATAATGGGGTGGGACTCAGAGAAAGTGCACGACCATGCTATAAATGGACGGTGATAATGGTCTCGGCGTGACATGCTAGGGAGCTCTAAATGGAAAAAATCAACACCACAAGGAAGGGGTGTGCATAGAGTAACAAGCTCGGTGTCACGTAAGGAAAAAGTAGCATACATACTCATAGGGATGGTGGGGTCGATGAAAAGTTCACAAATGGGATCGTGGAGCACTAGGGTGGAGGGTGGGTGGAGGTGATGACCCAAATGCTTAGATGCGAATAGGTGAGGTGCAATAATAAGGTCCCAACAAAGTGGTGGGTGGTATGGACAATGTGTGGGTCGGGTGGGACAAAGGGTGGGGGAAGATGATCTAACTCACGAGTGGGAGAGACATACTCCTCATGAATCTCGGAGTGATCCTCAAGGGCACTCGTAGGAGGAGGTGTGAAAGTAAACGATGGAATGATCAACTTATCCACCAATGTGTCATCATCAGTGGTGGTGGAAAAATCAAGCGAGTTATCCAAAGTCAAGATAAAAGAATCAACGTGAAGATATGACTCAATGGGAGCCAAACATGGTGGGACAGGATCCATATACAGAGAGGTAAGAACTATCTTGGATTCAATCTCAGGACAGTGGGTAGCACTCGCAGCCGGAGCTAACCGATAAAGAATTGGTTCCTCGGGAACACACATAAAAGGGTCAAAAGGTATAGACTCGGGCATAATTATGGATTCAGTGGAAGGGGAAAGGCGAACCTCAATGGTGGGTTCGAGAGGGTAGGGCGGTGTGGGATCAGTCTCATAATCAATGGAAATGTTAACACTATTGTCAACTTGGGTCCTGGACCACTGGGTGGTCTCAACTTAGAGATTCTCAGGATGATAGGGTTGGTCACACTCAAAATCAGTGGCACAAGATGACACATCATCGTCCCACGCGGGGTCAATAATGGGTTGACTTGGGGTGAAATCCGACTCGTTCGCACACTCAAATGTAGTAAACCTGTGTTCAAGTCGTTGAAGGGCTTCGTTTTGAGATTGAAGAGTGTGCGCGAACTTTTGTAAGAGGCTCTCGAGAGCGGATGTGCATGGTGGTGGTGAAGTGATAGTGGGTGGCGGTGGTGGTTGAGGTGGACACAACTCGTTAGAAACACTAGGATGTGGAGAATACTCATATAAAGTGTGGGGAATGGGGTCAAGTTATTCGTACACGGGAGAAGCATATCTGTGAGAGATAAAAGGGTGATCAGCATGAGGAGCATAGTAAGTGGACTGATAAATATGAGATACACGAGGTGGCGACGATGACTGTTGGAAACCGTAAGGATCCACAACATGGCGTTGTGATTCAGATTGCATGGAAGGGTGATCAGGCCTCCATAAATAGCTTGGGTACTCATACCCTTCGGCATTGGATAGGTCGTGAGAATACGTCGAGGGTGGTTCCAAAACAGTGTCATATGGACGCACATGTTCTATGGTGGGTTCAGATGGATAGAATATAAATGGACACTCATGGGACAAGTGATCAATAAGAAAGCAGTGTGTGGGATGGGTTGACACTCGTCATCGGAGGCGGTGGAGTAGGAGATGTGTGCTTGGACGACACACGAGTATCAACAGTGGGTGTTTGAGATTTAAAGACATGGAGTAATGAATGAAGGTTCAATTCGAGCTCATCATCAAATAAACTTCGAGAGAATGTGAAATGGCCAAAGTATTCCCGTAAAGGACGTTCTTCAGCCATGACAAGAGGAATATTTTTTGGTTTTTAAATATTTTTCAAAAGAAAAGAAAGTCTTTTTATGCTTTTTGAAAATAAAAGGAAAATCTTTTTGGCATTTTAAATATGGAAAAAAAAATTGGATTTTTTTTAATAAAAAAGAAAAGAAAATATTTTTGGTATTGTTCGAAAAATGGTAGAAAATGGACTACTGATTTGGTCGAACTAACGAAAATCGACTACTTAAAGAATCGAATTGGACACACACGAGTCAACAAAAAATCCTAACGAGCACGTAGCCAATTGTTATCTTTAAAATTAGTGAGAGGGGTAGTCAAATTTTAATTAAGTCCGCAGAAAAATCACGAAATTTATCTTTGTGATTTCCTGTTGCAAAAATGTGTTCCTACGGGGCTAGCTAGTTGATTTATTTTAAAGTTAATGACATCTAGGGTAGCACACAATGGATAAACGAGTGAGTTGGGTGATGAATCCCTTCTCGTTTCAATGACCGGGTCCAGGTCTTAGGTAAATTAATTCATCAAACCATTCAATTTAAGTGCGATGCAGAAATTAAAAGCACATAGGAGCAATTAATCACAAAATAATGAACTCGCTTGCAGGAGATTCGCGAGGGATAAAGAAATGTACCTCCCGTAGTTTTAAACACGTGGGGTGAAGACCGAGTTGAGTCGACCGGGGGGAAGCTCGCCTAACTTCAGTCGGACCGGGGAGTCCTACCGGCCCAAAGTAGAGAGGCTTCAAAAATCCTCGTCGTTAGACGCCCTCTCTCTACCTTGTCCGGTTTCCCTTTTTTCTTTTTTTTTTAATTTTTTTATGGAATAATTATTACAAAAATAATATGGTGTTAAAAGGCACCAAAATAAATACAAAGCTTTAAAAATCCTATACAACCAGTCTAAGGAGGAGGGAGGAGAAATAATAATTAGAACTAAAAAAAATTACAAGTCTTCAATTTGTCTCCACGTCAAGCAAGCGGCAACATCGCCATTTGATAAGAAGCTTTTTGCGTGTGTTCGTTGTCTTCAAAGGCCACTCTTCAAAATTTCCTTGAGTACCTACAAAACTTGTCTAAAACAACTCGTATTGCGGTAAGTACGGGTATCAATCCTACTTTTAAGGTGAAACAATTAATGTGAAAACTTGAATCCAATTTTAATTAAAAAAATTTTTTAAATTTTTTTTTAAAAATAATCTCAAGGGAGAAATTAACTAATGCTAAAATTACAAAATGACTAAATAACGGAAAAAGAATGTTCAACCGAGTACGAAATAATGTGAGAATGTCAAAAGATGGGATTACACTTCATTTTCAATTATTCTAACATCTCAATTTATTAATGTGAAATATTTCAAGATAATATTAAATTAATAATCTAACTCTCGTTAAAATTATAAATTTAATAAAATCTTTTTCAGAAAATTAATTTTAAAATGTCACACAATGAAAAATTAAGAATCATATTATTTTCAGAAAATTACCCGCTAGGATAAATTTAATGAAAACAATATCAATCCTCAAATTTCGATACCGAATTAATATTCAAATATCGGAAAAAACCTCTCACTAGTTCCATTCCTAAAATTAAATATTAATTTGTTCAATTAATTTACTAACTCTCGTTACATAAATTAATTGGTGACAGTTAAAAATTAATTTACCTAGAAATATAGCATTTAATGAAATTGATTAATTAAATTAACACAATTCGCAATGCATCCCACCCTTGAACGGGGTGTTTAGCCAAATATTCTCATGTGTGAATAAGCAACAATAAATAATATGTCAAGAAGGAAATCAATTGAAAAGAGAATGTATAAATACAATACGCAATTTTTTTTCACAAATTTATCTTGAAATGCGCCTTGACATGCGTCCAACTTCTTCACAATTTTCAGCACTTGATTACAAATAGAAGACTAAAAATTAAACCTAAAAATTATTTTAAAGCTAAACTATTTTTTTTTGTATTTTTCTGAATTTTTTTTATGACCCTAAACTGTACATAATATACACACTTTTTTTCTCTCTATGCGTCTTTTTTTTTGTGCATCTGAGATTTCTTCTTTTAATGAGTTGCCTTCTCTTGTTTTATAACCCACGGATTGGTGTTTTTGCTTAGAGATTTTGCTGAGATTTAGTTTTGGCGTGGGATTGATTTGGTTCCTATTTTAAAGGAGGTTGATTTGGCAGTGGTTTGTTGATAAAATGGAGGGATAAGGTTGGGTTTGGAGCTGACTTGGGTTAGACGTAGGTTTGCAGGTGGTATTGGGTCGGATGTTGTCGGCGGGTTTAGGACAGTTCGCGCTTTTGTTGGGCCACCACTAGCAGGTGGTGGCCGGAGTTATAAGGGGTCTGGGGTTCTGCCGGCCGGACCTTGGGTCGGAGAAGATGGGTATGGGTTTTGTTTGGTGCGAACACGGGTTTGCGGGGGTTGAGGCTCCAGGTTCGGTTGGACCGGGCAAGGTCGCGGATTCGGATTTTGCGCCGCTGGGTTGCAGGTCAGCAGGTTCGGGGGTAGGGGCTGTTGGGTTGAAATCAGGTTGAGACAAAACCGAGTTTTGGGTACGGGTTATGCCGGATTTTTGGGTATTGGGTTTTATATGAGAGAAAGAGATGTGGGTTAGAGTGGGTATGGAGGAGAGAGAGAGGTATAAGGATGGAGGTTTTGGGTATGGAGGTGAGAGAAAGAGGTGAGTGATCGGGAAGAAGATGAGGAGTGTAAGTGAGAGTGTGTGAGAGGGTGTAGGTGAGTTGGGTGAGGGATGTTTTGTGTGTGTATTAGGTGTAGGTTAGTATGGTGTGTGTGTGTGTGTTTAATTTGTACCCCTAAAAATTAACACAACCTAAAAAAATAAAACTAAAACTAAAATAAAAAACTTAAAACCTAATAAACCTAAAAAAAACTAACATCTCAAAATAAAAATTAAAAGACACTAAATAAAAAAATGAAAATAAAAATAAAAATAAACTCTATTAAAAGTAAAAAAAAGAATATAATCCTAATAAAACTAAAATAAAAGAAATTAAAATCTAATAAAACTAGAAAATAAATTTCTAAAAACTAATCCTAATAAAAATAAAATAAAGATTAAAAATTAAAAACCATTAAAAATAAATAGAAATAGAAAATTAGAAAATAAATCCTTGAAAATTCTAAAATAATTCCTAAAAATAAAAAAGACACAAATAAAAAAATTCTAAAAAATAATAAAGGCACAAACTCAACACACAACGGGGTCGGGGTATGGACTGGGCTCGGTGTGGGCTAGGATAAGGTTCGGGACATCGAAACTCTTTTGGGCAAGCTCAATGTGGACTCAGACTTCGCGATCTCCTTCGATTTCTTTGATGCAAGATTTTAACCGCTTTTGTATCGCAATTGACTGGATTTAGCATCATTTAATACTGCGACTGTTGATTGACCTGCAATATAGATAAATATGAACATAAGGCCATTTTTAATTAAAAACAAGTGACTAAAATGCTTATATTCGGGGGTATAAAATAGAAACCTTTGGGTGCTTATCACACCACCCCCAAACAGAACATTGCTAGTCCTCGAGCAAAAATTAAAGAGAAAACAGAGATAAGTAACCAAAAGTGTGTCACTTTCACAGGCATTGGCGATTGCACTTAGCATGTGCAACAAGCCGTTAAACCTATAGGTTGCCCTACATGATGAGTGGTGTCTCGTGAGGGTTTGTAGTGAATATACCCACAAAATTCAAAATTTTATTGAATGCAGTTTTTGAGTAGATGATGAAACGCTATACAACCCAACTTAAAGGACGTTAAGGAATATCGTATTCAACTATCAAAATAAGATATGAAATTACTTAATACCAAAAAAGCGTAATCCTTCCTAAAACTCAGCGTGTGTAGTGTGAAGTAATCTTAAGTATCATTAGAGTAATTCTAAGATCGCCTTTTAAGAATCAACGCTTTGACTTGGGTTAGATGCGGGTTTGCAAGTGGTATTGGGTCGGATATTGTCGGCGGGTTTAGGACAGTTTGCAATTTTGTTGGGCCACCACCAGCAGGAGGTGGCCGGAGTTATAAGGGGTCTGGAGTTCTGTCGGCCGGAGCTTAGGTCGAAGAAAATGGGTATGGATTTTGTTTGGTGCGAACAAGCGTTTGCGGGGGTTGAGGCTTCGGGTTCGGGTTGGACCGGGCGAGGTTGCGGGTCTGGATTTTGCTTCGTTGGGTTACGGGTCAGCAAGTTCGGGGGTAGGGGTTGTTGGGTTAAAATCGGGTTGATACAGAACCGGGTTTTGGATACAGGTTATGTCGAATTTTTGGGTATTGGGTTTTATGAGAGAGAGAGAGAGAGAGAGAGAGAGAGAGAGAGAGAGATGTGGGTTAGAGTGGGTATGGAGGAGAGAGAGAGAGGTATAAGGATGGAGGTTTTGGATATGGAGGTGAGAGAAAGAGGTGGGTGATGGGGAAAAAGATGAGGGGTGTAAGTGATAGTGTGTGAGAGGGTGTAGGTAAGTTGAGTGAGGGATGTTTTGTGTGTGTATTAGGTGTAGGTTAGTATGGTGTGTGTGTGTATTTAATTTGTACCCCTAAAAATTAACACAACCTAAAAAAATAAAACTAAAACTAAAATAAAAAACTTAAAATCTAATAAACCTAAAAAAAACTAACATCTCAAAATAAAAATTAAAAGACACTAAATAAAAAAATAAAAATAAAAATAAACTCTATTAAAAGTAAAAAAAAAAGAATATAATCCTAATAAAACTAAAATAAAAGAAATTAAAATCTAATAAAACTAATAAATTTCTAAAAGTAATCCTAATAAAAATAAAATAAAGATTAAAAATTAAAAACCAATAAAAATTAAAATAAATAAATAGAAATAGAAAATTAGAAAATAAATCCTAGAAAATTCTAAAATAATTCCTAAAAATAAAAACGACACAAATAAAAAAAATCTAAAATATAATAAAGGTACTAACTCAACACACAACGGGCTCGGGGTATGGACTGGGCTCGGTCTGGGCTAGGTTAAGCTTCGGGACATCGAAACTCTTTTGGACAAGCTCAATGTGGACTCAGACTTCGCGGTCTCATTTGATTTCTTCGATGCAAGCTTTTAACCGCTTATGTGTCGTAATTGATTGGATTTAGCATCATTTAACACTGCGACTGCTGATTGACCTCCAATATAGATAAATATGAACATAAGGCCATTTTTAATTAAAATAAGTGGCTAAAATGCTTCTATTTGAGGTATAAAATAGACACTTTTGGGTGCTTATCAGTTACTCTTTTCACTTGCTCTGTTAATTGTAATCAAAGCTTATAATGAATACACGTGCTATGTTCTTTAATATTTTCACAAGGTGTTGCACATGGGATTGAATTGTATTTTAATCTTTCCCCTTGCTCTATTTTGTGTTTAGTCATTGAGTGCACTACATAGAGTATGAGTCATCAAGTTTACTTAAATTTCGTTTTGTTTATAAACAATTACTTGGATGGATAAAATAAATGACGTATACTCTACAGGACTACCGGATGACATGTCTTATGCCCAACAGATAGATATGTCACCAAATTTACTGAATCACTTCAATGATATTTGGGTAAAAACAAGGTAAAATTCTGCTCTTGTTAGACATTTGAGAGATTTAAGTCAACTCTTTTAAATATTATTGCAGATCAATGATCAGTAAACTTGATTTGATTATAAACATGGCTACTTCTATTTACATATTAGGTGTTCTTAATAAAGATCAATAAAAACTTGCACTGAAGATAATTGATAAATCATATCAATTTTACTGAGCTTCAATCATACATAAATCTATGTTTACAAGGGCTCTTTTTTCATTTAGTATGCTCATTGATTGGTTTATTTACACGATCGAATGCAAATTAAATTGCTTATTTTCATTCTTTTCAGCATGATCTTTGGGTTGATTAAAAATCACTCATGTGGTATGGAAGCAAAACTGAATTGCGGCGGCAGCTACTACTCACTTCTCAATTATTTTTGCTCTCTCCATGCTCTTATCTTCTCTCTAATAATGCAAGCAAAGACAACAATACCCAAACAACAAGACGTAAAGGCCAGTTCAAGAACTCCCTAAATTATAAGCATCCTTCCACTCCAATCTTGGATACTGTTAATCATCCAACCCATTACGAGAAGACTTTGTAAAATATTTATTTTAGTAGCGACAAAAGAGACTAATATACATTTGACTACACACTTGATATACATATCTAGATAGATAATGATATTGTAACTGAACAATGGACTATTATATTTGTTGTTGGCGCATTATTTTCTTAAACAAGGTGGATAGTCCCGTAAATAGAGGAAATGTTGCCCAATTTTTTAAACTTGTTTACAATTATTTGTGTAATATACAAACATTTGACTTTAATAATGCATGAATTAATACTTAAAATAATATGCTTTGTATAAATGCCATAACTTTTTAACTGTAAATCAGAATGAGGCGATTCTGGTGCCCTTGGATTCGTATTGCCCATGCCTAGATAAATACATTTTGGGTTATTTTCAGCGATGTCCAAGGGGTCAAAATTGACTTTAAAGTCGGCAGTTTTTTTTTTAATTGTCGGATTTGGTTCGTGTAATGTTTTTTCGTCAATTTTTTACCTATTATAATTGTCCCTGTGGTAGTTGATTCAACTCTCCGTATAAGTTGGACTATTTATTATTTTTTAAATGTGGTGGATAGTCCTATAAATAAAGAATATTATGGCTAATTTTATTAAAATTATACTTGGTTTTGTCGAGGAACGAAATTTTTGTCGTTTTGCAGTTGCACAATTTAGAAATTTTTACCATTTTGCGATTACGTACTTTGGAAAACTGTAAGGACACAATTCTCCAATTGAGTCTTAATGTAGTTTTGGCTCAATTCCGAACAAAAACGTTTATATCATATGATAGTGTCCAAGTGTACCTTTTCAATTTATGATGTGTTTAGTTGAAGACGTGGCGGCAAAGAGTATAAAGCTTCATTAAAATGCCGAGTTTATGTGCCTCGTTTTTACGTCATCACAGTGGCTTCATGCTACCAAGGTATGAATGCATTTTATATATATATATATATAGTGTTGATACCAAATTTAGTCTGCTAACATGTCTCAATCGAGTGAAGACACGTGGCAATCTACGTGGTAACAACAAACATTTTCGAGGAACTCAGACGCTCCGAGGAACCATACTACAACGAGGAACACTGCTTCCCCTAGTAACTCAGACGCTCCGACCAACAAGAACTCTCCGAGGAACTTTTGAGTACCGAGGAACTTTGAGCACCGAGGGACCTTAGGTGGTCCGAGCTGTACCTCGAACAAAGCATTAATAGCAGGAAAACCAACAGTCTGACTGTTCATTAAATACTTATCATTCAGATGTATACGCTTAAAGGGCATTGAATGTATTACCCTTTCACATGTACAGCATTGAATGTATTACCCTTTCACATTACAGCCTCAGGGCTATAAATACATTGTACAATCCTCATTGTAAGGGGACCGAAATTTCTTGATTGAACTTGTAATCGAGAATTCTCAAACAGTCATCAATAACAGAAACAGTGGACGTAGGCCATTATTATAAGGCTGAACCACTTTAAAACTTCTTTGTCTCATTTATTTTATCTGTGATTAAAAAATTAGATCTAATCTAATTTTTTACATCAACAAATTGGCGCCGTCTGTGGAAAACGACTAGTAATATCATTTTTCATCAAGAACAATTCATCACAAATGGCTGATATTCCAGAATCCAGCAATCGAAACGCTGGAAACCCCCCAAATCCATCTGCTCCGCCAAATATTCCAGATCTGGCTGGAATAATGACAAATCTGGCCCAGGTCCAGACAGTCATGCAAGAAACGATGCGGCAACTCCTACAAACCCTCCATGGCGGTGCACCAACCCATTCAGGACTGCGAAGTATTCAAAGAAATACCTGTTTACCTACTTCAGGTACTAGGCGTACTGATTCATATCGTACTGAGGAATCTGAAGATTTTTCTTATCAACCTGGATGAACTTCGTCAGTGCGGGCCATAGATACTGAACAACGTATCACTCTCTCTCTAGAAAGGACTAGTGCGCTAGAGAGGTTAAGCAGGGTATCACCTTTTGATCGATTAAGACCTAAAAGGAGTAGAAGTCCTCCCAAAGTCGCATCGAGGAGTTTTCGACGACCATCAGATTAAAGGGAAGAATTTGCCCAGTCGCGACCAACTGCTCGTCAAGATAGATCCCAGGAAGCCACATCAACTCGATCAGTTGCTCGAACCAACAGGACCGAGGAAGGAAATGATGCATGGAAAGGCTCTATTCAGAGGTTAGAGGATAGATTGGGGGAAATGGCTAAAGCCAAGAACCCTCTACAACGAACTTTTGTTCGAGGAACACCTTTTGTCCAGGCCATTGTAGATTTTTCAACACCATCAAAGTTTAAAGCACCTGTTGTGACCCCCAAATATGATAGAAAAACTGACCCTTTCCTTCATATAGAACAATACCAAGCTGCGGCCGACATCTATGCTGTTCCCGATGAGATGACATGCAGAGCATTCTCGGGAACTCTTACCAGATCTGCTCAAATGTGATATAATAATCTTCCTCGGGGTAAGATTTCAACTTTTCTTCAACTGGCCGAGTTATTCATTGGGAATTTCTGTTTTGGGGCAAAGCCTGTTAAACGAGTAGCGCATTTGTTAAGTGTTAGATAAAAAATTGGTGAAAGTACCAGAGATTATATAACTCGTTTTAATAACGAGAAGCTCGAAGTCATTGACTATGAGGAAAAGACAGCGATTACTGCTTTGATGAGTGGACTATTTCCCAACAAGTTGTACTACACTTTGGCCAAAGATCCACCTAGAACCATGTCAGATCTGATGGGAAAAGCGGCCAAGATTATGAATGCCGAGGAGGCTATGGCTGCGAAGAAGAATATGGATGCCAAAGAAACCAAGGTGGAAGGTGATAAAACTAAAAAGAAAGAGCATAAGAACAATGGTAATGACAAACATTCAAGAACACTGTCGACATGGGAAGTATTGAAGAAATTTGATAATTATACTCCTTTGAAGAAAGACATCAACCACGTTCTAGAAGAAATCAAGAACAACGAGGAATTAAATTGGCCAGAGAAAATGAAGGCAGACCCTGATCGAAGGAATAAAGCAAAGTATTGTGAGTTTTATAAAGATCATGGTCATATGACCAAAAATTGCATAGCTCTTCAGAATGAGATTGAAACACTCATCAGACGAGGAAAACTGGCAAAGTATGTTGATCGTGGAAGCGAAAGAAGAAACAACGACCGAGCAAGAGAGAGGTCTAGATCTCCTCGTCGAGCAGAGGAGAATAAGAAAAGAAACTATGAAGTTGATCCAGAAGACGACCCCGATCTTCCCAAGAGACCAAGGCAGCCAGAACGAGAGGTATTTTCAATACGCTTTGGGTCATTTAATTGTAATGTTATTACAGGTGGAGATACAGGAGGAGGAGACCTTACTGCAGAGAGAAAAGCTTACCTCTGTGAGGCTCAAGCTTGCTCGTACATTCAGCGAATAAATTTAACTGAGGAGGATCGCCCGAGAAAGGTGAACAAAGAGAAATTGGTCATCGGTTTCTCAAAGAATGACCTCGCAGGAGTTTTATATCCTCATGATGACCCATTGGTGATCAAAATGAGGATGAAGGAGGTAATGATTTCAAGAGTACAGGTAGATAATGGTAGCTCGGCAGACATCATGTTCTACTCGTGCTTCGACAGTTTAAATCTAAAGCTATCTCAACTGGAGCCTTATCATAGACCCCTCCTCGATTTTACTGGCGAGAAAGTATTTCCACTTGGGACGATCAAATTGGATATATTCATTGGTACGTGGCCTGCTTGTCGGACATAAAGAATACGCTTTTTCGTGATGGATAAGAATATTCAATCATCGTACAATATCATCATGGGAAGAGTAGGATTGAAGAAGTTCGAGTTTGTACCATCTACGGTACATCAGTGCCTAAAAATTCCAATAAATTTTAGAGTAGGAGTTGTGAAAGGTGATCAGAAGAATCTCGGGAATGTTATTATTCATCCGTCGAGCAAGAAGAACTGGAGGAATCAAGGAAAAAGACCACTACCTATCAAGTGGATGAAGGTGCAGAAATTGAAACATTGGATCCTAGAGATGAGTCGCAACTCGTGAAGGGTCAAGTGGTGGAAGCTACTGAAAACATCATTCTGGACGACGAGCATCCTGAACGAACTACTCAAGTAGGTTCATCGTTGGAAGCCTCACTAAAACAGGAATTGATAACTTTCCTTAAAAGCAGAAAATAAACTTTTGCGTGGAGTCATGAGGATATGCCTGGGATAGACCCAAATTTCTTATGTCACGAACTCAATGTGAATAAGGAGATCAAGCCTGTGAAGCAGAGAAGAAGAGTATTCAGCCCCGAGAAGAATCAAGATATATAGGAGGAAGTCGAGAAGCTCCAGAAAGCCTGCTTTATTGAAGATGTTAAATATCCTGACTGGTTAGAAAATGTGGTGATGGTGAAGAAGAAGAACAACAAATGGAGGATGTGTGTAGACTTCACCGACCTCAACAAAGCATGCCCAAAGGATCATTTTCCG
The DNA here is from genome assembly GCA_949130495.1 of Sambucus nigra. Taxonomy (NCBI): domain Eukaryota; kingdom Viridiplantae; phylum Streptophyta; class Magnoliopsida; order Dipsacales; family Adoxaceae; genus Sambucus; species Sambucus nigra. Next base: position 242,283,212 of record OX422213.1, on the reverse strand, counting down.
CTGCCCCTAATTAATCAACTAGTGGATGCTACATCGGGACATGAGCGGCTGAGCTTCATGGATGCTCATTCAAGTTACAATCAGATTAAAATGAAACCTGAAGACAGGGAGAGTACTTCTTTCATTACCCCTAGGGGAACTTATTGTTATAATGTTATGCCTTTTGGTTTGAAAAATGCAGGTGCGACATATCAGCGGCTGATGAACAAGGTCTTTGCTGAACAAATCAGTTGTAATATGGAAGTCTATGTTGACAACATGCTGACAAAGAGCAAGAAAGTTGTCGATCATCTAGTTGACTTAAGTCAGACTTTTGATCAACTGGATAAATATCAAATGAAGCTGAACCCGACGAAGTGCATATTTGGGGTACGAGAAGGCATGTTTCTCGGGTACATTGTCAATCAACGAGGCATTGAGGCGAATCCTGAAAAAATTAAAGCTCTATTAGGGCCGCGATCTCCAACGACGAAGAAAGAGGTGCAAAGTCTTACAGGACGAGTAGCAGCACTCAACATATTTGTATCACGAGCAACTGATCGATGTCTCCCATTCTTCAAGACACTCCAAAAGACTTTTGAGTGGAATAATGAATATGAGAAGGCTTTCCAAGACTTGAAAAAATATTTGGGAGCACCACCATTGTTATCCAGGCCAGTGATGGGAGAAAAATTATACTTATATCTGGCAGTATCCGAGAATGCAGTCAGTTCAGCATTGATAAGAGTGGAGAATGGAGTACAAAAACCAATCTACTATACAAGTAAGGCCTTCCGAGGAGCAGAGATCAGATATCCAAGGCTGAAAAAATTGGCACTAGCATTGATCGAGGCAAGTAGAAGAATGAAGCCATACTTTCAAGCTCATACCATAGTAGTATATACTGATATGCCATTGAGGCCAGCCCTTCACAAACCAGAAAAGTCAGGAAGATTGATGTGCTGGGCAATAGAACTTGGTGAATATGATATAGTTTATGAACCCAGATCTTCACTAAAAGGGCAAGCTGTAGCAGATTTTATAGAAGAGTTAACCTATCCTGATACCCCCGAGGAGCAAAAGTTGCTCGCTGATCAACCTGTTGATGTTACAGGATCATTAAACACAAGCTCAGACCAACTCAGGTTGGTAAAAGGGCATATGAATGTTACAGGATCATCAAATTCGAGCCCAGACCAACTTAGGTTGGTAAAAGGGCAAGAAAAGATGATCGACGAAGAGCAAGAAATATTAGGGGAGGATGAAAGGAAGTAACAAATATTTTACCGAGGAACTCTGTCAGATCAGAAATTTGAAGACGAGTTACCTATATGGAGTCTGTATGTGGATGGTTCATCTTGCACTACAGGAAGTGGCGCAGGGATAGTTTTGAGCAGTCCGGACGAGGTCGACATGGAATACGCCTTACGTTTTCAATTCAAAGCTTCGAATAATGAGGCTGAGTATGAGGCCATGATTGCAGGTCTTAATTTGGCAAAAATTATGGAGGCGCAGCAGGTTATTGTCTTCAGTGATTCTCAATTGATCGTAAATCAAACGTTGGGAATATATGCAGCCAAAGGAGAATTAATGATTAAGTATTATGTAAATTTGAAGGAACTGGTATCAGAATTTACTGCTATTCAGCTGGTCAGAATACCAAGAATGGAGAATACAAGAGCAAACGCCCTAGCTCGATTAGCATCAACTACTCGTACCGAGCTACGAAGAACAATCCCAATTAAAGTTTTAGCTGGTCGGAGTATAGATGAAGATCTGACGATGAACTTTATTACCCTCGATTTAGGATCATCATGGATGGATCCCATCAGGGCATATATTAAGAAATGGGAATTACCAACTGACAAGCTTGCAGCCAAAAAGTTAAAGTTCAAGGCTACTCGTTATGTACTGACTAATGGCATCCTATATAGACGAGGAATGATAGCAGGTTTGCAAAGATGTGTGCATCCCACCAAGGTGAAAGATTTGATTGAAGAGGTCCATAAAGGGTCCTGTGGAGCCCATGTAGCAGGTCGGACACTTTTACAAAGGATGATGATGCAGGGATACTACTGGTCGACGATGAGGGCTGATTGCATAGCCTATGCTAAGAAATGTGACAAGTGTCAGCGCTTCTCCTCCATATGAAGAACTCCTCAAGCATTATTGACACCCATTACTTCCCCTTGGCCATTTTCCATATGGAGAATAGATTTGGTTGGGCCACTGCCGACGACCATGGGAAGGTTTAAGTATCTCGTGGTCGCTGTGGATTATTTTACTAAGTGGGTAGAAGCTGAGCCTCTCATTGATATGACGTACGACAAAGTGTACCAATTTATTTGGAAGAACATCATTTGTCGATATGGTCTTCCTCATTCCTTCATCACAGACCATGGAACACAATTTGACAACGAGGAGTTCATTGCCTATTGTCATCAATCAAATGTTTTGAAGATCCACTCAGCACCAGGCCATCCTCAAAGCAATGGACAAACTGAAGTGACAAACAGAACGTTGCTGAATGGCTTGAAGAAAAGACTGGATGATGCAAAAGAAAACTGGATCAACGAGTTACAATCAGTACTGTGGGTTTATCGTACTACTCCCCGAGTAGCAACTGGAGAGTCACCATATATGCTGGCATTTGGAAGTGAATACCTGCCGAGTTGGGCCTCCCAACACACAGGGTACTGAATTTCAATTCCCCTGTCAGCGACTTAATGAGAAGATTGGATTTAGACATGCTCGAGGAAGTTAAAGAAGAAGCATCCATCAGAAATGCTACATACCAACAACAAAAAGCTTTGTTCTACAATAAGAGGGTGAAGAAGTGCGACCTGAAAGAATGAGACTATGTGCTAAAGAAAGTGATTCAAAAGCACAACAAATTGGAGGCAAACTGGCATGGACCATACCGAGTTACAGAAGTTGTTCGACCAGGAACCTACCGAATAGCAACTTTAGAGGGGGAGGAGTTTAAGAATGCATGGAACGCAGAGCACCTGCGCAAGTATTATCAGTGATGTATGTTCTCATGTAACGCAGTTCCGGCAGTATGAATAAAATGAAGATATTCTGCCAAATTCTCTCCTTTTATTGAAAGTTTTTCGGGGAATATTAGTGTTACACACTACTCGCCAAAACTCGGACTACTCAAAATTTTTCTCGAAAACGCCAACTAAGGTTGGTCGAGAAATAAATGTATTCCTCCAGAAAGTAAAACTTGTATTCCTCCGGGAAGTAAAACTTCTATTCCTCCGGGAAGTAAAGCTTGTATTCCTCCGGGAAGTAAAGCTTGTATTCCTCCGGGAAGTAAATCTTGTATTCCCCCGGGAAGTAAAACTTGTATTCCTCCGGGAAGTAAAGCTTGTATTCCTCCGGGAAGTAAATCTTGTATTCCTCCGGGAAGTAAAGCTTGTATTCCTCCGGGAAGTAAAACTTGTATTCCTCTGGGAAGTAAAGCTTGTATTCCTCCGGGAAGTAAAACTTGTATTCCTCCGGGAAGTAAAACTTTTATTCCTCCGGGAAGTAAAACTTGTATTCCTACGGGAAGTAAAACTATGTGTTCCTCAGGAAGTAAAAGTATTCCTAAAAATGCCAACTTATGTTGGTTAGGAAGTAAATATATTCACAAAAAGCCAACTAAGGTTGGTCGGGAGGTACAATTATTCCAAAAAGTGTCAAAGTTGCTCGTTAAGAAAAAAATCCACTAACTATGGCTGGTCGGGAATTAAAAACCCACCAACTGTAGTTGGTCGAAAAGAAAAATTTACCGACCTTGGTTGGTCGGAAACATTTTATGAAGACGAGAAAGTGATCGAGCAACATTTTTTATACTCATAACATTTTACTAAGTTGGTCGAGAAACAAAACATCATTTTTGCCAAATGACTACCACAAATTCAAACTACTCGATAATAAGTTGATCGATAAATAACACAATATTATTATCTTTTTAACAGATACACATGCACAGAAGTAAAGTGTTACAAGACAATGGCAGTCAACATTTGCAAATAAAATTATTTCATTAAATGTAGAACAAGATACATCAGGAATGAAATACAAATTTGTTACATCAATATTCCTATTCTATTGGTTTTTTCACCTCTGCTTTTGAAACAGGTTCCTCGCCAGTAGGCGGATCATTTAAAGTAAGAGGAGAATTTATGAAGTTAAGATCTTTTAACATCCTAATATTCATCACGGATGGTCGATCTAGGAGGTGCTCGGGATGAGATATCTTGACATTTGAATGGAGATTGTAGTCGCCGAGATACTTAGAAATTAAGCACTGAGGGATGGCCCGAGCAGGGATCCAACTCATGTCGAGCTTGAATGGTGGCACTGGAAGGTCGAGTATCCCAGGATTATGGTAATCCCATAGGTAATGACCCTGTTCCAGTTGCAACACACCTAAGGCATTCAACCAGCCCTGTTTGTAGCCCTCATTATTGGCATTCTGGATACGATCGTCTAAGTGGTAGAGAGCCTCGTTGTACCCAGCCATCCAGAACTCCCTGGGCTGTTTGTGGAATTGATATGTCAAACTTTCCAACTGTTCATGGAGATTTTTGATGAAGAGTTCTTTATTCTCCAATACAGACTTCTGCGCAGAAAGTTGCTATTCCAGATCCCTGATTCGTTTAGACATCTCAGCCAATGCCTGGTTCTTCGCCATCAGCTAGAAGGCCTGGTTCTCTAAAGCAGACTGAGTCCTCTGTTCCTCGACAGGAATCCGAGCAGCTCTTGCTCATCCCCGAGGAGCTCTTTCTCATCCACGAGAAGATGTAAAAGGGCCAGACCTTTTCAAGGTTTCCAACTCATCCCTCAGGTTGGCGTTCTCGACCTCGAAGAACGAGAATCCTTCGTCAGTCACTGGGACCAAAGCATTTGAGGTGGAGGAAACAGATTTTAATTGAGATACTTCTCTTTGCAAGTTGTTATTTTCTTGCTCCAATAACTCGGCTATTTTCCTGTGCTCCTCGACCTCGGCTTTTAACATTCTCTCCCGCACGTCGTAAGCAGCAAAATGCTTCTCGTATCCCTTGTCGGCAATGATTTGCTGATACTTCTTCTCGTACCCCTCGTGCAAGAGGGCGGTGGATTCCATATATTGTTATTGAAGGTCTTCAAGAGTTCCTTGGAGATCCTCAATCATATCATAATAAGCTACATTATTAGCCACCGCACGATCAAGCAGACACTTCAAATATTGGTAAGCTTCAACTGCCTGTTTCGAAGCATCTTGGCCGAGGATGTCGACGATTTGTGCTGCACTCAGATCTGTGTGACCAGCCTTAAAGTATTCATTGCATTGCCTCAACAGCTTTGTATCGTGAGCAGATAATAATTCCATCCTGGCCAGAAACTAGTAGAGGAAGAAAAAGCAATAATCAATAAAAGTACCAATAGAGCATGAAGAAAAGAAACAACAGTGTGCATATAAACAAAAGTTCAAATTTTATTATATCACAAAATTCAGATTTACATGTTCAGGGTTACATTTTTCAAAGAAAAATAAAATAGATAGAAGTCCGAACAACTCTACACCTTTTCCTTGTCTCCCAAAACTTTCTCGGGAGGCTGGGACGAGGAGGTAGGTTGCTCGGATGGAGCAGATAGTAGCTGGGGAAGTGCTAGAGGTTGCTCAGAGGAAGTAGCGAGTTGCTAAAGTTCCTCGTTTGTAGGCTGGATAGTCGGGGGATGAGAAACTTGATCTCCCGTCACCATAGAAGACTCTTCGGAGGAAGCTTCGTCCTATTCTTCGTCTTCAGGAGTTGTAGGGGGACCAGGGATGTGTCGCTGAAAGAGTTCAGAAGTTTCATCAACTTTCATTTCTTGTAGAGCAGCGACCCACCCATCTCTAAAGTATTTTAGGCTGCCATATTCGACTTGCGACATAATGGCAGCCAAGCCTTTGTTCCACCCATTGTCCCAGCCAGCGCTGAAAGACTTCTTCATAACTAATTTCCTCTTTAACTTCTCCGAGGAAAGATTCTCGGACAGAAGATTTTCAACAGTCTTCAGTTTATTCTCAACTTCTTCTTTCTGGCGACTTACTTCACGAAGTTGGATTAATTCTTCCTCAGCAACCTTGAGTTTATCCTCAAGCTCTCCAACATTTTTGAGCTTCTTGTCAAACTCTTTATTTTTCTCTTCCAAGTCCTTTATTTTCTTCTCCAACCCCTTGGAGACTTCAACAACCTGAGCTTTCTCCTGCTCGGTGGAGGTAAGTTTCTTCTCCCAAGCAGCCTTGTCAGCATCATGCTTCTGAAGAGAATCTTCCAAAGATGGTGTCAGACCCATCAGAGCTTACTCTACACCAGACGAGGAGCTGTAAGCTTTAATAGCTTCATCCTTCTTCAAAATTGTGTTAAAGCAGCTCACCAACTGTGGAAAGAAAATGAAAGCAAGTCAGAGACAGATATAACAAGAGAAATATGAAAAATTCAAAATAATAAGACCTACAGAAGCAAGGTGGCGAGCAGCCAATGAGGTGACCATATCCCGAGAAAGGTTCTCTTCAATACCTTGGATCGCGGGAATGATCCAAGACTTCACCAAGCTCATAACAGAACTCGGGGGAACAAAAGTGGGAACTCCACTAGTCGGGGGCTGAGAGACGGTGTCAGCCAAATTGACCGAGGAGCTCTTCTTCAGCCTCCTCGGAGGAACAGGAATAGTTTCGACCAAGGAAGAACTCTTGGTCGGTGATATGACAATCACCTCGCTTGGAGCAGCAGCCTTGCTCGGAGCCACTGAAGGCTTCTCGGCAACCTTCGCAGGAGCAGCTGGAGGGGATGCATCAATTTTCTTTGTCCCTTCTGGGACATCATGTTTACTTCTTTTTGCCTCTCCAGCACCAGAGGCAGGTTTCTCGAAAAGGGTGGGAGGTCTTCTTTTCTTCATCCTTTCACTTAAAGGAACGTGTGACTCAGGCGAAGAACTGGTAGAAGCTGGTACTGGCTCTGCGTCGCTTATCACCGGATGAGCAGTAAAAGAAGTTGTGTAACTCTTGTATTGAAGCAGATATGAAGCTGACCTAATATGTTCATCGACAACAGTCTGATGCAAACTCCAGATAAGTTTTAAGTGCCTTATATTAACGTCTGCTTCTTTTGGACACTTTCTTTTGCTATCAACTGCAAATAAATCAAAATTAAAATATCAGTGGCACATTTTGTCAAACACATAAGAAGCATGATTTCAAAATAAGTAAAATAAAATAAAAATAACCTATCCCATTGCCATAGGGAGGGCATCTGGGACCCTGATAAACTTCATCTCAAGATAAAGGAGCATGTTGCCAATTTTTTATAACAATCCCGTGCTCAAAATAGTCCCTATTGGCATCCGGGAGATTGACCACTAAAGCCCTATTTAAAAATCTAGTTTTTAAATAAAAAGTATTATCCCCAATAGCCCATCTATAACAAAACATGATTTCTAGAATTCCTATGCGAGTTCCATGAATTTGATTTAGTCTATGAACCCCATTAACTATTCTCCATGTATTGGGGGCTATTCTTGCAGGAACCACGTCAAAGTATTGACAGAATTCCAAACATAGAGTGTTGGGAGGAAAAGAAAATCCACACTCAGCAACAAAGAGACTGGGGAACCAATGTCCCTCAGCCAAACGAAAATAGTCTGAAGGCTCAGAAAGCTCTTCCAAAATAACCCAGGAGGGAAGAGAGAAATCAAAGCGAAATTTATCAATCGATTCTACAAGATAAACCATAATGAAAGAAGGAAATGAAGAAGAAGAAAGAAGATCTTACAGAAAAAGAGTGTATTTGTTGACAACGAACGATGGAAGAGATGAATACACAGGAGAGAAAGAGACGATGGAAAACTCGAAGATACAAATTTAAAAAAGTAGAGGACGATGGGATTGTCTGTGACGCTTAAATACCTTGCCTTGGGAAAAGGAAAAAGTAATGATTACAAAAAGAAACGATTACGCTACCGGCGGCTAGAAGGACAAAAAGGTCTCGGCAATCGAAGAGATTATAAAAATTCAAAAACGCCTGATCCTATGAATTTGGAAGGAAAAATAAATACAAAGGAAACACTCCTAAAAATCAGGAGGACCATTTAAAACTGCCATATTCCGAGAAAGAATGTTCTACACTCCTCAAATTTCGAACTATGAAACATCGGGGGCTTATGTTGATACCAAATTTAGTCTGCTGACATGGCTCAATCGAGTGAAGACACGTGGCAATCTATGTGGTAACAACAAACATTTTTGAGGAACTCAGACGCTCCGAAGAACCATACTACAACGAGGAACACTGCTTCCCCGAGTAACTCAGACGCTCCGACCTACAAGAACTCACTGAGGAACTTTTGAGTACCGAGGAACTTTGAGCACCGAGGAACCTTAGGCGGTCCGATCAGCTTAGGCGGTCCGAGCTGCACCTCAAACAAAGCATTAATAGCAGGAAAACCAACAGTCTAACTGTTCATTAAATACTTATCATTCAGATGTATACGCTTAAAGGGCATTGAATGTATTACCCTTTCACATGTACAGCATTGAATGTATTACCTTTTCACATTACAACCTCAGGGCTATAAATACATTGTACAATCCTCATTATAAGGGGACCGGAATTTCTTGATTGAACTTGTAATCGAGAATTCCCAAACAGTCATCAATAACAGAAACAATGGACGTAGGCCATTCTTATAAGGCAGAACCACTTTAAAACTTCTTTGTCTCATTTATTTTATCTGTGATTAAAAAATTAGATCTAATCTAATTTTTTACATCAACATATAGGAGCTTGGAACAAGTTTATTGGGAGTTAGGTTGTAAAACTGTGTTTTGTTTTCAGAAAGATTTCAATTAAAAACTTTAAAATAAAGTATATAAAGTTTCTGGGCAAAAATAGAATTTTACAAACTTTCTGAAAGTTCGTTTGATATGTCGTTAGAATGAGTTTTTCGTTCGAACCAGATGTCGTTCGAACGAGTTTTCCAACGAGCTTACCAATTGGACACTGGAACTTTGTTCGAAATGTCGTTCGAACGAGATTTCCAATGAGTTCAAACTAGAACTTCGTTAGAAGCCTCGTTCGAACGAGACTTCATTCGAACGAAAATGTCCTTCGAACGAGATGTCAGGCGGGAAAACTTTTTGGCAGTTTTTAGCAGTTTTACCCCACTAACTTTTTACTGAATATCTATGTGCAGAAAACTAACTTTTTCTAATATCTTTTTCATATCCTACAAACTCCTAGAGAGTATTTTGAGAGCAAAATCATAAAGATAAAAAGATCAAGTTTTGAGTGATATTTTAAAAGACAAATTCATCTACCGCTCTAGTTTTTCACCCATAGTTTTATTTATCCAAGTTCATATATATACATATTATTTGGAGTTTGGCACCGGGTTTATCTCTACACCGAACAAGAGATTGTTTGGGTTTTCTTCTAAATCCCTCAAAGAAGAAGAATTGTTTAGCTGCGGCTTTCTCATATGGTGAAAGGCACCATGTGTGGGTGACGGTGTACCTATTGTCCGATCGGTGAGTCCAAGATCACGATGGAGCTCCGTGGTTATCCGCTAGGAAGAGGTGGTTACAAGAAGATGCGTCAAGGCTTGAGAGGGTTCGAGTTGAGGAAGTAAGTCATCTATCTTGTAAATGTAAATTCCGTACTTAGTGGCTTTGAGGCTAGAGCCGTCTGAGGTTTTTTCCCATTGTGGGTTTTTCCTCGTACATCGCGGCGTAGTTTGATTGATTTACTTTTATCTTGCATAATCACCTAGAATGCATGCTTAGGATAATTCAAGATAAAATTGGTTTTAATTGTCACACTTGATTTAATTTGGTGCTAATTAAATTTGGGTGATGTTTATTTAATGCAAGTCTATTATTAAAATTAGGTTGCCCTAATTTGGAAATATTGATAAATGTGACTTAGACAAATTCTAGGACTTGGATTAATTAATTGTGTTTAAGTGAAATTAACATAAGTGTGTGTTTAATTTTTATTTCACTTTAGTTTTATTTTAATTTTGGAAGAAATTAAAATTTGGTTAAGTTATTTTAAATGAGCCATCACCTTTACGCTTCCGCATATCTTTCTCAACAAGGAAATTGATTTTAAAGTAAAAGGATTTAAAAAAAAAGGGGGGGGGGGCTTTCAACTTGGTATCAGAGCCAAAAACGATAAATTACTTCGTTAAAGATCTTTTAAATAAATTTTGGCTAAAATGGAATTTTTTTTCATTTTCAAAATTTCTTATTTTTGATGGTTCTAACTATGCGTACTGGAAAGCGCGAATGAAATCAGCACTAAAATCTATCGACGAAAGAGTTTGGTTATCGGTAGTTAACGGGTGGTCTCCACCAACTCATTAGTAGATAATGAATGTGTTCCCAAACCGACCGATAGATGGAGTGAGGGTGAATTTAAACTTTCTAATTTTAATTTCCGTGGTTTAAATGCCTTCTTTAGCGTTGTCACACCGGATGAATTCCGACGTATTATGACGTGTGAGACCGCTAAAGAAGCGTGGGATATTTTACAACTCACTCATGAGGGTACAAGTGTCGTTAAAGCTTCGAAACTCCAAAACCTCACCACTCAATTTGAAACTATCAAAATGAATGAAAAAGAAACTTTTGATGAATTTTATTCTAGACTTTTCGATATCGTTAATTCATCTTTTAACTTGGGAGAGAAAATACCCGACAACCGAGTTGTAAAGAAAATTTTAAGGTCCCTTCCCGATAGATTTATCCCTAAAGTGATCGTTTTAAATTCTTTACCATCTTTAGCCTCTATGAAATTAGAAGAGCTCGTAAGTGATTTACAAACCTATGAACTAGACATGTTTCTCTCTAAAAATGAAAAGAAAATAGAAAAGGGCGTTGCTTTAAAAGCCCAAAAAGAGGTCAAACAAGTAGTAGAGAGAGAGAGTGATAGTGACTCGGAAGACATGGCCTTGTTTGCTCGGAAATTTAGAAAATTTCTTAAATTTAACAAAGATAAATTTAAAAATGATTTTAAGAAATTTGTAACTTCTAAGTATGACAAAGCCGAAAGGATCCCTAAATCTTCTAATGAAACTTTAAATAGGGACGAGTCAAATAGGTATTTTGGTTGTGAAGGGTATGACCATAGGGCTTCGGAGTGCCCCGCAAAACTAAGGAGAGAGGGTAAGCGACCCATTTCATATAATGCGACCCTTAGTGATAGTGATAAGGAAGAGGGAACCGATTCCCCCACTAAGCCTAACTTTGTGGCTTTTATGGCTAGTCATGTGAGTGATATTGAGAACTCATCGATTGATGAAACTTTAACACATGACACTTCCAAGGTCATTGTTTATGATTCCCTTATTTTTTATGATAGTGAGAGTGGAGAAGAAAGAGAGAGTGAAAATGAAGAAGAGGTTAATGTGAGGGAACTTCAAAATGCTTTTCAAGAATTATATGAAGAATCAATTAAATTAAAAAAATCTAATTTGAAGTTAGAAGCTAGTTTGAAAGAACGTGTCAATATCGTTGATAATAGTGTGTTGGTTGAAGACCTTAGGACACGAGAGAAAGCTCTTCTAGAGAAGCTTGAATATATAGAAGGCGAAACAGATAGCCTTAGGGGTTTAATGGAATCTTTGAAAAAGGAGCTTCTTGCTTTTGAAGAGCGAAATATTTTATTAGAGTCTAATATTTTAGAATTGCAAAATAAATTAAAAGACTCTAGTAATGTCAAATTTGATTTGGAGTGTCGTTCGAAAAAATTAGATTAAATATTAGGAACGGTCCAAATTAAAAATGACACTTGTGGTTTAGGCTTCGATACTTGTAATGAATCAACTCACAAAGCCAAAACTAACTTTTTAGGAGAATCGCCTAGGAAAGCATTTAGAAATCATTCCTTAGGTACCAAATTTCGACGTGATTTTACTTGTACTCATTGTGGTCGAAAAGGTCATCTTAGAAAATTTTGTTTTGATCTTAAACGAATTCCTAGAAAATCCCTACATAAAGCAACCAAGGTAGTTAAAATTCCTACACCCCAAGATAGTCATTCTTCATTAATTTGGGTTAGAAAATCCGACTTGGTTGCCTTGCAAAATAGGATGTTTGATTCTCATTTACTTTCACATGCTTCCTCCCTTGCTAAATCTAAAGGATGAATCTATTAGTGTTTGCATACTTTATCTTTTGTGCTTCATGCTATATTATCATGCTAAATGTATGCTTGTTTTAATCATTTTCTAGTCTATGCTCCATGCTTAATCACATGCTAGAATTATAATTTTTTTGTTTATCTTTTTGTATTATATTTGCTTATTTTTTTTTGCATTAAATGAAAAATTCAAAAAGATTTTTGCTTATCATTTGTGTTTTATTTGTTTCGTTTAACCTTAATGAAAAATATAAATGATTGTTGTGTGTCTTTTGAGTATATTTTTTTTGGTTAAAAATTTCAAAAACTCAAAAAGATTTTTATTTTGTGTGTATTTTAGTTTGACACACTTTATGTGGCATATATTTGTATTAGAATCCCATCTTTTTCGCTCCCATGTGACTAAAACTTTTGGTTTAAATTGTCAATCCTTATTATGTACTTTACCATGCTTACATGGCGTAGTTGGATTTTTGCGTTGCTTAAATGGATTCTATTTTTATATGCCTCTATTCACACATGCACGAGCTCTTTTGAAATTTAACTTCATATGTATATTTGAGCCTTGTGAGGTGTTCTCCTACCAATCTTGTCATCTACATATTTTTTATCTAGGAGGACTAGTGTATGTCAACGTTGCACTTGAGATTTGTGAGAAATAAAAAATGGTATATATTAATGTGCACGGGGAAGGGCTCCGAAAGAATTTATTGTCCTTTGCGAATAGTAAGCCACCGTTTGTCTAGACCTAAAAGAAATACGTGGCCCAAAGGCCTAAAAATAGAAAAATGGCATTAAAAAGAAAAATAATTGCCAAGGCCTTTGTTTGATTGATATATTCATTCAAAACTAATATAAATTCTTATTGAGGGAGATTGGATGGTATATCACCGGTTTGCACAATGTCCGTTTATCCTAGTGGTCTTTATTGTCATGACTCTATTTGGTTTGTAGAATCATCAAAACTCTAGGCTTGTATGCATTGTGTATGTTTGTTCATTGAGTTCAATCTATATTGTCACATGAGGTTATATTCAAATGTGATGAAGTTTGAAATCAATTGATAACTCCGTGAACATGTTTTAAGTGATTAGCTCTAAATTTAATTGTTACTAGTTCACACCCCAACACTTCCGTTTCCATAAGACACATTTTTACCATACGAGTGTGAAAGACTCCTATTATATTTTGTGTGTGTCATTTGTGTATTTATATCTATATATGTGTACTTACATCTATTAGTTATATCTTATGTATACATATATTTGATATTTGTGTTTCGTCTTTGCCGTGCTTTCTAGTCCATATAGGCTTTAATTCATAATTGGTATCTATCTTGTTGTATTCTTTGTTGATATCACATGCTTAATACTTTATGTATCTTATTGGTATCATTTTCTTGCATTCTAGTTGGTATTCGTTATTATTTGTTGGATTAGTTGTGCTTTTGTTGCCCATATGTCACTTTCTACACACTTACATGTTTTATTCTTTAACCTTTGTCTATTCCTGAACAAAAAGGGGGAGAATGATAGGAGGAGAAATGGTATCTAAACCTATTATAATCTTATCTTAGTTTGGGGGAGATTTATCTTAGGATAATGTTCAAGTGTACCTTTTCAAGCCTATGATGTGTTTAGTTGAAGACGTAGCGGCAAAGAGTATAAAGCTTCATCAAAATGTCGAGTTTATGTGCCTCGTTTCTCATCATCACAGTGGTTTCATGCTCCCAAGGTATGAATGAATTTTATATATATATATATATATATAGGAGCTTGGAACAAGTTTATTAGGTATTAGGTTTTAAAACTGTGTTTTGTTTTCAGAAAGATTTCAATTAAAAACTTTAAAATAAAGTATATAATGTTTCTGGGCAAAAATAGAATTTTACAAACTTTCTGGAAGTTCATTTGATATGTCGTTTGAACGAGTTTTTCGTTCGAACCAGTTGTCGTTCGAACGAGTTTGCCAACGAGCTTCCCCATTGGACATTGGAACTTCGTTCGAAATGTCGTTTGGACGAGATTTCCAACGAGTTTCTAACGAGTTCACACTAGAACTTCGTTAGAAGCCTCATTCGAACGAGACTTCGTTCGAACGAAAATGTCGTTCGAACGAGATGTCAGGCGGGAAATTTTTTTGGCAGTTTTTAGCAATTTTACCCCACTAACTTTTTGCTGAATATCTATGTGCGGGAAACCAACTTTTTCTAATATCTTTTTCATATCCTACAAACTCCTAGAGAGTATTTTGAGAGAAAAATCATAAAGATAAAAATATCAAGTTTTGAGTGATATTTTAAAAGACAAATTCATCTACCACTCTAGTTTTTCACCCATAGTTTTATTTATCCAAGTTCATATATATACATCTTGCTTGGAGTTTGGCACCGGGTTTATCTCTACATCGAATTGAAGAGATTGTTTGGGTTTTCTTCTAAATCCCTCAAAGAAGAAGAATTGTTTAGCTGTGTCTTTCTCACATGGTGAAAGGCACCATGTGTGGGTGACGGTGTACCTATTGTCCGATCGGTGAGTCCGAGATCACGGTGGAGCTCCGTGGTTATCCACTAGGAAGAGGTGGTTACAAGAAGACGCGTTAAGTCTTGAGAGGGTTCGAGTTGAGGAAGTAAGTCATCTGTCTTGTAAATGTAAATTCCGTACTTAGTGGATTTGAGTCTAGGTCCGTCTGAGGTTTTTTTCCGTTGTGAGTTTTTCCTCGTACATCGCGGCGTATTGTGATTGATTTACTTTTATCTTGCATAATCACCTAGAACGCATTCTTAGGATAATTCCAGATAAAATTTGTTTTAATTGTCACACTTAATTTAATTTGGTGCTAATTAAATTTGGATAATGTTTATTTAATTCAAGTCTATTATTAAAATTGGTTTGGCCTAATTTGGAAATATTGATAAATATGACTTAGGCAAATTCTAGTGCTTGAATTAATTCATTGTGTTTAAGTGAAATTAACATAAGTATGTGTTTAATTTTTATTTCACTTTGGTTTTATTTTAATTTTGGGAGAAATTAAAATTTGGTTAAGTTGTTTTAAATGAACCATCACCTTTACGCTTCCGCATATCTTTCTCAACAAGGAAATCGATTTTAAAGTAAAAGGATTTAAAAAAAAAAGGGGGAGGAGGGGGCTTTCAAAAACTTTCTTCATGCCTTCAGGCACATAAAATACGCTAATATATATATATATATATATATATATATATATATATATATATATATATATATATATATATATATATATATATATAGAGAGAGAGAGAGAGAGAGAGAGAGAGAGAGAGAGAGAGAGGGAGGATAGAGACAGTATATATGTGTGTAGTATAATATTTGTGTGTACGATATTATGTGGAATATACCCCTCTAGTGCTATCAGTGGAAGTGTGCGATATGGGTGATATTCCCTAACGAATCTGAGCAGGCTAAGTATCGACCCCAAGTCATAGCGCCATGTTTATGTTTGTGTGATTTACATTCGAAATGAGGTAATTGCGGGTATGGTTATAACTCACTGTTGAAGGACTATGATCGTCTCCCAATACGTTTGCGTTTTTACCGAGTCAGTGTAAGAGTCCAACCTCCAGTAACCAGGATGTTGTGAGTATACCATGGATAATGATAGCATTGTAGAGACCCACATCCAGTGAGTTATTACTCTAAGGGGTGGCGGCTATACGCGACATATGTGTATTTGTTGTGGCATATTATTACGTATATTTAAGTGTGGACAAATATACGGGTTAGTAGTAAGTGTTTACGATTTAAATAAGTAGTGATTGATGATGCTAAGATTTAGCACCACCAGGTAAGTGTTAGTGAGCTCAAACAGTAGTAGCCATGGCAGCCATAGAGATGCAGGTATGTAAGTATGTAAGTGTATAGAAGGGGATGAGTATAAGAGGAAATAAGACGATGATGTATAGTGGTTCAGCCAAATTGGCCTACATCCACTGTGAGTGTGTGATCCACTATGTATGGGCACTAATGGCCTTGGATACAATGCACATAACCCTCTCTCTCTCTCTCTACTGTGTGTGAACAAGCAGAGTTTTAGCTAGGGTTACTGTTCATGAGTCGATCCCCTGTAGGGTTAGGGGTGACAAGTATATATAGGTCTTGGGGGGTGTAGTGTACCCCCCAGGTAAGCATGGTGCATGTGAAGAATGATCTAGCCAATCCCCTGTTGACACCTGTAGATGCCAAATGATGACATAATATTCTCTCACGTGAGGGGGTGATTCGGTTGTAACGGTCTCCCACGTGTCATATGAGCCTCACGCGCACTGTTCCACGCGTCTCCCAAACCACGCGCTGTCATGATATCACCCTCGGCCTATGAGCCGAGGCCGAGGGCAAAGTTTCTTCCGGTAGTGAGTCTGGCTTGATTCTGTCCTCGTACTGTCGTACCCTCGTAGGGTCGGCCGGAGCCTGGCGAGGGGTCGGCCCCTCGTAGGGTCGTCTGGAGCCTGGTGAAGGGTCGGCCCCTCGCAGGGTCGTCTGGAGCCTGGTGAAGGGTCGGCCCCTCGTAGGGTCGTCTGGGTCTGGTGAAGGCCAGTTGGGGCCTGGTGAAGGGTCGGCCCCTCTTAGGGTCGTCCGTTGTGGAGGCGACCCTCCTAGAATATAAACGGGTATATCAATCACCCCCCAGCCCTTAGCCATAGGTGCCGTTGAGATGGCTGAGGGATAATGTTGAAATTGAGATGCGTGTATGATCTGTTAGGTGAGTGACACTTGGGCAGGTACTCATTGTTGTTCCGGTTTCCAAGGCAGGGCGGCTGCATACTTGCATGGGGCTTTGTGCCCTGATTGCACCCTTCTTGGCAAATGTGCTCATTTACTGCTAAGGTATTTAAGGATTTTTAAACTCTCTCTCTCCATCTTCTTCTTCTTCGCGCCTAACCATTTTCTCTCTCTAGAACCAGTCGCCATTTGCAGCCTTCAGCTTTTCTGGCCCTACTGCGCTCTTGCTCTCTCGTCATCAGGTAACCTTTTTCTCTTCGTGCCTTCTTTTGTCTTCATTTTCGTATATTTTTTAGGGTCGTAGGTCAATACTTTCTTAGAGTTCCCCCATTGCATTTTCCGGTGTCTTCTCCGGTTGGTAGTTCTTGAACATTCTTGACGAAAAACGTTTTAGTTCTTTAGTTTGATCCAAAAGTCAAACCTGGTCAATCCCTCAAGTGTTTGTAGTTGAATTAACCAAGTCCAGTGTAATTCTTCAAGTGTAGGGTCTTCCCCTTAATGCTTAGAAGGCTTTACAACTTAGTGTCTGAATTCCCATCTCTGAGTGAGAAACTATTTACCGAGATCAGACGAATAGAGGAAGAGGAAGAGAGGAGACGAGGGGCCGACCCTAATTGGGTACGACCCATCTTTGCTATCCCTCTTGCCACTATAAGACCGTCTGAACCCTCTGAGTCTTGTGGGTCGTCGTCTCGTCCGTCCGACACTCCCAAACCAAGTGAAATGGATGAGAGAACCTCCTCTCCAACTGGTGCTGGAACTTCTGGTAGAAGGGACTCACCTGACCTTAGCCCTTCCCGAGAGGCCGAGGGTACGATCCCCTCTGAGGCTGTCCCTGTGACAACCCTATCCCCCAACGCCTTCCAAATGGCATTTCCTCAGGGTCCTCCTGCAGGTGATGAGGAGGATGAGGACGATGATACAGATGATGAGGTTGATACCTCCCATGCCTCGTCTTTTATCTCCTCTGTTAGGGATAGGGACCTTCTGATATGGAGGCATATTTACGGAGTGCCCTCTGAGGTAACTATGAGGGTGCCCTCTGAGGCTGAGAGGGTTTTTGAGGGTGAAGAGGGAGAGGTTGCAGTCTACGAGCAAATGTTCAAAGTAGGTGTCAGACTTCCCTTCCACCCTGCCATTGTAGACATTCTGTCGGCTCTGGGCGTCTCCCCCTCTCAACTTCCACCCAACTCATGGAGGACGATTCTGGGGTACATCTCTTTGTGGAAAAATGCTTTCACCGATGAGCCCTCGTCCGACGTGTTCTTGGCCTGCTACAATATCACCTCTTCATCTAAACAGCCCGGATACTATCACCTGGGAGCGAGAAGGTCTGAGAAGAAGCTGCTCCACGTAGCTCAAACTTCCAATCATGATTGGAAGAAAAGGTTCTTCTTCATATCTGGGGCATGGGAGAGCTCCACCGAGGCGTCCCCTTCTGCCGATGCTCCGAGGGTTCCTTACAGATGGTCTAACCCTTCCATGAAAGCTAGGTCAGACCCCGGACTTAGCTTGGAGGAGAGGGATATTGTTGAGTATCTGAGGGGACGAGGGAGAGAGGGTGAGATCCCAAAGTTCGAAGATTTGATGACCCCTCGCTTCCTTAAAGAAGCTGGTCTGAGGGTCGGCCCTCTGACAGAACTATGTGAGTTATACTGAACATTTTCCCATCTTTACTTTTTTTTGAAGTGTTCTCTCTTTATCTCTGAACTTTTCTGATTCATCGCATCCTTTTCAGGTCGTCCTGCAGGCGTGTCAGATTATCTTTGGGATATGACTGCTCCAAGCCTTCTTGCTGGTCTGTCAAAGAAGAAGGGGAAGGAGCCTCAGCAAGCTCCTAAGAAGACAAGGGCCTCAGGGCCGACAGTTGTTGAGCCGACAGCTGTTAGTCACAAAAGGAAGGAGCCTGAGGCTCCTGTCGAGCCTCGTCCTGACCCTAAGACGAGGGCCAGGGCCGAGGCCTCTGAAGGAGCAACCTCTTCATCAAGCATGGGGGCCTTCTGGTCTCAAAATCTGTCCCATCTGAGGGCCGACCCCTCATCTCTCATTGCCAACTTGAGGGCAGCAAAGGCTTCAATGTTCTCTGCACCATCGGCCTCCGACTTCGAGTTCTTGGCGCAGATGCCTCCGGCCAAAGTGTATGACTACGGTCTGCACTCCCTTGCTCAGGTATTGGTCCTGACCTTTAATTTCATTGTGTTCCCTCGGCTCCCCTTGACGCATCTTCATTTTTCTTGCAGTCTGTCTGTGCCTTCACCTCTGCCACCAAGTGGATGGCTGAGAACCAACAGAAATTCCATGAAGCTGAGAGGGCCATTCAACAAGAGGCTGACCTACGGACAGAGTTGGACACTGCTAGGGCCGAGCTGGAGAGCACAAGGACTGAGCATGCTAGAGTCCTTGATGAGCTGACGAGGCAGCATGATGCCGATATGCAGGCCAAGGACTTGTTGCTCAAAGACAAGGACTTGTTGATCAAGGACAAGGATGAGGCTCTGATCAACCTGGAGGCCCGTCATAAGACTGATCTGGAGGCGGCCATCAAGAAAGCTGAGACTGACGCTGTGGAGGCATACAAGATTTCAGACGAATTTCAGGGCTTCGGCCTTGAATATCTTGAAAGGGGGATTAGGACGGCCTGCCGGTGGGTCGTCCTCAGATTTGGTGATGTCGTCTCCTCTGTTCGCCCATCATTGGAGGGTGTTCAACTGGACGACCCCCTAATTGCCGAGGCCCTCAATCAAGTGGAGGCCCAAGTCCAGATCGAGGGGGTCGGCACATCTGAAGATGATCCGGTGCTGGTAACTGAGGAGGCCATTCCCATTGATGTTGAGGCTCTGCCCTCTGATGTCGTCCCCTAGGGTGGCTGCCTGTAGCCCATACCCTTGTTTTTGTATTTTTGTTCTGTATATTGTAAAACACTTGACGCTCTATATTAATACCATCGTCTCTTCCTTTCACAACTGTCTCCCATATTTAATTCTGTTATGGTTTGTTCCTTGCAAATTTGCTTCTTCGTTGATGATGATGATACTATCCCTTCCCTCGTCTTTTTGAGGACCAATGTGGGGTCGTCCCCTCATCAGGCCTCATTATAGCCGAGGGATCAAATGATCAAATTAATGATTTTTAAATAAAGTCTACCCTCATCTTTCTTGAGAACAGTGGTGGGGTCGTCCCCTCCACTGGTCCTCATTATAGCCGAGGGTTCAATGAACCAAATTAATGATTTTTATGTAGTCTTCCCTCGTCTTTCTTGAGAACAGTGGTGGGGTCTTCCCCTCCACTGGTCCTCATTATAGCCGAGGGATCAACTTTCCAATTTAATGGATTTTAAAGTCTTCCCTCGTCTTTCTTGAGGACAGTGGTGGGGTCGTCCCCTCCACTGGTTCCCATTATAGCCGAGGGGTCAACTTTCCAATTTAATGGTTTTTAAAGTCTTCCCTCGTCTTTCTTGAGGACAGTGGTGGGGTCGTCCCCTCCACTGGTCCTCATTATAGCCGAGGGATCAACTTTCCAATTTAATGGTTTTTTAAGTCTTCCCTCGTCTTTTTTGAGGACAGTGGTGGGGTCGTCCCCTCCACTGGTCCTCATTATAGCCGAGGGATCAACTTACCAAATTAATGGTTTTTAACAAAGTCTTCCCTCGTCTTTCTTGAGGACTGTGGTGGGGTCGTCCCCTCCACTGGTCCCCATTATAGCCGAGGGATCAACTTACCAAATTAATGGTTTTTAACAAAGTCTTCCCTCGTCTTTCTTGAGGACTGTGGTGGGGTCGTCCCCTCCACTGGTCCCCATTATAGCCGAGGGATCAACTTTCCAATTTAATGGATTTTGAAGTCTTCCCTCGTCTTTCTTGAGGACAGTGGTGGGGTCGTCCCCTCCACTGGTCCTCATTATAGCCGAGGGATCAACTTACCAAATTAATGGTTTTTAACAAAGTCTTCCCTCGTCTTTCTTGAGGACTGTGGTGGGGTCGTCCCCTCCACTGGTCCCCATTATAGCCGAGGGATCAACTTTCCAATTTAATGGATTTTGAAGCCTTCCCTCGTCTTTCTTGAGGACTGTGGTGGGGTCGTCCCCTCCACTGGTCCCCACTATAGCCGAGGGATCAACTTTCCAATTAAATGGATTTTGAAGTCTTCCCTCGTCTTTCTTGAGGACAGTGGTGGGGTCGTCCCCTCCACTGGTCCTCATTATAGCCGAGGGATCAACTTACCAAATCAATGGTTTTTAACAAAGTCTTCCCTCGTCTTTCTTGAGGACAGTGGTGGGGTCGTCCCCTCCACTGGTCCTCATTATAGCCGAGGGATCAACTTACCAAATCAATGGTTTTTAACAAAGTCTTCCCTCGTCTTTCTTGAGGACTGTGGTGGGGTCGTCCCCTCCACTGGTCCCCATTATAGCCGAGGGATCAACTTTCCAATTTAATGGATTTTAATGTAGTCTTCCCTCGTCTTTTTTGAGGAGAGTGGAGGGGTCGTCCCCTCCACTGGTCCCCATTATAGCCGAGGGATCAACTTCCTTGCATGTATACTAGAACTGATAACCACTGGATGAGGGAAACACTGATACTTCTCATTAATCTTCAATGTGTTCTGTCGAAACAATGCTTATTACAACTATGGCTTATCAAGACCTTACAACACTACTGGTAGTATTTTTTCAAATGATCTGCATTCCAGGGGTTTGAGAAAGGTTCCCCCTCCAGGTTCTCTAGCCTGTAGGTCCCCGGGACAACTTCATCGATGACCCTATATGGGCCATGCCAATTAGGATGGAGCTTGTTGGGTTTCTGCCAAGTCTTTTTAAGAACCAAGTCTCCCACTGCGATAGGCCTCTGTTTCACCCTTTGGTTGTAAAAATTTGCGGTCCTCTGCTGGTAGGAAGCTTGCCTTATCTCAGCATCCTCCCTTCTTTCCTCAATCAGGTCTAGGTCAAGTCTCCTCTCTTCTGTATTTCCCTGGGGGTCATACATTTGGACCCTATGAGTGGGAAACTCGACTTCGGTGGGGATGACTGCTTCTGACCCATAAGCCAACATGAATGGGGTCTCCCCAGTAGAGGTCCTTACTGTCGTCCTGTACGCCCACAACACTGCATATAACTCCTCGACCCATCTTCCTTTTGCCTCCTCAAGCCTCTTCTTAATCCCATCTAGGATTGTCCTGTTCGTAACTTCGGTTTGCCCATTGGCCTGAGGTCGGCCTGGGGTGGAGAAAAATTGTTTGATACTTACCCTCTCACAGTACTTCTGCAGAGAGGCATTCTTGAACTGAGTCCCGTTATCCGAGATGAGGGTGTTGGGTAGACCATATCTGCATATTACATTTTTCCAAATGAACTGAAAGGTCTTCTGCTCTGTGATCGTGACCATTGGCTCAGCCTCTACCCACTTTGAAAAGTAGTCAATTGCTACGATGAGAAACCGATAGTTATTGACTGCCCTCGGTAAGGGTCCTACAAGGTCAATCCCCCACACTGCAAATGGCCATGGGGATGTAATGGAGGTGAGAGGCTGATGGGGCTGGTGAGGGATGGTGGAAAATCTCTGGCATTTGTCACACTTTTTAACGTATGCGGCAGCATCTTTTCCTAAGGTCGGCCACCAGTAGCCTTGGGTGATCACCCTCTTTGCCAAGGATCTACCCCCAATATGGCTTGAGCACGACCCTTCATGCACGTCTTGCAAAATGGAAGGGACCTCTGAGGGATGCACACACCTAAGTAAGGGGAGCAGAAACCCCTTTTTGTACAGCGTGTCTCCGATGACAGCGAACTTTGCAGCCCTGTATCTCAGCTTCTTCCTCTCTTGGCTTGCTTCTGGCATCTCTCCCCCTCTAATGTATCTGATCAGGGGGTCCATCCATGAAGGTTCTTGAGAAACATTCATGCAAATGCCAAGTGTTCCCTCGTTGTCTTCGATAGTTGGTCGAAGCAAAATTTCTACCGGGACTGTCCTCCTTATGTCTGTCCTAGTAGCTGAGGCCAACCTTGCAAGTGCGTCAGCACGGCCATTGTCGAGCCTAGGTATCCTCTTGAATTTCACTTCTTTGAAGTTTTTTAGCAATGACCTCACCTTATCAAGATACCTAGCCATCCTCTCGTCTTTGGCCTCATAGGCTCCTAATATCTGATTCACCACCAGCCTTGAATCACTGTGAACCAAAATTTGGCTGACACTAAGGGATTTGGCTAAGGAGAGGCCAGCTATCAAGGCCTCATACTCAGCCTCATTGTTGGAGGCTTTGAAATTGAACCTCAGGGCGTACTCGACGTCCGTGCCATCGGGTGCTGATAGTATCAGTCCAGCACCACTTCCGCTATCACAGGAGGACCCGTCAACGAAGAGGCTCCACGGAGTCTTTCTTTTAGAAAAATTTCCCTCAGAGAGGGACCCCTGTCTAAAGATGTATCTTCCCTCTTCGTTTTCAGTCACTTTCCTTCTAGCGGTGCTCGTCTCAGCCATTTCTGCAGGTGTGTCTGCGGGTCTGTCTTCCGTATCTGCCTTCCCGAGGGTCTCACCCTCGGCCTCATCTTCTTCCCATGTGAACTCGGCCACGAAGTCTGCCAAGGCTTGCCCCTTAATGGCTGTCTTAGGCTGATACACAATGTCAAATTCCCCCAACTCTATAGCCCAGGTCATTAGCCTTCCTGATTTCTCAGGCTTGTGTAGGATCTGCCTAAGAGGAGAGTCAGTAAGGATGACCATAGTATGGGACTGGAAGTACGGTTTCATCTTCCTTGAGGCATGGATCAAGGCATAGGCCAACTTCTCCATCCTCGGGTATCTCTGCTCTGCCCCCTGGAGTGCCTTGCTGTTGAAATATACGGGCTTCTGTATCCCATCTTCGTCTCTTACGATTGCTGCACTGATAGCGGATTCTGAGACAGCAAGGTACACGTACAGTCGTTCACCCTGCACGGGTCGTGACAGCAACAAGGGAGACCCTAAGTATGATTTCAGCTGCTTGAAAGCCTCATCACACTCTTCGCTCCATTCAAAGGCTTTCCTGAGGATCTTGAAGAATGGTAGACACCTGTCTGTAGCCCTTGACACAAATCTATTCAAGGCAGCCACTCTCCCTGTGAGCCTCTGAACGTCTTTAATGGACTTGGGGGTCTTCATCTCAATAAGGGCCTTTATCTTTTCAGGATTGGCCTCGATGCCTCTTTGATTGACAATGAACCCCAAGAACTTCCCCGCTCCGACCCCGAAGACACACTTGGCCGGATTGAGCTTCATTTTGTATTTGTCCATTGTATTAAAGGTCCTTTCCAGGTCTGCCACATGATCCTCTGCCTTCAGGCTCTTGGTCAGCATGTCATCTACGTAAACCTCCATAGACTTCCCGATTTGGTCTTCGAACATTTTGTTTACGAGGCGCTGGTACGTTGCCCCCGCATTTTTTAGGCCAAAGGGCATGACCCTGTAACAGTATGTCCCCTTGTCAGTGATGAAGGCGGTCATCTCTGAGTCCTCGGGGTTCATGAAAATCTGGTTATACCCTGAGTAGGCATCCATGAAACTCATGAGCTCATGGCCTGCGGTAGCGTCTACCATCTGGTCGATGCGGGGGAGAGGGAAGCTGTCTTTGGGGCAATGCTTGTTGAGGTCTGTGAAGTCCACGCACATTCTCCACTTGCCGTTGGCCTTTGGGACGATGACTGCATTGGACAGCCACTCAGGGTAGATGACCTCTCTGATAAATTCAGCGTCTTCTAATTTTTTAACCTCATCCCTGATGACCTCATACTTTTCTCTAGAGTAAATCCTCCTCTTCTGCTTTACCGGCTTCACTCCCTCTACCACATTGAGTTTGTGGCACATGATTTCAGGGTCGATCCCTGGCATATCTACATGACTCCACGCGAAGACGCTTCGCCTTCTCCTCAACAGTTTGATGAGGTCTTCCTTGATACTGGGCTTCAGAGATTTTCCGACTTGGACGGTTTTTCCCGGGTCATCCTCATCGAGGATGATGGGTTCTACCTCCTCAGCGGCCTCTCCTTTTTTGAGCTTCGTCTCGTCCCTGGGGTCTAGGGTATCAATGTTGTAAGTGGCTGTAGCCCTCTTGTGTGCCTCCCTTTCTTCAGCGGAGTTGTAGTAGCACTCTCTCGCTGTCGTCTGGTCTCCCTGAACTTCCCCCACCCCATAAGGGGTAGGGAACTTAACCATCTGGTGGACCGTGGACGGCACAGCTTCAAACCCCTTGAGGGCCACACGTCCCAGTATGATGTTGTATGCCGAAAACACATGCTCATCCAGCACAAAGAAACTGACCCTCTTGGTGAGCCATCTCGGCCACTCGTCCCCCATCCTGACATCAGTCTCATATATTCCTAGGGGGTGAACCTTCTCCCCACTGAACCCAATCAATGGATGATGGTATGGGACAAGTCTGGCACGACTGAGGCCCAGGGCCTTGAAGCATGGCCAAAACATCACATCTGCGGATGAGCCCCCATCCACCAGGATCCTCGGCACTTCGCACCCGTGCACCCTGGTGGTGATGACGAGAGGGTCATCATGCGGGGCCAATAGGCCCTTGAAGTCCATTCTTGAAAACCCCACAATCAAAGTGTCCATATCAACCTTCTTCCTTTTTTCTGACTTGACCTCTACGGAGGTTGAGTGCACCGTCTTCATCACTGCCTTAGCCTCAGCGACATGGGCCTTCCTGTCGGCGACCTCAGACCCTCCTCCTGCAAGTCCCCCGGAGATCATTCCCACCCCGAGCGAGATCATATTGAGCCTCTTGACAGGGCCGTGGTCGTCTCTCGGCGGGAGGTCGGGGTCGTCCTCATCATCAGAGGGGTCGTCCCCTCTTTTTTGAGGACCTTCTCTGCAGGCATCGACTCGCTTCTTTCTGGGGTCGTCCCCTCGGCCCCTCTTGCAGTCGTCTTTGTCGACGTACTTTCTGAGCTTCCCTTCCTTCAGCATCTTCTCAATCTCATCTTTCAGAGCAAAGCATTTGTCTGTTACGTGGCCGTGGTCTTGGTGAAATTCACACCACAGGTTCCTGTTTCTCTTGCCGGGGGCTGCCCTCAGCTTCTCAGGCCACTTCAGTGTCCGGTCACTCTTTATCTCATTGAGGATCTGTTCACAGCTGACCGTCAGAGGGGTGTACCCCGCGAACTTATCATCCATGGTCCTCTTCTTCCCCTCTTTGTTCTTCTTGGGGTATTTATTCCCACTTGCACCTCCTTTTTCGTCTTCATGTTTTGCGGCCATCGCCTCTTCGGCGTTCATCACCTTCCCTGCTGTTGACAACAGCTCAGCCATCGTCCTCGGAGGGTCTTCGGCAAGCTTCCATAATAGCTTCCCCTTTTGGAGCCCTCCAATCAGGGCTGTCATAGCTATGCTCTCCTCATAGTCTTCCACCTCCAGCTTCTCTTTATTGAATCTGGCTATGTAGTCTCTCAGAGTCTCGTTCTTCCCCTGCTTAACATAGAGCAGGTGTGTGGTCTTCTTCTGTGGCCTCACCCCAAAGCAGAAATTATGGATGAACAGGTCTGCCAACTGCTTAAAGTTTCCAATAGAATTTTTTGGAAGAGACGTGTACCAAACATGCGCAGCCCCTGTCAAGGTACCAGAGAAGGCACGACACCTCATCTCATCTGAGATAGAGTATATGTCTGCCGCCGACTGATACATTTCCACGTGGTGGACAGGGTTGGTGCTCCCATCGTATCTTGGGGTGACCACGGGAGGCTTGAACTTCGATGGCGTGGGGAAGTTGACGATCTTTGCCACAAAGGGTGAGCCCATGGTGTATCCCCTCTGAAGAGGGTCCCGGCTCTTCAGTATGTCGCCAATCTTATCCTCTAACCTCTGTATTGAGTCATTCCAGGGCCTCACAGGGTCGGCCTGGCCGATGTTATCCCCTGCTGCCTCTCGGAGGTGGATGGAGGGCTCCGCTACGGCAGGCCTGTGTCGGCTATTTACTTCCCTTTGGCCGTCATCCCGTCTTTGGGGTCGGCCTTCTGCTTCTTTCCTAGATCTCGCTGCGCTTCTTGACTTGGACAACTTGTCTCGCAGGTCATTCACTGGGCCCAGCCTCTCGAATGCCGACCCCCTGCTCAGACGGTCAAAAGCAGAGCCTCTTGGGCGATCATCATGGTTTGGTCTCCCGCACTTTCCTCTACTGTCCTGGAGGGGTCGTACTGTATTGTTGGAGACCTCATATGGCTCCCAGCATTCTACTGGAGCCTCTTCTTCCTCCAGATCATCATACCTGTCCTCTGGGCAAGGGTTTCCTTGCCTCCCCAGGCGTAAACGCCGGGGGTCAGCAACATCCCTACGCCGCTGAGGGGGTGGCAGGTCTTTATGTGGTGCCTGGGGTGGTCCCCTGGCCTCATGATGTCCTGGAGCTGCTGCCGGAGTAATCATCTCAGGTGAGACCCCTGGTGGTCTCAGTATGTTCTGACTTAGGGCTGTGAACTGCTCCTGCATCATCCGCTGGCTGGCTGCCAGAGACTTTAGGGCTGCTGCCACATCTGCCATCTCAGACTGAGGCGGCGGTTGACTGGAACTGGGTCTTCCCCCCTCATCCGGTGGGGGAAGAGGTGGGGGTGGCATCTCAGGTGCCATGTGCTTGAGCTATGAAAAGTTGAACTGAAGAAAATACTAGTGAGCTTGGGAACCTTAGTGGGTCTCTTTCAATGGTGAAACACCTCCTCTCAGGGGGAGTGTTGGTTCACCACCAGAGTGCCCAGTGAGGTCAAGCTGTACAAAGGAAGAGATGTCTTCTCGTTCCCACAGACGGCGCCAAACTGATGATGCTAAGATTTAGCACCACCAGGTAAGTGTTAGTGAGCTCAAACAGTAGTAGCCATGGCAGCCATAGAGATGCAGGTATGTAAGTATGTAAGTGTATAGAAGGGGATGAGTATAAGAGGAAATAAGACGATGATGTATAGTGGTTCAGCCAAATTGGCCTACATCCACTGTGAGTGTGTGATCCACTATGTATGGGCACTAATGGCCTTGGATACAATGCACATAACCCTCTCTCTCTCTCTCTACTGTGTGTGAACAAGCAGAGTTTTAGCTAGGGTTACTGTTCATGAGTCGATCCCCTGTAGGGTTAGGGGTGACAAGTATATATAGGTCTTGGGGGGTGTAGTGTACCCCCCAGGTAAGCATGGTGCATGTGAAGAATGATCTAGCCAATCCCCTGTTGACACCTGTAGATGCCAAATGATGACATAATATTCTCTCACGTGAGGGGGTGATTCGGTTGTAACGGTCTCCCACGTGTCATATGAGCCTCACGCGCACTGTTCCACGCGTCTCCCAAACCACGCGCTGTCATGATATCACCCTCGGCCTATGAGCCGAGGCCGAGGGCAAAGTTTCTTCCGGTAGTGAGTCTGGCTTGATTCTGTCCTCGTACTGTCGTACCCTCGTAGGGTCGGCCGGAGCCTGGCGAGGGGTCGGCCCCTCGTAGGGTCGTCTGGAGCCTGGTGAAGGGTCGGCCCCTCGCAGGGTCGTCTGGAGCCTGGTGAAGGGTCGGCCCCTCGTAGGGTCGTCTGGGTCTGGTGAAGGCCAGTTGGGGCCTGGTGAAGGGTCGGCCCCTCTTAGGGTCGTCCGTTGTGGAGGCGACCCTCCTAGAATATAAACGGGTATATCAGTGATAGTTATGGGAAATAAAGTAATGAATTATAAATGTGATTGTGGAATGAAATAACTGGAGTAAAGTTATATATTAAATTGTGATGATTTAATAAGATATTAGTGAAAGCTAATTAATGAACCAAGGGTAGATAGTATACTCAGGCCAGGGTAGTATAGTATTGATGTTAGTAGCAAGGCTAGTTAGGCAGGGTAGAGTAACTAGGCGAGTTAAAAGGAATACGTTAGGTGCGTTCCTTAGATGAGGGGTGAGGGGTGACTCAAGAGAGTGTGCTACCGGTTTATAAATATGAAAATTGATTGGATATTTTCATTTATTCATTTAATACACTTGCAAAATATTTTTAAAAGTTTTGGGCTCTGACCCGTGTCAAATATATTTTTAAAATTTTTAGGTGTCCAACCATAGGGACGCCAAGGATGATTACTCTTTCCAGGAACACGTACCTACAACTGATGTAAGGGCTTACAGGATTCGGAGTAGTTGCTCCATTTATTGATATCTATATTACCTTCTCTATTTCGTTTGTTGGTTGGGTGTGTTGCCCTTTTCATTCAGACTTATCTATTTCAGATTATTGTAATCAGTTGGTTTGGATGTATTAGTTTTACCCGATGATTTATTCAGAGTAGTTATTTATTTATCTATGTTTCAAACTTTGCAGTGTGGTTTAATTTACATTGGTTACTGTATATGATTATGGTGGTTTAGTAATATTATTATATGTTAATGAAAGGTAAAATTTGGCACCCACTTATTTAAATTAATAGGTGATTAGTAATTTAAAAGGTTTCGATAGTGATGCTAAGAATGAACCAGATGAGATTCTTATTTTATTTTACTATAGGACTGATCACTCGTTATTGAAATAGGCGGGTGGTCATTATGGTCTGAATTTTTACTACTTTTGTCGTGTTTTTGTAAAATTAAAATTAGTTACATGAATTTTCCCTAAGGGGTAGTTCATTTGAGTAATTTTAATTTTTTTGGAGTAGAGTTTGTAGGAATTAAAATTTCTTTTCAAAAATAATATTTATGTATATTCATTAGTGTGATGAGAATAAACTTTTGAATTAGATAAATATTTTAGAAGTTAATCAAATTGGAATGTTTCAAACTAGTGCTAATTGTATGAAATGGGGGTAGATTTTATTCTTTGTCTCTAACTCGCTCTAGTTATATCATTTACTTTATTCCTTGTCTCTAACTCATTATTACTCACTTAGTTAATTAGCTTTAATTACCTCTTGAAATTATTTTTAAAAGAAAAAAATATATTTAAAAGTGAGTTTTTCAATTATCTTCACACATTTAGTTCTTCACATATGAAAGTTGGATTGATACCCCCACTTGACTCTTTATTTGATTTTAGGCCTATCAATCAGGCTCTATGAACCGAGGTTGGGATTAATCAAGCTCGGCTAGATTTTGATTTACGCAGCTCAAACTCAAGAGATGGAAATAGCGAGAGAGACAACCCCTAAATTCCATTTTTTATAACTAACAAAACCCATAAAAAACATATAAGAAAATACAGTATCAATGTACCGGTACTTCTGCTTGAAAATGGTCGGAGGTGCTGTCAACATACGGAGAAAGAGTTGTTGCCAAATGGTCGGAGCTGCTCCTACATAAAAATGGTCGGTATAGAGAGAGAGAGAGGGAGAGGGAGAGAGATAGAGGAAATGAAATGAACCTTAAAAATCTAAGCATGTGTGATATTAAGACTAACCCAACAGTTAGCTAACTAAATGTAAATTAATAAATGACCCACTTTACTTTTATTTTTTTAATATTTAGCCCAATAGCTTGCACATGGATAATATAATTAAAACCATTTTGTTTTAAAACTTTTTTACATATCATAGAAAATAAAATAATTTTGTACACACACACACAGACACACACACACACACACACACACACACACACACACATATATATATATATATATATTGTGTGTGTGTGTGTAGTACGCATTTTAATAGCGCGGACCGAACATGTGTCACCTGACGGGGAGCCGAGAAATTATCGACCAAATTATAGCCACACACTCTCTCTCTTTTTTGGGCTCACCGCCAGGTGGCACATGTCCAGTTCGTAATTTTAAAATGCGGACTGGTCCGCATAAGGGAAGTACCATATATATATATATATATTGATAAGTGCGGAAGGCCCCAAAATTTAAAATTCTTTAAATTAACGAGATAGTTCAATAAAATTTTCAACTAAAATTTCAATTCAAAATTAATTAAGTTAAACTACAAATTTTAATTTCTTCAAAATTAAAATTAAGTTAAACTAAAAGTGAAATTAAACTACTCAACAAATTAATTTCGACTTAAACAAAATTAACTTAACCAAAGTCCTAAAAATTTGCCTAACAATAAATATACAATTTTCAATATAGGCCAAAACAAATTTTATCAAATTAAATTATGGACTTGAATTAAATTAAACTTGCCCAAATTATTAATTAGCACCAATCAAATTGTAATTGTGATTTTTAAACCAAATTTTATCTTTTTAAACCTGCGCATACATCTAAGTATTTTTACAAGATAAAATAAAATCACAACCACTATGTCGCGATGTACGAGAAAAATCTAAATGGAAAAAACCTCAGACAGCCCTTGCCTAACAAATTCACTATATATGGTTTTACAATTACAAGACAAAAGACTTACTACACACAACTTGACTCCCTTCAATCCCCGACACTTCTTCTTGCAAATACATACGTCTAGCAAATAACCACGACGTTCATCACAGTCTTGGTGTCCACCAATCGAAGCACAACAACCGTCAACCACACATGGTGCCTTTCACCATGTGAGAAATCCGCAGTAAATACAAGTTCTTCTCCTGTGTGGGTAGAGAATAAACCCAAATTTCACTTCTTTATATATATATATATATAAAGAACTTGGATTAAACAAACATGGGTGATATTTTTTGGAAGAATTTAAACCATGGAAATCAAACACACAAACATGGGTGATATATATATATCAATTTTATTAACTTTTTCCTTGGCATCACGTTTTTAAAGTCGATATATAAGAGAGGAATCGTGTTTTTATGCTTATTTTATTTTCACACATATATGTGCTGTTAAGTTGAGTGTGACTATTAATATATTAAAGACACCCAATTTGATTAACTTTAGAATTTTTGTATTGATATATTAAGTCATATTAAGAATTTTTGGGTTTATCTGAAACACAGACACACAGGGAAGGGGGATTTTAATTTTTAGGATAAAATTTAGTTTAAGGTACGGTTAGAAATTGAGTAGGGTATAGGAGTCTAGATTTGAAAAAAATTGACAATATGCTAGTTGATTGTAATTATATAATAGAGTTGAATTTGTATAGCAAAAATGCTTTTTTTTGTATAATTTTTTTAACTAAATCTATTTAAATTTAGGATCACCTATTTATGGGAAGCGTACAACTTTGATATATTATTTGTAGTTCAAATTAAAAATCAAGAAATATACAAAGGAATAATACATTCCAATTTGTTCCATATTTGAAAATACTATTTTTTTAGAAAGATGAAGATCCCCTAAGATTTATTAATATTTAGAGAGAATAGCCCTCTCTAGGTGGCATTATAATAAGACATCAACAAATGGGGAAATGCTTATTGTTCCTAATGTAAGGCATACTAGTTTTGTCTAACACTATAGCACCTTGGATATTCTTTGGGATAGAGGACATCTCATTGAAAGATCTCTTTTTTTAATATGATAGCCAAATCTTGCAAGAAGGTCAACAACCTTATTAGCTTCTCTGAAATAGTGGGAAAAATTAATATTTAAGTCCTTTGAAAAATCCAAAAATTCATAGATGATGTTTCTTATTCCCCAAGGGGCATTAGAAGTTGATTTGGAACACTTAATGATCAATTGAGAATCAAATTCAACATCTATGAAGTTGTAGTTATTATCTTTGCAGAATTTAATCCCCTCTTTTATAGAAATAGCCTATGTCATGTTATTAGTGCCTTCTACACAACTGTCAGCAAGGGCCCAAATAACTTTCATTCGTAGAAACATCTAATGGTAAGAGATTGCGTAGGGGATCTTTGGAAAATTCTAGGGACACATGATTTTGGGGCGCAATTCCGAGATATGGAACATATGTTCATGTGTTATTGGTGGAACCTCAAGTGGATGTGTCCCATATTTCTCACATCGTGAAATCATGCCCCCAAATCATGTCTCCCTAGTATTATTGGCATCCTTTTTGTTCCTTACCCAATGTTCTATTTTGAATTTTCTAATCATGCTTGTAGGGTTAGGGTAAATATGATTAATTTTGAGTCCAAAGATTTATTTTGTAAAATTTTCTATGAAAACATTAAAATGTAATAGGACAACTAATAGGACAACATTCAAGGTTTCTCCAGCCTCGGAAAGCTATATACCTTTCCCTATGTTTTGTGCTCGATTCTTGAAAAATACTCATTCCTTTATTCGAGGTCATTTGTCACACGTACCCTAAACTTCATTTTGAAAATAGAACAAAAGAACATATTTATACGAGCTTTAACATTATTATCTCCTAATGCTAGATATGAAAAATTAATTTTAAAAAAAATTGGGGGGGGGGGGGGGGGGGGGGGAGATGCGTTTAACATAAAGCATATAATATTGGGGCATACACCAAATAATCCCTTGAACTTCTTTTAATACATGTATAGTCCAAGCCTTTTATTTTGTACCAAAAAGTCATTTACCATGCCAAAAAGGCTTTACCAAGACGCTGACGCGGATCTTTAAAGATAAGAGAATAAGAGATTTTTTGGTACAAAATTAAAGACTTTGACTAAATATATATTAAAAAATGTTTAAGGGACTTTTTGGTATTTGATCCTATAATATTTTGATTTTATTTTTTAGTCCAGTATATTTTCTGGTAGTGACATTATTACACATGTAGTGACATTAATTATGTGTCTAGTCAATGTCACTATTGGTATGATTATGTCATTATAGGGACTACATATTAATTTTAGAAATATGTTAAACTCAGAGGCGACCATGAGCAAGTGTGAGTTGGGCAGAATGTCAGCTAGTGTTTTGTTTTAAGTTATATAATTAGGGTCCAATTCGTTTGATGTTAACAAGAGTTGATCCGGGGAATAGGCGATAGGACCCTAAAAGCCTCAGACCCCAATTAAAGAAAATAATAGTTATATTTGCACATCAGTCGAACTTGATTTTATTTTAAGCTATGAAATAAGAGGACCACAATTGCTAGTATGATTATTTTCTAAGGGGCCGTTTGGTTGCGTAAATTATTTAATTTTATAAATTGATCAATTTGAAATGAATAAATTGTCAATGTATTAATTTTATATGGATTTAAATCTAATTTGTTGTGTGTTTGGAAAAGAAAAATGGAGTTATTTACTTTTGATATTCGTGTTGGGGGGGGGGGGGGGGTAGAGAGAGAGAGAGAAGTATGGTGAGAGTACTCTATGAGAGTGGTGCATTTAAGAATCATGTTGTAATTATAAATTGTGTAATTTCAAGCTTTTGGTGAAATGAATTCATTTAAGTTTTTGTGAATCAACATGAATTAATTCATTTTTGAATTCGTTCATTCTTGCAACCAAATACTAATAATAAGATAATTCATGAATGAGTTAATTTTAAATGGCTTAATTTACAATTTTGGGGTCAACCAAAGAGGGCCTAAAATTTTGTAATTTTTCTTGTGTATTTGCCACAATATTTAAGGAGGCCTATTTACATTTTTTGGATAGGGCTTTATGATTTTTTATAAATTTTAATAACGTCCATTTAAATTAAACATTATACATAACATTTTGAGAGACTAAAAATATTAATTAATCACTTTTTATAGAGTCTCTCTATTCCCACTCTAAATTAAGATTTCCTCACTCCACTTTAATGTGAAAAGACTTTAATACCTTTAAAGTTCATTCACTAAATCCAAAACTCATAACTTTCTTTCTTTTGATCCAAAAAGAAAAAAAAAACCTTTTTTATCTTTTTTTTATTTCTCAAAAACCTGTTTTTTAATAAAATTAAATTTTTATAAATTAAAAAAAAAACTGTATTAAAAAAAAGACTCTACAGTTTTTTCTCTTTATAAAAAACAGTTAAACAAAGTTTTTTTTAATTATAAAAAAGAGTTGTATATATATTTGAAAAAAAATAACATTACATTTTTATATATATAATGTACAATTTGCTTTTTTTCATAAAACAATTGTTTTTGTAAAATACAATCAAAATAATGTAGAGTTTTCTTTCAATACACTAATATATACATATACTACTGTGCATTAATATCATTAGGGGTTAAAAAAAATGTAAATAGTTTGTTATAAAAAAAACGCTACAATTTTTTCTTTTTATAAAAAACAGTTAATTTTTAAAAACACTCAAAAACGTTTTGAAAAATTTATATAAAACACTCAAAATCGTTTTGAATATAAAAAATATTTATTTAAAAAAATCTTTAAAAAAAATTTGTATAAAAATTGTTTCAACTTTATATAGCCATTCACTGTTAAAAAGAAATGAACTGTTGTTTATATAAAAAAAATGGTCCGCATCAGCGGTATGTATAGACGATCAGACAATCTATACATATCGTTGGTGCGGACTAATATATACGAAAAAATGATTCGCGCCAGCGGTATGTATAGCTGGTCTGACCGCCTATATAACAGTGGAAATAATTTTTTTACTTTTTAAAACGGTTATATAAAGTTGAAACAATTTTTTATACAACATTTTTTTTAAAGATTGTTTTAAAATAAACATTTTTTTATATTCAAAACGGTTTTGAGTGTTTTATATAAAGTTTTCAAAACGGTTTTGAGTTTTTTTAAAAATTAACTGTTTTTTATAAAAAGAAAAAACTGTAGCGTTTTTTTTATAAAAAGCTATTTTTTTTAATCTCTAAAGACATTAATGTACAATAGTATATGTATATATTAGTGTATTGAAAAAAAAACTCTACATTATTTTGATTTTATTTTACAAAAACAATTATTTTATGAAAAAAAAAATTGTACATTATATATATAAAAACGCATTGTTATTTTTTATTAAAATGAACGGAATGCTGGTTTTATCTTTAAAAAATTGTTTTCATTTTTTTTCAAATATCTATACAACTCTTTTTTATAATTAAAAAAACTTTGTTTAACTATTTATTATAAAGA
This sequence comes from Sambucus nigra, assembly GCA_949130495.1. Taxonomy (NCBI): domain Eukaryota; kingdom Viridiplantae; phylum Streptophyta; class Magnoliopsida; order Dipsacales; family Adoxaceae; genus Sambucus; species Sambucus nigra. Next base: position 242,247,464 of record OX422213.1, on the reverse strand, counting down.
GAAAAAACTGTAGATTTTTTTTTTAAACTATCTTTTTTTCTGTAAAAATACAGCTTTTTTTTTTTTGTAAAAATACAATTTTATTGAAAAACAGTTTTTAGATAAATAAAAAAAAAAGATGAAAATTGTTTTTTTTCTTCTTTTTGGGTCAAAAGGGAGAAAATTATGAATTTTGAATTAAATGAATGAACTTTGAAGCTATTAAAATCTTTTTATATTAAAGTGAAGTGGATAAATATTAATTTGAAGTGGAAATAAAGAGACTCATTTTTATAACCTATAATAAAAAAGAGAACACAACAAAGGAGAAGGATTTGAAATGTACATATAAAAAATGTACAAATTACTATCTCCATAACATTATTGGTTAGACAACGAAAAGTGGTTAAGAGAATTGATATGATGGGAGATTGGGAACACAGTACTCCACCAGCAATTGAAAACCTAACCACTAATCAAAAAGTCATTGCATTGGCCAAACATTCATATCGACGTCTCTTTTAGGGCCAAAAGACGTGCCCGGCTGCTAATCAGCATTTATTGATGGCACATGCAACTAGCGTCTAAGATCCGTAATAAACTGTGAACCAGAAGCTCAATGTTCACATAGATTACCAAACTATAGCCCCATGATATTCTTTCAAGTTTCAAGATCACTCGTAGGCATATTCAAGCACAACAGCATAATTAATTAAAAGTGGTACTAATATGTGAGTAATTTTAAACTTGTTGGCCTGTGTATTGATTGGTGTTTTGAGTGAATTCTATATAAACACCACAACAATTATGGTGTGGTATAATTTTTATAGTAATCGTATCGTTTTGATTTGAAAAATATATTTTTAAATTACTACTATCATTAATTGAAATCGAAAATATTGAAATTAAAATTGTCAAAAACATTGTGATTGGTTTGATTTTGACATTTAAAAAATTGATTTATCTAAATTATCATACCAAAAATGTTTCTTAATTTAAAAAATTATCAAAAATATTTTTTTGGTACACATACTAACGTTAGTTGTGCACATCTAAGAACCAATTGTCGCATCATCGTCGGTGATGATGTGACATTCATGCCATTATTTTTCGGTGAGTTTGCCACAAAAAACATGAAGAAATACTAACGTGATGTGGTCAGGTTTGCATATCTAATATCATTATCAGGCATTTTATTAGTTTTAAAAAAGATAATGATAGAGGGAGACACTTTAAGAATATGACACGTGTTATTGTGTCATTAGTGGACACTTGAGTAGAGCTTGTTCTAATTTAAATGTTCACTAATGACACGTGGACACGTGTCTTGTATTTTCAAATCGTGTCATCAAAGTGTGCCTCCCTATCATTATCATTTTAAAAATTATGTGTATTAAATGGTAAATGATGAAATGTTGTTGTTAGATAGATAGATAGATAGATAGATAGATAGATAGATAAATAAGATGTTGTTATATAATAAATGAGTCACATTTTAAACATATTCTCTTTTACATTTATTATTTTTGAACATTTAAAAAATAAAATTAAAAATTTGTTTGTAATTTCAAATTGGTCATTAATTAATGAACTAATGTGAGGAGACTCTCAATGTTGCCATTGCAGCAACAGGAATGCTGACGTATTAAAAAAATTATAGTATAGTGATTTTAATTGACTAAAAGTTTGATTGAAAAAAAAAAATTAAAAACTACAGTTATCATGAGTTGGCACATAATTTCTAAAAAAGTTTATTAACAGTAGGTTTGTTCCATATGGGCTTCTGTTTGAACTAAGCTGTCAATCGGGAGGAGGGTTTGGCACCAGAACTAAGATTGTAATAAGGGAATCAACGGTTCTGAGAGACCCCAAACAAACACAAGTGGATGATGAGTTAGATAGGTACACGTAAATATATGTACTTTTTGGATCATCGATATTTGACATTTAATACTAGGGGTGAAAGCGGTACGGGTTTTTATCGTATCGTATTGTTTTGGTCTGAAAAAAATGATTTTGATTTTATATATTAAAATATCAGAAACCAGTCTTATCGAAACCGAAATTACCGCAAAAAAGTTGGTTGGTTTTGGTTTTAATATTTAAAAAACCGATTTACCGAAATTACCGTACCGAATTTTATGAAACCAGAAAAAACCGTACCGAAATTACCATACCGTACCGAATTTACCGAAACCAGAAAAAACCATACCAAAATTACCGTGCCGTACCAAATTTACCAAAATTACCGTACCGAATTTATCAAAACCAGAAAAAATTGGTTTTGGTTTTGGTTTTGGTTTTAATATTTTAAAAAGTTAGTTGGTTTTGTTTTTGGTTTTTGGGGACTTTTAGTGTTGTTTACCGAAACATAAAAAATCGAAACCAGAAACCAGAAAAAATCAAAATTTACCGAAACCAGAAGAAACCAGAATTTATCGAAACCAGAAAAAAACCGAAATTACCGAAAAAACCGAAATACCAGCCAGTTTGGTTTTGGTATTGATTTTGGTGTACCGGGTGATAAACTGGTACGGTTTGATTTTACCATCTAGAGTTTGGTTTTGGTATTGGTATCTACTATTTACCGAGCAAACCATACCGCTTACACCCCTATTTAATACACATGACGAGGATGGCAAACAATTTTTCGTACACGGTAGAGATACTCAAGGGCGGAGTCAAGATTATTCAAAGGGGTGAATTAATAACGAGTAAAATTTCATAAAAAAATTAAATAGAAAATAATAAATAATTAAAATAAGAAGTGTTGAGTAGATAAATATAAATAATTAAATCTTACAAATAAAATCGTAATCATAAATGGTAATCAATCCAAAAGGTTCAAATTTAAAATTGTAATATTTAAGAAAAAAAAATATTAACCTAAATCAAATGATCAATCAATTAATTTAATGCATAAATCTAATGCTTAAAAAAATCTACCAAATAAAAAAAATTAAAAAAAAAGCATGAAGGAAAGGCAAAAAAAAAAGAGCAAGAAAGAATGAGGAAAAGGGATAGGAAAAAAAAACGAAAAATGAAAAATTAGACAAGTTCGTTCATACATACCGGGTCAGTTGATTGCCATTCTGGTGGTGGTGGGTAAAATGTGAACAAGGGTGTTAACCAACTTGGGAAATTGTGATGTGAACTAATTTGGTGAGGGAGAGAAAACTTAAACTATACGCTTTTTAAGTGTGATGGAGCAGGAAGTCTTTTGATCAAAACAGTTACGAACTTACAGCTAAACACATTTCAATTTTTTCTTTTTTTAAGGGATTCATTTAACACGGCTGGACATGGGTGTCTATTATGGTGGGCTAGCATTGAGCTACACTAGTATAAATAGTCTGGGTTAACAGAAAATAAATAAAAAATGGACTGGGCTGCAGCCCGGTAGGCCCAGTCCTAGATTCGCCCTTAGAGATACGCAAGAGAATAAAATAAATAGAGTTTTTATTTTAGTCATTGACAAATATGTTTTTTTTACCACAATTCATTCATCTATCTACTAAAGTCTCACAATGCTTAGTAGAACCTGTTTGGATCTACAATTGAAAATGGAACGACCGGTTCACAAATTTCTAAAATTTTAAATATATTTTCATCGTTTGGTTCAAATAGAAATTTTCTTTTTCCAAAATATAAAATTCATTTTCATATTTGGTTTTAAAAGAATTAAAAATGAATAAATATTATTTAGCTAATGTGATGAGTGTGTGTGTGTGTGAGAGAGAGAGAGAGTGAGAGTGTGAGCGAATGTGTTTGTGTGTAAGAGTGTGGGCGTGTGGTGTGAGAGTGTATTTGCGTGTTTTTTTATGTGAAAGTGTTTAGTGTTTAGTGTGTGTGTGTGTGTGTGTGTGTGTGAGAGAGAGAGAGAGAGAGAGAGAGTGAAAGTGTTTGTATGCGGATGAGATAATGCATGTGTATGTGTGTGTTGTTTTTGTGTGTGTGCATGAGAGAGAGAGAGAGTGTGTGTGCGTGTGAGTGTGTGTAGGAGTGTATGTGTGTGTAGTAGTGGGGGAGAGAAAGAGTGTACGTGCGTCCTATAGACAGTGTATGAGTGATTTTATATGAAAGATTATTTTTGTATCATCACAAAATTACGCGAAAACTCCCGGGAATATAACAATCCCAGTGGCGGAGTCAGGAATTGAGTGCAGGGTGGGCACAAATTAGTACGGGGGTTCGGGGGTGGTAGCCTCCAATTTTTTTTTTTTTTTACATTTTTACAAATATTTAGTTAATAATTTGTATTTTTAGAAAATTATAACTCAAATTTTTAGTCCATCAATTTGGTAAGAAAACAAAGTCATATTTCAAAACTTATTATACTAAAATTTAGGATAAATACCTCAATAAAGGCCATACAAGCAAATCTCAGTCCAAGTATACCAAATTAGCAATTCACTTCACCACTTAAAGCCCTAAAATAAATGGCAACAAAATTTATATAATATCAAAGCCCTTAAATAAATAACAAAAAAATTAATTCAAACACTAACCTCAATACAAAAAAATTAATATTTTCTTCCCTAATCTAAATAACAACAAAATTTAATCCAAGAATTACAAAAAAAAAAAAACAGCCAAAATGTGTAAAACAAAAAAAAAATCAGTCAAGAATAACAAAAGAAAATATAACATAAACAATCCTAAAATTATTAGGTCCTTGTGAATAAATGTTACCTTAAGAATTTTTTAATAAATGAAATAAGAGAGAGTGACTCTCCTCCTTCAATCTAGAAATAATAGTCGTGGTTAAAGAGATGTTAGAATGGGGTTGAGAAATAAAAAAAGTAAGAAACTTTGTTTTGTTGAAAAAGAGGACAGGTGGACAAGCAAGTGGGCAAGTGAGTGTGAGATATATTAAATATTACTAATGTGTCCTTTCTTTAAAAACAATTACATTGTTTTATTCTCAATTTTTATGACCAAACATATATACCTTTATATATTTTTTTTAAATATAGGGGGCCCATTGTCAAGGCAGCTCCGCCACTGGCAACCCCCCCTCCCCCCCCCCCCCCCCCCCCCCCCCCCACACACACACATTTTAGAGGGAAAAAGAGAATTCCAATTTTGTGAGAATTCTATCTCCCCACCCACCCTACAACACAGATCACTTAACGCAAAGGGAGGTGTGTTGGAGAGTCTCACTTGTGTGTGTGTGTGTGTGTGTGTGTGTGTCTATATATATATATATATATATATATATATATATGGGGTAATTATACTTACCCCTGAACTTTACCTCAATTTTCACTTCCCCACCCAAACTTTCATTTTTGAGATTATATCTTTCGAACTTCCAAGACGATCTCAAATAACCCCTTATTATTAACATCGTTAATATTTTCGACGGAAATCCCATGTGACTTTTTAAAATTATATATTAGTAGTTTTAACATCTTTTAAATGTTAAAAAGAAAAAAAAAACTTCTCTCTCTCTCTCTCTTTATATATATATATATATATATATATATATATATATATATATCATATCTCTTCATCTCGTTACCATGAACACATATACACAAAAAAAAATTGTTGGAATGGGTTTTTGGGTTTCTTGAATTTTTTATTTTTTTTGGATTTGATAAGAAAGAAAATGAGATTTTGAATCTACGACTTGTTTTGAAATGAGTTTGTTTGAATAGGTATTTCGGGAATCATTTTCCAAGAACTATTTTTTTCTTTTTTACAAGAAATATTTTTTTTTCTTAAAATAAGGGTTTATTTTAACTAGAAAATGTTTTCCCCGCATATTTGATTTTTTGCTAAAAATATTTTTTTTATAAGAACACTATTTTTTTTCTGCTGGAAATATGTTTTTTTTACGGAATATGCTATTTTAGTTGCAAAAGATTTTTTTAGGTAAACATGGTTTTTTCTGAAAATAAATGATTATTTTTATTGGAAAATATTATTCTGAAAATTTATCTTTTTTCTGGAAATATGGTTATTTACTGAAAATATGTTCTTTTGTTGTAAATATGTTTTTGCTAAAGATAATATTTTTCAAGAACTCTATATTTTGCTAGAATATATGTTTTTTTTTCTAAAACATAAGGGTTTGTTTTTCTTGAAAATATGTTATTTTGGCTAAAAAAATGTTTTGTTTTTCACTGGATATATATTTTGTTGTTATTGTAAATATGGTTTTTTCCCTAAAAGTATGCTTTGGGGGGGGGGGGGGGGGAGGAAATATAGTTTTTTATTGGAAATAATTTTTTTTGGAACTCTTCTTTTGCTAGAAATATTTTTTTTTATTGATATGTGTTTTTTCCTAAAAATATATTTTTTGGATGGAAATTTGGGGGGTTTTCAATATTATTCAACCCTTTTATGTTGTTTTATTTTATTTGGAATATTTTTATAATTTTTTTCAATATTAATGAAAAAAACTAATTTTTTGTATATTCTAGAATTCAATAAAAAAAATATTATTCCAATTTTATTCATGTTTTCTTTTCTTTCTAAAATTTTTAAGTTTTTTCAATATTATTCAAACTTTTTAGGTGTTTTTACAATTATTTCTAGATTGTTAACAAAAATACTATTTTCTATTTTTTTAAATGTTTTTTGTAATTTATAGATTTTTTTAAATAAAATCAATAATATGCCAAAAAAATAATTATTTTCTATTCATTTTTATTTTGATAATTATTTTTCAAATATTTTTCTGTTATTTCCATCTTTTAAAACTTTTATATTGGATTTGACTGAAATACCCTCATGTGCATGGCACATGCCTAAAATCCATCTAAAAAGTTAACGGTGTTTATGTTTGGAAGTTACTTGAAGCCGTTTAAAAAATAAAAGTTTGTCTGGTGAAGTGAAGTGAAAATGGAGATAAAGTTCAGGGGGTAAGTGTAAGTAACCTTTATATATAATATTTAACAATGAGTTCATTTGTTCTCTTTTCTAATTCAGTTTGGACCATTTTGCAAATATTTTTGAAACTACAAAAAAACACTTTATAATATGACAACTCAATGTTGTTGGAATCTCTCTCTCTCTCTCTATTTATCTACCTATCTCTACGTGGGCATGTGCACGTGCACATATAGCCAACAACACCACTATTTATAACCAAGCACTCCTATAATTGTGGCAAGTGTTTTATCTCATGCATTCATCGAAGAGAATGATCCCAAAGCTCAAAGCCCTTGAAGTGTTTCTTATGACAAAATCACCATGCACCATTAAATCTCAAATCATCTTGTCTCTTTTAGTTTTCCTTCGACATTTTTACAGAGGACATGTTCTTTTTTGCACCGTCATAAGAGCCAAGTGAGAAAAAAATTGCACGAGGTGGTTAAAGCAAAAGCTATAGGAAAAGGGGCAAATTTCCAAGTGGTTACGTCTCTCCCCACACCACGGTTGAACTCTAAGCTATCTCAAACACTTCTTTTGAGGTCTCGGAGTATAGATCATGTGGATTTAACTTAAATCATATGTAAACAATGGTTAAATGTGGATTTATCCTATCAAAACATCCCTCACAAATATATCTAAATAAACATTTAGAAATCTCATTAAAAACGATTTGAACACTCAAATTTTGTATTCAATAGTCAAAATAATCCTCTCAAAATGAAAAACTCCTCAGTGTAAATGTATTTTGAAAATAAGGAAGAAATGTTAAAACGTTTGGAAGGAAAAAGGTCTATTTATACAAAAAAAATCAAAATCTTACATGCCATGCACACGAGGAAAAAAGCCATCGTGCGCACGATTTTTCACAGTGTGATCCCTAACTAGAAAATTCATAGGGTCCTGCCCACGGGTCATATCGAAGTCGTGTGCACAGTTTGTCCAACAAACCATGATACCGTGTGCACGGATCATTTTCAATATCGTGTGAATGGATTAAAGACTAAAGCAATTAAAACTTTTAAAAGTGCATTTTAAAACAAAAAACGAGACCTTAACCCTCTTTGAAACATATACACATACTCCAAGGATTCGTTAAAAACAATTGTTTGAAAAGAAATACTCATTTTGAAAATTGCGAGTGTGTGTATAGCCATAGTTTAAGCATAAAGCAACAATTTGTTAAAGGATACACCTTAGTAGATCATTAACGGAAGTTGATTGTGGATAAATCACAAAGTTATAAAATCTCGTTGTCCATAGGTAATAGGTAAAGGCTCTCTCACACATAAACATCTATGTGCATCAAGATATTGGGCTCGAATTAGTGAATAACTCAAATGTTTTCACACGAAAGATAGACAACTAAACTATATGCGAAATGGATTAATTTTCAATCTCCCCATTTCTATGACATTCCTATTTTCCACAATCTTAAGATCTAAATCATCTCCCTCAACTTCATCATATAAAGTGATCACACGTGAGAAATCATCATCACCAACCACATTGTATGTCTCCATCACTTTCTTACTCTTCAAGTTATACATTCAATATTCTCGGTTATTTTGGGAATAACCAAGAAATATCACTTCTTCACTTCTTGAATTAAACTTGGTCAAATACTCCATATCTCTAAGGATATATCACTTACCACTAAACACTTTGAAGTAGTTAATAGTTAGCTTCTTTCCTTTCCAAAGTTCATATGGAATATTTTTGGTGAAGCATCTAAGAAAAAACGTAATTGAACTATGGCAATCCATTCACATAGCTTTGGCCCAAAACTTCTTAGATTATTTTTTTCCCTCAAGCATACACCTATACATCTCTTTAAATGTTCTATTTTTCCTATCAATAACTTTATTTTGTTGCGGAGTTGCAACAACTGAAAACTCACGTTGAATCCCGACTTCATCACAGTATTTTCAACTTTTGAATGAATTTGAATTTGTGATCACTCTTAAGCCTTAGTCAAAGATTGTTCATTTTGAATCTTCTTGAAAATCGAGACAATGACCTCAAAAGAATCACGTTTCTCTCTCATGAACCCTACAAATGTGAATTTAGAAAAACCATCCACCATCACAAAATAATATATCTTCCCTAATATAATTTCCATCTTTGAATGAGTCATCAAATCTATATGAACTAGCTCTAAAGGCCTAGAGGTAGTTATCTCACTCAACTTATTGTGGAAGCGTTTAATTTTATTTCCCTTTTGATAAGTGCCACAAACTTTTCTCATGGATTTTCCTAACCTGATAAGATCCCCAACTCTTGCTCTCTTTGACAAACTCTCTGAATTCTAAAATATTATGTGTCCTATTCTTTGATGCCAAAAATAAATGATATCTTTTCATTTTAACAAACAACCTTTGATTCACTTATGAGAGCATATAAATTCTCACTTCATCTAACACCTCTCATCAAATACACATTTTCTTCCTTTCTCACCAAACACTCGCCCATAGAAAAACTCACAAGGTTAATATCATCTCAAAGTTGACATATGATAATGATATTAGCGAAAATCCCTTCAACATAGAGTAGATTGTGAAGTTTAGTGCCTTTTGAAACTCTCATCATGCCTTTACCACTCACACTAGATTTTTTCTATTTCCAAAAGTGACTAAACCACCTTTATAATCCTCTAGTGAAGTGAAAAATGAATTTTCTCCCGCCATATATCGTGAGCAATCATTATCAAATTACCAATTCATAGAGTTTAAGGCTTTAAGAGCCGTGATGAAAACACAACAATTGTTATTCTCTCTCCTAATCCACTTGGACTTCATTTGAGCACCGTTTCTCAACTCACTCACTTCTTTTTGGAGTTTCTTAGGTTCACTTTCAAGTCTTGTGTTTACCCCTTAAAACTCATTTCTCCTTGAGAACCTTGTATATGAATATTGTTCATCTTTTTTAAGTTTGTAACAAAAATTTCTCTAATGTCCTATTATGAAACAATATGAACATTTGTAAGTTTAAAAAGATTTTTGAGAAAAAAATAATGTTTCTTTTGAATGAAGGTTGTTCTTTTTTATTTTGAAAACGTTTTTCTCTATTCAAATGATTTTCATTATGTCTGTAGTGAGGATTTGGATTATTGAAAATTTGTCTCTGATTTTCTTACATTCAAGGTCTTTGAACAAAGTAGGATTTTTTACTTGAGCATATTTTCCAACCTTCATAACATGTACTTTTGTCTTTTTTTAAACAAAACATTCTTCTTAAGTTATTTCTCTTTGGCATTATTTGAAGAAACACTTTTATCATTTACATGAGTAGAACTCTCTTTTTCAACAACATCTGTATTTTGTGTACAAAAGTAGTAGATGCATTTGGAGAAGCATTGAAAAAAACAAAACCAAGACCTTTCTTTCCATTTTGTACCATAGACTTCTTAAATAGCATTTTTTTTCCAGTTTTACAAATATTCTCTCTAAAAAAAGTTTGACTTTTATATCATTTGATAAATAATTCTTATGATAAATAACTTCCTTTTGAAATTCCTATTCTTTTATTTCAAATATCTTACACTCTTTCTCAGGTGTTTGATTCATTTCAAGGAGATCGAACTTTTCGATTCCTAGAGAATAGTTTTATTTATTCACACGTTTTAACTCAAGTTTGAGTTGAAAATTCATTTAATATTTCTCTTTTAACAACCACTTTCTTCTTCAAAAACTTTAAATGCGTTCCTTATCTTAATGTTTGATTTCTTTAATTCCAATGACACATAAAACAACTTATTATATTCATAATGGATTTCACTCATTTCTTCAACATAACTCATTTTAGTTTCTGATATGACGCAAATATTGCGTATTTCACCCGTTAACCTACGCGTTATTAGCCCCCTCGGGTATCTTAATCCCTCTATTTATGCTCGTTTACCAGAAAATCTCGGATTTCTATGTTAACATGTTTTGTAGGGGTTAATTGAGCTTTTGTAGGTATTTGGATGATTAGTATGAAGTTTGGATGTATTCCGATGAAGTTTCGTTCACAACTGCACGTGCAAGGGCATTTTAGTCATTTCACAATTTAGAAAACTGGCCCAGTGTCTTCACATAAGTGGAGGACTCTGAACAAGCTTCACTTGGTCGTAAACGATGCGCGATTCCGAGTCCGATTGAAGAAGTTATGGCCTTTTTAGCGAAAGAGAATTACAACATACCAAAAACTCGGGAAGGATTCAAGACCTGTAGGTTCGAATCGATTCGGGCTATCCGAATCGATTCGGATTGAGATAGAGTTCCAGTTCTTCCATTCCGAATCGATTCGAATTTTAGCAGAATTAATTCGCCCCCTTTGCAAATCGATTAGGATTTCAGCCAAATCGATTCGCCCCTTTGGCAGCCTCGAGTTTTTTTCATCTGAATCGATTCGGACCTATCGAATCGATTCGTCCCTGCAGATATTTATTTTTCTTCCTTTTTATTTACAAGTTTGCCATGGGATATTTGGTATATAACTCATTTCTCTCATTTGGGAGAAGGGATATATCTATCTATCTCCATTTTTGTCTTAGATTTTAGGGTTTTGTAGAGGGAGATTTTCCCTACTCCTCTCTTGTACTCTTTATTTTGTAAGTTTTACCTTAACTTTAATTACATTAATTTAGTTGTCTTCCTTAATTTCCATGCTTTGATTTACTTGCTTTCTCTACGTTCTTACCTATATTAATTTATTTCTTGTTGTAATTAGTTTAATTGTAGTTTAATTAATTATTTCATGCTTAGCCCTTAGATAAATAAGGTCGGGATTTCGTTTCGCCATTTACGGGTTTGGACCTCGAAAGTTAGGGTTTCGTGTAAAATTGTGTTTAATTGAAACCGCGTGTATTAAAGTTGGATTGATATGCATTTAACTTTATTTTTCACGCAACTTTAGTATTTATAGCGACAATCTGAATTTAATCCGCGTGTGATCATTTTTTTATTAAATGTTTAATCTCGCAACTTTGGGTTAAATTCCTTATTGTGTGATGTTTATGCTTAATTGAAAATGCTCGATTTAATTGCTTTTGAGCCTTAACTCTAATTAGTAGTTGTTTCGATCCGTGTGGTAGGATGCGATTTCGGTCCTCGCTTTACTTTTGCGTAGCGTAACTTATTCTTTTCTTTTTCTACCTTTCCCAACCATCACCTTTTCTTTTATTTATTTTACACTTTTATTCCTGAAGTAATTAAAGCAATTAAAATCTAAAATTCAATCACTCCCTGTGGATTTCTTATGATACCCGACTTACCGCTGTGATTGCCTCACAAGTGTAGTAGTAGCTTAGGTTTTTACATGTAGAGCGGGAGCCGGAATCAATGACAGTGTCCCTACACGAACACTCGGTTCCCCTCGCATCAAAATGGCACCGTCGTCGGGGAGTGTGTTTTAGATTGTAATTGTTTTATTATTTCGTAGTATTTCTTTCATTCATATTTGTATTCTTTATTTTCCCCTTTCTTTTTGACTTGTGCTAGAATGTTTTGAGAAATTGAAATTTTGGTGCTTGTCGCTTTATTGAATAGCTTATTTTGAAATGTCTCGCTATTACACTTTAGATGTAAATGTCTATACACTAGCTGCAAACCTAAAAGAGGGAAGATGAATAGGTTTATGTGAGTGCAAGAAATCATAATTAATAATTATAAAGATAATGGTCACAACGCACAGTATTTACGTGGTTCGAAAACTGCCTATGTCCATGGAGGGTTTATCTATTTTTATTAATTGGTCAGAGGTTCAGCATTACATGCCCTATTTCACTGAGGTGAGGGTCTTATTTATAGTAATAAAAAGTAGTTGAGTTGTACGAAAAATCTCCGATCTCTTTATTAGCTCGCTGTTGATTCATGTTTATATCCTCCAAGAATGTATACAACCAAACGAGTCTTCAATTATCCACGTGATATATTCTCGTGTTTATCCATGCAATGTTGAATTTGACTAGGGAAGCGTATTGGACCTGCTTAGAATATCAAAAATTGAGCCTCCATGATTTTTCACTCATAATTTCCCCTAAAATTTTCTATCAAAGATGGGCTAAAGAATTTTACACCCTTTTTTGGTCCAAGTTGAGTCCAAGGCCTGAGATGTGTGCTCAGAAATATCCATAATTACTTTAAAACGTCAAGGGTACGTTGGTCCAATGTAGAAAAATGAACTGCCAAATTTGATCTTGAGTGTTGTTCCTTATGATTAAACTCTAGGAACTCGATCATCACTCATTTCAAACTATGTACCATCATTTTTCTTCCTTCTCTTGCTTAAAAAGACTTTTCGGAGATCATGTTTTCTCAGGTTCTTTCTGTTTATATTTTCTACGTAGCCTTCTATCATTCTTTTCTTCTTTGAAAATGGTCTACACTATTAATGAGAACTTGGAGGAGTTCGAGAAAACTTATTCAACTCCCTCTTAGGTTACGATCAAATGTTTCCCCAATTTCTAGAAATTGCATCATTGTTGATGGTGTCCATTGGATCCACACCTTCTTAGTAGTCCAGGGGGAATAATATTTCCCCTAAACCAACTTTTTTTAGAATTTTGGGAGTTTTTTTTTATGTCGTTCTCACCCAATGTGCTCCAAATACATGACGAATTATAAATGGAGTTCAAAGAATAAATTAACTATATGGTACCAAAATTGAGATCCCTGAAACTAGATTTTATTATTCCTAGCCCCACACAACGGATGGTATTTTATATCTGAATACGAGGAAGGCTAATAGGGTTTTATCAGTTAACCTTCCTGATTCCATCAAAGGGTATTTGGGTTAGGGTTTTATTGCTTGAAATTGGAAACATCCTCCTCTCCCAGAGGGAGAGCGGTACCAAGGGTTCTTATGCCCAGAATGGGGGTGTGATATAGGTTAATGCTTTACTTTCATGCTTTTGAATTTTCTCTTGATTGCATGGTTGCTGATAAAATTTCTTATTTTTTCTAAGCAGCTCGATCGAAGAATAAAGAGCTTTCTCTTACCCATGTCAATAGGGAGGAGCTTCTGAAGGTTTGGAACTTGAGGGAACCCTTAGTTCAAGGTGTTGACCATCCCCATTCTGCCTCATTTCTCCTCAAGTACAAGAATTTTACTAGCAATTTTACAACCCGTCTAGTAGAAATAATTCCTAATATTTCACTTCCTTCGCCTAGCGAGGTAGCTTCCACCTTCTCCTCCTTTGAATACTTAAACATTGAGTCCATTATTGATGAGGAAGAAGACTTAATGTCTCTTAAAAGAAGAATACTGTTGATTAATGATGAATATGTCAACCCCTCATCCCCGAAGACCAAGTCCTTAAAGAGGACTGAGCGAGAGGATCCTTCGGTCACTAAATCGAACTTATCAGCCCGAGAGAGAGGAAAGAAGGAAAAGGCATATTCTTCCATTCCCCTATAACCCTCCAAGAAGGGTGATGACCCAACTTATGTGAGCACTTTGCAGGTGATGTCGATGTCTAAGAACCCTTCATTGGACTATGGCTTACTGAAGGGGGCAGTGCTCGCCTCTGATAGTGAGCAGATCAAACAGCTATCCTACGACTAACTTTCATCCCACTCCGCTTAGGCATTATCTTTGGTAAGCCAAAAAAAAATTCCTTATTCTGATATAAAGTTATTAGATTCCTTTTTTGTATTCCTAACGTGCTTCTTATTCACCTATTTGTAGCTTGTGGCGAATTTTGTCTCTATCCTGGATAGCCACCCAGATCAATCCAAAATAAATAATGATTTAACGGTGGCCTTGGACAAGTCCAAGGAAGCCCTAGCTGCTGCTAAGAGGGTTTATAACGAGGAGAAGAAGTCCACCAGTGATGTTATGTACACACTAAAGAGTAATCACGATAAGTTGAAGGTCGTCAATGACCAGATTGTGGCCGAATGTGATCATTTAAGGAAAGAGTGTGAAGATCTTTGCTTGGACAAGGAGTCTAGTTATGATAAAGACTATATCGAGGCCATCCAACTATTTAACATCAAGAAATCCAGCTTCAATAAGGGATGTAACGCTTCTTTGTTAAGGGTGAATGTCCTTGTTGACTCTGAACTTTTTGGATAGTATAACCATGGTTCTCCACCAAATTCTGATGAGGAGGCTACCATAGACGCTCTAGCCAACCAGACTTATGTTGCATCTACTAAGGGTAAGGCCCTAGAAACCCAGGAGCAGGTGAAGAGAAAAGAAACTTAGCTAGGAACGATTAGCTTATATGCTATTGTATTTTTTTCCTGGTCTCCATTTGTAAGGACTTTGCCCATTTTGATTATTAATGAAAGACTTTTATAAATTTTAATTAAATATTCAATTATTATTGAATGATCCCCCTTTGCTTTTACTTTTTATAGTACATAAATATTATCGAGGACATTCCTTATTTTGTTGGCAACCTTGACATCGTCCTTGGTTGGGATTCAAGTGATCAAGATCATCGCGCATTATTTCTGTTTGCAAGGCCCTGAAAAAGATAATTGGTGCGTATAAAGACTAGTCCGCCCTAGTAGCTAAGTTAAAAGATGATGTAAAAGACTTGGGAGATGTGGGAACTCTCATGGAAGAAGAAGTGACTTCCTTGAAAGTGAAACTTGCTGGGGCAAAGGATGATGGAGATGTTATGTCCCTCTTCAAGGATGAAAATTATTTACTTAAGAAGAAACTCGCTGAGGCAAAGGATGGCTGTCGAAGAACTCATGTTATGGTGATGGGTCTTAATCGTGGCAATGCCAAACTTCATTATCTTTTTAGGATGGGTCCTCGAGCAGCGTGGTCTGGTGTCTATGAGGAAGGGTGGGTGAATGTCCCCTTCAGGTTGAATGAGGAAAAGCAAGTAGCTTATAAGCATAGTTAGTTGAATGATGAATTATGGGTGTTAAAGGTTCCTAAGGACTCTCGACTTTGGTATATGCACCAATTTAATTGCCCGACTTATCGGCATCCACCATTTCGAAGCAAAGAAAGTTGGGTTCCTTTAAATATGGTTCCTCTTCGGTTGGCTAAGAATTATTTGTTTTCTCATGATAGCGACGATGAGTTACGTCCAAATCCTAATGATAACTAATGAAGAGCTATTGCCGCTGTTCTCACCAGCCAATGATAATTGTTGTCTCTTTTTTTACTTTTGTTGTTGTAAATGATATTTTTATAATTTATAACTTTTTGTAACAAGTTTTTTACTTAATATCATCCTTTTCCATTTTTCCATTCTATTTGTCAGGCATGTATTTTATTGTCTTGTCTTACCTTTTAGGTAGTGTCATCAAACTATCTTAGGCTCAAAATAAACTATGCAAAATGCACTAGGTTTTTGGGTCATCCACCCATTCAGGATTATATCCGACCAAAGTCAGATTTATTTAGGAGTGTGTAAAAAAGTGACCAAATCATAACCCAAACCGAACCGAACCAAATCTAAATCGACGTTGTTTTAGCCCGGATTGGCCTACGGTTGAAGGATTTCGAAAACCAATCATGTCGATTTGGTCTATGGTTTAGACAAGGAGAAAACCGGTTCGAACCGAACCAAACCGACATCAATATTTATACCCTTAACTGACTTTGATTTTTATATCCAAAAACCATTAACCGGCCTAAAAAACTGACCAAAATCGACCTAAAATCGATGTGGCTCGAAACCAATGATTTTTATCATGAGGTCTTTATGTTTTTCCTGACGAAGACCTGGAGACCTTAAGTTTAATTGTAATTAACCAATTCGTAATTATAATTAAGTTGAGGTAACGTTGATTGATTATATAATCGTTAATTTAAAATGTAAGCCTACCATTTTGGAATAATATTAAGCAACTAACTAAACCACTTAAGCTTTTATTAAAAATGCTAGATCAAATGCTTAGCATCATAAGTTCTGGAATAAAAATTGGCAAAAACTAATTATGCTAGAAATAACTTATACTTAAGAAAGTGTGAACTCAAAAGTAAAAATTCTTGAGATTAGTTGCATTCCAACCCCTAGGTATCTCTTTTCCTTCCATTATTTTTAAATGATAGGCTCTTTGCAGATCGTCTCGAATCACCTTGAATGGCCCCTTCCAATTAGGTCCCAACTTACCGTCTGAAGGTTTTTTGGCGCTGTCGAGGACTTTTCTGAGGACATAATCACCAACAAAGAATTTTCTCATATTAACGCCTTTTTGTATTGTTTTACTAACTATTGTCGATAGGAGGCCAGCTTTATCATGGCATTTCTCCTTCGTTCTTCTGCTAGGTCAAGTTCAACGCTCACAACTTTGTCATTCATACCTTTCTCAATAATGGTGGAACTCATGGTTGACATACTAACTTTGAGGGGGATCACAGTTTCCATCCTATACCTTTGATCGATGGGCATTTCCCTAGTAGGCCTCCTAGGTGTAGTCCGATATGCCCACGGAATATGGGGAAGCTCATCCACCCAATCTCCCTTCATCTTTTTCAAGCCATCGAGCATCATTTTATTAAAATCCTATGCTTGGCCATTGCTTTGGGGGTAGGCCACATAACTGAAATGGCGTTTAAGTCCATAGTCATTACAGAAACCTTAGAAAGTCCCGCTTTTAAACTTCCTGTCGTTCATGAAGATTGTCCTGGGTATCCCAAAGAATGTTATAACGTTCCTCTAGATGAATCTGGTCATATCAGTGTCTTTGATGTTCGTCAGTGGATCTGCTTCAATCCACTTTATGAAGTAATATGTGCCGACAGTGGCCCTACAATATCCAACCCCCACTGGGTGAACAGCCACAGACTAGTTATGGACTTCGAGTTGTTGGCTAGTTGGTGAAGTATGGGAGATTTTTTTGGCACTTTTCACACTTATGGATGTAAACTCTTGCGTCTTTCTGCATATATGGACACCAATATCCTTCTCTGATTGATTAAAAATCTAGAGACCTTTCTCCCACATGGCTCCCATTAATCCCATCGTGTAGTTAATAGAGAAATTAGTTGACGTATCTTAGGTGCACGCATTAAAGGCAAGGGCCTGTGAACAACCTTATGTAAAGTTTTCCTTCAGTTTCAGATAAAATTGTGCAACTTTTACCCTGACTTGATGGGCTTTCTTTTTATCGGTCGATAAGATATCATTCCGCAGATAGGCAATTATTGCATCCATCCAGCTCGAACTGTTTTCCACGACGATAACGTGCTCAGAGACCACATGCTTCATAATATTGGGTTTTTAAAGGAATTCCACTTTAATTGTTCTCTTTAGATTGGAGTCCATAGCCTAACTTAGGGATACGAAGGCATCATTATGGCTATTATACCCCCAGTGGAACTATTCAATGTGGACTTCCTCAAATTTTGAGATCAAATCATGAGCCACTTGAAGGTATGTTTCCATCCTTTCATTTTTAGAGTTAAAGTCTCCGGTAACTTAGTTAGACACCATCTTTGAATCGAAATATACATCAAGATAATTTGGCCCCAATAAGTGAGACTTATATAATCCTACTATGAGGGCTTTGTACTCTGCTTCATTGTTGGATGCTTCAAAGCCCAACCTGATTCCTTGCTTGATCATGGCCTTCTTTGGTGTGATGATCATAATCCCGACTCCAGACCCTTTAGAGTTTAATGCACCATCTACATACAATATCCACTTCCTGGATTGGTCAATCTCACAATATTTCAATTTATCGATAGCCAGTTGGTCGCTAGGTTCTTCTTCGCCCGTAAATTTTTCTATAAAACTAGCCAACACCTATCCCTTGATAGTTGTTCTCGGTTGATAGTGTATATCGAATCTCCCGAATTCGATTGACCATTTTGATATGCATCCAAATAAGTTGTCCTTGTGAAGAATAGATTTGAGGGGGAAGGATGTGATGATTGTGAATGAATGGTCCTCAAAGTGGTGTTTTAACTTTTGAAACGCGATGACCAAAGAGTAGACCATTTTTTCTGGTGGGAGGAAGCATTGTTCGGCATCCAGAAGTGTCTTGTTGATGTAGTAAATGGGATGATGTTGCCCTTTCTTTTCACAAACCAAGGCTAAACTAACCGCATGACTTGAAACTACTAGGTAGATGTAAAGTAGGTATCCCTGGTCTAGGATGACCAACAAAGGAGGCTTTCTCAAATGGAATTTGATTTGTTTAAGGGCCTTTGAGAATTCGTCATTCCAGGTGAGTACTTACTCCTTTTTCAGCAGTTGAAAAAATGTTCGACACTGCTTGGATGACTTGGAGATGAAATGGTTTAGGGTTGCTAGCATCGTAATTAGCTTCTGAATCTTACATAGTTTCCTTGGAGGGTGTAAGTTATTGATCGTGATAATTTGGTCAGGGTTTGCCTCAATCTCTCTTTTACTGACCAATAATCGAGGAACGTTCCTAATTTGACACCACAGTATCATTTTCTCGCATTGATTTTCATTCAGTATTGCCTGAGTATTCCAAATATCTCTGTAAAGTTACGAAGATGATCATCTTTACACCTGCTCTGGATGAGCATATCGTCAATGTACACTTCCATCATTTCTCCCAACTATTTTTTGAACATCTTGGTGATCAACCTCAAGTACATGGACCCAGTGTTTTTGAGCCCAAAAGGCATGACCTTACAATCACACAACCACAGGAGAGTGATAAATGAAGTCTTATCTTGGTTAGGGCCATACAGTGGAATCTAGTGGTACCTCGAGTAGGCATCCAAAAAGCTCATTCGATCGTGGGCTACTGTGGCATCGACCAACGGATCTATCTTTATAGAGGGAATTTGTATTTGGGGCACGCCTTCTTAAGATTAGTGAAGTCCACATGTACTCTCATGTTGTCGTTGCTCTTTCGTATCACCATCGGGTTTGAGAGCCATTTTATTAACTAAACTTATTTGATGGACCTTGCCTCTAGAAGTTTCCTACCTCATTTTCCATTTCCTTGGCCTTTTTTAGGGAAGTGCGAGAGCCTTCTGTGTGATCAACGAAAATGCAGGTCAACATGAAGTTGATGGAAAGTGACTTTAGGATTGATCCTCGACATGTCATACGGTTTCCATGCGTATACGTCTAGGTTTCACTATAGAAAAGCGATTAGTTCCTTCCTTTCTTAGTTGGTCAGTGTTGTGCTAATTAGGAATTTCCTTTCTGGTCAGCTCTCATCAAAGTTATTTCCTCCGGTCTTTGCATGACTATGTCGGTAGGGTTAACTCTTATCTATTCTACTCTAGTTCTACCATAATTTAGTTCCTACTTGGATGGAGTGGATCCATCATGAGATGTTTCAAGGATAACTTCCTTTTTGTTCTTCTTTTCTTTCCTAGGCCTAATGGCACTAATGTAACACTTTTGGGCAATGCATTTATTGCCTTTGATCTCCATTATTCCTCGCTCTGTGATACACTTGAGTTTTTTTATAGTAGGTTGAGGGTATTGTCCTCATGACGTGTAGCCACCCTTTTCTAAGGGTGGTGTGGTAGGGTGGGTCAATGTCCACCATAAAAAACTCAATGAGTTTAGATATATTCCCTGCCCTTACCGATAGGACTACCTTTCCCAGCGGTATGGTCATCTTTCTAGCAAAGCCAATTAGTGGGACAGTCGTTTCCTTTCAGTCTGCCATCTTTAGTTTGAGCTTATGAAAAAGATCTGGTACATTGCCTCTAAAGAGCTACCTTGATCCACTAGTAGCTTATCCACATCCCAGTTTTCAATCCTGAGAGTGATTACTAGGGAAATCATGGTGAGGGGTCCTTACCACGATGAAATCATCTTTCTTGAAGACTATGTTCTTGATAATCCATAACTTCTAGTCGTTTGCATTTTTCAGCTTGACTTTTAGCAGGATAAGGCCTCCATTATTGTTGTACTTTTTTATGTCCCATCTGAACTACATTGCCTTGGATCTTCTTGGGGTCAGATGCCCCATGAATAACAACAAACTCATGCCCTACTTTATCGTCCATCATGTTATCTAGTTTTGGGTCACCGTTGGTAGCGACCTATTCATTTTTTTAATATATTAGTTCAAATGCCCTGTCTGGGCTAACTCCTCCAAATGGGATTTTAGGGACTTGCAATTCTCTATCTTGTGTCCATTCTTCTTGTGGTAGGCACACCTAAGTGTATTGTTCCTCTTGCTCAAATCATATCCCATGTTCTTTAGCCGAGGAATTGTGTGTCCTTAATCTTGCACAAGATTTTATAAATTGGTTCCTTAAAAATCGTGTTAATGGCTTGGAATGCCTTAAATGAGTCTTCTTTTTCTCATTCTTGTATTCTCTGCTCTATTTTTTGTTCCCCATCTTTGTGGTATTTTCCATGTTATTTCCTTTGGTCTCCTCGGCAACCAGTTTTCCCTTGGGCAAGGCTGTTAACGTCCTCCACTTTGGCATACTTCTCAATACATGACATGATATTGTCGATGGTGTTTGATTTTTTATTGGTGAGAAAGTGGTGCAACATAGAGTTAGGGGTAAAGTCAATCTTGAATGATGCTACGACCACTTGCTCCGATAAATCTACCACCTCATTGAAGGTTTCCCTATAGCGTTTGGCATATTCTTGTAATGTCTCATGTGGCTTCTTCCTCATGGCCACAAGAAAGTCCACCCTCTTCGGATGTGAGCCGTTAGCTATAAAATGAGATGTGAATGCTTTTGCAAGGGACTTAAAAATTTTAATCAACATGTGTGGCAGCCTCTCGAACCACTTCTGGGCAATATCTTCTATGATGGATGGGAATATTCGACACATAAGAGCATCGTTGTAGTTCTATAGAGTCGTCACTATCCAATACTAGCGAACATAATCTATGGGGTCGGTATTCCCATCGTATATCTTGAACCTTGGGGATGTGAAATTCTTTGGAGGATCCTCCTTCTCAATTGCTCTTGAAAATGGGGGTTGCATCTGTGTAATGCGGGATCTTCTTGCCAGCTCTTTTGTGGATTTTTCCCCACAATGAGCTTGGTGTTGATTTATCTCTCCTTGGATGAAGTTTTATATATCTTACTTGTAACATTCTTCATCCCAGTTTCCTTTTGTTAGAAGACTCATGTCCTCTTAACGATCCTGCTTATGGCACGTACTACTTCCTCGGTTGTGAGTTTTTCTCGCCCGAGGACTAGGCATTTGACCACGAAGCTTGTGATTTCCCACATGAAGTTATTTCTCCATCTTCTCCAATCATCACTGAAGATGTGAATTCTCATCCATTTGGAGGCGAGTTGCTTCCTATTACTGGTGGACTCATTCCTCCTATGTGTTGACGAACCATGAGATCTGTGTTGATCTAGGTTGCTCATTACTCTGCTCAAAAAGCTACTTCTCTGGGCAAAATTTAGCATTTTGTCTTGATGAACCTCAGATCTGACTCTGAGTAGAGACGAATTAGCTCATAGGTCACTAGCACGGGGTACACTGTGTGGGTGATGAGACATTATGTTCACTCTTCAGTTCTAAGTTGATTTTTAAAAAAGATAAACATTTCCATAGACGGCGCCAGTTATGAGTGCAAGAAATCACAATTAATAATTATAAAGAGCTAAGGAAATAAGAGAGTAAGAAATGATCACAACACACAATATTTACGTGGTTAGGCAACTACCTATGTCCATGGAGGGTTTCTTAATTTTTATTAATTCATCAGAGGTTCAGGATTATACGCCACATTGCCTCGGGGTGAAGGTCTTATTTATAGTAATAAAAAGTAGTTGAGTTGTACGAAAACTCTCCTAGTTATTTATTGGCTCACTGGTGAGTCCTGTTTATCTCTTCAGAGAATGTAGGTAACCAACTGAGTCTTCAATTATCCACATGATATATTCTCGTGTTTATTCATGCGATGTTGAATTTGACTTGGCCAACATGTTGGGCCTGCTTGGACTACCAAAAATTGCGCCTCTATAGTTTTTCACTCACAGTTTCCAATCAATTATACGCATTTTTAAAAATTACACATCAATTTTCAACTTAGATCTAAATCATTTCATTTTTAGGAATTAGATCTAATTCAATTAGCATGCACACAAAAACAAAAAACCAATCAAAGCATAAAATAATAGCACAATACCGATTATATGAGCAAAAACCCTAACCCATGGGTAAAAAATCTCGGCATGACCTAAATTCTCATTTGATTTGAAAATTACCTTTATAAAATTCACGAATATAACTCTCTCTCTCTCTCTCTCTCTCTCTCATGCTCTCAAAGGAAATTACATATGAATGTCGAGAATTTCCCCCGTTCGAACAAGAAATCCAATCAAAGCTCTATCGATTAGACATGAAAGTCCATTCCTCATCCTTGGTCCACATAATGCTTTAACTCTAAGCAAGATCAGGCACCTCCTTTGATTTCTCGGAGTACAGATCACATGGAGTGAACTTGAATCAAATATAAACAATAGATAAATGTCAATTTTCCTCTATCAAATTGATCTAGATCTAAATATTGAAATCTAACTAAAAATAATTTGAACACTCAATTTTTAATTAGAGAGGCAGAGTAATGTTCTTAAAACGAAAAAATATTAGAGTAAATGTATTTTAAAAATAAGGAAGAAGCTTTGAAATATTTAGAGGGAACAAGGTCTATTTATAAAAAAAATCAAAATCTGCTACGTCGTGCTCATGGGTAAAAAGGCCATCATATGCACGATTTTAGACAATGTGATCTGTAAACGCGAATTTCCTTTTTATGTAAATTCGAGATGATGCGGAAGCGTAAAGGTGATGGTTCAACTTTAAACAAAACAACAAGTTTTGAATTGTTAAAATAAATTAAAATTACACCAAGTGAAGTAAAATTAATCAATTAATATATTCACTTAAACCAATTAATTAATCAAAGTCCTAGAATTTGCCTAAGTCATATTTATCAAAATTAGCAAATTAGGCGAAACCAAATTTTAGCAAATGACTTGAATTAAACAAACTTTACCCAATATTTCATTTAAGTCCCAAATTAAATGAGTGTGATAATTTAAACCAAATTTTATCTTGAATTATTCTAAACATGCGTTCTACGTTATTTTGCAAGATAAAATAAATCAATCACACTACGCCGCGATGTACGAGGAAAAACCCAAGACGGGAAACAACCTCGGACGGCCCTAGCCACAAATCCACTAGATACGGAATTACAAGTACAAGACAAAAGACTTACAACACACGACTCGATCCCTCTCAAGCCTCGCCGCTTCTTCTTGTAGACACCTCTTCCTAGCGGATAACCTTGGAACTCCACCGCGGTCTCGGAATCCACCGATAGGACTTTATATGGTCACCGTCACCCGTACATGGAGCCTTTCTCCAAGTGGGTAGAATCGCAACAAAACGTTTTCTTCTTTGATGGATGTAGAAGCAAACCAAAACTTCTCTTTGAAACGGAAGAGATAAACCGGTGCCAAACTCCAAGCAATTGATATGTATATATGTGAACTTGGATAAACAATATGGGTGTAAAACTAGAGTGATAAAATTTTTCTCTTGAAAAATAGCACTCAAAACTTGAACATTTTCCTTAAAACAATTTGCTCTCAAACTCTCTCTAAGAGATGAAAATGGTATGGAAAATTTAGGAAAAGTTAGATTGGAAAATGTTCTTCCCGCACATGATAAAGTCTGAAAAAGTTGGTTAAAAACTAAGTGGGGAAGTGGGTGCAAAACTGCCAAAAACTGTTCCCGCCTGGCATCTCGTTCGAACGACATTTCGTTCGAACGAAATCTTGTTCGAACGAGACTTCTAACGACGTTCCAGATTGAACTCGTTAGAATCTCGTTGGATATCTCGTTCGAACAGAAGGTTCGTTCGAATGACATATTGAACGACATTCCAGTGGCCTAATATGGGAACTCGTTGGCAGGTTCGTTCGAACGACATTTTCGTTCGAACGACAATCTCGTTCGAACGACTCTATCGAACGAAAAACCAGAAAGTTTGAATATTCTTGTTTAAGCCCAAAAAACTTTATAAACATTTATTTAAAGTTTTAAATAATTCTTTCTAAAAACAAAATGCAGTTTTTATAAAACCTAACACCCAATAAACTTGTTCCAAGCTCCTATATATAATATTGCATTCATACCTTGGGAGCATGGAACTATGGTTGATATCGTAGAAACGAGGCACGCAAACCAGCATATTTGATGAAGCTTTATATTCTTTGCCGCTACGTCTTCAACAAACACTTCATAGGCTTCAGAATATTACAATTAAATACTATCCTATGAATAAATGTTTTTGTCCGGAATTGAGCCAAAACTATATATGGACTCAATTGGAAATTTGTGTCCTTACATGATCCTCGGCTAAAAAAGTCATAGGTCCATGCAGACAGGGGAAATTGAAGACGTGTACACAGTTTGTCCAACATACCATGCTACCGTGTGCATGGTCCAGTTTTAATACCCTATGAATGGCTAAAAGCGTAGAACAACGAAAACTTTTAAAAATTTCTCTTAAAACTAAAAAGCAAACCTTAACCCTCTTTGAAAACATATACACATACTCCCAGGATTATTTAAAAATAATTTTTTGAAAATAGATACTCATTTTGAAAATTGTGAGTGTTTGATAGCCAAAGTTTAAACAATAGAGACAATCCGTAAAAGGATACGCTTTAGTAGATGAACAACGAAAGTCCTGATTGTGGAGCAGTCATAAAGTTTTCAAATCTCGTTATCCATAGGTAATAGGCAAAGACTCTCTCACACATATACATCTACCTGCATCGAGATTTTGTGCTCAAATTAATGCATGACTCAAGTGTTTTGACAAAAAAGATACCCAACTAAACTATATATAAAATGGATAAATGTTCATTTTCTTGTATGCTTTTCTTTTAAAAGGAGTCTGGGACCATTTTTTTTATTCACACGCATACTTTTATACTATTTTTCTCAAAAAACAAATTAGAAGCTACATACCCATATTTTCGACCCTAAACCTCCATTAAACAAAACGTCGACCTTAAGTTGTGAGGCTTTAAACTCATGTTTTGAAGAAGGCCATAAAAGCAAAGTTGCTTATTTGTGCGATACGAACGCAGCGATATACTTTGATTATTCTGAATACTTCTTTTCAGGCACGAATATCACTATTATTCTCCTTAAGTATTATTTGATTTAAATTTTTCCTATACATTAATTATAAATGTTTTCTTAATAAGATTAAAAACCTAATTATGGAAAGTGACAATATAATTATAAACCTATGTTTATTAACTTTTGAAATCAATTTTAATACTCGAGATATCGTGTGCTTAGATTATTAGAATTTGCTATTGTGGGTTGCTGGGAAGAATGACATGTTAATTAATATAGGAAATTCGATAATATGTGTTGATTTATAAAATCAGGTTAAGGATTAATATGATGTAGAATGTATTAATTTATTTCTAAAAATTGTTACTACGAATTTTTTAACCGCTTTATGATTTGATTCGATTAATTATCACTCATATTGTAATATCGATTTTGGACAACTTTTGGGGATACTTTGTACAGCTCATTTATCGCATGATATAATGGTTATTGTGCTTGAAAATGGACTTGAATAATGGTCAAATAAAGAAATATAATGTTAGATTAAGAATATAATAAATGTACAAATTGTGCATGTTAATAAAAACAACATCGAAGTTTCTCTTGAAAAGTGCTTTGTCACTAATGATGTATTGGGCAGAAAGTTTGCGAACGGTCTCACGATATTTCTTATCTGCATCGTGGGGATATCTACTATGTTTGAGGAGGCACCAAATGTCATTGTACAACACCCGACTATATTGGATTCTTCCTCAGTGACGAGCTCAATGTGGTAGAAGTGGGTAGGCATAACATGTTTCTAAATCAGGAGAGAGGCCATTATTATTCCTTCAGGCATATCAACCATGGAGGCTAGGGTAGCAAGGGCGCCATCTAGGCTATTCTTTATACGAGGCAGGTAGTGTAATGTGACATATTTGAATTGGGAGGCCATCTCTTCTAGGTGGGCGTGGAAGGGTAGGAGCTTCTCGTCTTCAACTTCCATTTTATGAGGATTTAGCCGATGATGAGGACAGAGTCTCCATAGACATCTAGGTGTCGAATTATTTTCTTAAGGGTGATTTTGAGTCCTACGGTGCATGCCTCATACTCAGTCATGTTGTTGGTGCAAGGGAAGTCTAGCTTGGTGGAAATGGGGGTATGAGAGTCATCAAGGGTGATTGGGAGTATCCCAATGTCGAATACTTTCTTCTTGGCAGCTCCATCAAAGAACATTTTCCATATAAGGTCCTCTTGAGAGGTGCAGAGGATGTCTTTATCTGGGAATTCAGAGACTCAAACAATGGCTCCTTCCGTGGGGTAATGCGTAAGGTAGTCAGAGATGGCCCTCCCTTTCATAAATTTCTGTGTGACGTACACAATATCGAATTCGACTTGCAACATCAACCAATGGGCCATTAGGCTCAACAGAGCGACTTCTATAGAAGGTATTTGATGGGATCTATTCAGGATACTAGTCTAATGGGGAAGGCAAACATGTAATGACATAATTTCTACGTGGCCCAGACCAGGGAAACACATGCTTCTCCAAAGCTATGTAGTTGACTTCGTATCCGACCAATTTTCGACTGGCATAATAGAAGTCTCTTTCCTTGTAAGATTCTTCAATGTATTGAGCTAGCAAAGCCCATGATGCGGTATCTGCTATGGTTAAGTGTAAAAGGAGTGGTAGACCTGGTTACGGAGGCATAAGCATCGGAGGTCGAGTGAGGTATCTATTGATTTGGTCAAAGGCTTCTTGACAAGATTCATTCCAAACTTTAGTTAAATCCTTCTAGAGAAGTTTAAAATGGGTTCGTAGATAGAAGTCAGTTGGATGATGAACCAACTATGATGAACCAACTAATGTATTATAGTTTACCCAGGAATCCTCAGACTTCTTCTCCATCCGTAGTTGTGGCATCTCAAGTACGACTTTCATCTTGGCAGGCTCTGCTTTGATTTCCTTCTCACTGACCATGAATCTCAAGAGTTTTCCTTTCATGGCGTCAAAAACAAAATTCTGTAGGTTTAACCACGTTTGGTATTATCGCAGTTGCTTGAAGAACTTTTTGAGGGAGGGAATATAACCTTCCGAGGTCTTAGATTTAATGACCAGTCATCTACATAGACTTTGACCTCCTTGTGAATAAGGTCTTGTAGGATGGTTGTGGTAGCCCTTTGGTAGGTATCCCCGACGTTCTTGAGTCCGAATGGCATGAATGTGTAGTAGAAGGTTCCTTGTAGGGTGATGAAGGTGGTTTTTTCCTGATGATATTCGAATTTGGCACGGGGATGATGTTAGCAAGCTGTATAGGATATTCAACCACGTGAATTAAACCCATATTTTATTGTTTGACCACATCCTCTTTGACCCAGAGAGATCATTCAGTACGGAGTTTCTTCAACTTCTATTTGATCGGCTTGCATCCTGGGATGTCGAGATCTCACGCTGAGCTATTTTCGGGTCAATATTGGGCATTTCATCATAGGACCATGCGAAGATGTCCATGAATCCTTTTAATAGTTCTTCTAATTGTGCATGCTCATGTTCGTTAAGGGAGGACCCTATCCTAATCTTGTGTTTATAGCTACTAGAATCAAGATTAATAATAGCAGTTTCATCATCATTAGTTTGAATGTGGTTATGTTGTTTGTTATTCTCCTTATTAAGATTAGCTAAGAATTGTGCATTTTCAAAATCATCCTCCTCAAAGGTTTGATCAAAATCAATTCAATTAATGTAAGGCACGATAAGATACTCAATATCTTCATTTATTTCATTTTTTAGAAAAATAGAATTGAGAACCTCGTCAAAAGAGGTCTCAGTTACATTGATATTGGGAAAAGGAAAAATAATAATAGGTGAAGAGACTTGGATAAGGTAAACAACAAGGTTAGCTTGAATCTGAGCAGGTTGGACTGGTATGGCATTCTAGTTGAGGATAGGCATGTCAGCAGCATTGATTTGAGCGGGACGGGTATGACGACACAGCATTTGAGCGGATCATACATAGACTCAACCCCAGTATTTGTAGGTTGAATGAGTCTTTGAAATCACTTTCCTTAGAGTCCTTAATAATTGTCATGGATTTCTTGGCGAGTGTTTGCACTTCGTGTTTATAGTCTTTGGCCCAATAGTTACTATCTTGAAAGAAGATTTTTAGACCCTATTTCATCTTCTTGTTGACATGGTGATACCATGGTTCAAAGAATCCGTAGAAGGAGAGTTCTTCATCCTCCTTAAAAAATCTTCCATTCAATGAGTCCTCTGAAATAGTTTTTTCATCTTCCAAACTTCTTTTCGATCTTTATCGACAGAGTGCTTTGAGTTCATCCGATGAGGGTTGGTAACCCATGCCATATAGGGAGAGGACTCCTTCAGGACTATGGGCTTAAGGATACCTTACTGGAATCACCATGGGTATATTCTTGGCATGAAGTGCATGTTCATGAACATCTAAATCACATTGACATTTCCATAAGGATTGTGTTCTGGACTGACTTGGTCTTTGAAGTAGTGCCCTGTTAGGAGAGGGAATGGATCAATTCTGAAACCAGAGAGGAGCGTGTCATTGGTCCTATGTTAAATTTTGAATACTGAACTACTAGTGTTGGCATTGTCTGTACTATCTCCATCTCCCAAAATGGTGATAACCTGACCTTTGGCAAATAACTTTAATTGTTTATGAGGAGAAGAAGATACTCCTCATATGTTGTGTAGCCACGGGTGACCAAGGAGTATATTGAAGCAAGCAGGTGTGTAGATGACTTGAAAATTGGTGCAGGATTGATAGGTCCAACCCCTAGTGTGAGTTTTATGGAACCCATTATTTCTCGGGGATTATTTCCATAAGCACACACAGCGGCAGAAGTAGGAGTGAGATCACTGAATTTTAGTCCCAAATAATTAAAGGTTCTGAGTGGATAAACATTGAGATCAAATCCGTTATCGATAAGTGATAATGGAACTATCTTTCCCAAGACTTCAACGGAGATGTTGAGAGCATAATTATGATTGGGGCCAAACTTCAATAGCTCCTCTTTAGAAAAGGAGAGGAGTCTAGAAGGCGTTAGTGACCCAACCATATCTATGGCTTTTTCGGGAGTAGAGTAATGAGGGATTTTGGGTTTTTCGAGGAGCTTTATCAAGGCATTTCAGTGCAATTGAGAGGACATAAAAGACCCCATAGGGTGATATTATCTTGGGTTTTCTTGAGCTAATCAAGGACTTTACTCTCTTATATGGTTATTTTTGGCATGGGAAGTTCTTCAATAACTCCATTTCCTTTATCCACCCCTAGTGACTGAGGATTTAGATCTTTGTTCTGTCTCCCTGACCTGGTCATGCGGTTCATAGAAACAAAAAAGAATAAGAATCATGTGGCTTCATATACCTTGAGCTGAATGGATACCTTATTGATTTACCCCAATAGATCTTTGAAAGATATAATTCCACACAGTCTACCTACTGGACTGACTTCTTCCTGACTTGGTTTATCATCTGAACTATTAAAATCATCCCCCCATCTGGTGGCATCTATGTCCTCTTGCCAAGAGTAATCACTATATTCGACCACCTCAACGGCTTCGTTGTATAAATCTTCCCACTCAGCGGGGAAGAGTAGGACTGAAGGGACCAACTATCCTTAAAGCTTCAAAGCGGTGAGCAACTCAGAAATGCTACAAATTTCACTTGTTTGTCCAAACATATCACCCCTGGTTTATACAAAATTATTTAAACTGACTTTTTCAACAGGTACTATCCAATCATCTGATTCCCGAGCCCACTTTCAGGCTTCCATGAACAAGTCATTGAGTTTCTGATAATCGATGGTCATTGCGATCGGTAATTTCAGCCCAAACTTTGAGAGTTGGTTCAACACGGGTGATAACTCCATGCCTTCCCCCTTGGATCGGGTGCAGATGGAAATGCATACCCTTGTAAGGAGTGACAAACCTTGATCGACGAAGCAGGTAGGGTGTAGGAGAAAATATGGGAAACCTTGAAAGGTTTAGGTGAGACTGTGGGGATGATAAGTGCTTTGTTGGGCACTATTTGAGAAGATGAGTCAAATTTTGGGTCACTTTCTAGAAATATGGCATTTGTATGTGCTAGAAGTGGGTTAGGAGTGGTATTAGGTTTGGGATTAGCCAGTGGGGCAATGATACGTCAATCAATTAGGCCTTGGACCATATTTCTAAGGTGGAGGCATTTGTCGGTTTTATGACCAGCGGATTGGTGAAAATCACAATGGGCTTCGAGTTTGAAGTTTTTAGGGAGTGGATCTGATAATAAACGAGCGTATAAGGGTTTGATGAGATTTTGGCTTAACAAGGCCTGTTAGACTTTGGATAGGGGAGCATAGAGCTCGGTAGGGGTGTGCAAAAAACCGACTGGCCCGAAAACCGAACCGAACCGGCCCGAACCGAATCGAAACCGATGGTTTTTTTTAGCCCGGTTCGGTTTACGGTTTAAGAAATTAAAAAATCGACCATGTCGGTTCAGTTTGCGGTCTAGCCATGGAAAAACCGAACCGAACCGAACCGATATCAATATTTATATTAAAAAACTTATATTTTTATATGAAAAATCCATTAACCGGGCTTAAAAACCGGCCAAAACTGAAAACCGCCCAAAAAAAACCGATCAAAACTGAAAACTAACCAAAACCGAACCGAACCGAAACCGACATAAACCGAAACCGACGGTTTTTTTCGTTGTTGGTTCGGTTTCGATCTAACCCTTTCCAAAACTGAACCGATCGGTTAGGTTTGGATTGCGGTCCAAAACCGAACCGAACCGACCCGTGCACACCCCTAGAGCTCGGTGTATTCTTGTTTGGTAGGATTAGGGATACTTTCCAATGCCCAATAGGTAATTGGTTATGAAATATTGTTGATGGTTGAGACTGTAACACTGGCAGGCTTCTAATACTTTCGAGGTGTGAACTTTCCAATCACTTTCTTTGGTTCATACTCCACTTTGGTGATACCTTCCTCAAATTCTACACTAGCCTATCGAAGGGCTCGAAAGTGTGGGTAATACTGTCCACCCATGGATGTTCGGATATGAGGCAAGAAGTTCTTCTTTACAATACTAACGTATTCCTCCTTGGATGGATTGTTCGTCATAGTGGCAGATTTCTCTCTCCACCTTCCTATAAAGCTACTGACTATTTCCCCAGAGTTTTGCTAAAGAAGCTACATATCTTGGTACGTAACCTTTAGCTCCTCAGTATACTTGTACAGAGACATGAACTCTCAGGCGATATCCTCCCAACTACGGCAACTGGATTCTTTATGGAACAAAACCATCGGAGGGCTCTTTCTTCCAAGGTCTTCTAAAATATCGGGGCCATTATCTCTTCGTAGGAACCAAAGAGGGTCATAGATCAGTGATTGATTCGAAGGTGAATAATTTGGGGGCCGCTTACCCCAAACTTCTCGATGTCTGGCATCTTGAACTTCTCTAGTAGTGTAGCTTTGGGATAAGGAGACATATGGGTGTAATCCATGTAGTTCTCAAATATCTTAACTTTATTAAACTTCTTCGACAACAGTTTGAGGTATTCTTTGACCTTATTCAGTTCCTCCTCTTTGGGATCCACGAGTACTGGCCGATTGGACCATGATTAGGCAAGGTTCGGAATCGAGACTTAAGCAGGTGGTGACCCATTGGAAGGTGGGGCACGCGGAACATGTTGGTACTCTTTTAGGACTTAGAAAGGTTGAGGAGTGGGTGGACCCAGGGCACGAGGAAAGAGAACCTCGATTTCTTTGAGAATTTAGGCCCTGATGTCGCTTCATTTCGTGGACCTTGGTTTGAAGGTTTGCAATCTTGACACCGAGTTAGGCTAAGACAACCATCAGATCGAGTTGCTCATTCGGTGCTTGGTTGGTGTTTTTCATGTAAAGCTCGTGGAGGTAGATCCCAAATTTGGACAAAGTAGCAGAAGAAGCGACGGAGCTTCGGGTTGGTTTGATGGAAGACAGAAGCCAAAAGGGAGACATGCCAAAATTAGGTATGCAATCGACCTGAGAGGGAAAACGGTTCGAATTTATTTTTGAAGGAAGGAATGAAATTTTTTTTGATATATTTTAGAAAAGGAGGGAAAATGTTTTTAGTATTTTTTTTAAAAGGAGGAAAAAAGGAGAAGAATCTCAACATGATTATTATTATTAATGTTATTATTAGGTTTTCACTTGTATTAGGTTTGCCTAAATGTATGAAAATGTCGAACAGGACCCTAACCTATGAAAATAGGGTTTGAAAATATGTAAGACACGGTTTGACTTGTTTCCAGGATTATGGACAAGAACCTGTTTGAAAAAAAAGGCAAAAAAGTGCAAATATTCAGGCGGTATGCCGACCTAGAATTTTGACATAGTTTCTCTTGGTATCCGACGAACTAAATATGAGTGCCCTAGGTTTGACGAACTAAATATGTATGCACTTGTTGGGCATGACTTCCATGATATACCTATTACCTATAAGGACAATCATTCATCGGTACGTGTGGACAAGGCATTTTATATACCTGAGTGTACGTGAATTGCCTCATGATATACCTTGTGGGGACGGTACATGTGAGGGCGAATTCTATATACTCGACGTACGTGAACGAATTCCCTGCTATACACCTCCTGTCGGTAGTTCGATCAAGTGATACGATGCAGGAGGAACCGTTGGATATACATCGAAGGTATAAGGCCAATGGATGGTGAGAGTCATATCACTTAGGCTAACTGTACCCCGCAGGACCAACACCCACCACAAAGTGGGGGGCCTAAATTTTGGTCAATATTTCCATGCTCTTGGTGATCTAGTGTGCAAGAATGCGTGAGTCTTTATTAGTATATTATGGAGAGATTTTTTTGTTTTCATTATGAGTAAAAGGGGAGTACTGCACTAATGAGGGAGTATATACAAGTATCATAAAAAGTAGATCTAGCATGGAGCATGAAGACTATACTAAATATGGTGATAAGTTAGCATGGATATATGTGAGTGAGTATAATGTGAATATATACAAGTGAGTGTGCGATAGTGAGACTATACATGGATCAACTTCAAGTGGTATGTGATATGTGTAAGTGATTATGGATATATACAAGTGTGAGAAGTGTGGGTGTGTGCTAGCGAAGCCTAAGCATAGATAATCTAAGTGGTGTGTGGAGTATATGCGAAGGAGTGAATCTATATACAAGTGTAAGTGTGTGAAGTGTACATAGAGAGTATATACAAGTGTGTGAAGTGTATAAGTGAGTCAAAAGTGATATATACATGAGGTAGATGTACAAAAAGTAGATAGAGGATAAAAGGGAACATACAGTTAGGTGGATACGTACACATGCAGAAAAGAATTACACCCACGCAGAAATAGAGTATAGTCCTCTTAAAAGCCTTTCCCCAGCGAAGTCACCACTGCGGCCATCCCAGGGGCCTACCACATTCTTTCTCCTTTTTGCGGGTTCCCTTTAGCTTGTGCATGGTATTTCTCCCATTCTCGGGGTGCTCGGTCGTCATCAATGTGGGATAATGTGTAGAGATAGAGTTGCCAGCCTAATTTGCACAAAACGGGCAAAAGAAATGGCACTGCCTCGAGAGAACGGCATCAACGACATACTAATTCTTGTGAAACTAAGTAGTTCACAGATTCGAGGACTATGTTACGGAATGGAAAGGTGTTCGGCACCCATCCCTCCCTTTCGGTCTCTCATGGGAATGTGTTAATCTTCTAATGTTAGACTATGCGATGCGTGCTTAAAGTGCATAATATAAATGAAGAATGGAATCATTTAACTCGCGTCATGGAAAAGGATGGAGTGAATTTATCCTTAGGAGTGTTCCTAAAAATAATTCAAAATATAGTATAAGTGTTTGTCGAATCACAAGTCGTTATGGAAGAACGAATGTATATATCGAACAAAACACAAGCATGCAAGAATATGACATTCATTAAGAATATATATATATATATATATATATATATATATATATATATATATATATATATATATATATATATATATATATATATATATATAATCTAAAAGAGATATTATAAGTGCGCATAAGGGAGAACTTGAATCTCGAGATTTATCCAAGACGCCTACGTAGCTCGAGGGGAATCAAATTCCACGTAGTTCGAAGATAACATAAGGTGGAGTTTAATCCATAAATCCAAATAGGGGATTTATCTTATGTGTGTTGTGACACCCCGCCTAATTATATAATCTGTGACACCCCGCCTAATTAAATGCCGGGTGATCAGGCCGTTATTAAATTAAAATAGTATTTCCATCTGGTTCATTCTTAGCATCACAGTCGAAAATCTTTATTAATTACTAACCACCTATTAGTTAATTAAGCCGGTGTCAAAATTTTATCTTTTAATAACCACGCCATTAAGTACAACGAAAAACTAAATAGAACCATCATATGGTAATAGAGTCTAAACATCCCATCAAATAACTGAATCAAAGTCTTGATGAATTAACCATCGGCCAAAAAACCAAACCAAACAATCTAACAGATAGTAGCTAAATCGCATACAAACTGAGATGAAATAATCTAAAATAAATGTTGTGAGAAACATGCTCGAAATACAAATGAGATAGAATTCCTAAATTAGGAACAAGTGAAAGAGGCGACTACTCCAACTCCTGCAACATCCGCATATACCGCAGCTTTGTAGCCTTGGAATAGGATCAAGTCTGGCGTCCCTGTGGCTAGACACGTAAAAGGTTTTTAAAATATATAGCACCAAGGGTTAGAACCTAAAATATTTTGAAAATATTTAGCAAGTGATTAAATTGCAGTAATTTAAAATGCATGAATACTCTTCATATTTAAGTTAGTGTCGCACTCCCTTGAGGACCCACTAACCCTTCATCTATTATGCATACCTAATGCTTTCTTTATAACCCACCTAGTCATTTACCCCGTAACTAGTTCTTGTTATAACTTCTTCCTGTCACACTACTCTAGCCCAAGTATGTTTAATACATGATTTGCAAGTTATCTTACACATTAACTTAACTAATCAATGTTTCATTTAAGACCATATAACATTCTCACGAGTTATATATAATTAAATACATTTCACTACATGTATTTTACCCGCATATAATTATTCACTCCATTATATACCTAGAGCCATATTACAACATTCACACATATGTCGTAAATATATAAAGCCATCCTTCCGAGTAATACCTCACCGAATGCTTCTCTAAAATGCTATCATCCCAGGTCTACTCATTCCTAACTGGATTCCGGAGCTAGCTAAATACCGTCGATTTGGAACATAAAAATATAAGCGTAGTGGAGGTGGTCCTATTTCCCCATGTGTGAAGACAATCATCTCAATATCTCACCTCTATTTGTACGCTATGACCTGGGGATTATACTCTCCCTACTCCTCAAGCTAGGGGGATTCACCCACATTGCGCAACCTCCTAATGGCACTAGCGGATATATGATTATAAAATACCTACTCACCGATATTTTAATAGCACATAATATATATATATATATATATATATATATATATATCAAGGTTTTAAAAACACGAGGCGTGATTGAGGCGTGATTGAGGCGTGGAGGTCAAGCCTTAAGCCTTAGAAGCCTAGGCGTGAAAAGGCGTTTAGGCCTTCTTAATATATTTTAATATTTTTTAACCATAACAAGGCTATTAAAATACAAAAATTGCACATATCATAAAAATATATCTGAATATATGCAAATTAAAATACTATTTGATTATTTTGGATGAGATAATGGTCCGGTTTGTAAACAAATTCTTTAAAAGGAAGCATCGTTTCACTAAAGCATTGTTGCTTTTAGAAAAAAGTGAGCCTTAAGGGTTTTACCAAGAATAAGGTGTGAAAAGCGTAAGGCGAGGCGTTTCTCCCAAGCCTTAAGCCTAGGCGTGCCTAGGCAGAGCCTATGCGGGTTTTTTAGAACAGTGATATATATATATATATATATACTATCACACTACCGTGTATATATAATTTAAATTAAATCCCAGCTATACAGTGCCCAACACCCATAGCACTAGCCTAAATGTACTCGAGTCTATATCCCGACTCTAAATTTAATTAATTACTCATTAATTAATTTATTACCTTGGTGTCACTCAACTAATATACCCGAACTTGCTCACTTGGCCCGAAATTAAATATTCAGAATTTAATATCCAAAATTCCCCTTAATAAGTTTGACACCCTTATTAATTTAATGTTCCTTAATGTTCATCATCCCACATTAAGTTTAAACCTAACATTATCATGCCCCATTATAAACTCAAATAGCCTTAGGCTAAAAAGTATGCTGAACAAAGGATCCCCTTAACTGTAGAAATCTTCAAACCAATACCAAGCCAAACCGTGGAAGGAAAAGGAAAATGGATGGATTTATCACGTCGTTCAAACGAGGCCATGTGTCGTTCGAGTGATAAGGTGTCTCGCGCGAACGAAACCCAGGTTGCTCGAACGACCTCTGGGTTCTTCCCTTCCTTCTTATTCATGCAGTTTCCGCCATGGGAGATCTTAAAAGATCTTAAACCCATATTTCTTACTCTGTAAACCCTTAAGAATTTATATCAAACCCTAAAACCTTAAGTCTCCTAATCTTAATATCAACATCTACACAGAATCGAAGGTTAAGTATCAAGTTCCCAAATCCTTTACAATTCATGTAAATTATCCCTAATTTATAAATCAGTTCACGCAAGGTTTGTAATAATCTCACCACTGATTATAAGTTCATGAATCTAATTCCCTTGTCAGTAATTATATAATATTAATCAACCATATTTCACCACTCATCAGTATCCCTCCATAAATTGAAAATTCAATTTAGATATCAACCCAACCCAAAATCATTTGTGTTCATCACACCCACTATGATATGAATTGAAAACTGCAATTAATTTAAAAGTAAGTTTAACCACTTTCCTTAAAGGGTTTGTAGGGTTTAAATCCTTTAGTGTAGATGAGTACTTGATGAAGAACACACACACTTGTTCTTTCTTTTGGCTCCTAAGAGTTGTCCAAATTCTCCCTCTTTTCTCCTCTACTTAATTAGGGTTTCTTCACTTTTAGGTTTTATTAAGTCAATCCCGTTTTTGGGCTTGTGGGCTTTATTAAAATGACCCAAACACTCCCGTGTGGGCCTGGTTATGCCTAAAAATGTCTTGAGACCCATTTACTACCCCCGGGTACTCTTTTCCAACTATCCCGGCCTATTCGGACTCATTCGTGCACTCAGAATTTTCGTCCGATTTAATTTACCAAACGTCCTTATCTCGAACCCAATATAGTCTATACTCGACTCCAGGTTGAAATAAATAAATGACACGTCACTACTACTCTCTATGACGTAAATAAATTATTACTATTCACTTAATAATTTAATTTTCATAAATATTAACCATTTACTCTCCCGATTAATATTTAAATAAATACTAATAATAATTAATTAAATTAAATTACAACACACAAGTAATTTAAAATTATTCGAATTAATTAAATATTAAATGCACAGATATACGGATTGTTACATGTGTGTAGAGAAAAACATGCTTTAAGAGTGAGAATGTGGAGTGAGAATCCCTCCTTTGGAATTTATAAATGTACCATCTTTTTCTTGTTTTTTTTTTTATGAAAATAGAGTATGTGAAACTACTACTAATAAAGGTTTGAGATTAATATATTTGATGTAATGAAATAAAGTGCTAAAGTAAAAAATAAAACAACTAATACTAAAATAAGAGAATTTAGAGAAAACGATGGAGAATTGGACCTCCTTATGAGTACTTGATATTGATCTTGAGTGTAGATACACTGATCTTATAGTGAGATGAAGGTGGTGTGAAGAGATGGGAGGGAATTTACTAAATGAAATAACAAAAGATGGAATGGAATGTGGGAAATGGGCTTTTTAGGAAGGGAACAACTCTGAATTCGAGAGAATGTTCTCTGAATAGCTAAGAGGGATGTTCAAGGGTGATTTCCAAAGTGAGGTGAGGGACTTAATTTATAGGGACAAGGGGGTGCCGATTGGCATGGTCTTGGACCTGCCTATCATCATAGAACCTCAGGCACACTGTCGATATGCAGGATCCTGGCGGTGCCATTCGGTAGTTTAGGATAGGTTTTTCCTAAAAATGGTGTAAAATGCAAACCTTGAGTTAGAATCGTGCATGGAGTGGACCGTTGGAAAGTTTATTCAGAGCCCTTTCAGAATCCATTGAGCCACTCCTGAGTTTGGGAGTTGACTGAGGTCAAACAGGGCCCAGAAGGGCAGGTTGGTCATTTGACAAGAAGTTTTTGGAGGAAAATAAATATTTCATCTGAACCGTCAAGTTGATTTGCACACGGTATGGTCCTTTGGAAAGGGTATTCAGAAACCTTCAAGATTTCATTAAATTTCATTCGGTTCAAAGAGTTAACCAAGGTCAAACGGGGCTCGAAAGCAACCAACAACCCTTTGGAGTAAAATGGGTCGTTCGTTCGTACCGTAAGGCTAATTTGCACACGGGATGGACCATTGGAAAGGGGATTTAGAGCCTTTCGAAGATTCTTTAAGCTTAGCTCAAGATGGAGAATTTATTGGGGTCAAAAGGGGCCCAGGAGCACCCGATGGCCTCTAAATCAATTTTTGGGGTAAAATGGACGTTGTCCATACCATAAGGATGATTCATGCATGGGCCAGACCATTGGAAAGAAGATTCATTGAGCTTCTCCTCAGGCAAGAAAGTTGATCGGAGTCAAACAGGGCTCGGGAGCACCCGGTGTCCTCTAGATCAGTTTATGATAATGAAATGGACCGTTTATTGAACCCTAAGTCCGATTCGTGCACGAGATGGATCTTAGGAGAAGGGTTCATAGCCCATCAAAGATTCATTGAGCTTTCGCTCAGGCAAAAAAAGTTGACAAGAGTCAAACGGGGCCCGAGAGCGCCTGATGGCCTTTGCATCAGTACTTGGAGTATCACCTAGGGTTTACAATGAATGAGTGAGTGCTAGGGACCTAAGGAGGTGCTAAGGAGGGGTCCTAGGATGGGGTATTCACACTCATGTGTAACACCCCGTAGATTTTAAATTGGAATTTAATTAAACTAATTCAAAGTTCGGAAGAAATAAAAAATTTGGATTTAAATATGTTTTTTAATTTAAAATGTTGTATTTTATTTATAAAAAGTAGAGTTTTGATCAAAATTGAAATCGGAGCTAAATTCTAAGTGTTAAGACTTTTATAAAAATAACGGGGGATTTTCGGGTGTCAGGGCACCCAAACCGGTTCATAGGTTAGGCCGAACCGGTTCACCTAGGTCGACAGCAACAGTATTTGAATTTTTGTAGAATTATAATACCATTAAAACTTTAATCTTCTCTCATTTAAATTAACTCGTGGTTAGGAATTTTAAATCACATTTCACCAACTCCAAGAAAATTTGTCCCGTACAATTTTCATCTTCTTCTACACACAAACCCTAACCCCAAATTTACCAAAGTTTCAACTCAAGTTTTAAGGGTTTAATTAGTGTTTTCTCAAGTCAGTGCAAGAAACAATTTATCTTAATTTTTCGAGAGGATCTCAACAGAGTAATTAGATTTTTCTACATGTTTTTTAACAGGCATGAATACGTATATTCTCACTCTTTAGTATTATGCATTTTAAGTGTTACTTAAACCTTAATTCATATGATTTTCTTAAAATAAATTAGCAACCTAATTAGGAAAAGTGAAAACTAATTTGGGACTATTTTTTTCAAATATTAATCTGATTTAATACTTATAACCCTTGTGTGCTTAGGGTAGAGGTTGGATTTTGAGTAATATGGGTATAGGTTTGCATGTAGAAACCGTAGCCAGTTGATTTAAATGAAAACTAGATTTCTACAATTACATAAAATTTTGTAGGTATGATTAAAATTAATTCTTGTTGTATGCTCCTTAAATTTGCATGATGTTGAGATTATAATTATTGAATAAAATAAATTATGTTAATATGACGATGTATTGAACGATTTATATTAAAGTAAATTGTGATCGCATGAATAAATTACATACTTATTGATATATTGGATTGTACGATTTATTGTTTTAATGATTAATAATTACCACGGGGACGACGGGATTTCGGGTAGTATGCTCTCACCTAAATTTTAGGAAAACTTTCTAGGTATGG
Organism: Sambucus nigra; assembly: GCA_949130495.1. NCBI lineage: Eukaryota > Viridiplantae > Streptophyta > Magnoliopsida > Dipsacales > Adoxaceae > Sambucus > Sambucus nigra. The sequence goes on along the minus strand of OX422213.1, from coordinate 242,206,432 downwards.
GACTAGTAGGTAAGCCCTAGTTCCGGTTAACACTTTATAGGTATGGGACTAGTTAGTGTAGATTTTTACGAATGGAATATTCTGGGGTGGGGTTGATTTTGGTGTCATTCCATTTATTTGAATAGTCTAGGCACGAGACTAGGAAGAGATAAATAATAAAAATTCATCATATAACATAGGGTAGGACGTGTTGCGTTTTGGAACCTCTAGGTATGAGAATAGGGGTAGGTTTGAGGAATTATGCTTTATAATAGGGTGGGAGAAATTTAAAATAATGAACATTTAAGAAATTAAGAATTAATGCCTAAGATAATAAATGGGTATTAAAATTAATTGATGTCATTAATAAGTGCAGGACTGACTGTTAAACGGGTTGGCTGGCTATTGCGACGTGTGGATGTGTTGCGGCATAATAAGTGCAGGGCTGATAGTTAAACGGGCTGGATGACTATTATGACATGTCGTTCGTGGAACCTCGAAAATAAATGTAGGGATGATAGAATGCGGGCTGGCTAGCAATTAAGGGGGAATGTGTGTGGTGTAAAACTTGAGGGGGCCCTGAATAAGTGCAGGACATATAGTAGGGTCGGTTGGCTATGACGGCACCACAATAATGAGAATAGTAGTGTGATAAATCACTTTAAATAAAGATGGTGAATTTAGAAATAATTATCGAATTGTAATATTATAAGTTGGACTTAAACTTTGGGGTGGCGTAATTACGTGACTAGGTGTTCGCAGTTTATTTCATTCACATGTTATTAATTATCGCGTTTAAATTAAAATATTCCATTGTGATATTTATTATGTATAATGCTACTGTCTGGGTCCGCGGGTCCTAATTGGGGAGAGTAGCTTGGATTCATGTGGTGGGCTCTGGACCATTGCGTTGACTAACATTTCAGGTTTAGCAATGGAGTAGTTGCTTAGGAGTTATTAGGGATCTTTTGGAGGTGCAGCTAGAGTTTATTTATTGGTCTCTCAGTCGTTTAGACTTATTTCTTTTCCGCTGCAATTTATTATGAGACGTTACATTATGGATTGGAGGGCGGGCCATTCGGTTCCAAAGTTGTTTATGGTTTTATTTAGCTATTCTTAGTTGGATTTTAATTCGGATTTATATTATTGGTGATTGGTTTTATTAGGAGATTAGCATGGTGATGGATTTTATTATTTCATGAATGATTATTATTATTGGATCAATTTAATTATTATCTTGTGGAATGAATTGTATATCTTTCATATCTGTCACATGTTAAGAATGATTACTTATGTAGTGACGTTTGGAGACGACGGCTGGCCACCTCGCTAGTCAGATTGCGTGGGGTGTTACATCACGTTAGTTATATTTTCACTATTGTTGCATGTATGATACTTTTAAAGTATGAGCCTAGCGAGTAGGCATGAGACTAGGTGTGAGACTAGGTGTGAGACTAGGGACTATTCACTAGTACGTTTGGGTATTTCCTAGGTATGAGACTAGGTAGTATGTCGTTATGTTGTCTAATCCTTGGTGTGGGACAAGGTTGTGATTTTTAGGTATTCTCCTAGTTAAGGGACTAGCTGATACTTATGGTTTGGTGATCTCTACATTTGGGACTAGGGGTGGATTGTAGTTGTGATGCCCAGATTATATTTGGAGCTAGTTTTAAATAATGAAAACGTGATAATGAAATGATATTTAATACCTAAGATAACAAATGGGTACTAAAGACTGATTGATGTGCGTCATTGTATGTGCAGGCATGGGTACGCATGCCCTTACGATGATTACAGGTCCCGTACTATCTTGACTACTTGATGATTTTATGTAGGTGTCACAAGTATGTGTAGTATCTTGTGTAGGCCGACCATTACAATGATAGCGGGACCTAAGCTAACTGGCTATAGTGACACGTTTTATGTGGAAAATATCATGGTGTGTGTGGGCTAACAATTTGGTCGACGGACTATAGTGATGTATGTGGACTTGTTGTGATGAGATGTTTAGCCGTACCATCAGTATGTGAAGGTCCAAAAGAAAGGCAAACTATCTATAATGGTGTTGCATCGATAATTTGATTATTGTTGAGAAACGTGACACCCCGCCTATTCTAATACTGGGTGATCAATCCTTTATTAAATAAAACTAGATTCCACTATGATTTCATTCATAGCATCACTGTCGCAACAAGTAATATAATATAAAATGAATAAAACCATGTATAAAACTGAACAAATAAATAATTGAGTGCATAAATAAATAATCGTGAACCAAATAAACCATCGGCCACCATGAATAATCATCCAACGTAAATTGAATACTGATAAATAAATAAAGTCTGACATAAATAAAATCCTATCCAACTATGGGCAACACGCTCTAAAGAAAATACTGAAATGGAATAGGATTCTATCTCGATAGAAAGAAGTTGAGGCGGCTAAAATAATCTCGTAACGTCCACAACTACTGCTTGCGGCGGCATGAAAGATCTATCCATGTTGTTCCTGCTACTGCTTCACATCCGGGGTTCTTAAAAAATAAGAAGATAGATTTGCTCGCAGGTCAAACCCCGAAAATGTTTGAAAATATTTTGCAAGTATTTAAATGCTTTGAATAATAAAACATGCACTGTATTACTTTAACAATTAAATAACCGATCGCTCTCACATGAAACTTAACCCCACCTCTCATCTACAACGCACACCTAACGCATTTATTTTATTATCGTAATTAAGCTGCCCAATCTAACTAGGACAATAATCGCTATCAAAGTCCATCCCGCTAATAATCACCATTATCTAAGTATATACTACCCTCACTAGGTATATGTTCATAAATAATATCATACGACACACGTGCTATAAATAAACGTTCACACAAAGTAATAATATAGCTAAACCCCATATACACATACATATATATCACTTGCTGTAAACGTATAACCATATCCCCAAAGCATCAACCTCGCGGATACATCCCTTGTGTGCTATCGGGATCTAGGTATACCACATACCAAAACTAGGCCAACGGGTCGGATTATCACCACCGAACCCAAACGTAAACATAAATAAATGGAATTGGTCATAAATATATGTTTAGGGGTCACAACCATACCATATCACACCCTACCGGTCTCCAAACCAACACATATCCTCACATATGGATAGTGGCCATGCAACAGTACTATAACTTAGGAAATCAATCCACCACCTACTGGTCAACGCCAGGGTGGACTTCCCACTACGCGCAACCTCCTAATGATAGCCCTACCGAGTAGATATGTTCAATATAAACAAGAATCAATCACATACACACACACACACACACACACACACACATACACACACACACACACACACACACACACACACACATATATATATATATATATATATATATATATATTTATATATATATATATATATATATAATACCGACCTCGTACGCAATCCCACAGCGTATTAGTCTCCCAAATTTTGAAGTCCAAACTGACTTTTCGATTATAGATATATAAGTGTTCACTTACTTGAATTCCTGGTTTGTCTCGCACGAACCCATCTATCCGTTGGCATAACACACATACCAAATCCTGGAATTAATCCCCAATAGTCCCAATCTACCCCAAAATCCACTACGCTCATTCCTCAAGCTCCACCGGGTCAAAATGGTGCGTAGACAAAATCTGGGTAGGCCAGGAAACCGAACCTCTTCGCTTGGCACACCGAATTAGTTCAATTTTTTGGGTTGCCAATCGTCTTCTTCCTCATGTTTTCTCTTCTAAAAGCCTCCAATGGAGGTCCAGTGCTCCTAAAACTTCAAATCGATAATCCGCATCAATACCTAACCAACCTAGAAGCATTATAAATCTGAAATATACTCGAATCCACAATCAAAACCCTAGGATTCCTAATAATTAATTAATTCAATCAGACCCATAATTAACCAAACTTGAAATTTCATTGATTCTAACATCCTATCAATGTTCTATATCTTCTTAAATCATAATTAAATTATGAAATTCTTATGTATTCGTCATCATTACATGTCAAATATGATCATAGGATTATCACAACTTAAATCTCTTACAGCCCTAACTTCCAGAGCAACCATAGGGGTGACCTCAACTACGGTCATTGTCCCCAAAATATTCTACAACTTCAACTATGCCTCGCCTTCTACTATCGTCCCAACGGCCCTCACCTATCATCCTTCCTTATTTAGCATACGAACACACCCGAATGCATATAAGATTCACTATAATTATACATTATAGCTGGAGAACAAAATCACACTATAAGAATCAGCAATCCTATGCATAAGGCTCTATATCGAATAGAAAGAAACGCTGAAAACATAGTACGTCCGCACATATTTCTGAGGACACTAGAACCTGATGCTATGATACCATCTGTGACACCCCGCCTACTTTAATCATGGTTGATCAATCCTTTATTGAAATAAAACATAATTCTCATATGGTTCATTCTCAGCCTCACTGTCGAAAACAAAATTAATTACTAATAACCTATTAGGCCCGGGGTCAAATTTTAAACTCTTAAATCTTTTTAACTTAAATGCATAATAAATGCATCCACACAATTAATATACACATTAATTGAAAAAAATAATACAATAACTGATAACTCTTGGTAAAACATTAATACAACCATATTGAAGAGGTGCAAATTGTAATACCCCGCATTTTTATTGAATTGAAATTGGAAAAAAAAACTATGCCAGTATATATATTCGAAATGTATGGAAATGAAAAGTTAAAATGAATTCATTGAGATATGAATGTGCGAATTAAATATTAGAAGCGAATTAACGTGTAAAAGGATCGAGAGGGTTAAATTTGGGGTAATGACATTTTTGTAAATAAACTAACCCTAGGTATAAATAGAGAAGAAGTCTTCATTTTCTCATTTCACAAAAGGGGACTAGGGTTTGGTAGATAGAGAGAGTAAGAAGAGAAGAAAGCTAAGAGGATTTCAAGAGGATTCAACTTCTCCATACAATCCAAGGCAAGTAAATAACCTATATGCGTATAATATGTATCTATAATGAAATTTCACATGAACATGTATTTGGATCCCTAAATTAATATGAAATTGATGTTAAAAATGATATGTAATGTATTAGGATCACCCTCCATGTACATTCAAATGCAATAACGTCATTATAGGGATTGAGTTGTTGAACAACATCTTGAATTTGAGAAATCTATGAAATTGAGTAAATCGTCATATTAAAAACTATTTTGAGCTATTTTGGTTCCGAAAATGGATGTTTCGTACACGTGGACCGGTAGAAAATCATATTCTGGACAACTTTGTAGTTTTAAGTTTTTTTAAAAATGGATTGGAAAATCCTCGAATATGCGTTTTACCGTTCTGCGCGAAAAGTTGTCGAGAATAGGTCCGAACTGTATATATTAGTTTTGGGTCTATTTTAAGCAGGCTATGGTAGTGTGCTCTCGTTTTCTTGTATAAAATTAGGTTTCGAATAACTTTGTAGTTTCAAGTTTTTTTAAAAACGGATCAAAAAATTCTCGAATATGGCTTTTACAGTTCTACGCAATGAACATGTCCGAACTGTATATGTTAGTTTTGGGTCTGTTTTAAGCAGGCTTTGTAGTTTTATAGTTTTATAGTTTATAGTTTCGGAACACGTAGAAAATCACGTTCCGAATAACTTTATAGTTTTAAGTTTTTCCAAAAACGGATCGAAAAAGCCTCAAATCGGCGTTTTTTATATCTGCACAGCAAGTTGTCGTAAACAGGGGAGAACTGTATATATTAGTTTCGGGTCTTTTTTAAGAAGGTTGTAGTAGCGTGCACACGAGCACGTGTAGAAAATCATGTTTCGAACAACTTTGTAGTTTTAAATTTTTCCAAAAACGGATCGGAAGATCCTCGAATCTGTATTTTAAATTCTGGGCAGCATGTTGTTGAAATAAGAGCGCTAAAGGTGTTCATGTTTTTACAAAGATAATTGTGGTGTTGTACTTAATCTTATAACTTGATCATATACCTATGGTTATTAGGGATATATAACCTTGAAATGATTTGATGTTGAATTAGTAAATTAATGGTGTAAATTATGTTATATTGTAAATAATGACTATTATATAACTCGAGTAAGAGACTTGATACGATTGTATATATACATAAGCATGAAATTGTTTTACATGTATATTGTCGAATATACACTAGATTAGTCCTCCGATCGACGTAGGCACATGTTGAATGTGATTTTTTGTGACTGATTCGGTTAGGTTTCGCTCGAGTTTCGTGTCGAAGATAAACCACCGGAATCAGACACATGGTTGTAATGCGGGTCGGATAGAAAGACCTTGGAACGCCATGTGATTAGGACTTAGTATGATTTCCCTTGCCACGTAATATTGGGGAATATTCGTGTGTAGTCCTAGTGTTACGAATTGTTCCCCTGGGTAACGATAGTGACCCGATATGATTTGTTGTGTGAGATATTATGCTTGTGTCTTAAAGTAATATCCCGAATCGATGCATTTAATATTATACTTGAAGGAAATATTTTGATACATTAAATACTGAAATGAGATTAATAATGATTAATCATGATACGATATGAGACTACACATTACTCGAGTTTGGGTTGGGTAGTCACGAGATATGAGCATTGATTGGGTAATTGAACAACTTAATTACTGGAGACGAATAACGACTAGTGTGCTTTTATTATAAGTACATATTATAATCTCATAGCTTGTTTTCTTGCTTTGACGTTCGTCTATCTTGCTTCTTGCTCCTCTCCTATATATATAATATATGAAAGGTCTTCGTCCCGTTGGACAATAGACTATGGAGCTTTATGAGATCATATCAATCTTAGGATTCCTGTAGCCGTGGAATTATTCTATTTTAATTTATGTCATTTGTTTCCCTTTTTTTAAGGGTGGTATCAGAGATTAATATCACTTTGTTTATACTTGGGATTTGAGAGAATTGCTGTATTACTCTTTCCCGTTTTATGTTGGGCCGCATGTATTGGCATTTTATATTTTCAATTTGAGATTAGTGATGGATTATTACAGTTAATAGTTATGAGTTGGTTTCACTTGTTATAGCTGTTATGATGTGATATGGTTACACGTATGAAGGTGTACATGTTTACTTTACTGCATTTATTTAAATTCTGTTTCTAATGCCAATATATTGACGCTCCGCTTTAATCTAATTGGGCATAGCTAACCGAATTAGATATAAAAAGCAGGGATGTCACAGTTGGTATCATAGCACGGTTTTAGAGCCTTTAGGGATCTGAGGGTGTCTGTCACGTTTTTTGCGCATCGTTTCCTTAATCCGTAGAGCCTTACGATTAGGTATTGTATTCGATGACTTGGAAGATCTTCACGCTATGATTTCAACGGGTGATTCATAGCTAGCCTTGTGTATAGGGAGGGTTCCTTATTTGGATTTCATTCGTGAGACGTCCCACGCATGAGGTGAATCTCCAATCAACCACATGATAGTACGCGTGAGGTCCATGTGTGATTACTTATTGTAATTATCACTAGTTCTCCACTTGAATAATTTTTTTTAGGATACGTGTTAACTTACTATCTTTTAAGATGGTGATTTGATGAGATGTGGACTCTGGGAGGGCATAGGGTCCAAGCATTTTAGGAGACCGCGATTCACGTGCAACTATCGTAATTTAATCGCCCACCAGTAGGTGAGAGCACCGATGTTGAATTCAATGATTGAGTTGACTTTTGGTGCTTTAGGGGGTTGAAACACCCGTATATTTGTTGTGCATTATCAACTTTGAATATCGTCGCTCTTATGGATGTAAAGAAGTTAGTATAAGTTATAGCCCACCCTCTAGTACCACTGAGTTGTTGGTACCACTTGCGTGTGTAGTTGTCTTAAGTTGTTTCCAATGTGGAAGGGTAGAGCTTTAGATATGGCATACCTCAAAATGATGTGGTCCAGTTGTTGTTGTGACGTTTTCCCGAGAAGGAATTATCGCGCTCCACTCGTGATGGACAGACTGCTGAGGCATTCGATGATATATTAATCAGTGAGTGGTTAACGAAGTAAGTCTTATGGTAATAAGAGTATATTATTACTCACGAACATGTAAAGGAAGGTTTGTGATTTGAGAGAGGACTACTCCAAATTGGTGTATGTCCCACCCCGTCAAAGGATGAACTGAGGGGTCCAATTTTGGTGTACGTGAGAGTATTATCAAACTTGTGAAAAGCACGAACTAGATTCATCCGTTTGATGATGTTCAATGGGAGATTCATGAACCTGAATCTAGAATGGATAAGTGATCATCCTTGAAATATTGTGTTGATATCAGGGAAGTTTGGTAGGCGTGTAAAACTACACGTTGTCCACACAAGAGATAAATGTCGTACTGGGGTGGCATAGTGGTGTCATAGTGTGCTGATTGGATAAAATCCGTAATGGAATGGACTTAAGGCCGATTAGGTGTGTGTTCGGTCATGTACAAGATATGTTAGTGGGTTGGGTACTCACATGTTCAGAGTGGAATGTTTCGGTGAGTTATCCCGAACAAGTTCGCGAGAATGTATCAATAATGTTGCGATGTCTTAGCCATGGACACTATGGATGAGGAAGTCCGTATCGCAAGGTCATACGAGGATTGACATTGGAGAAGTCCAGAATTTTCGAGGGATTTTTGTTTCCTTATTTGGTAACGATTAGAGTTTAGTGTTCTTTGTAAAGCCCTAGATTAGAGTGGGTGTTCGATAAGATGTGGTTATCGTGCTTTGTAGTACCGGTATATTTGTTAAAATTTACCCAGAGTGGGATGTGAATATGGGTGTACTAAGGAATGGACTTGATCTAGAGTTACCAAATTTGAACCCTACGGTGAGTAGCGAATCTCAAGGGACGAGTTGTCAAGTGAGAACATCATGAGGGAGTGTTCAATAGGAATTTCATTTTATGCGATTTTGATCGCTTGAGTTGGTGATATATCCCCTAGTTCGGTTTTATGTTATCACCCGGTGATTGGGAGTACTAATTTGTTACACCGTGATAATTGTGGTGCTTGATTTTGAATCCATCATATATGGTAATGTGGCTATGTTGTGTCCCTCATTATGTATTAATGTGAATTAGAGCACGAGTGAGTAGTTAGTGACATGATGTTTAGTTAGATCGTGTGTGATTAAAGACGCGTTCTGAAACCAAGTGTACGATGTTCGATTTTGGTGATGTCTAGACTAGTGAAAAGTCGTAGAATGGTCTTAATGGTCTTTTGATAATGATAGAGTCGCGTGTAGCTCAGTCAGATTTTTTCGTGATTGATGATAGTGTTTCCAAGTGAGTGTCGTCGTGAATGGCAAGGATTGAGACATTTTGGGGTTTCAAATGTTGGACCCATTCATTGAAATGGTTATCATAACCTCCACTGTAGGGGGGCAACAAGAGAGTGTTTCGACCGTTGTTGAGAAGTTTTGTAAGGAGGGTCTGTACTCTTGGCCAAACAATCGCGAATGGGTTCGTAAGATATTTAATTTTTACTTCAGTTATGTGTGGAGTACTAAGTGTTAATTTGGGTCATAGTATGCGAAGTTATCCGCTACCTTATATTTACGACCTTTGACCTGTTGGATAGCACACCGTTCTTCATAAAGATCAGGTAGCGTTAGTGTACTAGAAGATGAGTATCCGGATGGTGAGAGTGCCAAATTCGATATTCTGATTTGGTATGATAAGTGGGAATTTTGGGTCTTACCTCGTTGCTTGGCAAATGTACAATCCTTATTCGTGGTTTGAAGAACCAAGTTCATTACATGTTCGGTGAGAAAATTCTAATATACTCACAGTCCAAGGAAAATCATGTCTGATAGGTTGAATTCCTATACGTGTTTTTAACAAAAGAGCAGTAAGTCGAATCTAGCGAGGGTATGTTGCCTTGGGGTAGAGCGACCAAACCGTGAGAAGTGGGGGTGTACAAGGGGGCATATTGCAACTTGGGTTAGTTCAAAACCTTTGGGTGAGGGATCGTTGACCGCCCAGAATGCAAATTTTTCGGTGTTGTCTTGCTCGAGAGAGTATGAACCTTGTTGATATTATTTACCTAAGTCCAGACTTGGAAAGACGGAACAATATTCGTAAGTGCATAGAAGTTGTATGCTTATGCACATGTGCAACCTTAGTGGATTATAAGGGTTTCCATATCGGTTGACTCACCATCAATTTAAGTGCAAGGTAAGTGTTATTGACAATTCAGAGTAGAGTTGGCTTTTGATCTTTCACTACCATCTGTTCAATGTGGTATCTGATGTATGGGATCACGACTCACAGTGTAGCTGGGGAAACATTGTTAGTCAATTTTGAGTTGAGTATCGAGGCATGATTGATGAATCAGGACATCTATATTTAATAGGCAAAGTTGGATTATTTATTGTGTGATGAACCATTGAGTCCATAGATAAGTGGTTTTTGGAGTTAGATGATTCTTGTATCACTAGGGGTCTTGAGTTGACAAATTCCTTATCTCGACAAGCTGGCAGTAGTGTATCGGAGGGGGTCCTTATTTGAATTTTTCCTGCGAGACACTCCACGAACGAAACTTAGCGAGTCGGGACTTGGGGGTATTGATTTCTGGATCAGCTTAGTAGTTCAGTTATGTTAGGCTTCGTGGTGAGAGTTCGGTTGTACAGTTAGAAATGGGAAATCATCTCCATGGATTTCATTATTGGGTTGCCAAGATCGTAGCGCGATCATGATTCGATTTGGGTCATCATAGACATACTGACAAAGGTGGATAATTTCATTCCAGTGAGGACGGATTATACGATAGCACCGTACGCCATGACATTTATTAACGAGATTGTGAAGTTCCATGTGCATGATATCGTGCCCAATCGTGGCAGTGTCTTCATCTCGCACTTTTGGGGTAATCTTCAGGAGGCGTTGGGAGTTCAGTTGAGTTTGAGTACTGCGTTCCACCCTCAGTTTGATTGTCAGACGGAGCGGCTAAACCAAATTTTGGAGGGCATGTTACGATTTTGTGTGTGGACTTCAAAGGTGGTTGGGATACAAATTTGCCACGGGTGGAGTTCGCATACAATAATAGTTATTAGCAAACTATTAGAATGGAACCATACGAGGCTTTTTACGATAGGCCTTGCCGATCCCCTACATGTTGGTTGGAGTTCGGAGAGCACCGGATGCTCGGTCCGGATATTGTTAGGGAGACCTTAGAGAAGGTTGACTTGCTTCGTGCACGGATGAAGACCGCGCAAGATCGTCAAAAGACTTATGCTGACATAAGGCGGAGGAAGTTAAAGTTCATCGTTGGGGACCAAGTGATGTTGAGGGTCTCACCCATGAGAGGCGTTGTTCTTTTTGGTGCCAAAGGGAAGCTTTCACCGCGATACTTGGGTCCGTTTATAGTGTTGGACAGAGTGGGGTCAGTTGCCTACCGTTTAGCCCTACTCAACCAGCTCCAGTGGGTACACGATATTTTTCATGTATCCATGTTGAGGAAGTTCTTACATCCTGAGGACTCACACCTACACATAGATTTAGACGGGGTTGAGCCGCAACCCGATGGGAGCTATGAGGAGAGGCCGGTTAGGATCCTAGATTGTCATGAGCAGCAGTTGAGATCAAAAGTAATTCCTCTTGTTCGTGTTATGTGGAGTAATCATAATGAGTCTGAGGCCACTTGGGAGAGAGGATGACTTCCGAATTAGTCACCCATATCTCTTCATGGTAGTTACATGCAAAACTACCTTACTTGAATTGAATTGATTTGTTTTAATTTGGATTTCGAGGACGAAATCCCGTTCGTAGAGGGGGAGAATGTAATACCCCTCATTTTTATTAAATTGAAATTGAAAAAAAAAACTATGCCAGTATATATATTTGAAATGTCTGGAAATAAAACTATGCCAGTATATATATTCGAAATGTATGGAAATGAAAAGTTAAAATGAATTCATTGAGATACGAATGTGCGAATTAACGCGTAAAAGGATCGAGAGGGTTAAATTTGGGGTAATGGCATTTTTTTAAATAAACCAACCCTAGGCATAAGAAGAGAAGAAGTATTCATTTTCTCATTTCACAAAAGGGGGATAGGGTTTGGTAGAGAGAGAGAGTAAGAAGAGAAGAAAGTTAAGAGGATTTCAAGAGGATTCAACTTCTCCATATAATCCAAGGCAAGTTAATAACCTATAAGTGTATACTACGTATCTATAATGAAATTTCACATGAGCATGTATTTGGATCCCTAAATTAATATGAAATTGATGTTAAAAATTATATGCAATGTATTAGGATCACCCTCCATGTAGATTCAAATGCAATAACATCATTATAGGGATTGAGTTGTTGAACAACATCTTGAATTTAAGAAATCTATGAAATTAAGTAAATCGTCATATTAAAAACTGTTTTGAGCTGTTTTGGTTTCGAAAATGGATGTTTCGTTAACGAAGCCAGGTAGAAAATCATATTCTGGACAACTTTGTAGTTTTAAGTTTTTTTAAAAACGGATCAGAAAATCCTTGAATATGCATTTTACAGTTCTGCGCAGAAAGTTGTCGTGAAGAGGTCCGAACTGTATATGTTAGTTTCGGGTCTGTTTTAAGCAGGCTATGGTAGCGTGCTCACGTGTTCTTGTAGAAAATCACGTTCCGAACAACTTTTTAGTTCTAAGTCTTTTTAAAAACGGATCAAAAATCCTCGAATATGCGTTTTACAGTTCTACGCAGAAAGTTATTATGAGCAGGTCCGAACTGTATATATTAGTTTCGAGTCTGTTTTAAGCAGGTTATGGTAGAATTCTCACATGTTCTTGTATAAAATCATGTTACGAACAACATTGTAGTTTTAAGTTTTTCCAAAAACGCATCGAAAAAACCTCAAATTGGCGTTTTATATATCTGCGCAGCAAGTTGTCGTAAACAAGGGAGAATTGTATATATTAGTTTCGGGTCTGTTTTAGGCAGGATATGGTAGTGTACCCATGGTCACTTGTAGAAAATCATGTTTCGAACAACTTTGTAGTTTTAAATTTTTCCAAAAACGGATAAAAAAATCCTCGAATCTGCATATTAAATTCTGGACAGCATGTTGAAATAAGAGCGCTAAAGGTGTTCATGTTTTTACAAAGATAATTGTGGCGTTGTACTTAATCTTATAACTTGATCATATACCTATGGTTATTATGGATATATAACCTTGAAATGATTTGATGTTGAATTAGTAAATTAATGGTGTAAATTATTTTATTTTGTAAATAATGACTATTGTATAACTTGAGTAAGAGACTTGATACGATTGTATACATACATAAGCGTGAAATTATTTTACATGTATATTGTCGAGTATACACTAGACTAGTCCTTTGGTCGACGTAGGCACATGTTGAATGTGATATTCTGTTATTGATCCGATTAGGCTCCGCTCGAGTGTCGTGTCGAAGATAAACCACCGAAACCGGACACATGGTCGTAATGCGGGTCGGATAGAAAGACCTTAGAACACCATGTGATTTGGGCCTTAGTATGATTTCCCTTGCCACGTAATATTGGGGAATATTCATGTGTAAGCCTAATGTTATGACTTGTTCCCCCGGGTAACGATAGTGACCCGTTATGACTTGTTGTGTGAGATATTATACTTGTGTCTTAAAGTAATATCCCGAATTGATGCATTTAATATTATACTTGAAGGAAATATTTTGATACATTAAATACTGAAATGAGATTAATAATGATTAATTATGATACGATATGAGACTACAAGTTACTCGAGTTTGGGTTGGGTAGTCACGACATATGAGCATTGGTTTGGTAATTAAACAACTTAATTACTGGAGACGAGTAATCACTAGTGTGCTTTCATTATAAGTACATATTATAATCTTATATCTTGTTTTCTTGCTTTGGCGTTCATCTATCTTGCTTCTTGCTCCTCTCCTATATATATAATATAAGACAGGTCCTCATCCCGCTGGATAATAGACTATGGAGCTTGATGAGATCATATCAATCTTAGGATTCCTGTAGCCATGGAGTTATTCTATTTTAATTTATGCCGTTTGTTTCCCTTTTCTTAAGGGTGGCATCAGAGATTAATATCACTTTGTTTATACTTGGGATTTGAGAGAATTGTTGTATTACTCTTTCCTGTTTTATGTTGGGCCGCATGTATTGGCATTTTATATTTTCAGTTTGAGATTACTGATGGATTATTACAGTTAATAGTTATGAGTTGGTTTTTGTTGTTATAGCTATTATGATGTGATATGGTTACACGTATGAAGGTGTACATGTTTACTTTACTGCGTTTATTTAAATTATGTTTATAATGCCAATATATTGACGCTCCGCTTTAATTTAATTGGGAGTAGCTAACCAAATTAGATATAAAAAGCAGGGATGTCACACAAATGAAAAATAAAAAAAATAATATAAATGACAACAGTTGGGCAACGTGCCCAAATATAACTCGCAATACCTCCTATCTAGATCACAAGGCTAGAAGCGTGTAAAAATCCCTGCTAGTATTTATAGCTGCTGCAGCATCATTTGACTCGAAGGAATAATATCATCCAAGCGTCCCTGTGTCTAGACAGCTAACATGTTTTTAAAAGAATTGCAAACGGGTGAGAGCCTAAAGTGTTTTGAAAATATTTAGCAAGTGTTTAAAATACTTTAACATTTAAAATATGATATTCTCCATATTTAACCTGGTGTCGCACTCACATGAGATGCCCATCACCCCTCATCTAACAGTGCACACCAAACACAAGTATTTTAAATACCCTAGTTACGCTACCCAGCCTTACTAGCATCTCTCAAAACTTCTAAGTTATCATACGTTATCTCATACCCCGTGTGTATAATATTCTACGATTTCGCACGGGCTTTGCATCATAAATCCTCACATATAATTTATCCGTTCATTATGAATAACTTTCACTAGTTATTCTACACAATTCAGGTTTTGGTGTTATTAGTCTTGTATATAATATTCTCATCTTTATATATGTATATCACATTTTATTCTGAATTTTATTTTCCTGGACGCAACAATTTACTTCTCACTTTATTCTTTATTTTGTCCGCATATATATATATATATATATATATATATATTCACAACTTCATATACATATACAATATTGTAAGGACACAAATTTCCAATTGAGTCCATATATAGTTTTGGCTCAATTCCGGACAAAAACATTTATTCATAGGATAGTATTTTATTGTAATATTCTCAAGCCTATGAAGTGTTTGTTGAAGACGTAGCGGCAAAGAGTATAAAGCTTCATCAAATGTGCCGGTTTGCGTGCCTCGTTTCTACGTCAACAACTATGGTTCCATGATCCCAAGGTATGAATGCAATTATATTCATATAGGAGCTTGGAACAAGTTTATTGGGTGTTAGGTTTAATAAAAACTGTGTTTCACTTTCAGAAATAATTAATTAGAACTTTAATTTAAAGTATATAAAAGTTTCTGGGCCAATATCAAATTTTATAAAAAATTATGGAAGTCGTTCGAAATTTCGTTCGAACCAGGTTTCGTTCGAATGAGTTTTGCCAACGAGTTCCCACTAAGGCATACTGGTTTGTTGTTAGAAATGTCGTTCGAACGATATTGTCGTTCTAACGAGATTTCCAACGAGCTTCTAACGAGTCCAAACTGGAGCGTTGTTAGAAGACTCGTTCGAACGAGATTTTAGTTCGAACGAGATTTTCGTTCGAACGAAATGTCGTTCGAACGAGACGCCAGGCGGGAACAGTTTTTTGGCAGTTTTGCACCCACTTCCGCACTTGATTTTTAACCAACTTTTTCAGACTTTAATATGTGCGGGAACAACATTTTCCAACTTAACTTTTTCCAACTTTTCTTAACTTTTCCATCCTAGTTTATCTCTTAGAGAGAGTTTGAGAGCTAAAATTGTTTAAGGAAAATGTTCAAGTTTTGAGTGCTATTTTTCAAGAGAAAATATTTTTTCACTCTAGTTTTACACCCATATTGTTTATCCAAGTTCACATATATACATATCAATTGCTTGGAGTTTGGCACCGGTTTATCTCTTCCGTTTAAAAAAGAAGTTTTGGTTTGCTTCTACTTCCATCAAATAAGAAGACGTTTTGTTGTGATTTTAACCACTTGGAGAAAGGCTCCATGTACGGGTGACAGTGACCATATAAAGTCCTATCGGTGGATTCCGAGACCGCGGTGGTGTTCCAAGGTTATTCGCTAGGAAGAGGTTTCTATGAGAAGAAGCATCGGGGCTTGAGAGGGATCGAGTCGTGTGTTGTAAGTCTTTTGTCTTGTACTTGTAATTCCGTATCTAGTGGATTTGTGTCTAGGGCCATCCGAGGTTGTTTCCCGTCTTGGGTTTTTCCTCGTACATCGCGGCGTAGTGTGATTGATTTATTTTATCTTGCTTAAATAACGTAGAACGCATGTTTAGAATAATTCAAGATAAAATTTGGTTTAAATCGTAACACTTCATTTAATTTGGGACTATCTTAAATATTGGGTAAAGTTTATTTAATTCAAGTCATTTGCTAAAATTTGGTTTCGCTTAACTTTGCTAATATTGATAAATATGACTTAAGCAAAATTCTAGGACTTGGATTAATTAATTGGTTTAAGTGATTATATTCATTGATTAATTTTTTACTTCACTTGGTTTAATTTTAATTCATTTTAAGAAATTAAAATTTGTTGTTTTTAAAAGTTGAACCATCACCCTTACGCTTACGCATCTATCTAAAAGGAAACTAATAATTCTTACAAATTGGTATCAGAGCCAAAGCGATAAATTATTTCGATAACGATCTTTTAAATAATTTTTGGCTAAAATGGATTTTTCCTCATTTTCAAAATTTCCTATATTCGATGGTTCAAACTACGCGTATTGGAAAGCGCGTATGAGATCGGCACTAAAATCTATCGACGAGAGAGTTTGGATGTCTGTTGTTAACGGGTGGTCCCCACCAACTTATTTAGTTGAAAATGAACGTGTTATCAAACCCACCGATAGATGGACTGAAAATGAGTTTAAACTTGCTAATTTCAATTCCCGTGGTTTAAATTCCTTATTTAGCGCTGTCACACTGGATGAATTCCGACGTATTATGACATGTGAAACCGCTAAAGAAGCTTGGGATATTTTACAATTAACTCATGAAGGAACTAGTGTCGTTAAAGCTTCAAAACTCCAAAACCTCACCACTCCATTTGAAACTATCAAAATGAATGAAAAAGAAACGTTTGATGAATTTTATGCTAGACTTTCTAATATTGTTAATTCATCTTTTAACTTGGGAGAGAAATTACCTGACGACGTGTTGTAAAGAAAATTTTAAGGTCCCTACCCGATAGATTTATTCCAAAGGTGACCGTTTTAAATTCTTTACCCACTTTAGCCTCTACGAAATTAGAAGAGCTTGTAGGTGACTTACAAACCTATGAACTAGATATGTTTCCCTCTAAAACTGAAAAGAAAATTGAAAAGGGCGTTGCTTTAAAAGCCCGAAAAGAGGTCAAACAAGTAGTAGAGAGTGAGAGTGATAGTGACTCGGAAGACATGGCTTTGTTTGCTCGTAAATTTAGAAAATTTCTTAAAATTAACAAAGATAAATTTAAAAATGATTTTAAGAAATTTGATACTTCTAAACATGATAAAAGCGAGAAGATTTCTAAAGCCGAGAAGATCCCTAAACCTAGTAATGAAAATTTAGATAGGGACGAGTCTAATAAATGTTTTGGTTGTGAAGGTTATGGCCATAGGGCTTATGAGTGCCCCACTAAACTAAGGAAAGAGGGTAAGCGACCCATTTCATATAATGACCCTTAGTGATAGTGATAAGGAAGAGAAGCCCGATTCCCCCACTAAGAAAAATTTTGTGGCTTTTATGGCTAGTCATGAGAGTGATAGTGAGAACTCATCGATTGATGAAACGATAGCACATGCCACTTCCAAGGTCATTGAACATGATTCTCTTGTTTTTGATGATAGTGAGAGTGAAGATGAAAGAGAGAGTGAAAATGAAGAAGAGGTTAATGTGAGTGAACCTCAAAATGCTTTTCAAGAGCTTTATAAAGAATCTATTAAATTGAAAAGAGCTAATTTGAAGTTAGAAGCTAGTTTAAGAGAGAGTGTCAAGGTCGTTGATGAAAATGCTTTAATAGAAGACCTCAGGACACATGAGAGGGCTCTTCAAGAGAAGCTTGAATATGTAGAAGGTGAGAGAGATAGCCTTAGGGGTTTAATGGAATCCTTGAAAAAGGAGCTTCTTGCTTTTGAAGAGCGAAATGTTTTATTAGAGTCTAACATTTTTGAATTGCAAAATAAATTAAAAGACTCTAGTAATGTCAAATTTGATTTGGAGTGTCGTTCGGAAAAACTAGATAAAATGTTAGGAACGGTCCAAATTAAAAATGACACTTGTGGTTTAGGCTTCAATACTTGTAATGAATTTACTCATAATGCCCAAACCAAGGATTTAGGAGAATCTACTAGGAATGCATTTAAAGATCACTCCTTAGGTAAATCTTCTCGACATGTTTTCACTTGTACTCATTGTGGTCGAAAAGATCATCTTAGGAAATTTTGTTTTGATCTTAAACGAATTCCTAGAAAATCCTATAGTAAAGTAACCACTGTAGTTAACGTTCCAACACCCCAAGATAGTCATTCTTCTTTAATTTGGGTTAGGAAATTCGACTTGGTTGCTTTGCAAAATAGGGTTTTTGATTCTCATTTACTTTCACATCCTTCCTCCCTTGCTAAATCTAAAGGATGAATGTGTTAGTGTTTGCATACTTTAGCGTTTGTACTTCATGCTATATTCACATGCTAAATGTATGCTTGTTTAGTCATTTTCTAGTCATTGCCTCATTTCATATCTTATGCTAGAAATTATGACTTGTTTATCTTTTTGTATTATATTTTGCATTTGAATTGTCTGCATAATATAAAAAGATTGTTGTTTATCATTTGTGTTTTATTTATTTCATTTAAGTTTAATGAAAAATACAAATGATTTCTGTTTGTCCTTTTGAGTAAATATTTATTTTTGATTAAAAATGTTAAAAACTCAAAAAGATTTTTTTGTGTGTGTATTTTAGTTTGACACACTTTAAGTGGCATATATTTGTGTTTGAATCCCATCTTTTACGCTCCCACGTGACTAGAACTTTTGGTTTAGATTGTCAATCCTTAAAATGTTCTTTACCATATTTTATGGAGTAGTTGGATTTTGTGTTGTTTAAATGGATTCTATGTCTATATGCCTCTATTCACACATGCACGAGCTCTTTTGAAATCTAAATGTCACATGTTATATTTGAGCTTTTTGAGGTGTTCTCCTACCAATCTAGTCATCTACATATCTATGACCTAGGAGGACTAGTGCATGTCAAAATCCGTTGCATGTGAGATTTGTGTGAAAAATGAAAACATGATAAATATAATTATAATTATGCACGGGGAAGGGAAGGATGAATTAAATCCTTTGCGATAGTAAGCCACCGTTTATTTGATCTAAAAGAAATACGTGATCCAAAGGCCTAAAAACAGAATATTTGGCATTAAAAAGAAAACAATTGCCAAGGCCTATGTTTGTTTTATATATTCATTCAAAAGCAAAAGAATATCTATTGAGGGAGAATTGGATGGTATATCAACGGTTTGCACAATGTTCTTTTATCCTAGTTGTCTTTAATGTCATGACTCTATTTGGTTTGTAGAATCATCATCATGCTAGGCTTGTATGCATTGTGTATGTTTGTTCATTGAGTTCAATCTTCATATTGTCACATGAGGTTATATTTAACAGTGATGAAGTTTGCAATCAATTGAGAACTCCGTGAACATGTTTTTAAGTGATTGGGTCTAAATTTAATCGTTACTAGTTCACACCCCAACACTTCCGTTTCCATATGACACATTTTTGCCATACGAGTGTGCAAACTTATTGTATTTTGTGTCATGTGTGTGTTTATATCTATATATATATGCAAGTACTTATTGGTCTATTTATAGTATATTTATATATGATATTTATTTGTCTTTGCCTTGCCTTTCTTGCCCATATGCTTTAATGTCTTTACACTTTATGCTTTTATGTTTATTAGTTCTTTATCCTTTGCCTATTCCTGAACAACAAAAAGGGGGAGAATAATGATAGGGGGAAATGGTATCTAATCCTATTATTATCGTATCTTAGTTTGGGGGAGATTTACCTTAGGGGGAGACGTCTTTCTAAGTAGGTCATGTGTTTGTTAAAGGTGAAGAATTAATTTAAGGGGAGTAATTACTTAATTGCATTTCATACATTGATATTCCCTATGAATTTGATGAGTTTGCTTAAGTGTGCAGCGACATTGTTTAAACGGCAAAGCGTTTGATCCTTGGGTTGAGTCAAGTTTGGGTGGGTTATGTTTTGAGTCTAGTAGAGCTTGACGGACCTTTAGGATTTTTGTTTGGTTTTTGTTCTGGAATAGCCAAAGGGGGAGATTTGTAAGGACACAAATTTCCAATTGAGTCCATATATAGTTTTGGCTCAATTCCGGACAAAAACATTTATTCATAGGATATTATTTTATTGTAATATTCTCAAGCCTATGAAGTGTTTGTTGAAGACGTAGCGGCAAAGAGTATAAAGCTTCATCAAATGTGCCGGTTTGCGTGCCTCGTTTCTACGTCAACAACTATGGTTCCATGATCCCAAGGTATGAATGCAATTATATTTATAGAGGAGCATGGGACAAGTTTATTGGGTGTTAGGTTTAATAAAAACTGTGTTTCACTTTCAGAAATAATTAATTAGAACTTTAATTTAAAGTATATAAAAGTTTCTGGGCCAATATCAAATTTTATAAAAAAATCTGGAAGTCGTTCGAAATGTCGTTCGAACGAGTTTTGCCAACGAGTTCCCACTAAGGCATACTGGTCCGTCGTTAGAAATGTCATTCGAACGATATTATCGTTCTAACGAGATTTCCAACGAGCTTCTAACGAGTCCAAACTGGAGCGTCGTTAGAAGACTCGTTCGAACGAGATTTTTGTTCGAACGAAATGTCGTTCGAACGAGACGCCAGGCGGGAACAGTTTTTTGGCAGTTTTGCACCCACTTCTCCACTTGGTTTTTAACCAACTTTTTCAGACTTTAATATGTGCGGGAACAACATTTTCCAACTTAACTTTTTCCAACTTTTCTTAACTTTTCCATCCTAGTTTACCTCTTAGAGAGAGTTTGAGAGCTAAAATTGTTTAAGGAAAATGTTCAAGTTTTGAGTGCTATTTTTCAAGAGAAATTATTTTATCACTCTAGTTTTACACCCATATTGTTTATCCAAGTTCACATATATACATATCAATTGCTTCGAGTTTGGCACCGGTTTATCTCTTCCGTTTCAAAGAGAAGTTTTGGTTTGCTTCTACTTCCATCAAAGAAGAAGACGTTTTGTTGCGATTTTACCCACTTGGAGAAAGGCTCCATGTACGGGTGACGGTGACCATATAAAGTCCTATCGGTGGATTCCGAGACCGCGGTGGTGTTCCAAGGTTATTCGCTAGGAAGAGGTTTCTATGAGAAGAAGCATCGGGGCTTGAGAGGGATCGAGTCGTGTGTTGTAAGTCTTTTGTCTTGTACTTGTAATTCCGTATCTAGTGGATTTGTGTCTAGGGCCGTCCGAGGTTGTTTCCCGTCTTGGGTTTTTCCTCGTACATCGCGGCGTAGTGTGATTGATTTATTTTATCTTGCTTAAATAACGTAGAACGCATGTTTAGAATAATTCAAGATAAAATTTGGTTTAAATCGTAACACTTCATTTAATTTGGGACTATCTTAAATATTGGGTAAAGTTTATTTAATTCAAGTCATTTGCTAAAATTTGGTTTCGCCTAACTTTGCTAATATTGATAAATATGACTTAGGCAAAATTCTAGGACTTGGATTAATTAATTGGTTTAAGTGATTATATTCATTGATTAATTTTTTACTTCACTTGGTTTAATTTTAATTCAGTTTAAGAAATTAAAATTTGTTGTTTTTAAAAGTTGAACCATCACCCTTACGCTTATGCATCTATCTAAAAGGAAACTAATAATTCTTACAAATATACTACACACATAAAGTATATCCATACTTATATATCACACACTATATAAGTATAATAACCATCCCTCGGAGCTATAACTCATTAGATGCAGTCTCTACAATGCTATCATCTTCCAGGGATTTCTCACACATCATATTGGGTACCCACGATCGAAATCTCACACTGCCTTGGTAAAAATTCAAATCACAACGTATGGGAAGCAGTTATAGTTCCTCATGTGAAAGTGGGAATGAATCATACTCAAGACGTCTCACCCATGATAAAATCACACAATATAAATAATAGACGCTATGACTTGGGGACTATACTCTCCCTGCTCCTCAAGCCAGGGGATTCACCCACATCGTGCAACTTACCATGATAGTACTAGAGGGGTATGCTTCACATAAATATATCATTCACACGCAGATATATATATATATATCAAATCCAGCTATCATGCCTATATCCCATGACACTAGCCTGTAGATCCTGAATACACCAATTCGTATTAATTCATAAGTATACACACTTATTTTAATCTCATAAATATTCACTCACTTATGATACAATCATCACATTAATTGCTTTCGAATATTAGCTTATCACATCTAGCTATTATTCTTAGTTGTTCCTACTTGCACATTCGGATTCACTCATATATAATCAACATGCATATATTCTACAGGCATAATATATATATATATATATATATAAACTCGCCGAAATTCTTCCCCGAGTGTCGTTTGTCCCAAACACTCCTAAAATTCACATCCCGGATTTTACTCCCACTAATCCAAGGTTCATATATTACTCATCTAATCATTTAGAAGTCCTAGCACTCTTTTTAGGATCTCTTAATATTTATCTCCACAAAACAAATCTCATTAAATCCTTAAAACCAATAAAAAAAATCATATCTGATGGGGCCGAATCGATTCACCTTGGACCAAATCGATTCGCTTCGACGAATCGATTCACCTTCTAGTGAATCGATTCGAAATGGTTTAGTTTGGCTACTTTTTTCGAGTTCATCTTTTTCTTCAACTCCAAAAATCACTCCAACACTCATCCAACCCAAGATTTATGGTCTCCAACATCATCAATTATCAATATACTCATCTTCCCACTTAGTTTTACCAAACACAACAATTAATTCATGGGATTCACCAATCTAATAAAGAATTTCAACCTTTTTTCTTAATTATACCACAATTTTCAATTCTTCCAATTTCTCATAAAAAATTACACCATAATCATGGATTTAGGCTTAGATTTCATATAGAGTTATTAACACATCAATTTATATGAAATCATTTCCGTGAATCCTATTTTTATGCAAGAATCCCAAACCCAAAATTCATATTTTTCTTCACTAATCATAATATGAATTATAAACACACATAAATAAATAAAGCAAGTTAAAACACTTGCCTTGTTGGATAAATTTGATGACCTCGTGACGGGATCCGCCGGAGCTTGGCCGGAGTTCTCATCTTCTTCTCCCTTTTGTTCTTTATTTCTCTTTTTTCTTTCTTTCTCTTTTATCTTTCTCTCATGGACTTGTAAGAGAGAAATAATGGTTCTCCACTTATTAAACCCAAAATTGACTCCCATACACAAATGTGAGTCCCTACTAGTCTAAAAAGTCCCTAGAACCCAAACACTACCTCCAGGCACTCTATTTTGACTATTTCGTCCCATCCGAGACCAATTGTGCACTCAAAATCTCCATTCTAGTCACTTATAAAAAAAATCACCTTGTTAAATCCAATACAACTCCGTACGTATTTTCTGAATAAAATATTATTTCTTGTCGCTTTGCCCAAGCGCGATATGATATAAAATAATCCAACTTTGTTTACTTATCCTTGTAAGTAAATATAGTACACGTAAATATTAATCCGTCACTTGCCAATTACTATTTATCCATTCACTAAATTTCTCAAATCATTTCTCAGAGTATTAAATTACACCCACTCATGTAACTTAAATACTCATAAAAGTGCGGGGTATTGCATACTTCCCCCACCTCCTACAGAGGAATTTCATCCTCAAAATTTGGATACAACCGGTACTAAGACTCAGGATCTTTAACAACACAACATCCTCTAATATTCAAAATCAATCTCAAAGTAACATAAGGGTTACTCTACTATACACCCACTAGTCGTACTCGCCTGCCTAAAGGCTTAATCACTATAGTTCCAGCTTCATGGCAAGCTTGTTCAATTCCCTTCATACTGATATACTCCATCAGTCATAAGGTCTCACCTTAATAACGGCACATCACACGTTGTGCTTCTACTAACGACATCCGAATAAGATGAGACTGTACATCACGGGCTCTATCGCCTAAATATTATTGTAAGGCAGCACATCACTAAGTGCCAGCTTCCCGTATCCACCACCCCAACACAAAACTTCCATCCTGAGATAAACCATAAGAACATCTGACTACTCATGTCAGTCCTCGAAACATCAGTTCATGGTGACGTAACTCTTTCGACAGTCAAAATTCACCCAAAATAGTTTATGGTTACTCCACTTTTGTCAACAGACTCTAACTCTCGTCCGATCTAAAAATTTAACTATCCACTCACGTCTAATCAATCAAAGGGAGAATGGCTAGTCTTTCCCACATAAAACCTCAATAAGCACCTTTTCTATGACAAACAGGTACAAGTGACTACACACAACTCTACCAATCGGTAATTTCTCATCCTAATTACCATACTATACTTTACTTCAATTACAAGTTAGGTCAGTTGCGGAAGTAAATTACCCACAGTGACTCCAGAATCGCATTCATATTGCTTCACTAGTTGTTAATCAGCCCCTGTCTACTTATCGGTCCATTGGTGACACGACTTTCCCAAAAAAAATCGTCATCCCCACTGCTTCCAAAAAATCCATATTAGAGCTGGGGTTCAAGAATCTCATCCTGATTCACAACAGTATGGGCGGCACCTTGCACCGGTGCAATCCTTCTTTCAAAGAAAGGTTTGGTCACACCCTCTAATAGTGTGACTCACCCCAAAAGAATAACAATTACTTTATCTCGGTCAATTTGTTCCACACATTCGAAGGAAGTCGAGAACTTATCCTGATGTTGGCAACCCATCAATGAAATTTACCAGCCTGTCTGCCCATTCCGTCACTGGAATCGTCGGCTTGACACAAAATTTCTAGTTAATCATCTCGAACCAATATATTTCCATCTATGAGTGGTGCACTCGGAGACAAATTCACTATGTCCCATTTAACACCGACTTCCACTTATAACGTCTCACACTAAGTGGTACTCCATACTCCCTTTCTTCCCCCGGGGTATACCAAAAGTCTCGGCCCGTGCACTTTTCTCCACAATGCGCACTTCAGGGACCTTTTTACTTTATTGACATTAAAATTATATTTACGCGCAAGCCACTCTTAACATTCTACTGAGTAGGACTTCGATCTACTTTCCCACAATAGTTGGATTTTCCTCTTCTCAAGAGATATCCTTTTAAATATCTTCCCACAGCCTTTCAACCCATCTCGGGTATGCTACTCTCATTACACATATATACTTAGATCAAATTCTTTCTCACATGAACTTTAATCCATCCTACCATTCCAGCTTTGTTTATAACTGCCCCACAGGCATATATTCCACACATTTATTCCCACGTTCCTTTAACTTGGACGATTTTGAAATCAGCTAACCAGGGCACACATACCCCTATTATCCGTGCATAATGACATAACATAACAAACTTCTCATGCATAACACATTCTCAATGACATGGGTGTTCTCAATCACCCCATAAATCATAATTTAATCCTTCTCGACATTGTCCCACTCTTCAACTCGGGGTGAGAAAAATTTCAGTGCTTTGTCACAGCATTACCGGCTTCTCATGCCTTATCGATTATAAGAGTTCTCACCTCAGAGTGTGTTCTACACACATTCATTGATTAACATTCAAAACTGATGCCCTAGAATCCATCAACGTCTCTCTACGCACGACGTTTACCAAGGTCCATGCGTATCTCATCCAGTAATAACATTGAAATAATGAACTTTCCCCAATGCACTATCACTTAGCATTGGTGGTAATCGAATTCCATACACTTCAAACACATAATCGGGACTCTCAAAATCCTTTCACCGGACATATAAATATAAATCTCAACTCCCACGTCTCTAAAGGAGTGATACAATAATGCACTCTCCCTCTCACCAAGTCCTGAGTGCTAAACACAGTAACGATCTCAATCTCTCCGCTGAACAATAAAGCCAATATTCAAATATCTTGAGACAATTATACTCTCCAAAATATCTATCATAATATAATATAAATACGAGCTCGACCCTATTGCAGGTGAGGCATCGCTAAAACAACACATCCTTTCCTGGAACAGTGAACACAATAGCCTTGCACTAACAGCCCACTATCGTTCTAACTATTTCTAACCAGTCTATACTCAGGATAATATCATACTCGTATATCACATCACTAAAATGAGTAACTTCATTAAAATATATTCCCACTGTCTACACCCGCTCCCTTCAGGATTAAACCAAAGGTAACCCCGCTATACAACGAAAAATACATATACATAATATTGTATCGATATAACCATTAAACTCGTCTCACACGCGAATCTAGAGCTAATTAAAATACCATGACTCGCTCGTCTCACATAAAGCATACCTCTACCTTGCCAATCACCCTAGCTGCTCAATTGATTCATGTATATAACACGCTTGTCCGAACTGAACCAAAAATTATCTTAATCATTTCCCCTGCGAGGCACAATAATCTTCTCCCTCGCTTCGGGCAAAATCAATGCATGTGGTCCTATTCTCCATATAAAAATATCTCTCTATATAATCCCCCCTATTCCTAGCCATACTGACTGTATTAGGGTTTTCCTTCTCTCATACTCTAGTATCCTCAACCCTAATGGACACCCTCATTGTTCCCTTGGTTCTGCTGGCCCTAAGGAACACACTGCTGGCTTTAACAACCCTGACTGAATTCATCGTCACTGGATAGGAATTCAACTATCTGAATCATTTAAATGGGTCCCTGATAGGTCTCCCCTGCGGCGTTTCGCTAGCACCGTTACATCCAGTCTTACTTCCTTACCAAATCATTTAACTCTTTTAGCTCCCTTCACATAGAAGTGCTAATATCCTCATTGTCAAAACACGACATTATCTCCATCTACATAGATCATCCACACAAAATTTCCTTTAAGTGATGACAACTCCTCTCATGAGTCCACCACCCACTTAAGGACTCTTTTCTCCATTGTACGTACCTCATCGGGTACAAAGTTTCCTAGACAAATAAATTTTTTTCACAAATGGGCCTCTGTCCGACCCTCTTGTGATAAGTTCAAAATTTCATTCACATCTCTTTCTGAACAATAGATGAAGGAACTTGCGGTCAAATCCTACCAAAGATCCTTCCGTTGGCATAATATTTCACTTTTCAAATGTGATGATTGACTCCCACCACTATAACACTTCTCCTACGAGCTAAAAACAAATTACCCCGAAGCCTCTAGATATCCTACTTCCATTGGCTAACACTCACAATCTCCGCATTTTCAAAAAATCCAACGGATGGTCCTCTTAAAAGACCCTTCGGACTCTCTCTCATTCTAACCATGATGGGTGAGTCTATCTTGGAGCAACTTTTTGCTATAGTGGTACTTGAAAAAATATATGTTGCACCCTAGCAGTCCTAACAGCCACAATTTCCAGATCAACCATAGGGGTGACCTCAACTACGGTCATTATCCCCAAAATATTCTACAACTTCAACTGAGCCCCGCGTCCTGCTGTCCTCCCAACGGCCCTCACCGGTCATCCTTCCTTGTTCGGCATACGAACACACCCGAACGCTTATAAGATTCACTATAATTATACATTATAGCAGGAGAATGAAATCTCACCATCGAAATCAACAATCTGAAGCATAGGACTCTATATCGAATAGAAAGCAACGCCAAAAATGTAGTACATCCGCACAGATTCCTAAGGACATTAGAACCTGATGATTTGATAACATTTGTGACACCTCGCCTATTTTAATCACGGTCGATCAATCCTTTATTAAAATAAAACATAATTCTCATATGGTTCATTCTCAGCATCACTGTCGAAAATCAAAATAATTACTAATAACCTATTAGGCCCGGTGTCAAATTTTATACTATGTAATCTTTTTAACTTAAATGCACAATAAATCCATTCACATAATTAATATGCACATTAATTGAAAAAAATAAAACAATAACTAATAACTCTCGGTAAAACATTAATACAACCATATCGAATAGGCGCAAACGAAAAAGCGAAAAAATAATATAAATGATGACAGTTGGGCAACGTGCCCAAATATAACTCACAATACCTCCTATCTAGATCGCAAGGACAGAAGCATCTAAACAACTGCTGCTAGCATCCACAGTTGCTGCAGCATCGTCTGACTCGATGGAATAATATCAGCCAGGTGTCCCTGTGTCTGGACACCATAAAAGGTTTTTAAAATATTCGCAAGCGAATCAAAGCCCAAGGCATTTTGAAAATATTTAGCAAGTGTTTAAAGTACTTTAACATTTAAAATATGATATTCTCCATATTTAAACTGGTGTCGCACTCACATGAGATACCCCTCACCTCTCATCTAACAATGCACACCTAACGCATGTATTTTAAACACCCTAGTTATGTTACCCATCCTAACTAGCATCTCTCAAAACTTCTAAGTAATCATACGCTATCTCATACCCCGCGTATATAATATTCTATGCTTTTGCATGAGCTTTGCATTATAAATTCTCACATATAGTTTATCTGTTCATTATGAATAACTTTCACTAGTTATTATACACTATTCACATTTTAATATTATTAGTCTCGTATATAATATTTTCATCTTTATATATGTATATCACATTTTATTCTGGATTTTATTTTCCCAGATGCAACAAGTTACTTCTTACTTTATTCTTTATTTTGTCCGTATATATATATATATATATACAATTTACTATACACATCAAGTATATCCATACTTATATGTCACATACTATATAAGTATAATAACCATCCCTCAGAATAATAACTCAATGGATGCAGTCTCTAGAATGCTATAATCTTCCAGGGGTTTCTCATACTTCATCCAAGGTACCAATGGTCGAAATCTCACACCGCCGTAGTAAAAATCCAAATCACAATATATGGGAAGCAGTCATAGTTCCTCACCTGAAAGTGGGAATGAATCATACCCAAGACGTCTCACCCATGATAAAATCACACAATATAAATAGTGGGCGCTATGACTTGGGGACTATACTCTCCCTCCTCCTCAAGCCAGGGGATTCACCGACATCGTGCAATTTCCCATGATAGCACTAGAGGGGTATGCTTCACATAAATATATCATTCACACACAAATATATTTATAATCATATCATATATATTCACACACTATATAAGTATAATAACTGTCGATACCAAATTTAATCTGCTGACATGGACCAACCATATGAAGACACGTGGCTATCTACATGGAAACAACAAACACTTCCGAGGAACCCACGCGCTCCGAGGAACAAGACTACAACGAGGAAGACTAGTTCCCCAAGGAACTCACAAGCTCCGAGGAACTCTTGAGTACCGAGAAGCTTAGGCGGTCCGAGCAACTCAGGCGGTCTGGGCTGCACCTCGAAGCAGGATACCAACAGTTTAACTGCTCATTAAATGCTTATCATTTGGACGCACACGCAAAGAGGGCATTAAATGTATTACCGTTTCATATATATATCATTTAATGTATTACCCTTTCACATTACAGCCTCAGGGCTATAAATACATTGTACAATCCTCATTGTAAAGAGGACCTAGACTTCGAATTCAGAAGGGAATTTCTTGATAGAACTTATAATCGAGAATTCCCAAACACTCAGCAATAAAGAAACAGTGGACGTAGGCCATTCTTATAAGGCTGAACCACTTTAAAATTCTTTGTCTCATTTATTTATCTGTGATTGAATTATTAGAGTAATCTAATTTTTTACATCAACAGATTGGCGCCGTCTGTGGGAAATGACTGATAATATCATTTTCATCAAAAACAATCCATTACCAATGGCGGATATTCCTGAATCCAGCAATCGAAATGCTGGAACCCCTCCAAATCCATCTGCTCCACCAATTATTCCAGTTTTGACTGGAATAATGGCAAATCTGGCTCAGGGCCAGACTGTCATGCAAGAAACAATGCGACAACTCATCCAAACCCTCCATGGCGGTGCATCATCCCAGTCCGGACCACGAAGCATTCAAAGAAATATTCGCGCACCATCCTCACGTACTAGGCGTACTAACTCACATCGCAATGAGGAATCTGATGATTTCTCTTATCAACCTGGGCGAACTTCGTCGGTGCAAGCCACGGATACTGAACAACGTGTCACCCTCTCCCCAGAAAGGACCAGCGCATTGGAAAGATTAAGTAGGGTTTCTCCTTTCGACCGATTAGGCCCTAGGAGGAACAAAAGTCCTCTTATTGCAGCGTCGAGGAGATTTCAACGACCATCAGATTTAAGGGAAGGATCTGCCCAGTCGCGACCAACTGCTCGTCAAGATAGATCCTATGACCGACCAGCTGCTCGTCAAGATAGATCCTATGACCGACCAGCTACTCGTCAAGATAAATCCCAGGAAGCCACTTCAACACGATCAGTTGCTCGAACCAATAGGCCCGAAGAAGGAAATGATCCATGGAAAGGATCTATTCCGAGGCTGGAGGATAGATTAGGGGAAATGGCTAAGGCCAAGAACCCTCTACAACGAACCTTTGTTCGAGGAACACCTTTTGTCCAGGACATTGTTGATTTTCCAACACCATCAAAGTTCAAAGCACCTGTTGTGAATCCCAAGTATGATGGAAAGACTGACCCTGTCCTCCATATAGAGCAATACCAAGCTGCAGCCGACATCTATGCTGTCCCAGATGAGATGAGATGCAGAGCATTCTCGGGAACACTTACCAGATCTGGTAAAATATGGTATAATAGTCTTCCTCGGGGTAAGATTTTAACTTTTCTTCAACTGGCCGAGCTATTCATTGGGAATTTCTGCTTTGGAGCAAAGCCAGTTAAACGAGTAGCACATTTGTTAAGTGTTAGACAAAAAGCTGGTGAGAGTACCAGAGATTATATAACTCGTTTTAATAACGAGAAACTCGAAGTCATTGATTATGAGGAGAAGACATCAATTACCGCTTTGATGAGTGGATTATTGCCAAACAAGTTGTACTACACTTTGGCCAAAGATCCACCTCGAACCATGTCGGACCTGATGGGAAAAGCGTCCAAGATTATGAATGCCGAGGAGGCTATGTCTGCGAAGAAGAATATGGACGCCAAAGAAACCAATGTGGAAGGTGATAAAGCTAAGAAGAAAGAACATAAGAACAATGGTTATCAACCACGTCCTGGAAGAAATCAAGAACAGCGAGGAGTTAAACTGTCCAAAGAAAATGAAGGCAGACCATGACACGAGGAATAGGGAAAAATATTGCGAATTCCACAAGGATCATGGCCATATGACCAAAAATTGCATAGCTCTTCAGAATGAGATTGAAACACTCATCCGACGAGGAAAGCTAGCAAAGTATGTTGATCGGGGAGGCGAAAGAAGAAACAACGACCGAACTAGAGAGAGATCTAGATCTCCTCGTCGAGCAGAGGAGAACAAGAAGATAAACCATGAAGTTGATCCAGAGGATGACCCCGATCTTCCCAAGAAACCAAGGCAGCCAGAACGAGAGGTATTTTCAATATGCTTTGGGTCATTTGATTATAATGTTATTACAGGAGGAGATGCAGGAGGAGGAGACCTTACTGCAGAAAGAAAAGCTTACCTCGGTGAGGCTCAAGCTTGCTCATACATTCAGCGAATAAATCTAGCTAAGGAAGATCGCCCGAGAAAGGTGAACAAGGAGAAATTGGTTATCGATTTTTCAAAAAATGACCCTGCAGGTGTTTTATATCCTCATAATGACCCACTGGTGATCAAAATGAGAATGAAGGAGGTCATGATTTCAAGAGTACTGGTCGACAATGGTAGCTCGGCAGACATCATGTTCTACTCGTGCTTCGATAGTTTTAATCTAAAGCTATCTCAACTGGAGCCTTACTAAAGACCCCTCATTAGTTTTGCTGGCAAGAAAGTATTTCCACTTGGGATGATCAAGTTGGATATATTCATTGGTACGTGGCCTGCTTGTCGGACAGAAAGAATACGTTTCTTCGTGATGGACAAGAATGTCCAATCATCGTACAATATCATCATGGGAAGAGTAGGATTAAAGAAGTTTGAGGCTGTGCCAACTACAATGCATCAGTGCCTAAAATTTCCAATAAACTTTAGAGTAGGAGTTGTGAAAGGTGATCAGAAAGTAGCTCGGGAATGCTATTATTCATCCGTCAAGCAAGATCAAAGAAAAAGACCACTACTTATCAAGTGGATGAAGGTGCAGGAATTGAAACATTGGATCCTCGAGATGAGTCGCAACTCGTGAAGGGTCAAGTGGTGGAA
This sequence comes from Sambucus nigra, assembly GCA_949130495.1. Taxonomy (NCBI): domain Eukaryota; kingdom Viridiplantae; phylum Streptophyta; class Magnoliopsida; order Dipsacales; family Adoxaceae; genus Sambucus; species Sambucus nigra. The sequence continues at coordinate 242,173,723 of OX422213.1, read as the reverse complement.
GCTACTGAAAACATCATTCTGGACAACGAGCACCCTGAGCGAACTACTCAAATAGGTTCATCGTTGGAAGCCTCATTAAAACAAGAATTAATAACTTTCCTTAAAAGAAGAAAACAAACTTTTGCGTGGAGTCATGAAGATATGCCTGGGATAGACCCAAACTTCTTATGTCACGAGCTCAATGTGAATAAGGAGATCAAGCCTGTGAAGCAGAAAAGAAGAGTATTCAGTCCCGAGAAGAATCAAGCTATACAGGAGGAAGTCGAGAAGCTCCAGAAAGCTTGTTTCATTGAAGATGTTAAATATCCAGATTGGTTAGCTAATATGGTAATGGTAAAGAAGAAAAACAACAAGTGAAGGATGTGTGTACACTTCACCGACCTCAACAAAGCATGCCCAAAGGATCACTTTCCACTGCCCCGAATTGATCAACTGGTGGATGCTACCTCGGGGCACGAGTTACTGAGCTTCATGGATGCTTATTCTGGCTACAATCAGATCAAAATGAAACCTGAAGACAGGGAGAGTACTTCTTTCATTACCCCTCGGGGAACTTATTGTTATAATGTTATGCCTTTTGGTTTAAAAAATGCAGGTGCGACATATCAGCGGCTGATGAACAAAGTCTTTGCTGAACAAATCAGTTGCAATATGGAAGTCTATGTTGACGATATGCTGACGAAAAGCAAGAAAGATGCCGATCATCTAGTTGACTTAAGTCAGACTTTTGATCAACTAGATAAATATCAAATGAAGCTGAACCCGACGAAGTGCATCTTTGGAGTACGAGAAGGCATGTTTCTCGGGTACATTGTCAATCAACGAGGCATTGAAGCAAATCCTGAAAAGATCAAAGCTCTATTAGGGATGCGATCTCCAACGACGAAGAAGGAAGTACAGAGTCTCACAGGACGAGTAGCGGCACTCAACAGATTTGTGTCACCAGCAACTGATAGATATCTCCCATTATTCAAGACACTCAGAAAGACTTTTGAGTGGAATGATGAATGCGAGAAGGCTTTTCAAGACTTTAAGAGATACTTGGGAGCACCTCCACTGTTGTCCAGGCCACTGATGGGAGAAAAATTGTACTTGTACCTTGCAGTGTCCGAGAATGAGGTTAGATCGGTGTTGATCAGAGTGGAGAATGGAGTGCAAAAACCAATTTACTACACAAGTAAGGCCTTTCAAGGAGTAGAGATCAGATATCCAAGGCTGGAAAAGTTAGCACTGGCGCTTATTGAGGCAAGTAGGAGAATGAGGCCATACTTCCAGGCTCATACCATAGTAGTATATACCGATATGCCATTGAGGCAAGCCCTCCATAATCCAGAAAAATCAGGAAGATTGATGTACTGGGCAATAGAGCTCGGTGAATATGATATAGTCTATGAACCCAGATCATCGCTTAAAGGGCAGGCTGTAGCAGATTTTATAGCGGAGTTCACCTATCCTGATAGCTCCGAGGAATAAAAGTTGCTCCCTGATCAACCTGTGGATGTTACAGGATCAACAAACACAGGCTCAGACCAATTCCAATTGGTAAAAGGGCGTGTGGATGTTACAGGATGTGACACAGAGATAGTTGTGAGGACTCCGGACGAGAAATAAGAGTTACTCGCTGATCAACCTGTGGATGTTACAGGATCAACAAACACTAGCTCAGACCAACTTCGGTTGATAAAAGGGCAAGTGGATGTTACAAGATCATTGACTTCGGGCTCAGACCAACTCCGGTTGGTAAAAGGGCAAAAAGAAATGATCAACGAAGAGCAAGAAAAATCTGAGGAGAAAAGGAAGTAACAAATATTTCACCGAGGAACTCTGACTGATCATAAATTCGAAGACGAGTTACCTATATGGAGGCTATATGTAGATGGCTCATCTTGTACTACAGGATGTGGCGCGGGGATAGTTTTGAGCACTCCAGATGAGGTCGATATGGAATACGCTTTGCATTTCCAATTCAAAGCTTCCAACAATGAGGCTGAGTATGAGGCCATGATTGCAGGACTTAAATTGGCAAAAATTATGGAGGCGCAACAGGTCATTATTTTCAGTGATTCTCAAATGATCATAAACCAAATGATGGGAGTATATGCAGTTAGAGGAGAATTAATGATCAGATATCATGCAAAGGCAAAGGATCTGGTGTCAAAATTTACCACTATTCAGCTGGTCAGAATACCAAGAATGGAGAATACGAGAGCAGACGCCCTAGCTCGACTAGCATCAGCTACTCGCACCGAGCTACGACGAACAATCCCAATTGAAGTGTTAGCTGGTCGGAGCATAGATAAAGATCTGACGATGAACTTTATCACCCTTAATTTAGGACCATCTTGGATGGATTCCATTAAGGCGTATATCGAGGAGGGAGAATTGTCAATTGACAAGCTCGCTGCCAAAAAAATTGAAGTTTAAAGCTGCTCGGTATGTATTAACTAATGGTGTTTTATATAGATGAGGAATTATGGCAGGTTTGCAGAGATGTGTACACCCCTCCTAGGTGAAAGAATTAATTGAAGAGATCCACGAAGGGTCTTGTGGATCACATGTAGCAGGTCGGACGCTTTTACAAAGGGTAATGACGCAAGGATACTATTGGCCGACGATGAGGGCTGATTGTATAGCCTACGCCAAGAAGTGTGATAAGTGCCAGTGCTTTTCATCCATCTGAAGAACTCCACAAGCATTGTTGACACCCATAACTTCCCCTTGGACATTTGCCATGTGGGGAATTGATTTGGTTGGGCCACTGCCAACGACCCGAGGAAGGTTCAAGTACCTCATCGTCACAGTGGATTATTTTACTAAATGGGTAGAAGCTGAGCCACTCATTGACATGACGTACGAGAAGGTGTACCAATTTGTTTGGAAGAACATCATTTATCGATATGGTCTACCTCATGCCTTCATCACAGACCATGGAACACAATTTGATAACGAGGAGTTTATCGCCTATTGTCATCAGTAAAACATTTTGAAGGTCCACTCAGCACCAGGCCATCCTCAAAGTAATGGACAAATTGAAGTGACAAACAGAACGCTACTAAATGGCTTGAAAAAAAGACTGGATGATGCAAAATCGAATTGGATCAACGAGCTACAAACAGTACTCTGGGCTTACCGAACTACTCCCCGAGTAGCAACTGAAGAATCACCATACATGCTGGCGTTTGGAAGTGAAGTTGTCATACTTGCCGAGTTGGGCCTCCCAACACACAGGGTACTAAATTTCAATTCCCCTATCAGCGACTTAATGAGAAGATTGGATTTAGACATGCTCGAGGAAGTTAGAGAAGAAGCAGCCATTAGAAATACTGCTTACCAGCAGCGAACAACTTTGTTCTACAACAAAAGGGTGAAGAAGTGCGACCTGAAAGAAGGAGACTATGTGCTGAAGAAAGTAATTCAAAAGCACAATAAGCTGGAAGTAAACTGGCATGGACCATACCGAGTTACAGAAGTTGTTCGACCAGGAACTTATCGAATAGCAACTTTAGAAGGTGAGGAGTTTACGAATGCATGGAACGCAGATCACCTATGCAAGTATTATCAGTGATGTATATGTAACACAGTTCCATCAGTACGAATAAAATGAAGATATTCTGCTAAAGCCTCTCCTTTTATTGAGAATTTTTTGGAGAATACTAGTTCTACACACTACTCAGCAAAACTCGGCAAAGCTCAGACTGCTCAGCATCAAAATATTCCTAAAAATGCCAACTTCGGTTGGTTAGGAAATAAAATATTCCTAAAAATGCCAACTTTGGGTGGTTAGGAAACAAAATATTCCTAAAAATGCCAACCTGTTTGGCTAGGAAACAAAATATTCCTAAAAATGCCAACCAGTTTGGCTAGGAAACAAAATATTCCTAAAAATGCCAACTTCGGTTGGTTAGGAAACAAAATATTCCTTAAAATGCCAGCCTGTTTGGCTAGGAAATGAAATATTCCTAAAAATGACAACCTGTTTGGCTAGGAAACGAAATATTCCTAAAAATGCCAACCTGTTTGGTTAGGAAGCAAAATATTCCTAAAAATGCCAACCTGTTTGGCTAGGAAACGAAATATTCCTAAAAATGCCAACCTGTTTGGCTAGGAAACAAAATATGCTCGCAAATACCAACTTATGTTGGTCGGGAGGTAAGATTACATCCAGAAAGCGATAAAAGTCTACTGACTATGGCTGGTCGGAGATAAAAACCCACCATCTGTAGTTAGTCGACAAGCAAAATTTACCGATCTTGGTTGGCCGGAAACATTTTATGGGTAAAATTATTTCAAAAAGACTAACTATAGCTGGTCGGGGATAAAAACCCACTAACTGTAGTTGGTCGACATGGAGAATCTAACAACCTTGGTTGGTTGGAAACATTTTAAACAATATTTTTATACACATTACTTTATTATTAAGTGATTGAGCAACAGTATTGATACTTGTAACTTTTTAATTGTTACTGAGTTGGTTGATAAACAACACATTATTGTTATCTTTTTGACAAATATGCACAAATATAAAGTTTTTGATAACTACAAGACAATAGCAATCAAGATTTGCAAACAAAAATGAAAGTCTTTCATTGAATTCAAAATAAATTACATTGATAATGAAATTACAGTTACATTGACATGTATACTAACTATTACATCAAAAATTCCTATTCTAATGCTCTCTTCCCCTCTGCTTTTGACACAGGTTCCACGCCAGCAGGCGGATCATTTAAAGATAGAGGAGAATTGATGAAGTTGATATCTTTCAACATCCTGACATTCATCACGGATGGTCGATCTAAGAGATGCTCGGGACGAGATACCTCGATTTGAGAATGTAAATTGTAGTCACCGAGATACTTTGAAATTAAGCTCTGAGGGATGGCCCGAGCAGGGATCCAATCCATGTACAAATTGTATGGTGACACAGGCAAGTCGAGCAACCCAGGATCATGTTAGTCCCACAGATAATGACCTTGTTCGAGCTTCAGCACACCTAAGGCATTTAGCCAGCCTTGCTTGTAGCCCTCATTGTTGGCATTTTGGATACGATCGTCCAAGTGGAATAGTGCTTCGTTGTATCCAGCCATCCAGAACTCCCTGGGCTGTTTGTGGAATTGATATGTTATCCTTTCTAGCTGCTCGTGGAGATTCTTGATGAAAAGCTCCTTATTCTCCAAGACTGACTTCTGCACAGAGAGCTGTTTTTCCAAGTCCCTAATCTTCTTTGACATATCAGACAACGCCTGGTTTTTCGCCATTAATTGGAAAGCCTGGTTCTATAAGGCAGACTGAGTCCTCTGTTCCTCGACAAGAACCTGAGATGCTCTTGCTCGTCCCCGAGGAGATGTTGCTTGACCACGAGAAGATGAAGAGGTGCCAGAGCTCTTCAAAGCCTCCAACTCGTCCCTCAACTTGGCGTTCTTAACCTCTAAGAATGAAAATCCCTCATCGGTCACTGGGATCAAGGCACTAGAAGTGGAAGCTGCAGGCTTCAATTGTGACAGCTCCTTCTGCAGGTTGTTGTTTTCCTTTTCCATCAACTCAGCAATCTGTCTGCTTTCTTCGACCTCACCTCTCAAGGTTCTCTCCCTTACATCGTACCCAGCAAAAAGCTTCTCATAGCCCTTATCGGCAATGATCTGCTGGTACTTCTTCTCGTACACCTCATGCAACAAAGCAGTGGATTCTTTGTATTGAAGCTGAAGGTCCTCGAGGGTGCTTTGAAGATCTTCAATCATTTCATAATAGCCAACGTTATTGGCTACAGCCCTATCAAGAAGACACTTCAGATATTGATATGCTTCCACTGCCTGTTCTGAAGCATCATGACCAAGTATGTCGACAACTTGTGCAGCACTCAGGTCTGTGTAACCAGCCTTAAAGTACTCATTACATTATCACAGCAACTTTTTATCATGGGCAGATAGCAGTTCCATCCTAGCCAGAAATTAGCAGAGAAAGAAGAGCAATCATCAATAAGAAGAATAAGCAGAGTATGAATGAAAGATAGACAACAGTATGCAAAAAAGTTCAAGTTTTATTAGATCATAATTCAGAGTTACATCTTCTGGGTTACATTTGATAAAGAGAAACAAAATAAAGAGAAACCTGAACAACACTACACCTTTTCCTTATCTCCCAAAACCTTCTCGGGAGGTTGGGATGAAGAGGTAGGTTGCTCGGAGGGAAGGGATAGTTTCTCGGGGAGAATAGGCAGTTGCTCGGAGGAAGAAACGATTTGTTGATTTTCCTCGGCAACAGGCTGGATGGCTAGGGCATGATCTCCCATCACCATCGAAGACTCTTCGGAGGTAGCTTCCTCCTCTTTTAACTCTTCTGGAGTTGGAGGGGGACCAGGGATATGTCTCTGGAAGAGCTCGGAAGACTCGTCGACCTTCATCTCCTGAAGGGTAGCAACCCATCCATCCCTAAAGTATTTGAGACTACCATAGTCCACTTGCGACACCATGGCAACCAACCCCTTGGTCCACCCCTTATCCCAGCCAGAGCTGAAGGGTTTCTTCACAACCATCTTCCTCTTGGTCTTCTCCAAGGCAAGCTTTTCGGACAGCAAGTCATCAGCAACTTTCAGTTTTTGCTCAGCTTCCTCCTTCTGCCGACCTACTTCCCGAAGTTGAACCAACCCCTCCTCGGCAGCCTTGAGTTTATCTTCGAACTCTCCTGTAGTTTTGAGCTTCTCTTCAAGCTCCTTATTTACCTTCTCCAAGGCATTTATTCTCTTCTCCAACTCCTTGGAGGCATCAACAGCCCGAGCTTTTTCTTGCTCGGAGGAGGCAAGCTTCTTTTCCCAAACAGCTTTGTCATCAGCATATTTCTGGCGAGAATCTGCCAGAGACTTGGTAGCTTCTTCCAGAGCTCCCTTCACACTGGACGAGGAGCAAGAAGCCTTAATCGCTTCATCCTTCTTCAGGATTATATTGAAGCAGCTCGTCAACTGTGAACAGAAAAAGAAAGCAAGTTAGAAACATAAATGACAAAGGAAATATGAAAAATTGAAAGTAAGAAGACTTACAGAAGCAAGGTGACGAGCATCTAGTAAGGTGACCATGTCTCGAGTAAGGTTTTCTTCAGTACCTTGGACCTCGAGAATGATCGAGGACTTTACCGAGCTCGTGGCAGAGCTCGGGGCAACAAAAGTTGGAACCCCAGTTCCAGCAACTAGGGGCTAAGTGATGGGATCAACCAAATTGATCGAGGAGCTTTTCTTCAGCCTCCTCGGGGGAACAGGAATGGATTCAACCAAGGAATAACCCTTGGTCGGTGATATCACAATCACCTCTCCAGGAGCAGCAGACCTGCTCGGAGCCACTGCGAGCTTCTCAGCAACCTTCACAACTGCAGCAGCTGAGGAAGGTGCATCATTCTTCTTCGTCCCCTCCCTTGGGACATTAATCCTACTCCTTTTTACCTCCCCAGAACCGGAGGCAGTTTTCTCAAACAGGGTAGGAGGTCTTCTCTTCTTCATCCTTTCACTTAAAGGAATATGGGATTCAGGCGATGAGCTTGTGGAAGCTGGTACTGGCTCTGATTCACTTATCACTGGACGAGCAGTGAAAGAAGTGGTGTAGCTCTTGTACTGCAATAGATACGAAGTTGATCTAATGTGCTCGTCGGCAACACTTTGATGCAGACTCCAGATAAGTTTCAAATGCCTTATATTGACATCTTCATCTTTTGGGCACTTTCTCTTGCTATCAACTGCAAATAAATAAACATTGTTATCAGTGGCGCATTTTATCAAACACAAAAGAAACATGATTTCAAAATAAAATAAAAATAACCTATCCTATTGCCATAAGGAGGGCATTTGGGACCCTGGTAAACCTCATCTCCAGCTAATGGAGGGTGTTGCCAAATTTTTATGACAACCCCATGTTCAAAATAATCTCTATTGGCATTAGGGAGATTGACTACTAAGGCTCTATTTAAAAATCTAGTTTTTAAATATAAAAATATTATCATTAACTGCCCATCTATAGCAGTACATGATTTCTGGAATTCCTATTTGAGTTCCATGAATTTGATTTAACCTATGCACCCCATTAACTATTCTCCATGTATTGGGGGCTATTCGTGCAGGAACAACGTCAAAATAATGACAGAATTCCAGACACAAGGGATTTCGTGGAAAAGAAAATCCACACTCAACAATAAAAAGGCTGGGGAACCAATGTCCCTCAGCCAAATTGAAATAATCAGAAGGCTCAGAAAGCTTTTCCAAAATAACCCATGAGGGAATGGAGAAATCAGAACGAAACTTCTCAAGAGACTCAACATGGTAAACCATGGTGAATAAAGAAATGAAGAAGAAGGAAGAAGATCTTACAGAAAAAAATGGATCTGCTGGCAACAAACGACGGAAAAGATGAACGCACAAGAGAGTAGGAAGAGATGATGTAAAACTCGAAGATAAAAATTTGAAAAGGTAGAAGACGATGGGAGTGTCTGTGAAGTTTAAATACCTTGTCTTAGGAAATGGTGAAGTAATGATTACAAAAAAGGATGATTACGTTACCGGCAGCTAAAAAGATGAAAAGTGGCACGGGAATCAAAGCGGACAACAGCGGCTAAAAAGATGAAAAGTGACGCGGGAATCGAAGCACGCAGAAAAGTCCAAAAAAGCATGATTCTACGAATTGGGAAGGAGAAATAAATACAAGGGAAACGCTCCTAAAAATCAGGAAGACTATTTAAAGCTACCATATTCCGAGAAAGAATGTGCCATACTCCTCAAATTTTGAACTATGAAACATTGGGGGCTTCAGTTGATACCAAATTTAATCTGCTGACATGGACCAACCATATGAAGACACGTGGCTATCAACATGGCAACAACAAACACTTCCGAGGAACCCACACGCTCCGAGGAATAAGACTACAACGAGGAAGACTAGTTCCCCGAGGAACTCACAAGCTCCGAGGAACAATGCCTCTCCGAGGAACTCTTGAGTACCGAGAAGCTTAGGCGGTCCGAGCAACTCAGGCGGTCCGAGCTGCACCTCGAAGCAGGATACCAACAGTTTAACTGCTCATTAAATGCTTATCATTTGGACGCACACGCAAAGAGGGCATTAAATGTATTACCCTTTCATATGTATATCATTTAATGTATTACCCTTTCACATTACAGCCTCAGGGCTATAAATACATTGTACAATCCTCATTGTAAAGAGGACCTAGACTTCGAATTCAGAAGGGAATTTCTTGAAAGAACTTATAATCGAGAATTTCCAAACACTCAGCAATAAAGAAACAGTGGACGTAGGCCATTCTTATATGGCTGAACCACTTTAAAATTACTTGTCTCATTTATTTATCTGTGATTGAATTATTAGAGTAGTGTAATTTTTTACATCAACAATAACCATCCCTCAGAGCTATAACTCAATGGATGCAGTTTCTACGATGCTATCATCTTCCAGGGATTTCTCACACATCATCCTGGGTACAAACGGTCAAAATTTCACATCGCCTAGGTAAAAATCCAAATCACAACGTATGGGAAGCGGTCATAGTTCCTCACCTGAAAGTGAGAACGAATCATACCCAAGACGTCTCACCCATGATAAAATCACACAATATAAATAATAGACGCCATGAGCAAGGGACTATACTTTCCCTGTTCCTCAAGCCAGAGGATTCACCCACATCGCACAACTTTCTATGATAGCACTAGAGGGGTATGATTCACATAAATATATCATTCACACACAAATATATTTATAATCATATCATATCTGTAATGTCTCTATACCCGTATATATATCAAATTCGGCTATCATGCCTATATCCCATGACACTAGCCTGTAAATCCTAAATACACCAATTCGTATTAATTCATAAGTATACACACTTATTTTAATACCATAAGTATTCACTCACTTATGATACAATTATTACATTAATTGCTTCTGAATATTACCTTATCACGTCTAGCTAGTATTATTTCATCCTACTCGCACATTTGGATTCACTCATATATAATCAGAATATATATATATATTCTACACGCATAAAATATATATATATAAACCCGACGAAATAATTATCCTAGTATCGCTCATCCCAAACATTCCTAAAATTCACATCCCGTATTTTATTCCCACTAATCCAAGGTTCATATATTACTCATCTAATCATTTAGAAGTCCTAACACTCTTTTCAGGATCCCCTAATATTTATCTCCACAAAACAATTCTCCTTCATTCCTTAAAACCAAGAAAAAAAATCATATCTGACAAGGCTGAATCAATTCGCCTTGGACCGAATCGATTCGCCTCCTTGCGAATCGATTCGAAATGGTTCAGTTTGGCTACCTTTTCCGAGTTAATCTTCTTCTTCAACTCCAAAAATCACTCCAACACTCATCCAACCTAAGATTTATGGTCTCCAACATCATCAACCATCAATATATTCATCTCCCCACTTATTTTTACCTAACACAATAATTAATTCAAGGGATTCACCATTCTATTTAAGAATTTCAACCCTTTTTCTTAATTATACCACAATTTTCAATTCTTCCAATTTCTCATCAAAAACTACACCATAATAATGGATTTAAGCTTGGATTTTATATAGAGTTATTAACACATCAATTTATCTGAAATCATTTTTGAAAATCCCATTTTATGCAAGAATGCCAAACCCAAAATTCTTATTTTTCTTCCCCGGTCATAATATGAATTATAAACACACATAAATAATTCAAGCAAGTTAAAACACTTGCCTCCTTGGATAAATTCGACGAGCTCGTGCCGGGATCCGCCGGAGCTTGGCCAGAGTTTTATTCTTCTTCTCCCTTTTTTTCTTCTTTTCTCTTCTTTATATCTTTTCTCTCTTTCTTTTTTCTCTTTCTCTCGTGGCGTTATAAGAGAGAAATAATGGTTTCTCCACTTATTAAACCCAAAATTAACTCGTATACACAAATGTGAGTCCCTACTAGTCCAAAAATTCCCCAGAACCCAAACACTACCCCCCGGTACTCTATTTTGACTATTTCGACCCATCCTAGACCAACCGTGCACTCAAAATCCCCATTCGTGTCAGTTATCAAAAAATTCATCTTTTTAAATCCAATACAACTTCGCACGTATTTTTCGAATAAAATATTATTTCTTGTCGCTTTGCCCAATCGTGACATGATATAAAATAATCCAACTTTGTTTACATATTCCCGTAAGTAAATATAGTACATGTGAATATTAATTCGTCACTCGCCAATTAATATTTATCCATTCACTAAATTTCTCAAATCATTTCTCCGAGTATTAAATTACACCCACTCATGTAACTTAAATACCCATAAAAGTACAGGGTATTACAATTAATAATTAAATGCACACATGGAAATTAAATACTCACAAAGTACGGGGTATTACAGAAGCATAATTGAAATTGAGTAAGATAATGAAAAAATATTTAATTAATGTTAAAATAAACATAATTAGAATATCATATTATGATATTTATTTAATATATTATATTAATGTTAAAATAAAAATAATAAAAATAAACATCGTTATTATATTGCATCATTAATTAAAATATTATATTATGATATTTATCTCTTAGAATGCTTATGACTAGATTCATGAATCCTATTTGAAAGAGTAGCTGGTATACTGGCGGTAGACTATGAGCGGTCATTATTGATTAATTTTTCATGATAGGTTACTAGGTAGCTGAACGGTTTTGGTGATTATCGAACTTGCAGCTGGAGATATATTTTATTGCATTAGTTTAGTTTCATTTCCATTCATTATATTTATGAGATAGTTTCTTTTAGATTTTGTGGGTCATTCGACTTAAACATTTGTTTATGTTTTTTAGTTGGAGAAATATTGTAGTTGACTTTGTTTCATTCGACTTTTATTATATCTGGAGTTGAGATTTATTATCGGAGTTTATGATGGTGATGGATCTTAGAGTGGTGAATGTTTTTATAGTTATTGGATTATCTCAATTTATATCTTGTGTAAAAAGTTTTAAATGTCTCATATTTCTGTTACGTGCTAAGAATAATATCTAATTTTAATAACTTGCATATTTTGATATCGAGGCATGATCAAACTTACAATTTTAATCTAATGTTTCATTTTAGCTTTCTAGTCTTCATATTTGTAAAATGGTGGATTTTATTTTAGGGCACCACGTGTATGTACTCAAACCTAGTAATTATGTAACATAAATGCGAATATCACATGCTCCACATTATAACAACATTTTTTTTGCATGTTAAAATGTGTCATGCCCTCATTGGTGTTAAGTACAATCATATAGTACCATCAAAGCATCATATTATTTCTCAAATTTTATAGTTATGTAAGATGTCTAATATTAGATTTGTTAGCTTCAATTTGATTGGACAAAACCTATGGTTTGATAATTTGGAGTTCTTTTTTTAATATCTATAATACTTTTTTGTCTTTTTGATTTGATTGATGACACAAAAATTGAGGTACACAAATTTTTTTAATGTGTAAATAAATTTGTAAATGCATATGTGATTTCTTTTGGAATATGTAATTATTTGTTTGATAATATATACGTAATTATTTTAGGAATGTTATCAGTTTAATAAATTTATAGTCTATTTTTTGTAATATATGCGACACCCGGCCTAATAAAATACCGGGTGATCAGTCCTATACCAAATTAAAACAAGAATCCCAGTTGGATCATCCTTAGCATCACTGTCGAAAACTTTTTAAAACTTACTAACCACCTAGTATTCCAAAAGCTGGTGCCAAATTTTAACTTTTTAATTAAGCAAACCAGTACATGCAGAAATAAATATAATCCATTCACACAACTGAATAAAACTCAACTGAATAATTAATTACACAAACTGTCGAATAAACCATCGACCACCAAAATGAAATAAACCAATACCAATATTCAACACCTTAATAAATACATCTGAAAACTGTACTGAGAAGTCTGGACGACAAGCCCTAAATAAAACTGGAACTGATAAATGATTCCTACTCTAGGAATGAATGATCGATGCGTCTAATCCGAACTCCTGCTAGCATCCACATATACCGCAACTCCGTGTCCCTGGAATAGAATATCAATCATGGCGTTCCTGTGGCTGGACACCTAAAAGGTTTTGAAAATAGTTTTATAGCAAGGGTTAGAACCCAAAACATTTTGAAAATATTTAGCAAGTGAATTAACTGCAGTAATTTAAAATGCATGAATGCGCTTCATATTTAAGTTAGTGTCGCACTCCCTTGTGGAAATTCTCACCCCTCCACTATTATGCACACCTAACGGTCACCTCGACCCCCACCAAGTTGTACTACCCCGTCCAACTAGTCCTGGTATAACCTCCCCTTTCCATACTACTCTACCCCGAGTATAATGATTCTTCAATTATAAGTTATCTCACAATTAACTTAATTAATTCCTTCTTAAATAGTAGCATATAACCGTGTCACGAGTTATATAAAGTAAATATATCACACACTGTATTATTACTCGCATATAATATTGAATACCATTATATACGTACATTTACTTAAAAATCCACACATATAACATATGTATATCCATCCCTCCGAGTATACCCTCGCCGGATGATTCCCACTAAAGTTTTATCTCACTAGGTGTGCTCACATAACCTAGTTACCCAAGTTAGAATCGCTCACCAACTTGGCCCAAAACATAACGAAGTGGAGGCGGTCATATTCCTTCCCTGAAAGTGAGAAAATCCCCTCGCCCATATACCGAACGCTATGACTTGGGGATATACTCGCCCTACTCCTCAAGCTAGGGGATTCACCCACATCGCGCAACCTCCCTTGATAGCACTAGAGTATATAAATTGAATAAATATCTAGTCACTGATATTTAATATCACACACAATATATACACGTATATATATACTATCACTACACCGTATATATATAATATAAATCCCGGATTTACCGTGTACTCAAAATTCCGTACGCTAGCCTGTAATTTCCTGAGTCTATGGCCCGAATCAACATAATTAATTTTCTCACTTAATAATTTATCATCTTCACGAGTCTATGGTCCGACTCTAATATAATTAATTCACACCTCAATTAATATAATACTTTTCCCGAGTCTATGGTCCGACTCTAATTAAATTAATTAACACACCCATTAATTTAATACCTCCCCGAGTCTATCGTCCTACTCTAATTAAATTAATTAACACACCTATTAATCTAATACCTCCCCGAGTCTATCGTCCGACTCTAATTAAATTAATTAACACACTTATTAATTTAATACCTCCCCGAGTCTACAATCCGACTCTAATTAAATTAATTATTACATCCATTAATTTAATACCTACCCGAGTCTACAATCCGACTCTAATTAAATTAATTATCACACCTATTAATTTAATACCTACCCGAGTCTACAATCCGACTCTAATTAAATTAATTACAACATCCATTAATCTAATACTTTTATGAGTCTGCCTTCCGACTCTACTTTCATTAATTAACTCATTTGTTAATTTAATAACTAGGTGCCACCCAACCGTTATTCCCGGACTCGCTCACTTGGCCCATAACTTAATATTTCTCGATTTTATGTTCCGACTCTAAATTAATTACTCTCTCAATAATTAATTTAATACTTTGGTGTCACTTAACCAACATACCCGGACTCACTCACTTGGTCCATTTTTACATCTCATAATTTCATTCCCACATATTCGCCCACAATGTGTCACACATTCATCTCCATAAATTCCCCAATTATATTTACCTATAATTACCAACACACCCGGACTCGCCCACTTGGTCCATAATTAAATATTTCACCTCAATTTCTTTAATAATGTAGCGTCACCCAACTACAATATCCGAATATTACTTATCGGCCCAGTATCAATACTTATGAATTATTTCCCCAAATTCGTTCATCTCATGACATACAATTTCTACCCTCCTACACCCAATTATATCACTCTGTAATTGTTAAGGAATATATGCCTCACATGAATTTCTCACTAAATAAAAGTAAGGAATTAAATCTTAAATAAATTTCTCTTTATAATCAAAATTGGTCGAACTGCCAAGATTCCTGTACCATCGATCGATCGATCCAGACTTCGTCTTCTCCAGGCCACTGTTTGGCCATTGACGAAAAACTAAGGTTCTTTTCTCCAATTTTAAACCTCAACCCAGTATGTTAATCATCTTATTATATTTCTCATGAACTATAAACATCATCTAAACCTTTTAACATCGTTAACACTACGAATCTTTACCCACTAAAGAACACAAATCCTTATGGTAAAATTCCAATTTTAGATTCAAATTTCACCGTTTTCTGTCCCGGGTTTTCTCATTCGAATCAGATAATCATACTCAGAAATATACAACACAACTAATTCTTACTTTGAATCTCATTCAATAGTTCCATGAACAAAAACCCCATTTTGTACCCATTTATCCCCAAAACGAATTTTGATTTACACATCACTATGATATGAATTGATTATCATCAATTTAGAAATCACAACAGTTAACCACTTGCCTGGAATTGTTCATAGTGTCTGATCCGTTGGTGTAGTCCCTTAATTTGGCTCCAAAATCCCCAAATTGGCTCTTGATTTGCTTTCCCCCAAATTTCGTCTCAAACCCTAGGTTTAGATTTGTGTTGACTGTCGTTCCCTAGTCTCTCAATTTGATTAAGAACCCTCAATCCCGTTTTTGTTCATCTGGGCCAAATTAAAATGGCCCAACTCACCCCGTGTGGGCCCGGCTATGCCCAAAAATACCCCGAGACCCAATTACTACCCCCCTGGTATTCTTTTCTGACTATCTCGAGCCATCCGGACGCAACCGCGCACTCAGAATTGTCATCTGAAATACTTTTTGACATTTCTAAATTTTGACCTCAAAATGCGACACACATTAATTCGGACAATTAAACTTTAAAGTTGCCAATTATAAATAATTCGGCTCACTCAAATAAATTCTCCAACTCATGAATTTAAGTTTCTCCAATTTAAATATTTTTATCACTCCCAAAAATAATTAAATATTAAATCCTCAAAATTATGGGGTGTTACATACTCCCCCCCCCCCCCTACAAAGGAATTTCATCCTCGAAATTAAGATGAGCGTAATGTTCCAAGCTTCGTATATTACTCTCTAGTCAGGTGCCTCTAAGCTCGCTATACCTATCCCATCCGCTTCTAACCATACGTTACACAAGTATGCATTTAGATTAACGAGGGTGCCCATACACCCTATACCCATGCTTAACCGCACGAAATTTGCCTTAATTAACCCGGGTGCCTATACACCCTATCCCCGCGCTTTATCGCACTAAAGCTACCCGACTATGCTAGTCGTAACCCGTAATATAACTTCGAACCCGTAGTCATATAACATATATATATATAATGCCCGGGGTACCCAACCCATGTACTAACGACCAAACATCTTCCCACTTTCCAACGTTTCACTAAGTTTCATGCGTGGGATGTCTCGCAAAGCGAAATCCAAATAAGGAACCCCCCGATACACTACTACCTAACATTGTCGGTCGTTGGGATCCGTTAGACCCTCAGTCCATAGCACGTACCCCTAAATACTTATCTCTTAACACAAAAGTATGTACGCTTACCCTCATGCTACCAAAGACAACATAAATTACCTAACATTTCTATCACTAGTCCTTGCGCAAAATAAACCCCGAGCTATCTCTTTTTGCTCGAACATAATTCTAACCACCCCGATTCACTTTAGTAACCACCCCTACTTACCGGGATAAAATGTGAGAACACAAAACCTCACTTTGTGTATATTACACCGCACAATATAATATATATACACACATATACATAGGCTAAACGCCCTCTCAGGTGATACCTAGTACGAATCATCTCCTGGTGTCGCGAACACCAAAACTTAACACCACTATCCACAATAGTTAAATTCCATCGTTATCCAGCCGATATTTAGGAAAATATTATTAACCCTACTCCCATAATTCTCGAAAGTAGTAACTCCTCGCATAATTCAAACCTTCTCTCAGTGTACACCTCCACTCTCCCGTGAAGAACACCAAAACAACTCCGTTACTCCACGAAAAGTTTACCCACATACTATGGCTCCTACAGCCAACGCACCCACTAAATTCGAGTCACCCGCGAACTCTAGTGAAAAATAAGTCTTATATTGTGACATCCTCCTTGTCACTCAAAAATATATCCCATTCCCATAGGGTAAAAATAATTACCTCCATACTCCAGCTGCAACGGCTGATCCTTGGGTTCCGGAGCATCTTCTCCTTGCCCGAATGCGCCCATGACTTGTTGTAATGGCTGCACATCCAGGACCTTATCCTGTAGTTGACCCCTGCCTCACTTAAGACAATCTCTCTTCATGTGACCCTCTTCCCCACAAACGAAACATGTTCTAATACATTCACCATGCCACTGATCCTTTCCATGCCGACCTTATTGGAATTCCTGGCCATCTTGTCGATAGCCTCCAGTTCTAAATCGTTTGGCCTGATTTCCCTATCGGAAATCCTGCCCCTGATCTCCCCATGTCTGCTGCTGGGATATCCCACTGGTACTATTCCCTCCTGCCTTATTCGACTGGCTAGTTTCCACCTACCTCCCGCTTCCTTTCACGTGGAAGCGATATTTTTTACAGTGCCCGAGTGCTGCGTTAACGACATCAGTATAATCTACTAATGCAGAATTATTAATTAAATGTTGTCTGATTCTCCAGAATAACCCATCCATAAACCTTGCTTTCTTTCTCTCTTCATCGCTTACCTCATCTGGTACCAAATTAGTCAAACGAGTAAATTCTTCCTCGTAATCGGCCACTGAACGGTCTCCATGAGTCACCTCACTAAATTTTCTCCTCATTTCGGTCTCAACCGCTGGAGGAAAATACTTGTGTCCAAACCACACCCAAAACCCCGCAATAGCTAGCGTATCCCTTTCCTCAACCGTGGTGATCGACTCCCACCATTGTAGCGCTGCTCCCACTAAACTTACAAGTGGCTAGTATTTGCTTTCGCACCTCATCGCAATCTCCCATGCGCAGGTGACGCTGGATATATCTCTTCCTTGACACGCTAGCACTACAACTGAACCCCCTCACAACTCTGGTGGATGCCCACTCTTGAAAAAATCTCTCTTACTTGATGCCACCCCGACGACCCCGCGTGAGCCTGAACATCTGGCGCCACTAACACTTGTGGTTGATTCCGTGAAAAGTACCCTTCCAATGCGACCACCGTCGCTTCAACTGCCTGTTCCACCAGTTCAGTTACCTGTTCTGCCAAAATCATCTCTGGCCGTTGCTGTGGTAATTCTTGCTCCTGACGAGCCTCCCTAGTCTCATCTCCCCCTGTTGTCCTAGCTGCTCCCTCTCCTGGGCGGCGTCTGGAATGAGAATCGAGTCGTATGAGTTCACCCTCAAATATAAATTTGGCAGAAGAACATAAATGCACATACGTATAAGAATACAACAATCCTATGATAGGGATCTATATCAAAGATTGCTAAGCCGAAACATGAAAAGGTGCACAGATCCTAAGGATACTATAACCTGATGCTCTGATACAATCTGTGACACCCCGCCTAATAAAATACCGGGTGATCAGTCCTATACCAAATTAAAACAGGAATCCCAGTTGGATCATCCTCAGCATCACTGTCGAAAACTTTTTAAAACTTACTAACCACCTAGTATTCTAAAAGCTGGTGCCAAATTTTAACTTTTTAATTAAACCAACCAGTACATGCGGAAATAAATATAATCCATTCACACAACTGAATAAAACTCAACAGAATAATTAATTGCACAAACTGCTGAATAAACCATCGGCCACCAAAATGAAATAAACCAATACCAATATTCAACACCTGAATAAATACATCTGGAAACTGTACTGAGAAGTCTGGGCGACAAGCCCTAAATAAAACTGGAACTGATAAATGATTCCTACTCTAGGAATGAATGAACGATGCGTCTAATCTGAACTCCTACTAGCATCCACATATGTCGCAGCTCCGTGTTCCTGGAATAGAATATCAATCCTGGCGTCCTTGTGGCTAGACACCTAAAAGGTTTTGAAAATAGTTTTATAGTAAGGGTTAGAATCCAAAACATTTTGAAAATATTTATCAAGTGAATTAACTGCAGTAATATAAAATGCATGAATGCGCTTCATATTTAAGTAAGTGTCGCACTCCCTTGTGGACATTCTCACCCCTCCACTATAGTGCACACCTAGCGGTCACCTCGACCCCCACCTAGTTGTACTACCCCGTCCAACTAGTCCTGGTATAACCTCCCCTTCCCATACTACTCTACCCCGAGTATAATGATTCTTGAATTATAAGTTATCTCACAATTAACTTAATTAATTCCTTCTTAAATAGTATCATATAATCGTGTCACATTATTACCTGCATATAATATTGAATACCATTATATACGTACCTTTACTAAAACATCCACACATATAATATACGTATATCCATCCCTCCGAGTATACCCTCGTCGGATGATTCCCTCTAAAGTGCTATCTCACTAGGTGTGCTCACATAACCTAGTTACCCAAGTTGGAATCGCTCACCAACCTGTCCCAAAACATAACGAAATGGAGGCGATCATATTCCTTCCCTGAAAGTGAGAAAATCCCATCACCCATATACCGAACGCTATGCCCTTGGGATATACTCTCCCTACTCCTCAAGCTAGGGGATTCACCCACATCGTGCAACCTCCCTTGATAGCACTAGAGTATATAAATTGAATAAATATCTAGTCACTGATATTTAATAGCACACACAATATATACACGTATATATATACTATCACTACACCGTGTCTATATAATATAAACCTCGGCTTTACCGTGTACTCAAAATCCCGTACACTAGCCTGTAATTTCCTGAGTCTGTGGCCCGACTCAACATAATTAATTTTATCACTTAATAATTTATCATCTTCCCGAGTCTATGGTACGACTCTAATATAATTAATTCACACCTCAATTAATATAATACTTTTCCCGAGTCTATGGTCCGACTCTAATTAAATTAATTAACACACCCATTAATTTAATACCTCCCCGAGTCTATCGTCCTACTCTAATTAAATTAATTAACACACCTATTAATTTAATTCCTCCCCGAGTCTATCGTCCAACTCTAATTAAATGAATTAACACACTTATTAATTTAATACCTCCCCGAGTCTACAATCCGACTATAATTAAATTAATTATTACATCCATTAATTTAATACCTACCCGAGTCTACAATCCGACTCTAATTAAATTAATTATCACACCTATTAATTTAATACCTACCTGAGTCTACATCCGACTCTAATTAAATTAATTACAACATCCATTAATCTAATACTTTTCTGAGTCTGCCTTCCGACTCTACTTTCATTAATTAACACATCTGTTAATTTAATAACTTGGTGTCACCCAACCGTTATTCCCGGACTCGCTCACTTATCCCATAACTTAATATTTCCCGAGTCTATGTTCCGACTCTAAATTAATTACTCTCTCAATAGTTAATTTAATTCTTTGGTGTCACTTAACCAACATACCCGGACTCACTCACTTGGTCCATTTTTACCTTGGACACCCAACTCGTACCAAAAGGGAGTTCGTAAATCCTAATAATTTTTGGTTGATCGTTCATCGCCACCTTTAATAGTAACATCAATTATATGAACAGGGTGATGAAACTCTCAGTCGATAATATGATGGTCGAATTCAACGTGTTCAACCTCCTTAAGCAACCCCAAAGTTTCGATGAAAGTGAGGAAGCGGTTGAAATGGTGGTTTGCATTGGCACTCTTTTCCAAGAATATTTCAAACTCTCTCATTTTAAAGATCCACTTAAGGCCTATATTATTAACTCCTTGAATAGCGATTTTCTCATCAATGATGAGGGCTATGAAGATTCCCTCGATGCGAAGTGTCATTCACTAAATGGGGAGTTATTGGACATGTGCAATTCCCTCGGGTACTTTGAGGAGGTGAATGAACGTGTTGATCATGGCAGCATAGTGGGGGACGATGAAAAAGGGCTCACAAATGATGAAAGTGAGGGGTTTATCAAAGACTCGATATGGATCTCCCACTTTGAGAAATTACCCCCACGTGTCTCTTTTACCTTCCCTTCGAATGTTTTAATGCCCAAGATCGAGATCAATACATTTCCATAGGAGATCAAGTATGTTTTCCTAGGTGGTGAGAACACTTTTTCGGTGATTATAGCGGCAAACCTTGACAATTGTCAAGATGAGGCCTTATTTGAGGTGTTGAGGAAGCATAAGAGTGCTATCGGATGGTGAATTTTTGATTTGAAAGGGATCAATCCCTCCATTTTCACTCATAGAATTTATTTAGAAGAGGACGCCAAACCCACAGTCAAATGCAAAGACGGTTAAATTCGGCCATAAGCAGAGTGGTGATGGCAGAGGGGATAAAACTATTGGATGTGGGGATAATCTACCCCATTTTTTGTAGTGAGTGGTTGAGCTTGACACAAGTTATATAGAAAATTTTGGGTGTCACATTTATTGAGAATGCATAGGGTGACCTTTTGCCCTCTTGCATTCCAACCGGCTTCCATATTTGCATCGATTATCAAAAGCTTAATGCGGTCACGAGGAAATACCACTTTCTCTTACCTTTCCTTGACCAAATTCTTGAAAAGGTAGTCGAGCATAAGTATCACTATTTTCTTGATGGTTATTCGGGGTACAATCAGATTGAAATAGACCTCGAAGATCAGGAAAATACCACGTCCACGTGTCTGTATGGAACTTTTGCCTTTCGGAGAATGCCTTTTGGTCTTTGTAATGCATCGGTAACTTTCTAATAGTTCATGCTAAACATCTTTAGTGACATTGTAGAATACAGTTTTGAAGTCTTCATGGATGATTTCAGTGTCTTCGGTAATACTTATGAGCGATGCCTAGCCAATCTCAAAAAGTGCTAGCTAGGTGCATCGAGAAAAACCTCATTCTCAATTGGGAGAAGTGTCACTTTATGTTGACACATGGGATTGTATTAGGCCATATCGTCTCCGATGATGCTTTTAAAGTCGACAAGGCTAAGATTGAAATTATAGCTAACCTTCTCGCTCCTAAAAACCTCAAGGATGTTAGGTCATTTCTTGGCCATGCCGGTTTTTACCGGCATTTTATTCAAGACTTTAGCTTGGTCGCGCGCCCCATGTGCGCCCTTCTTGCTAAAGATGCTCCATTTATGTGGAATAAGGCATGCCAAGAATCGTTTGACAAGTTTAAACCATGTTGACCCCGGTCTATATCATGCAATCGCCTGGTTGGACCCTTCCATTCGAGCGCATGTGTGATGCAAGTAACTATGTCGTAGGGGAGGTGCTTGGTCAATAAAGGGATAAGAAACCTCACGTGATATCATATGTTAGTCGCACGCTTAATAGCACATAAACGAACTACTCCACTACGGAGAAGGAATTACTATCCATAGTGTCCGCGTTAGATAAATTTTGGGCGTACTTGGTAAGATCGCCCATAGTCTGTTTCACCGATCATGTTGCTCTTAAGTACCTTATTTCCAATAAGGATTCTAAGTGTAGGCTCATTTTCAGGGTGCTCCTCCTCCAAGAGTTCAACCTCTCAATAAAAGAAAAAAATGGAGTGGAAAATATTATAACAGATCATCTATCACGACTTACATTCGATCACGATCATATAGATCATGTCCCTATTAGAGAGTCTTTCCCGGACAAACAACTCATGGTTGTATCGGCGTTGCCATGGTATGTCGATATTTTGAATCTCTATGTCACCGAGGCCTACCCACTACAATTTTTGATGAAGCACAAGGAAAGACTTTTGAATTTATCCCAGTCATTCTTCATCGATGACCCATACATATTGAAACATTGTTCGAACCAAATCATTCACAAATGTGTCCCAAATAATGAGATCCTGATTATCTTATTGCTTTCCCACAATGGAGCATGTACAGGACACTTCTCTTTCCCAAAGACTTCCCTCAAAGTGTGACATAGCGGTTTCTATTGGCCTACGATCTTCAAAGATGCATAATATTTCTATAAAACTTGCGCCCGTTGCCAATCGATTGGGAAGATTACCAAAAGGAACATGATGACTATTTTCCCTATTCTTGCAATCAAAGTTTTTTATTGTTGGGGAATATAATTCATGGGTCCTTTCCCTAAATCCAATCAATTTTAATATATCTTAGTCGCAGTCGACTATGTATCCAAATAGGTGGAAGTCGTTCCTACTAGGAAGAACACTACAAAAGTGGTGTTGAAGTTCCAAAAAGATAACATCTTGGCTCGATTCGGCACACCTAAGGCAATCATAAGAGACCAAGGCATCCATTTTTGCAACGATATATCCAATACCCTGATATTAAAATATGGGGTAAACTATAAGGTCTCCACCACATATCACCCACAAACGAACGGTCAAGCGGAATTGGCTAATAGGGAGATAAAAGGGATTCTTAAGAAAATCGTAGACCCTTTGACCCAGGATCGATCGTATAAGCTAAATGACATGCTTTGGGCGTATCATATGGATATAAGACACACCTTGGGATGTCCCCTTACCGATTGATGTATGGGAAAGCGTGTTATTTTTTTAAAGAGCTTGAGCATCGGGCATATTAGAATGTCAAAAAGCTCAATTTTGACATTACCGAAGGCGGAGACCTTTGTAAGTTCTAACTCAATGAACTCAGGGAATTGAGGAACGATTAATATGAGAACTTTCATATTTTTAAGGCTAAAACCAAGGCCTTTCACGATAAAGGATAGTGCGTAAGCACTTTGAGGTGGGACACAAAGTCTTACTCTAAGATTCCCGCCTTCACCTTTTTCTCGAGAAATTGCAATCTCGGTGGAAAGGACCATTCATTGTATGAAAGGTATAGGATCACAGTGTCGTCGAAATTCTGAACTCGAGAATTAAACCTTGTCTAAGGTTAACGAACAGAGGCTTAAGCCTTTCCTTGAGGAGTTCAACCCCGATCTTGCAGAAATTCCTCTTGAGGACCCCATGTGGGCCCTTTATTGGATATCGCACCGCAGGCCTCGATTATCTTTTTTAGACTTCATCGCTTCTTATCGAGCTCAAGGCAATAGGGCAATATCGCACTCGAATATATACCTATTTTACCATCTCTAGGCATCCCTATTAATGCTGGACCAATTTTGTATGGGTTAGGATAACTTTTGGTAAAGTAAGTGTGGAAAAAATAGGGCACCCGGTCGATCGGCCTTCCAAAGCCAGTCAACCATTTAGATATTAGAAAACCCCTGTCCCAAGCCCATGGAAAAAATTAAAAACCCGATCGATCGACACCTAACATGCGGTCGACCAGTCCCAGGGTTCACAAGTCTCTGTTTCTATTTCTATGCAAATTTATAAAACGCGATCAATCGGCACCAAACACGCGATCACATGGTCCAAAGCTTCTTCGAATGATGTCTAGGAACCAAGGAAATTTTTAGATAAGTGATTGACCAGTCCTCCAGACGCGATCGACCGGGAGTACCTGCTCATTTTCCAAATCATTTCATTTTTTCTTTTCACCCTTATTTCTCCTTATTTCTCCCGAGCTCTCCTCTTCCCTCTCCATCTGAAATCCAACAAGAGCAAACCCTAGGTCCATTTTTCTCCCATTTTCACCTCCAATACTTCGATCCAACTTAAAAGGTAGGGATTCTCACTTATTTTATGGATCTGTTGAGGGGTTTTATGTGATGTTTCATGTTTCTAGGGTTGAGTATTTATTGGATTTTATGGCATATAGTGAATTGAATGTTGATTATCCATTGTTCTCTTGTTTTTCTTCACACACACACACACACTTTTCATTTATTGATTATTTCCTATTGTGCATGTTGGATTGTATAACCTTTGTGAATAGAATTTTGTGCGAAAATCTAATGTGCAAGCATATGTCCATTTTGGACCAAAATTTTGCATAATTCTTACACATATACTTCCACACACGATTATTTGGATGGTGATTATGGGGGAGTTTTTTGTTCAAATTGGGATGTTTTCATATTATTTTTTCTACACATTTTGCACCATATCTTTTGTATAACTCATTTTAACTGCAATTGTTTATCGAACCCCATTTATGGGTAATATTATTATTTATTCTTGGTATTACCATGAATGGGTGGGTTCTTATTGGTTTAAATATGTATCACACCATTATTTTCCCACTTTACACGCCAAGTGCATGTCTAAATGCCTCAATGATTTTAACTTCTATCTTTGTACATATTCTTGCTTGCATTTCACACTTTCAGCGCATCAAATGTTATTTCCTCCATCTTCGCCTTATCATTTTGATTTTAGTTTCCAATTCCATTAATATACCATGTATAGCCTCGTCCATTAGGTGGACCAACTCGTCCAGGTTCGACCAGTACCAAAGCATCCAATAGAGACATCTATGACTCGGCTTCAGAATCTATAGTCAACCCCTCGTCCTCAGCCTTAACATGAGAGGAGTCGCCCTTGTCTCGAGACATATTCCATAATATCAACATTAATGATTGTGACTCAGGCATCCTCGGCCTCTTCCATTTCTTAGAAGACGAGGGTCGACCACAGACAATCAACACGTGGGTGATTATATCATCAGAGAGTTGTATTGGAAAACACGGCCTCAACCTTGCCCCGGTGGTCGACGTTTGACAGCTAGCAGGGTGCGCGAATTGGAGAACACGTGGAAGGGTGGGCGTGGGTTGCAAACCCCACGTGCACAAAATCGTTATAACAATATCAGCCCCTCACGTGATGGAATATTTGATCATCATGACCTACATGTGCAGTGATAGATGGATCATCCATATTAGCTAAGAACATTATATGCTTTGGGGGTACATTACACCCCTTAAGCACTATATATATTTTTCTTCTACATCTATGTAAAGGACCTATAATTAAAAACTCAACTAAACTTACAACATAGAGAGAGAAAGCTTGAGTGTTCTATATCCTAAGGAGATTAGAGACCTTTCCTAGTTGATTTCACTCACACAGTGGAGTAAGCCTAGATAGGCTGAACCACTTATATTATGTCTTATCTCCTCTTCATCTCACCTCCTCTTACATTTACATATCTATTTATATTCC
Organism: Sambucus nigra; assembly: GCA_949130495.1. NCBI lineage: Eukaryota > Viridiplantae > Streptophyta > Magnoliopsida > Dipsacales > Adoxaceae > Sambucus > Sambucus nigra. The sequence goes on along the minus strand of OX422213.1, from coordinate 242,147,521 downwards.
ATTGTTATACTGGATTGAGCTTGCTTATTTACATTCATTTGGTGATACCATTTCTGGTGTCATCAATTTGGAGCCGTCTGTGGGGACAATATTATCATCTTCTTCCTCTCATTTGTTGATACTTCATACCGGATTCTCTGGTGGTGGATCAACCTCACACTTATCTGAGCTTGAACCACTATTAAAAGAAATCTGGTTTGAGTTTAATCTTTCTTACAGTTTATCTAGTTCACTTCCAGTACACCTCTTGATTTTCTCGGTCATCGGGAATTAATGGCATCAGACTTTCCACTAGGAGGAGGTTCTAGTTCCAATCAAGCCTCGCCACAATCTGAGATGGCGAACGTCACAGTGTTGTGCCCATTAGTAGCCAATCAAGACAAAATGTATGAGCAGCTCGATGCCTTCAGTCAGAATGTCATACCCATGCTCATGGCGCGACGACGGAGATGATAACTTCGGCCACTAGGGAGTGCCCAAAACCAATGGATGGTGGACCACCCCAGGCCCCATAGAAGAATGCTCCACCACAGCAGAGGTGGAGAGATGTTGCTGACCGCACGCATCTATGTCTGGGGAGGTAAGGTCAAGAATATGACGACAATGAGAATGAAGATGATGTAGAATGTTGGGAACCATATGAAATTTTTGGGAATACTGTGCTCCCTATCCAAGCAAGTAGAGGAGACACTGCAAGGCTAGGCCAAAAGGTACGAGATTGTCCATCAGCGTTTGATAGGAGATTCGGCATAAATTCTTTTAATTTATCCCTTTAATTTAAAGGCTTTTATCACCTCGGGAGATGTTAAATACCTTGATTTGCCTCAAATCTGTGATACTAACATCTTGTAATAAATGTCCCGAGTTTTGTATATTTCTCATAAATTTTGCAGGTGTTTAATGCATTAGAGAAATAAAGAAACCGAAAGAAAAGTCAAAATGGCAAAAGAGTAATTTGCAACTGGAATTCGGACGTGGACCCAAAATGAAAGTTGAAGACCTCGAGTCTATAAGCACGTAGGAAGAAACTACGTCCAAATCCGAGTTCCGGAGAAAAATGAGCCTTGAAAGGTGCAAGATAATTATGATAAACTGATGAGAAAATGAAGGGAAATTGATCCAAGGACCCGAACCGATCCAGATTTCATCATAAATAAACCGATCCGTCCGCTTGAAGTCACTGTATAAGTTTTGTGAAACGATCGATCCGGATTCCATAAAAAATGAATTGGTTCGAGCCCTTAAACTTACTGTATAACATCTATGAAGCGAACCGATCCGACATAACAAAGAAATGAACCGATCCGATGCACACCAGACTGAACTAAAATATCAGGCCGGATTGGTCCGAAGGTTTAATTTTGTAATTATCCTATTTTCCAGCTAAAGTCTCGCATGGATAAAACTCTTGTAATTTCGTAGGTTATTTATTCAAAACGATTCCCAAACACGGGAAAGCTTCTTTTTACATAGTTTTAGAGAGAGAAAATAAAGAACCCTAGAAGCTCATAAATTACAGTTGTTAATTCTCGATTACAATTTTTGCAGTAAAGTTGATTTCTTTCTCTTCTCTATTATTTGATTTCAATAATTATGGCATAATTAGTTTATTTCCAGTAGATATTACATTTTTATTCTTCTTTAGAACTAATTTCATCATGAGTTCAGTTGCATTCACCGTAGAAACCCTAGTTTTTGTTAATTGCACCATGCTAGGCTAGACTTTTAGGGGTTGGGATGCATGAACCCAACCCGATGTGGTTTGCATGTATGTAAAATTAGTTTCTTGAATTGATTAAATGATTGAATCGTGTTGTGTGGTGATCATAACCATTGTAGGACTTTTGATATCGTTTGTCCTAAGTAACCGGGATGCTTAAAAGTGTGAAGCGCGTGTAGATACTAAGACACCGCTTTATTCTTACTTTTGATTATGTATGATGCGGGCTAGTACCCTCATATATGTAATGCTTGAGATTAATAAAGATTGTGTTTAATCAATTATTTAATTCATATGTAGTTTTATAGCCAGTAAACGTACTAGGGTCGGGGGATTGCATTCTAACCTATTTTTCCTATTCATACTTAGTAAATCATAATTAGATTACTCTTGCATATTTAGTTTCATAATTAGTTTAATTAACTTGCATTTAATTGATAGAAATTTTCCATTTTGATCATCTTTTTCATTTCTTTTCAGAGTCAGGTTAGGGTTGACCGTCTTACCATTCGTCGTCATGAGTATTCGTCCTATTTTTCTATGGATTCGACCCCGTCTTATTGGGATTATTCCTTACGTGATAGGCTTGCACTTGAGCCTATATAAGTAAGCATTTTAGACACATTTGTGGTCGCATCAAGTTTTCGGTGCTGTTATCGTGAATTTAGGTGGATAGTTGGTTAAATCGAGTTAATCTAAAACTTTGACAAAAAATTCATTAAAATCCAAAACAAATTCAGAAAATATAAAAAAAATCCAAAAAGATACAACATTTATGATAGTCCTTTCATGCAAATCTACAACAAACTCCTCAATCAACTCCAAATCGCATTTACGAGAATTGGTTAGTTGTGTACGATCCTGATAGCCCACATACTCCTAACGTGCCTCAGTCTTGGGTTCCATAACCTACACCGCCAAACTCCATAGCAAGTCACACTTCGAGTGATCCTTCGAATTACCCATCAGGTTACACTTCAGGTTACACTTTAGGTTACACTTCGAGCACGCCGAGTGAGGATACTGAGTCACTTGAAGAGAGAGACATGTCTCATCAAGCTAGTCATGGTACAGGTGAGGGAGAGGTATTTTATCGCCCTTTGAGAGAATTCTCATGTCCTGAGTGATCAGTCACTCCGAGATGCATTCTACTCCCATACAATGTAGGGCAATTTTACTTTAGGAATGGGATGATACAATTACTTACCACTTATCATGGAATTGAGTCAAAGAAACCATATCTCCACATTCGTGGGTTCGAGGAGGCATGCGAAACTTTCAGCGATCAAACATGCACGAAATATGTAATCCCCCTCAAGCTTTTTTCGTTCTCTTTAAAGGATAAAGTTAAGACCTGGATATGGTCTTTATCTCCAAACTCGATTACGTCGTGGAATGACTTGCAATACAAATTTCTCAAAAACATCTTCCTCCGCATCGAACGAACTCCATTGAGGCTCAAATTCAAACTTTTCGACAACTAGAAAATGAGCCATTCGATCGATGCCATGAGAGTATTAACGAGTTAGTCACTTTATTCCCTAAATAGAAACTTATCTCGTTCTTTCATAATGGGTTGAATATCAACTCCAAGCAACTCGTTGAAACTATGTGTGATGGACCCTTTTTTGAGCTAGATGCTAATGATGCTGAAATCCATCTTAAGTATGTCACTGAGACTACTCAAGCATGGGACACATCTAATCCTAATGCACAAAATCGGCCTCGACAAGCATCCACCACTCCTTCTACGTTCGGTATGTACCACGTAGACAAAGATACTTTGTTAGACCGTGGACTTGACTAATTTGAGAGGAGCATGAGATAAATACTCGATGTACGGGTAAGAGAAGCAACCAGCTCCATCCACACCCCCATAGAAAAGGTGTGTGTTATTTGTGAGGCGGAACATTCAACAGAGGAATGCCTAAAGATACCTACCTACAAAGTTATGCTTCAGGAGCAAGTGAGTGGAGTAGGAGGATTTAAAGGTAATTTCTATGCCTCGCATGAGAATTCTTACAACCCTTCATAGAAAAACCATCCTGGTTTTAGCTACGGGCAACAACATGTTGTGTTGACTCCTATTTCACACGTTACCCCTCCTCCACCCCCACACTTTTAACAAGCACCACATATGCAAGGACATATGGAAGCACCACCTCCCGGACCATATATCACTCCACCGCGGAGAAATATCGAGGATACTATACACCAATTCATCAATACCCAGAATGAAACCAATGCTAATTTTGATAGCATTTTCTTCGACAAAAATGCGAATATCTCTAAGTTGTAATCATCGTTGAGCATCCAAGAGAAGGGTAAGTTTTCGACCCAAGGCCAAAGACCTCCTCAGGGTCAAACTAGTGTTAGCTCTACATCTTTAGAGAATCAAGAGAAATGTCAAGCCATCACCACTCTACGTAGTGGGAGAGTTATTGATTTATCGCCTCCCCCACACGACACACCTAAGGACAAGGAGGTTTCGCCCGAAACGAAAGAGGTTGAAGATGCCCCCTTGAAGGAGAGTGAAAATGACGACATTAGTGAGCCTGAAGTTGTAGTGAAACCACCCACCACCGCACCATTTCCTCAACGATTGGTTCCTCCCCAAAAAAGAAACCCCCATGATGATGTGATAGAGGTCTTTAAACAAGTCAAGCTGAATTTACCTTTCCTCGATGCCATAAAACAAATTCCTGTCTATGCTAAGGTCATTAAGGACTTATTGATGGTGAAAAGAAGGCTAAAGGTGAAAAAGAATGTATTCCTCACACAAACCGTGAGCTTCGTTTTATTAAATGATCTCCCACCAAAGTTCAAAGATTCGGGTGCACCTACCATCACTGCATCATAGGAGAGAACCGAATTGAAAAGGCCTTACTCGATTTAGGGGCGAGTGTCAATATCCTCCCCTACTACATTTATATGAAACTTGATTTGGGTGACCTCAAGCCCATAAATATCACTCTCCAACTTGTAGATCGTACCGTGAAAATACTAAGAGGTATTATTGAGGACATGATAGTCCAAGTTGACACCTTCTACTTCCCGGTAGATTTTATCATTTGGGACACGGAGCCCTCCTTCACCTCAAGTAACCATGTTCCCATTATCCTTGGGTTCCCATTCTTAGCTACGGATAACGTCTTGATTAACACTCAAAATGGGAAAATTCAACTCCCTTTCGGTAACTTGACCTTAGAGACAAACATCTTCAACATCGCCCAATATGTGGGTGATGAGAACGATTTTCACGCAGTGGATCTTATTTAGGAGATCATAGAGGAGTACACAGAGGAAAATTTCAGTGGAGATGCCTTAGCAGCGTGCCTTAGATCGAGCAATGAGAGTGAGGGTACGTACACCAACTTCGAGAGGGAGATAGAGGAGTTGAGAGAGATATTAGACGAGAGAGCGCCGAATGAGGACGTGAGAGACATAAATTGGGTTTCTAGATTCGAGGAACTACCACTGAGGGAGTCGCGCACGGTTCCCTCTGATGAAAAATTTCCTACCCTAGAATTAAAAAAATTACCCTCTAATGTCAAATATGCTTATTTAGGAGAGGATGAGACATTTCCTATTGTTGTCTCCTCTAGCATAGATAAAGAGCAAGAGGGTAAATTGCTAGAAACTTTAAGGAAGAACCAAAGTGCTTTTGGTTAGTGCATAGCAAATTTGAAAGGCATAAGTCCCTTGATTTGTACCCATAAAATTCATCTCTAGGAGGACATGTTGGATCCCGGGATCGTCTAACCAATCTCGGATAGAAAATGGGTGATTCCTATATAAGTTATTCCAAAAAAGTCGGGTATGACTGTGGTTGAGAATGCCAAGGGTGAGCTAATTCCCCAACGTACCACCACCGGGTGGCGCATTTGTATTGATTACCGAAAACTCAATGCGGGCACGAGGAAAGACCGTTTCTCCTTACCATTCATCGATCAAATGCTAGAGAGAGTAGTGGGATACCCATACTATTTCTTCCTTGATGGTTATTCCGTATATAACCAAATAGAGGTAGATGTACTTGACCAAGAGAAGACGACTTTCACATTTCCTTTTGGAATATTTGCCTACAAATGTATACCATTTGGATTGTGAAATGCACCAGCGACTTTTCAAAGGTGTATGTTGATTCTCTTTAGCTACATGGTTGAAAGAGGACTAGTTATGGTCACCGAAGGAATAGTTCTTGGACACATCGTATCGTCCAAAGGAATTGAAGTAGACGGGGCTAAAATTGATGTCATAGCTGAGTTACCCCCACCGAAATCACTAAAAGATGTGCGCTCTTTCTTAGGCTAAGCAGGGTTTTATAGAAGGTGTATCATGGACTTTAGCGCCATTAATAAACCCTTGAGTAACCTTCTTATGAAGGATACCCCATTTGAGTGGAATGAAGCATGCCAATGAGCTTCTGATAAATTGAAAAGCATGCTTGTTTCCACTCCCATCGTGTAAGCTCCGAATTGGTCATTACCATTCAAGATTATGTGTGATGTAAGTGATTTTGCGATAGGGGGTATTTTGGGCCAAAGAAAAGATAAAAAATCTCATGTCATCTACTACGCTAGCCGAACTTTAATCGGACCGCAACTCAATTACTCCCCCACGAAGAAAGAATTTCTTGCAATAGTGTTTTCCCTGGATAAATTTTGCTCGTACCTCATTGGTTCTCCCATCACATGATTCTCCGACCACGCAGATTTAAAATATCTCCTTGCTAAGAAAGATGTGAAACCGCGCCTCATAAGGTGGATCCTAGTATTTTAAGAGTTTATTCTCTCTATTAAAGACAAGAAAGGAGTAGAAAATGTCATTGTCGATCATTTGTCCCGACTTTCGCACGACGTGCCATGTGATCCCTTACCCATAGATGAATACTTTTTGGATGAGCAGTTATTTGTTACCTCTTCTCTCCCCTGGTTTACGAACATAGTTAACTATTCGTCACGGGATCCGTCCCTCCCGATTGGACACCGAAAGAGGAGAAGAGGTTTATTACTTGGTGACGCATGTTTTTCTATGACGATCATTCCTCTTTAAATATTATGCCGACCAAATCATCCGACGATGTGTATCGAATGAGGAGATACTAAAATTCATCTAATTCTATCATTCGGAAGCTTGTGGAGGTCATTTTTCGATGAAAAAGATGGCCGCTAAAATCCTTCAAAGCGGCCTCTATTGTCCCACACTATTCTGGAATGTTAGCAATTGTTAAAAATCTTACGATAGGTGTCAATGGATGGGAGCTATTACTCGACGAGACATGATGCCATTGACCCCCAGACTCATTATTTAGATTTTTTATTGCTGGGGTATTGACTTCATGGGCCCTTTTCCCCTATCCTTTGGGTTCCTATACATCCTCGTTACGGTAGACTACGTTTCTAAATGGGTGGAAGCTACAGCTACCAAAATAAATGACAACAAAGTGGTGATAAAGTTCTTGGAAGAACACATACTCTCTCGTTTTGATGCTCTGAAGGCTATAATTAGTGATAACGACATGCATTTTGCAACAAGCCGTTTGAGAAGCTTATGAGAAAGTATGGGGTCTTCCACAAGGTTGGAACGACTTATCACCCACAAAAGAATAGGCAAGCCGAGTTGTCGAATCTTGATATCAAGAACATCTTTGAGAAGACTGTCGATCCTAACCCGAAAGATTGGTCCCTTCGATTGAACGATTCGTTATGGGATTATCGCACCGCATATAAGGACCACCTCGGGACGTCCCCTTTTCACTTTATGTATGGAAAACCTTGTCATCTCCCCGTGGAGCTAGAACACAAAGCTTATTTGGCCATTAAGAGGTTAAACTACCACTTGGATAAAGCCAGTGAAGGTTGTAATCTTTAATTGAATGAGTTGGAAGAGATACGCAATGATGCATACGAGAATGCTAAGATATCCAAAGAACAGACGAAACTTGCACATGATAAGATTATCCGATGCAAGGAGTTTCATTCCGGGTAAAAAGTGCTTCTCTACAACTATAGGCTTCATTTGTTTTCGGGTAAATTGTGATCTAGATGGACTGAACCATTCGTCATGAAAAAGGTATTCCCCCACGGAGCTGTGGAACTGGAAGATCCAATGGGGGGAAATACATTCAAAGTTAACGGATAATGCCTAAAGCCATATTTAGAGGCATTTGTGGATGAAGTTGACCCCATTTGGTTATGGGACCCCGTTTACAGGGTTGAGTGAGCTGTAACAGAGAGGTTGTCTCACCCCGACACGTATGGGGTGAATTCTTATGTATAGTAGTTGTGGGTTGATTAGGGTAGTTAGAGTCCATAGGTAAAGTCATGAGAGGTTAGGGATAAGAACACCAAAACACATTCCAAGAAAGTGTATAGGGTTTGGAGTCAGCGTTGGGAGGTTTTAGGTCGATCATGCATAGGAATAATGGTAGGAACATCCGAGGTTTGAGAGAGATGAGCATTCAAAGTTAAGGGGGAAAATCAGCCTTTCTGGGAATCGAACCGATCCGGTACTATGAACCCGGATCGGTTAGTTTTTGAGAAATTCGAAAATAAAAAAGACCCAATCCAGTCCGGTCCTGAGAACCCAGATCGAATCAATTTCTACAACTTCTTATCTTCCTTAGGTTCACCCCCCCCTTTCAACCCAATCCCTCCATTTCCTTCCCAAATCTCCCCTACCACTCTCCCCATCCATTTACCCTCCAAACCTATCCCCCCTTCCATCCCAAACCTTTTACCTCCAAAAACAGCCACCCACCTCCCCTCACCAACTATAAATACACCTCATTTTCATCGTCTTCCACCACCACTCTCTTATCACTCTCTTAATCTCTCCCTCTCACTATCCCATACACCCAAGTTTCCTTCAGTCAACAAGGACAACCAAGCCCTACCCAAAAATACGACTTCGTCAAGATTCTCAATGACAGTGGGGTCGCACCTCTCCCTTCAAGAACGAATATGGTGTGAGCGCTTCTTCATCCCGTCTTGCAAACTTCACATGGAGCGCACAGTTATGTGGCCCGAGATGCCCAATTCCATCACCAATCTGTTCATGGCGAAGGGTTGGTATTATTTCCTCAATGAGCCACAGGGGGAGGTGTGGGCAACCCAAGTGCCAACTTTTTATAGCTCCCTCATCCGCACCGATCATAACATCTCTGAGGCTTATGTGGGAGGCATTCGTATCCCATTCTCCTTGGACATTCTCATCCATAAATTAGCAACAAAAGACGTTCCAAGCCCTTTTCCATGCATATAGCCCAACCACCTCCCTCCCCTTGATAAGGACATATACATGTCCTGTATTGCACTCGGCACACCGTGGGCTACCGAGACATTCTCGATGGGCCAGCTAAGCGATAAGGCGTGCCTCATCTTTTAAATTGTATGCGCGAATATAATCTAAACTTCCAATGACTCGGATGTTCGCTCACGTCAAGCAACCCTTGTTTATCACCTCTTTGCCCCAACACCCCGATCTACCCGGGCCAAATCATTTATAAAGGAATATTCTATGCGGTCGTGGACCAAAAGGGTAAAACCCCTATCCTGTATTCCCGGTTCATCACTTCCATCCTAGCGTACGCCGACATTGATCCTCCCACTGGTTTTCCTCGCCTTCCCAACCCTCTTGGGCAGGGTGCACATAGAAAAAGTCATAAGCAATGGGAGATTCTACCGGCACGAAGGGCAGCTCAAGATGATTCGGATGATGATGAGGGTGATGATGACGGGGATGGTGATGATGATGAGAGCGATGAGGAAGAGAAAGAGGAGGAGGCAGAAATTGTGATGCGTGATAGCGAGGAGGAGTACAATGAGGATGCCGATTCAGATTATATATCGGGAGGAAAAGATCTCACCACCCGGATTGTCTCTCTCGAGATGCGTATTGAGGGGTTTATGACTGAGTATCGTGAAAACCTTTACGCATATCAACGCGACACTAGTATGATGGCGCATCTTCAGGCTGAGATGTATCGTTTGTCTATGGGTACGCCACCACCTACATATTTTTATGACCCATATGATCCTAACGCGCCAGGTAGCTCCCACCCACCGCCCCAATGAAGCCCGTGTATGGTATTTTGTGTGTTGGTTATTTTTGTTGCTTTTCGAATTGGTTGTATTTGCAGGTTGTTTTGTATCCACGTCTCTTGTAACACATGTTTGCTAGTTATATAAAAACCTGCATTTTCACTATTTATTCGTTTTATTTCTACGCACTTTTAATTCACTCTTAGTTGCATTTTCGTCCTTTTTGCTTGAGGACAATGCAAAAGTCTAAGTTAAGGGGGGTGACAAGTGCATATTTCTAAAACTTCACAAATTTTTAAAAAATGCCCCCCAAAAAATAAAAAATTTCAAAAATTTCCAGAAAAATTGAAAAATTTTGAAAGAGGCAAAAATATTTTTCTTCAAAATAAATGAAAATTGGAATTTAAAAGCTTCAAAAATGTCACAAATGTTTTTGTCTTAAGTTGTAAAAAAACTTCAAATGCACAAAGCCGAAATTGACCAAAGAAGGAAATTGAGCAAAAATTAACGACTTAACGAATAAGTGTGGAGATTAACCAACCCAATAAGAATTCAAACCTATCACTTTTTGAGAGTTTTTAAAATCAATCCGAGTTAATGGTTAACTCAAAGTTCGTTTCAGCGTTTTAAAAAGTCGTTGAGGATCTCAATACCTTTTCTTTGAACGGTTATGGGAAACATGCGAGATATTATCTTGAAAAATGCGCTAAACATATCTCTAAACTTAAATTAATCTCGAGACGCATATGATAAAGCATTTAGCAATTTGGACAATGAAGTAGGCCCTCGTTTGACACCCAAAAATACTGACCAGAAAAAGTAATGAAAATTTAATCCCTTTTTGCAACCCCAATTGAGCCTAAGAAATGTTTTCCTTTCATTTGATAACCCGAAAAACCCATCTGACCCTGAATTGTGAAAAGTGAAAAGTCAAATAATGACCAGAAAATGCATAAAAATGGGCAAAAAAAATAGAAGTATGCTTAGCAAAAATAAAAAAAAATAAAAAAATAAGCAAAATCCCGAAAAAGCACTAAAGGACATCATAAGATGATTTTCTAATTCCGAACTATCCAACCATTCCCATTTTACCCAAATATACCATACAAACCCAAGAACGTCCTAACCGAGTCCATATTGCGAAATTGATTACTGCATGGAGAGCTAATGCATAAAAGATAATAAGAGATATTAAAATGGTGTGACTAAGAGATGGTGTTTCTTGTTTCCCAATAACCTTTATCCGATGAAGAGATCTTTTCACCTCAAATATTTCGCCTTTCAATTTTGTGTGCGTTAATTTGTGTCCACCGTATTTACTCTTATATATCACGCATACCGAGAGAAAATATCCACATTCTGAGTGATTCGTTTGTGAGTGTATCCGTGAGATTTTGAAATCAAAACGACATGTCAAAAAATAACGTAATGATCAATTGGTGGAAATTTACGGTTTGATTTCTGGATTCAGACACACACACTATGATTTGAGACTTGTGAATATGATTTTAAGGTGATTATTTTTCTGGGGAGTTTAAATTGTCCTATATTTAGATATTTGAATTTTCTTGAGTCGAGAATGAATTTTGTGGGTATATTCACTGCAAACCCTCGCGAGACATAACTCGTCCTACTAGGGTAACCTAGGGGTTTAAAGGATTGTTATATAGACTAAATGTAATCGTTTGCTCGCGAAAGAGGTATTTTATCCCCAGTTAGAGTTTGACCATGCTTTTGATTATTTTACATTGCTTGGGACGATCAAAGTTCTAATTTAGAGGGCTTTGATTAGGCATAAATTCTTCTGATTTTTCTCATTAATTTAGAGGCTTTTATCACCTTGGGAGATGTAAAATGCGTTGATTTATCTCATATCTGTGATACTAACATCTTCTAACAAATATCCTGAGTTTTGTGTATTTCTCATAAATTTTTCATGTGTTTAATGCATTAGAGAAAGAAAGAAAACGAAAGAAAAGAAAAGAAGAAAAATCAAAATGGCAAAAGAGTAATTTGCAACTGGAATCCGGACGAGGACCCAAAATGAAAGTTGAAGACCTCGAGTCTACAAGCACGTAGGAAGAAACCGCATCCAAATCCGAGTCCTGAAGCAAAATGAGTCTTGAAAGGTGCGAGATAATTATGAGAAACTAATGAGAAAATGAAGAGAAATTGATCCAAGGACCCGGACCGATCCAGATTTCATCATAAACGAATCGATCCGGCCCCTTGAAGTCACTATATAAGTTTTGTGAAACGAACCGATTCGGATTCCATCGAAAATGAACTGATCCGGGCACTTAAACTTACTGTATAACATCTGTGAAGCAGACCAATCCGATATAACAAAGAAACGAACCAATCCGGTACACATCGGACCGAACTGAAATATTAGGCTGGACCGGTCCGGAGGTTTAATTTTGTAATTATCCTGTTTTCCAGCTAAAGTCTTGCATGGCTAAAACTCTTGTAATTTCGTAGGTTATTTATTCAAAACGACTCCCAAACATGGGAGAGATTATTTTTACATAGTTTTAGAGAGAGAATGTAGAGAAGAACCCTAAAAGCTCATAAATTACAGTTGTTAGTTCTCGATTACAATTTTTACACTAAAGTTGATTTCTTTCTCTTCTCTATTGTTTGATTTCAATAATTCCTGCTTAATTAGTTTATTTTCAGTAGATATTACATTTTTATTCTTCTTTAGAAGTAATTTCATCATGAGTTCAGTAGCATGTACCATGGAAACCCTAATTTTTGTTAATTGCACTATGCTAGGCTAGACTTTTAGGGGTTGGGATGCATGAACCCAACTCGATGTGGTTTGCATGTGTCCAAAATTAGGTCAGTGAATTAAGTAAATGATCGAATCGTGTTGCGTGGTGTTCACAACCGTTGTAGGACTTTTGATCTCGTTTTCCCTATATAACTTGGATGCTTAAGAGTGAGACACATGTGTAGCTACTACGACATCGCTTTATTCGTACATTTGATTATGTATGATGCGAGCTAGTACCCTCATATTGTGACACCCCGCTTAAAATAATAACGAGTGGCCAGCCTTATACTAAAATAAATCAGGAATTTCAAGTGAATCAATCTCAGCATGAACTGAAGATACTAAAATAAACACAGTTAACTACCCATTACTAGAAAAAAAGGGTGCCAAAAACAATTTAAAACATACTATGCAATAACCAACCAACAGTATAGTAACTACTGAATGTGACACCCCGCCTAATTAACCCCGGGTGATCAGTCCTAAATTAAGTTATAACAAGTTTCTCAGTTGGATCATCCTTAGCATCACTGTCGTCTTTTTAATTACTAACCACCTAAGTGAGAAAAATTAGACCGGTGTCAAGTTTTATCTTTAATTAACTCAAATGTAATCTCATGCGGAAAATAAAAAACGCAATTAATCACGATTAAATAAAACTACCATACACAAGTTAATGACTAACCGAATAAACCATCGTCCCAAAAATCCAACAAATATAAAATAAAGACAAGTAATCAATCTCAACAAGTCTAACAGAAATTAAATGAACTGTGAGCGACATGCTCGAAATAAATGATACAAGTCTCTACACTAGAATGCAAGAATGAGGCGTCTATCAAAACTCCCGCAACATCCACATATGCTGCAGTAACGGATATCCTGAAATAGAGTCAAGCCTGGCATCCCTGTGGTTGGACACCTAAAAGGGTTTTTTTTAAATTTATATAGCAAGGGTTAGTACCCAAAAACATTTGAAAAATATTTAGCAAATGATTAACTTGCAGTAATAAATAAATATGCATGCTCTTCATATTTTAGTTAGTGCCGCACTCCCTTGAGGATATCCTCACCTCTCCTCTAAAGTGCACTACTAACGCCTTCATTTAATTTACCTAGATCCTACTCTCCCGACCCAATAACTTATGTAACCCCTTGCAATTTTCCTACTCTAACCGAGTATGTTTTAAATCATGATTTTTAAGTTATTATAAACATCAACTTAATTAAATCATTTCCCCTTTTTAATTTCATATAACACTCACACCTGTTATGCACACAATACATTTTACACTTGTATTAATTATCCCATATATAATTATTTACCTAATTACATATTTAGTCATATTGCAGTATTCACAAACATACTGAAATAACATTTAATACTAGTATTTTCCCCGAATCAAGTCTCACCGGGTAGAAATTTCCTAAAGTGCTATCCCACTAGGCGTAATCACATACCTAGTTACCCCAAGTCAGAATTTCTTACTAACTTGGTTAAAGTAGATACATTGGAGGCGGTCATATTCCTTCCCTGAAAGTGAGATGCACCTCACCCATATAACGGACGCTATGACCTGGGATTTTACTCGCCCTACTCCTCAAGATAAGGGATTCACCCACTACGCACAACCTCCCCCTATAGCACTAGAGAATATAATAATAATAATAATAATAATAATAATAATAATAATAATAATAATAATAATAATAATAATAATAATAATAATAATAATAATAATAGTAATAGTAATATCTATCACTGATATTAAAGCACACCCATATATATATATATATATATATATATATATATACCTATACTATCGCACACCGTATATATATATATAAATGTAAAATATCCCGGTTATACCGTGTACTAAGTCCGTAACACATGCCTATTCCGTTCTTATAATGAGTTTGTGGCCCAACTCGAATTATTAATTAATTTACACATTAATTTCTTTTGATATTGCCCTAACCAATATATATCCGGACTTACTTTCGTGGCCCGAATTAACACCACCCGAGTATCAATTCCCGACTCTAAATTATTTAGCCTTTACCTAAATAAAATTTTTATCTCGGTATTTTCTCAACCGTTATTCCCGGACTTGATCACTATATCCATATTTAATTCTTTCGAACAACTTTCAAAATTTCAACCTTAGTGTGTCACACCTAATTTCTCCATAACCCAACAAATTTTTAAATTATGATGTCACACTAAGCCGCCTTCAAATTCTAATTAATTTTATTCACTATTAATTAGATTTTAAATCCATCTATTAATTACTCACCAATTTAAGGCATGGAAAAATGTTAAATTAAATTTTTCTCTATATAAAGGAAAACTGGGCGAACTGTCAGAATCTACCGACCATCGATTGATCGACCCCAGACCTTCGATCGATCGATCGAGCAGGTCTTCGTCTTCTTCACGAATACAGATTCAGCTATGGACGAATTTTTTAAAGTCCTAATTTCTTCTACAAGAAATCTCAAGTCCTCTTAACAATAATACATGTTAGAAACCTTACTAGGGATCTCCAAAATATCCACCAACATCATTAATTCGTCCATTATCTACTGATTTCTAAATTTGGGGAAAAATTCATCTTTAACCTTTAACCCATTTACACACCAAATTCCTTCATCAAATTTGTTTCTAATTATCCAGATATCATCCTACCAGATATATATCAACTTATAATTATCAGTTTATACATGAATCCTTACCCAAATTCGTAAGTCAGATTATTGTTTTCAAAATCCCATGTTTATGCCATTAACACCCAAAACGAATTTCAATTAAACACCTCACATAAATATGAATTGAAAACAGATTCAATACTACAGCAAGTCATCCACTTGCCTTCGGTTTTGTAGAGTCTGATTTTGGAGATGAATTCCAAGGTTAAAGATGACTCTTGTTGGCTCTCTTGTGATCCCCAAATCTGCCTTTAACTGCTATTAGGGTTCCTTAACACACTAAGACTTTTTCTAAACTTACATCAGTCGTTTCCTTATTTCTTCTAATTTATCAATTAACCTAAATCCCGTTTTTTGCCTAATGGGCCAAGCCCAAGTGACCCAAATGCCCCCGTGTGGGCCCGGCTATGCCTAAAAATGTCCCGTGACCCGTTTACTACCCCCGGGTACACTTTTTCGACTATCTCGACCCATCTAAACTCAACCGTACACTCAGAATTGGCATCCAAATTAATTTATAAAATACTTATTTCGCACCCGAATTAGTCTATACCGACTCCCGGCTGAAATAAGCACATATCCCGTCATTAATATTCGAAATGACGCAATTATAATATTACTATTCACTTAGTAAATAAGTTTTCCTTAAATATTAACCATTCACCTCCCGATTAATATTTAAATAAAATTTCCCTAATTAATTCAATTAAAATTACGACTCACACAAGTAATTTTAAATTTCCGAATTAATTAAATATTTAATGCATGAAAATACGGGGTGTTACATACTCCCCCCTTACAAAGGAATTTCGTCCCCGAAATTAGGTCATCCTGTGATGAAAAGCTCTGGATATTGTTCCAGCATATCCTCCTCCCGCTCTCAGGTAGACTCGTCAACGTTGTGATGAACCCACTGTACTCTAACTAGTGGAACAACCTTGGATCGTAACTTCCGCTTGCTATGGTCCAGAATATCCACCGGTCTCTCCTTATTTGAGACGTCTGGCTGTAAATCAATTTCCTCGAGTGGAATGGGCCAGAAGTCCCTCTCGCTCCTGCGATATTCTTCAGCGATGCCACATGGAACACGTCGTGTATCCGCTGAAGGTGCTCCAGTAATCCCAGACTGTAGGCTACAGGCCCCACCCTCTCGATAATAGGGAAAGGTCCCACGTACCTCGGTGCTAACTTACCCTTCTTACCGAACCTCATCACCCCTTTCATAAGGGACACCCGGACCAATACCTGATCCCCAACCTCTAACTCCACATCTCTCCGTGAAGCATCAGCATAACTTTTCTTCCTATCCTGAGCTATCCGAATCCTCCCTCAGATCAGCTCTATCTTGGCCGATGTCTCCTGAACAATCTCTGACCCCAATAGTTTGTTATCCCCCACCTCTAACCAACAAGCGGGTGAATGATAAGGTCTCCTGTATAGTGCCTCGAATGGTGCCATACCGATCGTGAATTGGTAAGAGTTATACGCAAACTCTACCAGAGGAAGATATTTCTCCCAACCTCCCCCGAAGTCTAATATGCACATTCTGAGCATATCTTCCAGCATCTGATTGACTCTCTCAGTCTTTCCATCAGTCTGTGGGTGATAGGCTGTACTCAAACGTAACTCCGTGACCATGGCCTCCTAAAAACTCGGCCAAAAGTGGGCCACAAAGATCTTGTCCTTATCTGACACAATATTTATCGGTACCCCGTGCAGCTTAACAATCTCTGCTATGAATAGCTGTGCATAACACATCATCTCAAAGTTTGTGCGAACCAAAAGGAAGTGGGCCACTTTGGTCAACCGATCCACAATGACCCATATGGAATCGTGACCCTTCTGCGATGTCGGTAACCCTGTAATGAAGTCCATGGAGATGATCTCCCACTTCCACACGGGAATTTCAATTGGTTGTAGTATCCCTGATGGTCTCTGATGGTCAAATTTCATAAGCTGACACGTGGCACATTTCGAAACAAACTCTTCTATATCCCGTTTCATTCCTGCCCACCAATACTGCCTCCTCATATCCTGATACATCTTATACCCACCGAAATGTACCGCGAATCTCGACCCATGAGACTCTGTCATAACAGCGTGCCTCAACTCCTCATCCTCTGGCACAATTAACCTTCCATTAAGGCGTAAGCCACCCTCAGAGCTGACCGAGTAACCCTCTGCTCCCTCAGCTAGAAACTGGCTCACCCTATCCCGGCAGGTCTGATCCTCTACCTGAGCCCTCACAACTCGCATAATGATCTCAGGCGTGTTGGATAATGCTGATATACAAGCCCTGGCTACATCATCCTCATATCGAAGTTCTCTCCACTTCGCTTTCCAGACTTCTGATATTTCCCCAGTCGGTCTCCGACTCAATGCATCTGCTACCACATTAGCCTTACCAGGATGATACTGAATATCAAACCGGTAGTCTTTCATGAATTCTAGCCATCGCCTCTGCCTCATATTCAGATCCTTCTGAGTGAAGAGATACTGAAGTGATTTGTGATCCGTGAATAACGTGAACTGCTCCCCCAGAAGATAATGTCTCCATATCCTCAAAGCAAAAATGACCGCTGCTAACTCCAGGTCGTGAGTGGGGTAATTCCTCTCGTGGGGCTTTAGCTTCCTAGACGCATAAGCTATAACCATTTCCTCCTGCTGAAGCACACCCCCAAGTCCCTGTAAGGATGCTTCAGTGTAAACTCGATACTCTACTCCTCCTTTGGGCAATGCAAGCACGGGTGCAGATGTCAACTTGTCCTTTAACTCATCGAAAGATAATTGACAATGATGACTCCAAGTGAAAGTTACCCCTTTTCAGGTCAGATTTGTCAAAGGGCCCGCAATCTTTGAGAATCCTTTGATGAACCGCCTGCAATAACCGGCCATTCTTCGAAAACTGCGCACTTCTGTCGATGTCGTGGGCTGCCCCCACTCCCTCACCGCCGATACTTTACTCAGATCCACCGCAATACGCCGGTCTGACACCATGTGGCCAAGAAACTGAACCTCCTATAGCTAAAATCCACACTTATCGAATTTGGCATAGAGTTGGTGATCCCGTAATGTTTGTAACACTATACGCAGGTGCTCTGCGTGCTCCTCCTCGGTACGCGAGTAGATCAGAATGTCATCAATGAACACGATGACAAACTGATCAAGAAACTCCCTGAAAACCCTATTCATGAGGTCCATAAACACTGCTGGTGCATTGGTGAGCCCGAATGGCATCACCCTGAACTCATAAGATCCATATCGCGACAGGAAAGCGGTCTTAGGAACATCCTCCTCTAGGATACGTAGTTGATGATACCCTGACCTCAAGTCGACCTTAGAGAAGTAAGACGCCCCTCTAAACTGGTCAAATAGATCATCAATCCTATGCAATGGATACTTATTCCGTATTGTGGCCTTGTTCAGCTCTCTATAGTCCACGCATAATCGTAGTGATCCATCTCGATTCTTCACAAACAATATCGGTGCACCCCACGGTGATGTACTCCGTCGAATGAAACCTTGACCCAAAAGCTGTTGAATTTTCTCTCTCAACTCACGCATCTTTGAAGGGGCCATACAGTATGGGTCCCGAGCAATTGGCCTCGTCCCCGGGGCTAAATCGATTACAAATTCGATTTCCCTGCTAGGTGGCAACCCTGGTATCTCCTGAAACACGTCCTCAAAGTCTCTCACCACTGGGATTGATTCCAACGGAATAGACACCTCATTTGAGGTTTCCTCCTCAATGTCATATAAGTGTGTGTGTGACCCTCCCTCAGGTAGTGGCATTGCTATCAAGAACATCTCCTACCCTGGAATGGAGAACACGATGGTCCTCTCGTAGCAATCCACCGTCGCCCGATAACCTGTCAACCAATCCATACCCACGATGACATCGTACCCCTCCATATCTAACACCAAGAGGTCTGCTGCTAAACTAAGTCTCCCAATCAAAATGTCCACATCCCGACAAATTGAGTGTATCGTAGCCCCGCTGCCTACTGGCGACTCTACACACATCCGAAGATTACCCGTGGTCTCTAGTAGTCCGGACCGTTTAGCAAAATTAAATTTAATGAATGAATGCGATGGTCCCGTATCAAAAAAGAATACTACCCTCATAACCATGAATGAGAAACATACCCTCAACTACTGGCGGTGCTTGCTGCACCGGAGGATTGGGAACATCCCGGATGTTATACACACGTCCGTAGTGCATCTTCCCCTGCTGCGGTGGGGTGAGTGCTGCTGGCGGCATCTGCCCCCGTTGCCCCTATTGGGCCTCCTGTTGTTGACCCCTGCCCCTCTGTGGGCACTCCCTCTTAAAATGTCCTGGCTGGCCACAAACAAAACAGCGTCTCTGACCATCCCCTTGTCGTTGTCCCTGTTGGTCCTGGCGCGGCTGGCCTTGGCCCTTTGGCCTTCCCCATTGTTCCCTTGGCCCTAACGGCCCTGCAGAACCTGCTGCTCCTGATTTGGGCCCGGCTGCCCCTGTCTGAACCCCTGTCCTCCCGGTCGGAACCCACCAGACTTAAACTTTTTAGCCTGATTCCCTTGCTGACTGCCCGTCTGCTGCTGAGCACCACTTGTGTCACCACTAGTAACTGCCTTGCCCTGTTGGCTCGGCTCCCCTGTTCTCTTGCTCCCTTTCGCATGGAAGCGATGATCCTGGCAGTGTACAAGTGAGGCATTAACGACATCTTTATACGTCACTAACGTCGGATTCCCAATCAAATGTTGCCTGATCTTCCAGGCTAAACCGTCCATAAACCTCGATTTCTTTCGCTCCTCATCGCTCACCTCATTTGGCACAAAGTTTGACAAACGGGTGAACTCTTCCTCATAGTCTACCACTGATCGGTCACCCTGTACTAAATCACTGAATTTCTTTCTCATCTCGGCCTCTACTGCTGGTGGAAAGTATTTGCGGTCGAACTGCACCCAGAACTCTGCTATCGGTATCACGTCTCGCTCATCGGTGGTGGTAACTGACTCCCACCACTGTAAGGCTGCCCCCGATAGACGAAAGGTAGCAAGCATCTATTTTTGTACCTCGGTAGACTCCATCATGCGCAGATGGCGCTGAATATTCTTCTTCCAGTCACAAGCCTCTACTACATCTGTGCTACCCCGAAACTCAGGTGGGTGACCCTTCTGAAAGGTCTCCCTAGCTCTCTGCCAAGATGGTGGCCCCACTGGTGCCTGAACTGTTGGTGCCACTGGAGGCGGTGCCTGGGGCTGTGGAAAGTGAGCTGCCATAGCTCGCATTGCTGTTTCGACCGCCTGGGCCACTATCACTGCCACCTGAGTAGTGGAAATCAACTCGGGTGGGGGTGGGGGTGGCGGTACCTGTGGCTCCTGGTGATCTTCCTTGACCTCATCCCTAGCCTCATCCCTCTCCGCTCTCAGTCTCCTCGGTGGCATCTGAAATAGATTGAATCGTATAAGTACACAATTTACACAAAATATTCATAGCATAAATACGATATCTCACAAGCGAAAAATGAATCAACAGTTCTAATAATAGGGCTCTTTAATAACCGAGTGCTACACTGAAATGTAGGAAACCGCACAGATCCTAAGGACACTAGAACCTGATGCTCTGATACCATCTGTGACACCCCGCCTAATTAACCTCGGGTGATCAGTCCTAAATTATGTTAGAATAGGTTTCTCAGTTGGATCATCCTTAGCATCACTGTCGTCTTTTTAATTACTAACCACCTAAGTGAGAAAAATTAGATCGGTGTCAAATTTTATCTTTAATTAACTCGAATGTAATCTCATGCGGAAAATAAAATAATGAAATTAATCACAATTAACTAAAACTACCATACATAATTTAATGACTAACCGAATAAACCATCGGCCCAAAAATCCAACAGATATAAAATAAAGACAAGTAATCAATCTCAACAAGTCTAACAGAAATTAAATGAACTGTGAGCGACATGATCGAAATAAATGATATAAGTCTCTACACTAGAATGAAAGAATGAGGCGTCTATCAAAACTCCCACAACATCCACATATGCTCCAGCAACGGATATCCTGAAATAGAGTCAAGCCTGGCGTCCCTGTGGTTGGACACCTAAAAGGTTGTTTTAATAATTTATATAGCAAGGGTTAGTACCCAAAAACATTTGAAAAACATTTAGCAAATGATTAACTTGCAGTAATAAATAAATATGCATGCTCTTCATATTTTAGTTAGTGACGCACTCCCTTGAGGATATCCTCACCTCTCCTCTAATGTGCACTACTAACGCCTTCATTTAATTTACCTACGTCCTACTCTCCTGACCCGATAACTTATGTAACCCCTTGCAATTTTCCTACTCTAACCGAGTATGTTTTAAATCATGATTTTTAAGTTATTATAAACATCAACTTAATTAAATCATTTCCCCTTTTTAATTTCATACAACACTCACACCTGTTATGCACATAATACATTTTACACTTGTATTAGTTATCCCATATATACTTATTTACCTAATTACATATTTAGTCATATTTCAGTATTCACAAACATACTGAAATAACATTTAATACTAGTATTTTCCCCGAATCAAGTCTCACCGGGTAGAAATTTTCTAAAGTGCTATCCCACTAGGCGTAATCACATACCTAGTTACCCCAAGTCAGAATTTCTTACTAACTTGGTTAAAGCAGATACATTGGAGGCGGTCATATTCCTTCCCTGAAAGTGAGATGCTCCTCACCCATATAACGGACGCTATGAGCTGGGATTTTACTCGCCCTACTCCTCAAGCTAGGGGATTCATCCACTACGCACAACCTCCCCCTATAGCACTAGAGAATATAATTATAATATCTATCACTGATATTAAAGCACACCCATATATATATATATATATATATAAAATATCCCGGCTATATTGTGTACTATGTCCGTAACACAGGCCTATTCCGTTCTTATAATGAGTTTGTGGCCCAACTCGAATTATTAATTAATTTACACATTAATTTCTTTTGGTATTGCCCTAACCAATATATATCCGGACTTACATTCGTGGCCCGAATTAACACCACCCGAGTCTCAATTCCCGACTCTAAATTATTTAGCCTTTACCTAAATAAAATTTTTATCTCGGTATTTTCTCAACCGTTATTCCCGGACTTGGTTACTATATCCATATTTAATTCTTTCGAACAACTTTCAAAATTTCAACCTTAGTGTGTCACACCTAATTTCTACAAAACCCAACAAAATTTTAAATTATGATGTCACACTAAGCCGCCTTCAAATTCTAGTTAATTTTATTCACTATTAATTAGATTTTAAATCCATGTATTAATTACTCACCAATTTAAGGCATGGAAAAATGTTAAATTAATTTGTTCTCTATATAAAGGAAAACTGGGCGAATTGTCAGAATCTGCCGACCATCGATCGATCGACCCCAGACCTTCGATCGATCGATCGAGCAGGTCTTTGTCTTCTTCACGAAGACAGATTCAGCTATGAACGAATTTCTTAAAGTCCTAATTTCTTCTACCAGAAATCTCAAGTCCTCTTAACAATAAAACATGTTAGAAACCTTACTAGGGATCTCCAGAATATCCACCAACATCATTAATTCGTCCATTATCTACTGATTTCTAAATTTGGGGAAAAATTCATCTTTGACTTTTAAGCCATTTACACACCAAATTCCCGAGGTGTGAAAACATTTTAGCAAGTGCATTAAAATTCATAATAATTATAAATGCACTATAACATGATTTAAGTGGAGTCTCGCTCTCCAGAAAATCCAACTTACCTCTCAACTAGAGTGTGCACCTAACGTATGCACATTATCCTCAAAATAACTGCCCAACACTATCTAGGGACAATAATTAATCTAATCTGCGCCCAAATCCACACTCGCGTAAACCTTCATCTAAAATATAACCACCAACTTCCGATTCTCCCTTAAACCCAATTATGCGTCTAACATAACTTAATTTATAAATATACATATACATATACTCTTACTAGAATTATCGGATTCTAGTTATTGACATACATGAGTTATTAGCATCTAAATGCTAAGGACTAAACTTCTCCCAATTCTCAGCACTGCACTACGTTTCGTGCGTGGGACGTCTCGCAAGCGAAATCCAAACAAGGACCCCCCCCCCCCCCCCGATACACTA
This sequence comes from Sambucus nigra, assembly GCA_949130495.1. Classification (NCBI taxonomy): domain Eukaryota; kingdom Viridiplantae; phylum Streptophyta; class Magnoliopsida; order Dipsacales; family Adoxaceae; genus Sambucus; species Sambucus nigra. Next base: position 242,124,102 of record OX422213.1, on the reverse strand, counting down.
CTCCTTGACGGTGTTGATTATCAAGATTCATTATGCCCTCAATGCAAGACGCATATAACCCCCAAATTACTTATTTAATATATAGGACTAAACTTCTCCCAACTCCCAACAGTGCACTGCGTTTCATGGGTGGGACGTCTCGCAAAGCGAAATCCAAACAAGGAACCCCCCGATACACTACTCCTCGACAATGTTGGTCGTTAAGGTTCATTATGCCCTCGGTACCCCACAATTACTACAAATGCATATGGGGAGCAATAATATCTAATCACATAAATAAGATAATGCTCCAACATTACTCTAATTAAAAAGCACAAGCATTCAATCCCAATAATTAAGTACACATAACACACATAGCATACATATAAATATCCAAAATCCAATCACACATGGATATACAAAATACTTCATAATGTTGTCATCTTTCAGGAATTACTCACTTTATTCCAGGTTACCATATATCGGACTATTATCACACCACCATGGTAATAAAACAAATCACGACGTAACGGGAGCGGTCATAGTTCCTAACCAGAAAGTGAGAACGAATCATACCCAAGACTTCTCTCCCCCAAATAAAATCACACAAATAATAATGGACGACTATGACCTGGGGATTATACGCACCTTGCTCCTCAAGCCAGGGGACTCACCCACATCGCAAAACTTGCCATGATATCACTGGAGGGTATGCTCACACAATAAATATACATATATCGTTCACACAAGATATATAAATATAATCCCGTCATATAAATTCTAACCATCACACAAGGGATATAAAATTATGCCATATAGGTATACATACTATATTACGCCCGTATATAAAGGAAGTGAATTCATTTATATTATATAACACTCACTATACTAACCGCTGCTAACTCGCATACCTTCCCACAATTTCACAATACGATATCTCACTTTAAGCTTATTTATAACACCTATGAAATGAAAAGTCTCCCGATTAAATCAATATATTAATGCTATCACATTTGTGATTTAATCCAAAAGTCCAAAGTCGCTAAGCGCATCCTGCTTCTCTCTTATAGACCCACAATTATCTCCATATAGTAAACTCAATGATAGTGGGATTTCCCACAAATCGATACGATAATCACCAATCGATATTCTCTCAGAATAAATCAATATGACCCCAATAATTTATCATAAGGGAAACTCCCTAAAAGTCTCCAAAACATACTTCTCATGACTTATATGAAGGTTCCCAATCGATAAACCCAAACAAAATGGAGCGAAACTCACTTTAGAAAAACCTCACAAAAACAGCCTTGTTTTCGAATCGATTCGGCCCCTCCGAATCGATTCGGCCCCAGCGACTTGATTCCGCCCAAAGGGACCTCTAAGTCTGCTATATACCTAATCTATTCGCAAGGGGCAAATCTATTCGGCCCTAAAGACATGTAGGTTCTGCAACACGCCGAATCGATTCGAAAGGGGCGAATCGAGTCGAAATGTTCAGCAATCTACGAATGGGTTATTTTCTCCAAAACCCCAAAATTCCAAAAATCAATTATATCAACTTCTCTCCATCAATCATAAACCCAAATATATATACAACATCAAAACTCATCATATTTCTACCCAGCAAGTTTTAAAACCCAAAATCCATATACCCAAACCTCAAATGCAAGATTTTCCCAAAATCTAGGTTTTGACATTTTAAACCCAAAATCCATAATTTTATCCACAAATCATGAAATAAAAGATGCACAAGAATTATTTAGCAAGTTTAACCACTTGCCTAAAAGTTGTAGAGTCTGCATCTTCCTTAAAATCACGGATTGGCCGGAATCTCCAAGCTTTTCTCCTCTTTCTCTTCTTCCTTTCCTCTTCGCTCTTTCTTTCTAGGGCTTTCTCTTTCTCTCTAATGAGATTTTCAATCTCCCGTAGGCTTAATAAGACTTATCACCAAAATACCCAACTTTAAATGATAATACACACTTTAAATGACACGGTTACTTTAATTCGAGCCAAACGAACTTAAAATATTCCGAAACCCAAATAAGACCCAAGTACAGTCATTTAGACTATATCGACCCTTCCAGAATCAACCGCACACTCAGAATTATCATTCGATATACTTTCTAACATCTTCAAATTTTGACCTCAATTGCCAAATTAATTATTCTCCAATTAAAGTAATATTTATTTCTCCCAAAATAATTAAATTATCAGTCCCAAAAATCGCGGGGTATTACAGACTTCCCCACTTACAAGAATTTCACCCCCGAAATTAAGCTAAGCCTAGTACTCCAAACTTCAACAAGCTCCTGCCACACCTATCCTCAAGACCACTATACATATTCCTCCCACTTCTCACTGTGAATCAGTTTAAGTTTAAAACCAAATCTTCTAATCAGGGCGCCCATACACCCTGTACCTGAGCTCTACTCATATAAACATAACCCGACTTCACTTAGCCTCAAATCGTATAATAACTCGAAATAAATTAATCCATTTTAACATACTATTTTTTAATAAAAATTTTGAAATGTCCAAAGATTTAACTCTTCTCAATTCCTGACATTCACTACTTTCACACGGGGGAGGTCTTGCAAGAGAAATCCAAACAAGGAACCCTCCCAATACACTACTATGTAGCTTTGTCGGGGATTGAGATCAATTAGATTGGGACTAAAGTTTAAAAGAAATATTTTTGAAATCATTTTGATATTTCCCGAAGGCCTATAAAACAAATTTTATTTTGAAAACAGTTTATGTTAAAAACAGTTTATGTCTTTCAACATCCAAATAAAATACCTTATGCCCAAGACACAAGGTGCTAAAAATTACCATACTCCGACTAACATATAGTTCTCAAAACTAGAATAACTATGAGCTAAATCCCTCGCTCAACAATAATCCACTAAACTCTTAATCTTTTCAGTAACAATAATCCCTCACATCTTAACAAAACATTGCCATACGCTAGGCTCTTCCATAACTGGAACATTACATATATATAGGTCTATCACAACTATAAAATAATAGCTTTCAACGCATTACAATGATTCCTACGATCAAAACAAAATCATAACTCTCTACTAGCACATCAATAAACAATCTACTCTCCCAAATAATCTAAGAGCCTCGCTTGCTCGCTCGTCCCTTTCGGGTCATTCCATACAGAATAGGGTTATTACAATTTACCACTCATTAAAATTTTACATACGATACTCCCAATCCCTCTCAAACATAATCTCAATTATAAAGGAAAATAATTTACATCATACCTCTCTAGTCCGACTACGTCTCTTCATCGATGGGTTCCCACTCAAAATCCCCCAGCCTAAAATGGCCTTGGACCTGCTGTAGGGGTTTCACATCCAAAACCTCCTCAAAACGTTGCCCTCTACCTCTTTCGGGACAATCACTCTTCCTATGGCCTATTTCTTTACAAAAGAAACATCTACCAGCAAATCCTCCCTGCCCATCCTGAGGAACAAAACGTTGTTGCGACCCTCGATAATCCTGCTTGTACCCTATTTCTTTACTGGAATTATCTTTACTAGACTTACTTGATGAACCCAAGTCTCTAAAGTTCTTACCCCTTTGCGAACGAAGACGATATTCCTGACACTGCATTCACTACCTCGGCGAAAGTCACTAATGCTGGGTTCCCTAACAAATACTGCTGAATTCGCCAATCTAAACCTACCATGAACTTCGCTATACGCTTCTCCTATGTATTTACCTCATCGGGCACTAAATTCGACAATCGATTAAATTCTTCCTCGTACTCGGCCATTTTTCGATCACCTTGAAATACATCTAACAACTTCTTCCTTATTTCCTTCTGGATCACAGAAGGAAAATACTTTCGGTCAAAGAGTTCCTAAAAATCTGATATGAGCAATTCATCTCTCTGCTCCGATGTGGTAATTGATTCCCACTATTGAAGAGCTGCTCCCGTTACCTTAAAGGTGGTGACAAATTTCTTATATACCTCGCTACATTCAACCATACGAAGGTGTCTTTGCATACTATTCTTCCAATGACTTGCAGCCATCGCATCAGCTCCCCCTGAAAACTCTAGAGGATGCCCCTTCCTAAAATCTTCTCACACGCTTTCCCACGTAGACAACCCTAGGTGTGCTTGAACTGCAGGTTGATGTGCCATTGCAGAAATGGCAGCAGTTACTGCTTGTGCCATAATATTGGCAACTTCAATTGTGGTCATAGTCCCTTGAGGTATTTGGGGTTCCATATTCTCATCCCCTTTATTTGCCTTTCCTGGACGACCTCTTTTAGGTGGCATCTGAAACAAGAACAATTGTATCAGAATGCCTTTCAAATGATTACACATCGTAGAATAAAATATAGACGTGTGAACACAATAGTCCTAATAATAGGGCTCTACATCAAGAACGCTTATGGGAGAATGCAGAGAACCCATACAGATCCTAAAGACACTAGAACCTGATGCTCTGATACCACCTATGACACCCCGCTTAAAATAATAAGGGGTGGCCAGCCTTATACTAAAATAAATCAGGAATCTCAAGTGGATAAATCTCAGCATCAACTGACGATACTAAAATAAACACAACTAACTACCCATTACTACAAAAAGAGGGTGCCAAATTTTTTTAAAAACATAATATGTAGTAACCAACCAACAGTATAATAATTACAGAATAATGATAATGAATACACACATACTGAGATAAAAGAGAATAGCTCTAAAGTACACCAAAAATACACAAAAGGAAATACTCGAATATGTTGTCGGGTCACAGATAATACAACAACTGTGAAAAGAAATATAAAAAAATGCTACAACTACAACTCTAGGTTGTAAATCCTATATACAAATTGAATCCTAATCGAGATATACAAAGATAGGAATCGACTATATCAAAAATCTCGCAACAGTCCGCAACTGCCACAGCTTCCACGAATACACTGGATAGATAACATCAATGGCGTCCTTGCGGAGGAACACCTAAAATAATACAATATATATAGCAAGACGAAATATAAACGAGTCAGATCCTGCGGTGTGAAAACATTTTAGCAAGTGCATTAAAATGCATAATAATTATAAATGCACTATAACATGATTTAAGTGGAGTCTCACTCTCCAGAAAATCCAACTCACCTCTCAACTAGAGCGCGCACCTAAACGTATGCACATGATCCTCAAAATAACTGCCCAACACTATCTAGGGACAATAATTAATCTAATTTACGCCCAAATCCACACTCGCGTAAACCTTCATCTAAAACATAACCACCAACTTTCGATTCTCCCTTAAACCCAATTATGCGTATAACCTATCTTAATTTATAAATATACATATACATATACTCTTACTAGAATTTTTGGATTCTAGTTATTGACATACACGAGTTATTATCATCTAAATGCTAAGGGCTAAACTTCTCCCAATTCTCAACATTGCACTACGTTTCGGGTGTGGGATGTCTCGTAAGCGAAATCCAAATAAGAAACCTCCCCGATACACGACTCCTTGACGGTGTTGATTATCGAGATTTATTATGCCCTCAATGCAAGACGCATATAAGCCCCAAATTACTTATTTAATATATAGGACTAAACTTCTCCCAAGTCCCAACAGTGCACTGCGTTTTGTGCGTAGGACATCTCGCAAAGCGAAATCCAAACATGGAACCCCCCCGATACACTACAGCTTGATAAGGTTGGTCGTTGAGGTCCATTATGACCTCGATACCCCACAATTACTACGAATGCATATGGGGAGCAATAATCTCTAATCATATAAATAAGATAATGCTCCAATCCAGTCATATAAATGCAAACCATCACACAAGGTATATATAATTACGCCATATAGGTGTACATACTATACTACGCCCGTATATAAAGGAAGTGAATTCATTTATAGTATATAACCCTCACTATACTAACCGTTGCTAACTTGCATACCTTACCATAATTTCACAATACGATATCTCACTTGAAGCTTATTTATAACACCTATGAATACGAAAAGTCTCCCGATTCAATCAATATATTAATGCTATCACATTTGTGATTAATCCAAAAGTCCAACGTCACTAAGAGCATCATGCCTCTCTCTTATAGACCCACAATTATCTCCAACTAGTAATCTCAATGATAGTGGGATTTCCCACTATTCGATATGATAATCTCCAATCGATATTCTCTAGGAATAAAACAATATGACCCCAATAATTTATTATAAGGGAAACTCCCTAAAAGTCTCCAAAACATAGTTCTCATAACTTATATGAAGATTCCCAATCGATAAACCCAAACAAAACAGAGCGAAACTCACTCTAGAAAAACCTCATAAAAATAGTCGTGTTTTCGAATCGGTTCGGCCCCTCCGAATCGATTCAGCCCCACCATCGAATTGATTTGGCCCCAGTGAATCAATTCGGCCCAAAGGGACCTGTAAGTCTGTTATATACCGAATTGATTACGAAGGGGCGAATCGATTCGTCCCTAAAAACCTGTAGGTTCTACAACATGCCGAATCAATTCGGGAGGGGTGAATCGATTCGGAATGTTCACCAAGCTATAAATGGGTTGTTTTCTCCAAAACCCCAAAATTCCAAAAATCAATTATATCAATTTATCTCCATCAATCTTCAACCCAAATATATATACAACATCAAAACTCATCATATTTCTACCCAACAAGTTTTAAAACCCAAAATCCATATACCTACACCTCAAATGCAAGATTTTCCCAAAATCTAGGTTTTGACATTTTAAACCCAAAATCCATAATTTTATACACATATCATGAAATAAAAGACGCACAAGAATTATTTAGCAAGTTTAATCACTTATCTCAAAGTTGTAGAGTCTGAATCTTCCTCGAAATCACGGATTGGCCGAAATCTATAAGCTTTTCTCCTCTTTCTCTTCTTCCTTTCCTCTTATCTCTTTATCTCTAGGTATTTCTCTTTATCTCTAATGAGATTTTCAATCTCCCGTAGGCTTAATAAGCCTTATCACCAAAATACCCAACTTTAAATGATAATACACACTTTAAATGACTCGGTTTCTTTAATTCGAGCCAAACGAACTTAAAATATTTTGGAACCCAAATAAGACCCAAGTACAGTCATTTCGACTATCTCGACCCTTTCGAAATCAACCGCACACTCAGAATTATCATTTGATATACTTTCTAACATCTTCAAATTTTGACCTCAATTGTCAAATTAATTATTCTCCAATTAAAATAATATTTATTTCTTCCAAAATAATTAAATTATCAGTCCCAAAAATCGCGGGGTATTACACATATATGTAATGCTTGAGATTAATAAAAATTGGATTTAATCAATTATTTAAGTCATATCTAGTTTTATAGACGGTAAATGTATTAGGGTCGGGGAATGCATTCTAACCTATTTCTCCCATTAATACTTAGTAAATCATAATCAACCTACTCTTGCAAGTTTAGTTTCATAATTAGTTTAATTAACTTGCATTTAGTTGATAGAAATTTCCCCACTTCAATCATCTATTTCATTTCTTTTTAGAATCGGGTTAGGGTTGACCGTCTTATCGTTCATCGTCACGAGTATTCGTCCTATTTCCCTATGGATTCGACTCCGTCTTACCGTGATTATTACTTACGCGGCAGGCTTGCACTTGATCCTGTATAAGCACGTACTTTAGACACATTTGTGGTCACGTCAATAGGCTCAGTAGGGGATCTACTTTTGACAGACTTGGCCCTATAGGTGACCTTCGAGACCCACTGTCTAGGTTTCGTAGTAGGGTATTATCAAGAAATATAGGGTGTGTTGACAAATGACCATCCTATGGCTGAGACAAGGAACAACGTGAAGTTAATAGCTGTCAGAGGATGACAGACCGAGAGGGAAGGGGTTAGCGAGAATGCTGCTCTTGTCGAGGGATACAATATCGTAGTGGCCGCAGACGACAAACCCTGAAATAGCTCTATTTAGAGATTATAGGACAATATTGGAGATTTAATGAAGATCCGAGACCATCTGCAGAGGGGTTATAATAAAGGGTTTCCATTTGTATCTAGTATTATGAACTATTCTACCCCGGCTAAGTTCAAGTCGTCGGTGGTGATGTCGAGGTATAATGGGAGTACTAACCCAGTTCATCTTGTTGAGACGTATCAATCTTCTACAGTTATCTTCTCGATCTCAGAAAAGATGAAATATCGAGTATTCTCATGCACTTTAATCGGTGTTGCACATGTCTGGTATACTTCTATTTTGAGAAACATAATAGAGAATTTTAAGTAGCTTGTAGAGAGATTCATACATAACTTTTGCTTTAGACGAATGAAATGAGAGTCGACTCTAGGTCTTGCCTCGGCTCTTCCTCTATCCTACCTACGTATCTCTTGGAAGTACCTCTCCCTAAGTGTGGGGTATTGTTCTACTAACTCATAGAGAGTCTTTAACATCTAAGAGGATGAGCTTAAACTAAAGTAACAAGGAGATAAAGGCTTGAAGGACACAAACAGTTCAAAGTTTGACTATTATTGACCAATGGATCAAAAAGGGGCAGTTGAATCATTTTCAACCAAGAACGAGTAAGAGCTAATTCACTGGAGTTGCACCAAAGTTAAATGGGTGGTTGATTAAGTGGGTAAATGAGGCTAAACAGTGACAGGAAACCTAACGGCAATTGCCTAACCCCCGTAACCACTGGAGAACTACTTACTAGTAACCCTAGAACTACCAACTGTGGTGGAAGAAAAACACAAAAACCACTGAAAAATATAGAAACCAGAAAATGGATCGAAAATAGAGGAAACCTTAAAAGGATGGTGACAGAGACTATCTAAAAGAGTTAGGAAGCAAAGAAAGTGCAAAAACCTCGCCAGGAAACACCTGGACAGGAGAAGAGAGGGATTGGTTCTGGAGAAAGCACAGACTTGCGCGCAATGAAGAAAATTTGGAAAGAGAAAATTGGTTTTTAAACCATTTAAATACTTGTTATGATTGTGCACAACTTCCAAGGCAGTCATCATTAGGGTACAACTCCCTAAGGCAAAGTTACAATCACTATTCTTGAGCCATGCCCCATTCTACACAATGACTTCCAAATGTCACTCAAGGCCCTCAGTCAATGCACCAGACCTGATATTTGAAGAGACGACTCATTAATGTCTGCCTGCAAATGCTTTATCCCTTGGTCTCCCACTCATATATAAGACTAAGGGCTAAGGGTGATTGATATACCAAGTATAGCCTCATCCACTAAGTGAACCAACTCGGCTAAGGCCGACCGGTACCAAAGCATCTAATAGAGACAGCTATGACTCGACTTCAAAATTTATAGTAAGCCCCTCATCCTCGGCCTCAACATAAGAGGACTCGTCCTCATCCCAGGACACATTCTAGAATATCAGCATTAACGGTTGTGACTCAGGCATCCTCGGCCTCATCCATCCTTTGGAAGATAAGGCTCAACCACAGACATTCAACATATTGGTCATCATATCATCAGAGAGTTGTATTAGATAACTCAGGCTCCACCTTGCCCCGTTGGCCGATGCTTGACAGTTGGCAGGGTGAATGGATTGGAGAATGCATGTAAGGGTGCGCGTGGATTGTAAACCCCATGTGCACAAAATCGTTATAACAATATCAACCCATTACAAGAGGGAATATTTGATCATCGTGACTTACATGTGACAGTGACAGATGGATCATCCATACTGGATGGAACATTCTATACTTGGGGGTTACATTACACCCCCTAAGCGGTATGTATACTTGTCTTATACATCTATGTAAAGGACCTCTAATTAAAAACTCTGCTAAACTTATAGCATAGAGAGAGAGAGAGAGAGAGAGAGAGAGAAAGCTTGAGTGTTCTATATCCCAAGGACATTAGAGCCCTCTCTTAGTGGATTTCACTCTCACACACACAATGGAGTAAGCCTAGATAGGCTGAACAACTTATATTCTATCTTATCACCTCTTCACCTCACCTACTCTTACATTTACATATCATTTTATACACCATTGTTATACTGGATTGAGCTTTCTTATTTACATTGATTTGGTGATAACATTTCTTATGTCATCATGTATTGTTGTACTAACTTTTGTTTTGCAAGTACGAATGGGTGAAGTTGATAAATACAATCACTCTCTATGCATTCCCCCAAAGGGTGTTGACGATTTTAGGAAGGCAAAAGAAAATTAGTGGTAAGAGGCCTATTTTTCCAGTTCAAATCGCCCGCTAGCCTATAACTTGGCATGGAAAATGGAAGACCTTCATGCCGAATCATTGACAATACTTAAACGGTATAATTGGTACTCCTTCTTGGCAAAACAATTTACGATTAACGATGACTTGGTACGAATATTTTACGCCTCATTAATTCAATGAAAGGCATAGAAACATATTTTTGGGTTCTATGTTTGTGGAGTGAGGATTACATTTCAGTGAAAAATATGACAGACCCAAACTCATTTTTTAACCTGTCTGATGAGGCAACCTTTGACCTGGACATCCTCATCGAGTATCTAGCGCCAGGAGAGGTTCGGACAAAGAAGATGTTTCGATCGACCGCAATACAGGATTTGTCGAGGCTCCTACACAACATTAATATGCATTATTTGATGTGATGAACAACCTTGTTGAGGTTCATCAAAATCAGGCAATCTTCCTCTATACCTGGCTAAAACAGTCCGAAGACATCAACCTACCCGCTACTTCATGGATCAGATGTATTTATCAATAAAGGAGAAGGCATGGAACGTCTCCCTTCCTTTTCCTGGAGTTATCACGCATATATACCATCTCACCAAATGTCCCAAGTATCCTTGTGATATAATAATGGAGACCAAGGGTCTCCTAACCAGGGATAAGATCAGGAGGTGCTTGATGCATTATTGGGGTGATCCGGTAGTCCAGAAGAGGCCGGGGATAGTGATAGAGGATGACAAGATGGAGATAAAAAGGGAAGAGCATGTATCAGAGCAGTATGCAGAGGTGCCACCCACTTTTTTCGATGACCACTTTGCGGTGTTCGAGGCATAGCAGGACCAGATATGGGAGGAGACCCAGCTGAGGTTGGCTACATTGGATTCGCGCCTTGACCAGGACCGTGCAGAGCAGTGTTAAGAGTTCCTGATGACGCAGGCCACGATGAGAGATTTATATATGCAGCAGCAGGGCCCGAACGCGATGCTCCCACCCCATTTCAGAAGTCCTTATAATCCGACTAACCGGGGATCCTCCAGTGGTTTCAACTTTAAGCAGCTTTATGGGGTCGTGGTTGTTTTTGTTTGGTGCAGTTTGTCGGTCAGATGATATATTGTATTTTCCTTTTTTTATTTCTTTTATTAAATTATTTTCTGTTGAACTCTGTGAAATTGGTAATGATAATTTAGTAATTGTTGAATTATTAGATCTTGATGAGTATACACTTTTTTAAATCATATGTCCACCATCATTTATCTAGTATTTGCACTTCAACCCCTCTATAATATTGTGACTTATGGCATGATTCATTTTAACTTAATCATTTTGGTACATATTTTTGTTTTTCTTATGTCTGTATAGCGCGCACGTTGACTCCCTCGGGAATCGCTCCAAATTGGGTTGATATCTTTCTATCCCTCTATTTCTCATAATGTCTTCAATTAAATTGAGGACAATGTGCGATTCATGTTAGGGGTGTGTTTAGGCATCTCAATTTCTTTCTAATCATCGTGATCCCCATATAAATATTTATATAAAAAATTCAAAAATTTTAAAAATTGTTTTCTTTATTCCTTTTCCCTTTCTTGGGCCTCTTGCCATTATTTCCTATGATAAATGCCATAATTGACCCACCCAATTGCTAATTTAATGATTCATTTTCTATTTCTTTCATTTTATTAAAATTTAGCCCCCATATTATTCATTATTAGCAATAAATTCATGAATTAAACCTTGAAACCCAGTGAGCACTTGTACATATTTTCTAAATGATTCAGTAGGAAAAATATAACTTGATATCTATTTGTTGCTTTGTGTACACTAAAAACCAAGTGATCTTTGGGGTTGTCTTCATTTATGAGTGTTTATACAATACTCTTTCCTCCTAGAACGTTGATTTCATCGGTAATCTAACTATTCTTTCAATTGATCGTTCATTATTTGAGTTCATTCATGAAATCTGTTAATTAAGCATGATTTTCAAAATTGTTTTGACTCGAGAATTGCGTAAACCTTAGGAAATGATCATAGGCCATCTTTTTTCTATCACTCATAATAACCTTGACCTCACCTTATATATCTCCTTAGTTAACCCCTTTGATCCTAAATATAGCCTTTTATTTTATTTCCCAAAAATACCTTAACCAACACTAAATTGGAGAGATACACCATACCCATTACCTTCAGTGGCTTGGTGGAATGTTACTGTTATGTGGTTATAATTAAGCAAGTGAGAAAACATGAAGTGAAAAATAAAAGAAAAATATGAGAAAAAAGAAGAAAATAAAGAGAAAGTTTATACATATTGTATTTAGTGTTCAATAACCTTTGTTTGCTCTCTCCAATTTCATATCCAATGCTTGTTATAGAAATCACTTTCCAATTTTAAAATTGCCCACAATATTCCATTATCTCGAGTTTTCATCCCGGGACACCTTTGAATCCGTAAATACACTTTTCCTTTCATAAACTTAACCCTAAACCTACATTACAACCCTATAAAAGTCCTATGTGATCCTAAGGTAAATGTGATTCAAAAGTTTAACTAATTGCGACAATCTGTGAAAACGCATTTCACTCTTTTAATGATGATATCCTTTCATTGAGATTGCAAAGTTTTTATTTTATATTTAGCGTTTTTCATTGATGGCATGTGCATGACCTAGTTTCCATTTACATTTACTCATTATGCCTGCATGTCCCGTGTGTTACCTCCCGTTCCGAATGCTTTTATTTATTGATTATAATATCCAAAGAGGCTTGAGTGGAAGCACGCTCTAATGTTTATCCGAGCTATAGGCATTTTTACCTAATCATGGCATTTGAATGTACAAACACACCACGCACATTTGAGGTTTCAATTCCTTGTAGTTATTCTTTTAATGTTGATGGTTTTGGATTATTGTGCAACATTCACGTTGCTTCGTTAATAATATGTTGAAATGTTTAGTTGTTGTTGACCTTGGCGTTTTAGGTTGGGCACATTTTGAGGAAAATTTTGTGTTTGTGGGTTTCATCCCTGAAAACCCTCACGAGACAACACTCATCCATTAGGATAACCTATGGGTATAATGGCTTATTGCATTCGCTAAATGCAACCGGGCGCCCGCGAAAGTGGAACTTTTTCTGTGTACATATCTTTGTTGTTCTTACCATTTTTTGTGTCAGATCTTGTTTTGTTTCATCACTGGTAACTAGCAATGTCTATGTTAGGGGGTGTTATTAGTTGCGAATATTGTATATTTGCTCCTGTTACTTATGCATGCACGCACATTTATGGTCTTTATTTCACTTATTAAAGCTGTTATAGTGTATAAACTTTATTTTTGACATATATATGTTTTTGCAAGGTTTATTTGAGCTTTTGTAAGGAATGGAATGCTAAACGGTGCAAGTGTGCTTTTCGAGGGAGTTACAACGCATTACGTAACTTCGGGGGCAATTTAGTCATTCCTACGTTCGAGTTTCGTGCTTGAACTCTTCACCGAAGTTGTATCTCTTCAAGTCGGCTTCATGTTCCTAACGACCAAGTTATGCTCAATTTACTCTGAGTCCCCTTTGTGTGGAACAAAAGGAGAAAGAGTGCAAGCTTTCAAGCCCCAGTTGACCGTCCCCGGACATGCGGTCGATCGAATTTTCTAATTTTGCCTATGCTTCGATCCAGGAGGTTTTCCAAGACCCATTCGATCGGGCTCTGGCCCGCGATCGATCGGCCCCCTAGATCTGCTAATCTCTTATGTAGACACCCCATTATGTTACCCCTTAAACTCTCCTTAGGTCCCTAGCACGTCCCTTCATCACTACAGACCCAGGTCATACCCCGAGTACTGACCTAAAAGCCATCAGGCACTACCAGGCTTCGTTTAACCAAAAGTCAAAGCCTTCAGCATGATCGAGACTGAATGAATCTTCGAAGGGCCCTGAATCCCCTTTCTAACGGTCTATCCCGTGCATGATTTTGACTTAATATGCGGACGAATGACCCATTTTCCCCCGAAACCTAATCTAGAGGCCACCGAATGCTCCCGGGCTCCGTTTCACCAAACACAACTCTTCAGCTCGACCGATACTGAATGAATCTTCAAAGGGAACTGAAACTCCTTTCCAATGATCCATCCCGTGTGCGATTCTGACTTACGGTACAGACGGACAATCCGTTTTACTCCGAGAGGTCACCAAATGTTTCCAGGGCCCGGTTGACCAAAGTCAACTCCTCGAACCGGGTCAAACTCTTTGGAATGTCATAGTATATATCCTTAACCTTTCCAATGGTCCGCCCTGTGCGCGATTTGGACTTACCATGCGGACGAACGATTCGTTCACGTTCGATGATTCCCCATCCAAAGGACTGATGAGTGCTTCCGAGCCACATTTGACCCAAAGTCAACTCTCGAATCCGAGAGCAGTCCAAAGGACTTTCGAAGGACTTTGAATTACCTTTCCAACGGTCTTCCCCTACGCGATTTGGATCAATGGTTTGCACTCTGCGACCGTTTTTCCGAAAAGGCCAGAAAGACACTACCAAACGGCAGGTCCCAGACCCTGCTATTGGTTGTGTGCCTAAACACACCTGCCGATTGGCAGGACCAGAGCTATGCCGATCGTCAATGCCCTGGGCCTATAAAAAGGAGGCCTTGACCTCATTGCAAAGGGAGCCCATATCTGATAGACATCACTCTCATAAAATCCAGAAAACCTCTCTCGAAGTCAGCGTTATTTCCACATCCAAATCCCTTTCCAACCTTCACTTCTCATCATCCTTTTCATCAAACTTGGTGAATTCACTACCCTCCATCATCATCCAAGAGCAAGGGTTGCTCTCCAACATTCAAGATCAAGCTCAAGATCTTCAAGAAGGTCAAATTCTCTCCATAAATTCTCATAAATTCGCATTAATTTGTTTTATTACTTAGCACTTTTATTCTCCCATATCACATATCCTAATATATTTTTTATTTAGTATTATTGAACATCTCTTATTTTTATACAAAAAAAAAAACAAAAAACAAGAAAAATAGGGTTTGCTCATAAATTCTAAACGGAAATTCTCACACTTTTCTTACACTTTTCTCACAACTAAAACACTTTTTTTACACACACACGCACAAATAAGAGAATCCCCCGATTGGATTTATGGGATAAACCCCACCCCTCATTTTGCATGCGAACTACGTGAACTTTGATGCCTTATGGGCTACGTAGGCGTCTCAGAGTAAAATCCGAGATTCGGGTCCTATTTTTACTTTTTCTCTCATTTTTTATTTTTCTCTAAACTCAATTCTCTTATATTCTATATATTTGTTCTTAGTAGCGTATTATCCCATATGCGTTATCGTTCCATCGTAATGATCAACGTAAGGATAATCGCGTAAATCTTATTTTCTAATATTATTTTTACATTCCAATGGATGACTCGCTTTAAATCTTCCATGGTACAAGTCGATGACTCCTATCTCCATTATATATACACATGCACACATATCACGCCGAAAATAAAGGAAAATAGCAAAAATCCATGAGAGACCTCAAGGGAGGAATGAGTGCCTAACACCTTCTCATTTCGTAACTTAGCTTCGGACCCTTTTCGAATCATTTTGGTTACGTATGCATCAGTATGTCTTTGGATGTTGTCCTTCAGGATGGATCCCTTTCTTTTGTCTGTTTTGAGTAAAATAGACTGGCGACTCCATCTCTCTACATTTTTCACCTCATCAATGACGCCAGCCGAAGTGCTCCCGAGAGGGACGCGCAGGACCTAGGATCCTCACTCTGCCCTCCCGCCGCGAGGATCGGGGATGGCCACAGTGGCGACTCCTCTGGGGACTTTTATTTTGAGGCTAGACTCTATTTACATGAGTGTTATGTTTGCTTATATTTTCCCCCATTTTTGCATGCTCCCCTTTTCCATGTGCCCCCCGTGCTTATGCTTCTATTCACACACTTGTAGAAAATTCTCCACGTACACTTCGCACCACGTGCACCTAGAATCATATATATCCACATATTGCACGCATCACCCATCCATACTTAGAGTACCATTGGTACCCGAACTTTGCTCCCCGTTTGGCATGATCGAAAAAGACATTCTCATAAGATACTAATAAGAGAATCACACATGATTCACACAACATCACCAAAGAGCATTGTTATTGAACAAATTTTGTCCAGTAACTGGAGGGTCACTTCGTGATGGGCGCTGGTCCGGCAGGGCACAGTTAGCCCAAGCGATATGTCTCTTACCTTCCATTGACCAAATACCTTCGACGTATATTGAACGGTTCCCCCGTATCGTACCGCTTGACCGAAGTCATGACGGGAGGTATATCGCAGGGAATTTGTTCACGTACGCCGAGTTTATCGAATTTGCTCTCACACGTACCGTCCCCCCGAGGTATATGGTGAGGCAATTCACGTACACTCAGGTATATCAAATTTGCTTGCCCACACATACCGATTGCCCGCAAGAGTAAGACGTATATCATGGAAGTCACGCCAAAGGGGGGAACCCTTTCCGATTCACCTAAATTGAGTACCCGAATATAGGTGTCAAGCCTACGACACACATGTTAGATCGTCGATTTCTATCCAAAACTCTGTCAAAATTCCGGGTCAGCCTGTCGCTCAAATTTTTACGCATTTTTAAAACGGGACCCTATCCGTGAGCTTGGTCACAAGTCCAGCCATAGCTTTTCATATATTACAAACCCAAATTTTCCAGGCTCAGGTCCCGTCCAGCATTTCATTTTGCATTTAGGAGAATTTAATATAAGTGAGAACATAATAATTATAATAATCATGCTGAGAGCCATCTCTCGAAAAAAAATACAAAAACATTTCTCCCTTATTTATCAAAAAGCCAAAATCATTTCTCCTCTCTTTATAAAAAATCCAAAAATATTTTGTCTTTCCATCTCAAAAAGATAAAGAGAAAGAAATTTCCTCCCTTTTTTCTCAAAAATAAATCCCATTTTTGCGCCTTCTCAGGTCGATCGCAAAACCTTAGCCTGGCTCCTTATTGGCTTCGGTCTTCAGTTAGATCACCTCAGAGTTTCGTTCGTTCTCCTATTACTTATTTTGAGTTCGGAATCCAACCGATTTCCATAGAGAACACAGATCAAGTACCCATTGTGCAGTCGGATCTGACGGCAGTTCTAGCTCAGCTCGTGTCCAAGCTTGATAACCTCCAAACTGAGGTCCGAGAAATGAAACGATACCACGTTCCCATTCTTTAAGAGCCCAAGGCCCTATTCCCTCGTGTTGTGGATCCACTTGAGCCTATCTGGGTTCCCAAAGAGTATTAGCACGCTCCATGTGCCCCGCCTGCTAATGGGCTGCCACCTGCCCAGCTTCCGATGACGAACCTCGCCCAGCATGGGGCCAACGTGCCTATGATCATCGATCCAAAGGAAGAGGAGATGAACAAGGTTAAAGAGGACCTCAAGATGCTCACTAAGAAGTTTGACCAAGTCAGAATCTCGGGGAATTATACGGACTACACTCACATGTCTCCTTATCCTAAAGTGAGGTTACCCGAGAAGTTCAAAATGCCAAATATCGAGAAATTTGGAGGAAGTGGACCCCCGATTGTTCATCTCCACAACTATCACCGTTCCATGAATCTACCAGGGGCTTCTGAGGAAGTGATGGCCCAATTGTTTCAGCAAACTCTAAAGGATAGCGCCCTCCGATGTTTTTTGTCTCTCGAAGAATCCAGAATTATTAGTTGGGAGGATCTAGCCCGAGAATTCATGTCACAGTACAAATACAACAAAGAGCTTAAGGTCACCCATCGTGATTTAGAGCTGATCAAACAGAACTCTCAGGAATTATTCAGTAACTTCATAGACCAGTGGAGGGGAAAAGTAGCAACCATAACCAATCAGCCATCCGAGGAAGAACAAGTCAGCATAGTGAAGAATAACTTCTTACCTCATATCCGAGCAACCATGGGAGGACAATACTATCCCCACTTCCAAGATCTCAGAGAGGCATGAGTAGAAATCAAGGAAGGTCTTGCTAAAATAGATGTCGAACCAAAGAAGGTGTCCGGACAGTTCACCCCCAGAAAATATGATAAACCTGTCGATGCTACTATCTCAACCATCAATAACATCTCTCAACCAACCACCTCGTGGGCACCAAAAAGTCGTCCTGTCCCAGTCCGAAAAGAATACACCGAGCTCCATGCTCCCCTCTTCAAAGTTTATCAAACCCTATTAAGTCGAAACCTTATCAAACCCTTGGATCCCCGTTTATTGCTAAATCCACTCCCAAGAAACTTCAAGGCAGATACCCATTGCACCTTTCACCAAACCGCTGGCCATGCTTTCACCTCCGAAACGTAATCTAAGGTCTAATTGACCAGGATACCATTACCCCACCAGACAATCCTAAGCCAAACACTACTCACAACCCACTCCCAAATCATGCCAATGCCATATTTCTAGAAGAGAACCCATAATTTGATCCTTCAACTCAAATCACACCCATATACTCTCCTGAACCTCTCTAAACCTGCCCACATTTCCTCCTACACCCTGCTAGCCTCACTGATCAGGCACTGTCAGTCCTTTCTAGAGCATGCATCATAGTCCGTAGCCGTTCTGAAAATGAAAGCATGGAATTGTCAGAAGTGTTAAACCAACTCCTAGAGTTCAGGCTAAAATTGCCCTCACAGATGGTCATTGATTGTCAGAGATTCAGTACGCTGTTCTTGGAAGCAAGAAAATGGGTTTGAGAGTCAGATAGTTGGGTAGTATCAACCGATGAAGTCAGCTTGGATTCTGTTATCCCGATTATGGTAGAATTATTCAGCAAACCAATGATATTTGCGATATGATCGAGTTACTTGATACTCTGAAGCTACAAGAGCGCCTGGTCCCTTCGCCCTTACATATCCCCACAGAATGGGAAGACTTGTATGAAGAAGCCGTTGAAGTTGTGGAATGCATTGACTTTACATGGAAAAATAGAATTATTGCCACCGGATGGGGGGAAGAATTTGAAGATTCGAAGGAAGAGCAAGCTTCCGATAAGATTGGCCCGGTAGCTGACATGTGTGAGATGATATCATTTGAAGAACTTCTTGGAGAAATAAATAAGGTGGCGGAATAACTCGAGATCGACGAGGAATGGGATTCATGTTCTTCCCTTCTTCAGTAAATCACATGACCAGATCAGGGAGGCATTACCAGATTTTAAGCTCACTACCAGCAAATGACAAAGTGAAGGGCGCTGAAAACCTTCTTATGCCAAAGATGACCCTCGAGGAGAGCAAGATCATCGATCAACTAAAGAAAACTCAAGCTAACATCACTCTATGGGGGATTTTCATATCTTTCCAGCTGCACTGAAATGCTTTAATCAAGTTGTTTACTGGACCCACAGTTCCTCCTTTTACCACACCGGAAGAAGCACTAAATTTGGTTGGATCCTTGACCTCTACCCGAATGCTATCCTTTTTCGAAGAAAAAATCCCCAAGATTGGGCCAAACCATAATCATGCACTCAACATCTCCATCGAAGTTATGGGGAAGGTCGTACCACTCTATCTTGTCAATAATGGATCTGCCTTGAATGTCTGTCCACTAAGGACCTTCAAATGTTTAGGACTGAAAAAAAGCGACCTCGTTCCAACCTTCGCTAATGTACGTACCTACGATAATTACCCGTCGGGGGGTGATGGGATCCATAAAGCTTGTAATAGGGGCTGGCCCTATAAACCCTGTCATCAAATTCCAAGTTATTGAATCCCATCTTGTTTCAATCTGTTGCTAGGACGACCTTGGCTTCACATTATCAAGGGTGTGTCTTCCTCGCTCCATCATAAATTGAAGTGCTTCGCCAACAGACGAGTCATCACCATTTTGGGCGACGACGATAATGCTGAGGGCGCAAGTACCAGAAGTCCAATCCTTGAGATGCAGCACGGGTCAAATAATATACTCCTATCAGGATTTCAAGTTAAACCACCTCTACTCCCGGTAGGGGACGACTTCAAAGAAAGGTTTTTTCCAGAATATGACCCTCATGGCAACGTCAATGTGATTCAGATGTTCAGAAATATGTACTTTATGCTCAGACTGGGGCTAAGACAAAGATAGAAAGGGATACTTAAGCCTATTGAACTGAAGAAAGCTTTCCCTCCTTGTGGTTTGGGGTATCAACCATCAGAACAAGAGCTCAGAATGATCCTCCATTCTCGACCAAAGAGAGGATTAAACTACATCCAGACTATCCCAGGTGACTCCTTGAATGGACGATTCATCAAAGAGGGCGAAGACTTCCCCTTTTGCGGATTTTCGAAACGATGGTATGACCATACAAATAAGAAGATGAAGCCTGGAATGGATATCTTTTTCCAAGATAGCTACCCATGGGCCGAGAGTTCCCAACACCATGTATAACCGCTCATTAAAGATACCGAAAAGACTGAGGAAAGTGACTCCAAAGATTCCTTCAACTTACAGACACTGGGGCTGACACTCTACATGGTTCACTCAGGCACCACATCACTGGATCCATCCCAACTGATTAAAGCTACTGATACACCTCTCCTCAACTGGCATGTTGCACCAGTTCTACCTGTTGAAATCCCCCCTAATCCCAATGTTTACCCTATTTCTTCTTCTGTTGTCTATCCTTGTTCAAATGTAATCGAGTCCTCCTTTGATGAGGTTCTCAATGTTGTTTTTCCTATCAATGAAATAAACAAAGATTTTGAGTATCTTGTTATGCCTTACTTTAACTGTTTGGATTCTAATCAAACTTTTGATGATGATGACTTTGCAAATAAAAAATTCTTAACTGATCTAAATAAGGTTAATAATAAATAACAAAATCGCGTTCAAGTTAATGAATAAGAGACTGGTGTTCTTAATTTCGGTTCTAGTAGCCAACTGCGCGAGATTAGGATAGGGGCTACCCTCAACGAGAATGAGCGTGCACAACTCGAAGAATTGCTAAAGGAATTTATGGATCTCTTCGCATGGTCCTATGACGATATGCTCTGCATTGATCCTGAAATAGCTCAGCATGAGATTTCCACTCTCCTAGATTACAAGTCGGTTAAACAAAAGTTGAGAAAGCTCTGCATCGAACGGTCGCTCAAAGTCAAAGAAGAGGTGGTCAAACAGTTGAACGTGGGCTTCATTCGTGTGATCGAATATCCCATGTGGGTAGCCAACATAGTGCCTGTGCCGAAATCAGGAGGGAAGGTTCGGATGTGTGTAGACTACTGGGACTTGAACAAAGCCTCTCCAAAGAATGATTATCCGTTACCCAATATCGACATGATCGTGGACAACACAGCCAATCATCCTCTCAAGTCATTCATCGACGGGTTTATCGAATACAACCAAATCAAAAGGTACCCAGACCACCAAGAAAAAACCGCATTCATCACCCCGTGGGGAACCTTTTGTTACACTGTCATGCCATTTGGTCTCAAGAACGCTGGGGCTACCTACCAAAGGGCTGCCACAACCATCCTGCATGATCTAATTCACAAAGAAGTTGAAATCTATGTGGATGATATGATTATCAAATCCAAGACTAGAGAATGTCATGTTACCGCTCTCCGAAAGTTCTTCGAACAACTGCGACAGTACCAGATGAGACTCAATCCGCAGAAATGCGTCTTCGACGTTATAAAAGGAAAACTCTTAGGATTCATGGTCAGTGAAAGGGGGATAGAAGCAGACCCTGCCAAGCTGCAAGCCATACTTGAGATGCCACCTCCCTGAACGGAGAAAGAAGTATAAGGTTTCCTTGGGAAATTACAATACATTAGTCGGTTCATCAGTCAATTAACGTCCATCTGCGAACCTATCTTCAAACTCCTCCGAAAGGATTCAACTAAGGTTTGGAACGAGGTCTGCCAAGAAGCTTTTAATCAAATCAAACAATAACTAACCCAACCCCCGGTACTCATGCCACCATAGCCTGGTCTCCCCTTGCTCTCATACCTAACCATAACCGACATTACAGCTGGGGATTTGCTAGCCCAATACCTTGAAGATTCCCGCAAATAAAGAGCTATCTATTATGCCCGTAAATTGGCCGAATAAGAGGTCAACTACACCGCTTTGGAGAAGACGTGTGTCACACTTATCTGGCTCACCCAAAAGTTACGACACTATATGCTCGCCTTCCCCATCAAACTTGTATCTCGAATAGACCCCATCAAATACCCGCTTGAGAAACCCGCCTTGTCCATCCAAATGGCCCAATGGTTGATGCTCCTAGCCGAGTTTGATATTGTATATGTCACGCAAAAAGCCATGAAAGGAAGATCCATCTCTGACTACCTCGTTGATTACCCCATGGATGAAGCCGATGTCTGGATCTTCGAATTCCCAGATGAAAACATCCTTTCCACTGCCCAGGACAACCTCTTATGGAAAATGTTCTTTGACAACGCTGCCAACAAAAAGGGATATGGCACTGGGATACTTATGATCGCCCCAGATGACTCCCACACTCCCATCGCCATCAAGTTGGATTTCCCTTGTACCAATAACATGACTGAATACGAGGCATGCACGGTAGGCCTCAAAGTTGCTCTCAAGAAAGGTATTCAATGCCTAGACGTCTATGGGGATTCTGCCCTCATCATCGACCAAGTGCTTAGAAAATTGAGGGTTAAGGACAAGAAACTCTAACCATTCCATGCCCACTTAGAAGAGCTAGCCTCCCAATTCCAAGATATCACCTTCCATTACCAACCTCGAGCAAGGAATAACCTAGCCGGCGCCCTTGCTACCTTGACCTCCATGGTCGACATGCCCTTAAGGAATCACAATGACCCCCTTCCTTGTTCAAAAGCAAGACAAACCAACCCACTGCTACCACATTAAGCTCGTCAGCACAAAAGTACCTGAGCTAGCCAGTTACAGGTACTATGATATCTGGAGCCTCCTCAAGCATGGTAAGTATCCCGAGGATTCTAACAAGAAATATAGAGAAACCCTTCGAAGACTAGTTTCCCAGTACATCATCTGTCACAAAGCACTACTCAAAAGAAACTTCGATGGAACTCATCTGCACGGTATCACAGGGGCTGACATTGAAAAGATAATGCAGAAGATCCACAGCGGGGAATGCAGGCCCCACATGAATGGTCACATGCTTGCCAAAAAGATCATCCAATAAGGCTACTACTGCACCACCATGACCCAAGATTGCACCGCCTATGTCTAGAGATGCCTCAAATGCCAACAGTTCTCCAATCTTCAGCATCTGCCTCCGCGTGAATTATACAACATGACTTCTCCCTGGCCATTCTCCACCTGGGGTATCAATATCATAGGGAAGGTTACACCAAAGACTTCCAACGGTCATGAGTTCATCCTAGTTTCCATCGATTACTTCACCAAATGGGTCGAAGCTGAGTCATACGTAGTGCTGAACGCCAAGAAAGTGGCCAAATTCATCAAGAAAAACATCATCTGCCGATATGGGGTCCCGTACGAACTAGTATCAGATAACGGATTGCATTTAGAGGCAAAAGTTACAGAAGTGGTCAACGAGTATGAGATTCAGAGACATAAATCTTCTCCTTACCGACCTCAAACCAACGGTGCAGTTGAAGCTTCCAATAAGAACCTCAAAGCCATCATCAGCAAAATGATCAAAAGCTGTTAAGATTGGGCTGACCGAATCTCGTACGCCCTTTGGAGCTACCGAACCTTAATTCGAACCTCTACTGAGGCTACCCCTTATTCTCTAGTTTATGGCATGGAAACAGTCCTACCCGTGGAGCTGAAAATACCCTCATTGCACGTCATGCTTGAAAGCAAGGTCAGTGAAGAAAACTGGTGCCAAAGCCGTCTTGACGAGCTGACCCCCCTAGACTAAAGGAGATTAAAAGCATTGTACCACATACAAGGGTACCATTGCCGAATAGCACGGTCATTCAATAAGAGAGTCAAGGTTAACGGTATCCAAAAAGGGGATCTAGCCCTCAAAGAGATCATAGAACCTATCTGGGACCCCAAAGGGAAATTTAAGCCCAATTGGAGCGGTCCCTACATTGTCAAGAAGATATTGTACGGCGATGCCGCCATGCTCACCGACTTAGATGGGGAGGAGATGGCACATCCAGTCAACCTAGATCGTCTCAAGAAGTTCTACCCCTAGTCTGAAATCTAGGCGCGCTATGACTAGTCTCATCTCCCTTCTATTCTAAAAAAAAATCTCTTCATTTCCCTCTAACCAGAACTACGTGGGACTGATCCTCTGTAATAAACCATTTTCAAACAAATTAAAGATTTTTCAAAAACCCCAGAGGTACGTAGGCAGCTCATACACCTTACATGAGCACGGCCCTTTCTTTTTCACAAAATGCTATTCTTTTCTTATCTCTGAGAACGACAGTCCATTCCAACATATACTTGAACAAAAGGATTATGTATGCTTAGCGATCGGTATAGATATTTCAAAAATACAAAACTCATCAAGAGGCACAACGGGATGATCAAAAACTTGTTTATTTCACTAGTAAGAAATTGCGGTACAAATTACATGAGAAAAAGGAACGGATAACTCCCTTCCCCCCACTTTCCTAAAAAGCCAAAATAAAATCCCCACATTTATTCCCCATTATAAACTCTCCAAGAGCCCTATCCACAGCTACCAGAAGAGCCCGCTTCGTCATCATCATCTGCATCCTGGGGTCCCCAAGCTTCCCCTGCCTGAATAGAGTGCCGCATGCGCTCCATGGATCGATAAGCCCGAACCAGCTTCAGAAAAACCACAACACCTCCCTCCATGGTATTAAATAAGACGAGCCACTTTTGTCCAGTATCCACTGCCAACATCTTGATGACCATTCTCCTCCACAACCACTTCATATAATCCCCG
Organism: Sambucus nigra; assembly: GCA_949130495.1. Taxonomy (NCBI): domain Eukaryota; kingdom Viridiplantae; phylum Streptophyta; class Magnoliopsida; order Dipsacales; family Adoxaceae; genus Sambucus; species Sambucus nigra. Next base: position 242,099,048 of record OX422213.1, on the reverse strand, counting down.
GGGATATGCCAAACTCTCCCAACAGACTGAGCGGGACGGGTCGACGGACGTCGATTCTCCCACATAGAGCCAAGCCGCATGCACAAATGCTTAGTCAAATCCTCTACCAGAAAGAAGTCTAGTGTCAGAGGTAGGGCTGTCAATGGATCGGGTCTGGACCCAGACCCGACCTAAATTAACGGATCTGAGCAAATTTTATAGACTCGATTATTCGATTACCCGATTAGTTAATGGACCGGATTTGGATATACGTGACTCCGATCCCATAAGGACCCGACCCGAATGTGTATATAAATAATATAATAAATATATATTTATATATAATATTATATATATATATATATACAGTCTTACATATAGTTACTAGATATATATATAACTAACTTATATATATATATATATATATATATTCAGGTCGGGTATTCGGGTCGGGACTCCGGGTCCTTAACGGATCCGGGTCTGGATCCATTTCTAAGACCCGTCAGGTAATCGGGTAAGACCCGATCCGCTAAAAAAATACCCGAATCGGATCTGGATATACCCAGACCCGATCCGTTTACACCCGTAGTCCGAGGTGGCACGACCTGTTCCCATACAAATTGATGCAGAAGCCGCCAAGGGAAATAGAAAGAGGTTTGTCTGAGACCAACCAACCGAACATACGGGTATTCTCCCAGCTCTAGAATAGGCAGCAATTGTCCCCAGCAAGGCACTGACCAGCATAGATTTAGAGCCCCGTGCTCCACAAACTAGTTTTCCCAACTCTCTATGTCCAAGCCAATGCTGATGAAATAGCACGAAAAGAAGTTGGGTACAACCGACAAAGGGTATTCCGAAGGAGTCACCAGGCGAAGTCTCTCAGACAACCACATGAACAGCATCACGGGGCTACCCCTCAGGAAGTCAGAACGTCCTTCTCTCCAGGCATCCAGGCCATTCAAAGTCTCCGCCAGTATCACCGCCACAGGATTGCGACAATATGACATTTAGGAAATAATAGCTGCAAGTTTTGGGTCCATCAGCAGTTCCCCAGTAACCAACAGCAATTTTGATACTAAGCCGAGAACAACGGCTCCAGCGTATTCAGCATCACCAGCCTCCTGCAAATGTACAGACTATAACACCGCTAAAAGGGAGATCATTCCCCCAGCAACCAATGGTCTGGCCGTCGAAGGTAAAATGCTAAGAATCTCGGCCAACAAATCCCTGGGAAAATGGGAAAACTCAGAAAGAGTTGCAGTAACACTGGGATTTATCCCCAGCATAGCAGAAAATTCCTCGTAGGTAGGACAAACTTCATCCAACCCAAAGCGAAATACATGGTCTTCAGGGTACCAAAATTGTACCACCGCCATCAACATGGTCCACTTAATGGGCCGGTTGCGCCACAAAAAATCCCGACGCATACTAAAATCATCGTAGTTGACATTATAAGAGCACATTGCTTCCAAGGCTTCGAGTTAGTTAGCAAACTCAATGCTACCAAGGAGAGCCATCTTGCAAGACTAAGAAATAGTAAGCAAGTAAGTAAGAATGTGAAGGTGTGATGAAAACACTCCACCCTAACCCCTTTTTATACTTGAAAACCCTCACAAAAGACATGACCCCTGCAGAAATTGAAGGAAATCCTACCCCACAAAGTACAAGAGGTTGAAGAGGGCACTAATCAAAGTTTTGAATTAATGGGACTGTACTTGATTGCCGATAGGCAGGACAAGGGGCTTGTCGATCGGCAACCCCTAATTTTTGGAAATTTCCCTTTTTCCTCTTTTGTCAAAATCAGAAGCTCAGTAAAATAAATAAATAAATATATATATATATAAATTGATATTCTCAACAGAATTTCAAAAATCCTCTTCCACCCATATATAATTTCTAATTTTTAAAACTTTCCTCCAAAATCCCAAAAATATCTCTTTTTACGATCTTAGCAGCAAAGTAAAAGCGCATGTGCATAAATTCACCATTAACAAAAGATAATAAAAAAATCCCATTGCACTACATATATATATTCTTCTGTGTTGCATCAAATTTTACAGGAAATAAAGAAAAGAAAAAAAAATGGGACTCAGCTCGAACCCACATTCTCTCTCTCTCACCTACCCTTCACCCCCTCTAAGAGCTTCCGCCCCCGCGATGCGCTCTCTTTCCCCTACGGCGAGACGACGCACCACCACTACCCGAGCCAGAGTCCTCCCCGGACAAAGCAGACAACACCAAGTAAGAAGGAATCAGGACCGCATCCCGAATATGGGCAGTCGCCGAAGATATCCAATCTCTAATGTCCCTCAGGCAACTGGTCGACACCCGGACTTGCTGCAAGTAAAAGTCAAAATCAGTATCAAAGCAAAAAGGATCAAAACAGAAAAGAAAGAAAGAAAGAGAGGAACAAGAATAGATATACCTCGGGTCGAAGAACCTCCTCTGTCAAACCCAGCTCCTCCGGATCCATCGCATGAGGACGGTGAAACATGGGGACCATCCCTCCATCAGCCCGCCGAATGTTGTATGAAGGAGTATGCAATTCAATGAAGGGAACATCTGAACTCGTCGCCACTACAGACGCCGACAGACCACTGCCGCTGTGGGAAGACCCCACCGCCCGACTCGAACCCACAAGAGGGAAAGGCAAGGCATCATATATACTGGGCACCATCAACCATCTCGTCACAAAGTCCATATATTCATACGGCGTAGCCGTATCAGCGTAAAATAGGTAGGACTCGCCGATCATCGCCCCGATCATCGCATCCTCTGGCAGCAGCCGCTCCCGCCTCATAGACGTAGGAGGCTGCGCAGGTGGCACCGTCACCTCCTCCTCAGCAATCTGCCGAACCACCCTCTCCCCAAGATACCAAAAATGGCCAAACTCATGCGCCAGCAAACGCCTCATCTGCGCATTCACTCCAGTCGCCCCCGTATTCTGAATGGTTGTCCCCCAAGGGTAAAAAGTCACCTGAAAATCACCAGCAGACATAAGTCAATACAGAATCAGAACATGCAAAAACCAAGACTAAAAAGGAAAGAGTCTCACCCTACCACTGGTCAGGACAATCAAGACCTGGCGCATCGCCTCCAGAGAAAGAGATCCCTTCGACTGTCGATTGGCCTTCCGCCATCGATACAATCGGCAGAAGTCCCCAACAGTCTGATCCTTCAGGGAAATCAACTGGGTATTACACCCAATCACCTTATAGAACCACGTATGCCAAAGATAGGAATTCACAATAAAAAAGAGAGGCATAATCAAAATGTGAATGCATAAAAATGCGCAAACTAAAGAATACCTCAAGAATATACGTGGCTCCAGTAAAAGTTTATCGGCAGAACCGGCTGCATGCATCCAAAGAAAAATAGAGAGTCTCCAAAGTCAGGCTCCCCCAATCATAGAGAAGGATGTTCGAAAACATCCTCAAGTACGGCAGAAACCATAAATGGACGACGTCGCCGCTCGACGCCACCATGAAACCTCCCAGCACCAATAATATGAACAACCGGACCATTTGCCTCACATGTAGCCCGTCTTCCACATCAACCACCCTACTCAACAAAACATCCTTCAATAAGGACAGCCGAATGGAATCCCCAAAAACTATCCTCCCTATGTCACCAAGTGTCGCATGCACTGCCTCCGGCCTGACCCACAAGGAGCGATGCACCTCTATCTGCTCTCCATCACAATCCAGCCCCAGTAGTTGTTGCACGTCTATTAGAGTCACGGTCATCTCCCCAAAGCCAAAATGGAAGGTGTGGGTAGTGTCCCACCATCTCTCCCCCAAAGCGCGTAAGACCGCTGTCGAAGGAGGCGTCTCATCTAGCGCAGACGCTAACCTCCCAAAACCCGCTGATGATACCACCCAACGCATCATGGGTGGGATATGCTCCTAGACATCCTTAAGCCCCATCATCCCGCGGGAACGCATGTTCTTTAAAGAGATATCAGACTGTCAAAAGAAAAAACCTTGTCAAAATTCAAGAAGAAAAGGAAAAATCACCAAAAAAGAGAAGAATGTCAAAAGTCAGGCTACCTACATAACCGTCGGGGCTTACCACCTTTAAAGAGCGATGATGTGACAGCTCCCGTAATAAGATTTCCTCATCCGCAATCAGCTCGAACGAATCAACGGAATTCTCGCTCCCCAAAGCAAGAGGCGTCTTGGCCCTCCACTCCACGTTCGCCCAGTCATCAACAGTCAACCATTCCCTATCTGCTGCAGTGCTCACAAAAGTGGCCATTTTTTTAGAGATCGAAATGCTAGAACGATTTATAGAGGAAAATCGCAGAAAGAGAGAAAGCAAGAAGCTGTGAAAAATGAAGGGAATTCGCCCCTTTTATATAGGATGCCAAGGGTCATGTCGATCGGCATCGACCCCTCAACTACCGATCGGCGTTGCCCCTTTACCTTCCCGAGACAGTCCAAAAGACCGTGCCACTATCGAATGGCACCCTCTACACCATGCCGACCGGCACCCCCTTAAAATTTCGTACAAAAATTCCCCAAAAATACCAAAAAATCTTGAAAAATCCTCAAAAAATTCCTAAAAATCCCAGGAAGGATTTAGAACATTTTTGCCAAGAAAATTCCACATTCCCTCAAGCGAAACCCCTAGTTCCCCAATGAAACTCTCAAAATCCAAGTGGACCTCCTCCCGGCGAAACCCCCGGGGGATCTCTAAGGATCACCTCCTATGTCCCAAAGGTCTCAGACCTCCCCGAGCAATACGTCCACAACCTGGGCCACTTAATCACTTACCTAGTGGAATTTTGACTATCCCTCCGCAAAATCTACAAAATCACAAAGATTTCCCCAACAATCGGCTCCCCAGCTCATTCATTATCCCCTAGTGGAACCCAAAATCCAATCTTTATCCACTTTTAGGTCAGAATTAACCTCGGTCCTAGATCGTCACCTTAGTTAGGTCAGAATTGACCTCGGTCCTTGGTCGTCACCTCTCTTAGGTCAGAATTAACCTCGGTCTTGGATCATCACCCTAAGCCCTCAGAATTGGCTTCGACACACAAAATTGGTCATCACAACTTAAGCCCGTAGAATTGGTTATCTCAACCTAAGCCCGTAGAATTGGCTTTGACCTGCAGAATCGGTCACCCTCATTCGAAAGCCCTCAGAATTAGCTTTGACCAACAGAATTGGTCATCACAACCTAAGCCTGCAGAATTGGTCATCTCAACTTAAGCCTGCAGAATTGTCTTTGACCTACAGAATTGGTCATCTCAACTTAAGCCCACAGAATTGGCTTCGACCCGCATAATTGGTTATCCCAACTTAAGCCCGCACAATTGGCTTTGACCCGCAGAATTGTTCATCTCAACTTAAGCCCACAGAATTGGCTTCGACCCGCATAATTGGTCATCCCAACTTAAGCTCGCACAATTGGCTTCGACCCGCAGAATTGGTCATCTCAACTTAAGCCCATAGAATTGGCTTCGACCCACAGAATTGGTCATCTCAACTTAAGCCCGCAGAATTGGCTTCGACCCGCAAAATTGGTCATCCCAACTTAAACCCACAGAAATGGCTTCTACCCGCAAAATTGGTCATCGCAACCTAAGCCCACAGAATTGGCTTTGACCCACAGAATCGGTCACCCTCATCTTCAAGCCCTCAGAATTTTCTTCGACCCACAGAATTGGTTATCCCCAGTACACTCCATAGGTCCTCATAATCAGCCTCGACCCTCTGAATTGGTCATCCTTTCCCCTAGGTCCTCAGGATCGGCCTCGACTCGCTGAATTGGTCATCCTATTTCAAAGCATCATGGGGTATCTATTCGATGCCTATCATTTATTCTAAACTCACCCGTCGATGGGCTCTATAGATTCCACATTTTGTTACCCCTTAAACTCTCCTTAGGTCCCTAGCACCTCCTTTCATCACTACAGACCCAGGTCATACCCCGAGTACTGACCTAAAAGACATCGAGCACTCCCACGCTCCGTTTGACCAAAAGTTAAAGCCTTCGTCTCGATCGAGACTGAATGAATCTTCGAAGGGCCTAAATCCCAATTCTAACGATCTGTCCCGTGTGCAATTCCGACTTATCATGCGGACGAATGACCCGTTTTCCCCCGAAACCTAATCTAGAGGCCAACGGATGCTCGCAGGCTCCGTTTGACCAAACACAACTCTTCAGCTCAACCGATACTAAATGAATCTTCAAAGGTCACTGAAACTCCTTTCCAACGATCCATCCCGTGTGAGATTCTGACTTACGGTACAGACGGACAATCCGTTTTACTCCGAGAGGTCACCAAATGCTTCCAGGGCCCGGTTGACCAAAGTTAACTCCCCAAATCGGGTCAAACTCTTTGGAATGTCGATGGTCTACCCTATTCGAGATTTGGACTTACCATGCGGACGAACTATCCGTTTACGTTCGATGATTCCCCATCCAAAGGACCGACGAGTGCATTCGAGCCATATTTGGCCCAAAGTCAAATCTCGAATCTGAGAGCAGTCCAAGGACTTTCGAAGGTCTCTGAATTACCTTTCCAATGGTCTTCCCCTATGCGATTTGGATCAATGGTTTGCACTCTGCGGCCAATTTTCTGAAAAGGCCAGAAAGACACTACCAAACGGTAGGTCCCAGACCCTGCCTATCGGCAGTGTGCCTAAACACACCTGCCGATTGGCAGGACCGGGGCTATGTCGATCGTCAATGCCCTGGGCCTATAAAAAGGAGGTCTTGACCTTATTGCAAAGGGAGCCCATATCTGATAGACATCACTCTCATAAAATCAAGAAAACCTCTCTCGAAGTCAGCGTGATTTCCACATCCAAATCACTTTCCAACCTTCACTTTTCATCATCATTTTCATCAAACTTGGTGAATTCACTACCCTCCATCAACATTCAAGTGTAATGGCTGCTCTCCAACATTCAAGATCAAGCTCAATATCTTCAAGAAGGTCCAATTCTCTCCATAAATTCTCTTAAATTCGCATTAACTTGTTTTATTACTTAGAACTTTTATTCTCTCATCGCACATATCCTAATATATTTTTTATTTAGTATTATTGAACATCTCTTATCTTTATACAAATAAAAAAATCAAAAAACAAGAAAAAGAGGGTTTTCTCATAAATTCTAAACGGGAATTCTCACACTTTTCTCACAACTAAAACACTTTTTTTTACACACACACGCACAAATAAGAGAATCCCCCGATTGGATTTATGGGATAAACCCCACCCCTCGTTTTGCATGCGAATTACATGGTCTTTGATGCCCCAATAGGCTACGTAGGCGTCTCTGGGTAAAATCCGAGATTTGGGTCCTATTTTTACTTTTTCTCTCATTTTCTATTTTTCTCTAAACTCAATTCTCTTATATTCTATATATTTGTTCTTAGTAGCGTATTATCCCGTATGCGTTATCGTTCCATCGTAACGATCAACGTAAGGATAATCGCGTAAATCTTATTTTCTAATATTATTTTTATATTCCTATGGATGACTCGCTTTACCTCTTCCATGGTACAAGTCGATGACTCCTATCTCCATTATATATACACATGCACACATATCACGGGGAAAATAAAGGAAAATAGCAAAAACCCATGAGAGACCGTAAGGGCGAAATGAGTGCCTAACACCTTCCCATTTCGTAACTTAGCCTCCGGACCCTTTTCGAATCATTTTGGTTTCGTATGCATCAGTATGTCTTTGGGTGTTGTCCTTCGAGATGGATCCCTTCCTTTTGTCTGTTTTGAGTAAAATAGACTGGCGACTCCATCTCTCTACATTTTTCACCTCATCAATGACGCCAGCCGAAGCGCTCCCGAGAGGGACGCGCGGGACCTAGGATCCTCACTCTACACTACAGAAGTGAGGATCGTGGATGGCCACAGTGGCGACTCCTCTGGGGACTTTTATTTTGAGGGCTAGACTCTATTTACATGGGTGTTATGTTTGTTTATATTTTCCCCCATTTTTGCATGTTCCCCTTTTCCATGTGCCCCCCATGCTTATGCTTATATTCACACACTTGTAGAAAATTCTCCATGTAAACTTCTCACCACGTGCACCTAGGATCACATATATCCACATGTTGCACGCATCACCCATTCATACTTAGAGTACCATTGGTACTCGTACTTTGCTCCCTGTATGGCATGATCGAAAAAGACATTCTCATAAGATACTAATAAGAGAATCATGCATGATTCACACAACATCACCAAAGAGCATTGTTATTGACCAAATTTTGTCCAGTAACTGAAGGGTCACTTCGTGATGGGCACTAGTCCGGCAGGGCGCAGTTAGCCTAAGCGATATGTCTCTTACCTTCTATTGGCCAAATACCTTCGACGTATATCGAACGGTTCCCCCGTATCGTACCGCTTGACCGAAGTCATGACGGGAGGTATATCACAGGGAATTTGTTCACGTACATCGAGTATATCGAATTCTCTCTCACACGTATTGTCCCCACGAGGTATATGGTGAGGCGATTCATGTACACTCAGGTAGGGGTGCCCATGGGCAGGGCCTGGGCAGGCCCGGTCGGGCTCGGGCCGGGCTTGAAAAATTAAGTGTTATCCCAAGCCCGCTCGGGCCTAGATCGGGCCTTATTATGTAATCCCAAGCCCGCCCAGATTTGAAAGCTCTTTACCCAGGCCCGCCCGATCGGGCCCTATTATGTTAATTAAAAGATTTTTTTTTAATTAAAATACCTATTTTTTTATTTAAAGACCAATTTTTTTAATTAAAAATATGTTTTAAATTCCATATATTACAAAGTCCATATATAAAGGTTCTCACTTTACATGAAAAGACTTGGTATACGTTTTTATATTTATAGAAGTCACCACCCCCCCCCCCACACACACACACAGATATATATATATATATATATATATATATATATATTTCGGGCCTCGGGCCAGGCCAGGCCTCATCGGGCTTAAGAACTCATGCCCAAGCCCGCCCGAAAAAAAATCGGGCCTATAAAATTTTGCCAAGCCCGCTTTGCGGGCCTATTTACCTTACCCAAGCCCTATATTTTTATTGGGCGGGTTGGGCGGGCTTGGCGGGCCTCGGGCCTATGGCCACCCCTACACTCAGGTATACCAAATTGCTTGCCCACACGTACCGATTGCCCGCAAGAGTAAGGCGTATATCGTGGAAGTCACGCCAAAGGGGGGAAACCTTTTTGATTCACCCAACCAGCTGCATACCCGCATATATGTGTCAAGCCTAGGAAACACATGTTAGATTGTCTATTTCTACCCGAAACTCTGTCAAAATTTTGGGTCAACCTGCCGCTCGAATTTTTGTGCATTTTTAAAATGGGACCCTGTCTGTGAGCCTGGTCACAAATCCATCCATATCTTTACATATATTACAAACCCAAATTTTCCAGGCTCGGGTCCCTTAACACCTTTAGTATCGAAAAAATAGTCGATAACAACGTCATGAGGCCCTCGTCGGAATAACCCATTTCCACTCAATAAAAGAGTCATAGCCATTGCTCTAGACGATGTGCTCTACCATAGACGATGAGATCTCCAAAGAGGTAGATGATCCTATAGTTGCGAAGGATTCCAATTGTCCTATACCATCCAAGTTTCCACAAAGGCTCAAGGATAAGGCTACTAAAGTCTCCGAAGAGGGATTTTTTAAACTTTTCAAGCAAGTAAACATGAATATTCCGCTCCTCAAGCCAATTGAGCATGTGACAAAGTATGCTAAGTTTATGAAGGAATAATGCATGGTTAAAAGGAGACAAAATGTGCACAAAAAGTTGTACATGGTCATTCAAGCGAGTGTGATCATAACCAATGATCTTACCCCAAAGTCCAAATACCCGGGTTGCCCCACCATTTCGTGCATAATTGGGGATACTAGAATAGATCGTGCCCTCCTAGATTTGGGGGTGAGTGTGAACTTTCTTCCTTATTCTCGTTATCTCGAGTTGAAGCTCAGTGAAATTAAATCAACTCCCGATACTTTATAATTAGTCGACCGTTCGACTATGATATCGAGAGGACTCGTAGAGGACGTGATTGTCCAAGTTGATTCTTTCTACTGCCCGGTATATTTTATTATCAAGGACACCCAACCCATACCAAAAGGGAGTTTGCAAATCCCAATAATTTTTGGCCGATTGTTCCTTTCCACTGTTAATGCTAACATCAATTGTAGGAATGGGGTGATGAAACTCTCATTTGGAAATATAACGGTCGAAGTCAACGTGTTCAACCTCCTTAAGTAACCCCAAAGTTACAATGAAAGTGAGGAAGCGTTTGAATTGGCGGCTTGTATTGGCACTCTTGTCCAAGAATATTTCGACCTCTCTCATTTTAAAGATCCATTTGAGGCCTATATTGCTAACTTCTTGCATAGGGATTTGCTCATCAATGATGAGGGCTATGAAGATGCCCTCGATGCGAATTATTATTCACTGAATGGGGTGTTATTGGACATGTGCAATTCCCTTGAGTACTTTGCAGATGTGAATGAAGGTGTTGAGGAGTAGGGGATGGTGAAAGATAACTCACAAATGATGAAGGTGAGGGGGCTATCAAAGATTCGATGTGAATCTCCCACTTTGAGAAATTACCCCCACATGGTTTTTTTCCCATCCCATCGAATGTTTCAATTCCCAAGATCGAGCTCAAAACATTGCCACAAGAGCTCAAGTATGTTTTCCTAGGTGGTGAGAACACTTTTTCAGTGATTATATCGGCAAAACTTGATAATTGTCCAGAGGAGGCCTTATTTGAGGTGTTGAGAAAGCATAAGAGTGCTATTGGAAGGTGCATTTACGACTTGAAAGTGATCATTCCCTCCATTTGTACTAATAGCATTTGCTTGGAATAGGACGCCAAACCCACCCGTTAAATCCAAAGGCGGTTAAATCCGGTCATGAGCAGGGTGGTGATGGCGGAGGTGATAAAACTATTAGATGTGGGGATAATCTAACCCATTTTCAATAGTGAGTGGGTGAGCCCGACATAAGTTGGGCAAAAAAATAGGGTGTCATAATTATTGACCTTTTTCCCTCTCGCATTCCAACCAGCTACCATGTTTGCATCGATTATCAAAATATTATTGCGGTCACGAGGAAAGACCACTTTCCCTGATCTTTTCTTGACCAAATTCTCAAAAGGGTAGCCGAGCATAAGTACTATTATTTTATTGATGGCTATTCGGGGTACAATCAGATTAAAATAGCCCCTGAAGATCTGGAAAAGACCACGTTTACGTGTCTGCTTGGCACTTTTGTCTTCCGAAGAATGTCTTTTGGGCTTTGTAATGTACCGATAACTTTCCAACGGTGCATGCTTCACATCTTTAGTGACATGGTAGAAGACATTTTTGAAGTCTTCATGGATGATTTTAGTTTTTTCGGTAATACTTATGAAAGATCCCTTTTCAATCTCGAAAAAGTTCTAGATGGGTGCATTAAGAAAAACCTCATTTATAGTTGGGAGAAGTGTCACTTTATGCTGACACAGGGGATCGTATTAGGCCATACGTCTCCAATGACGGTATTCAAGTCGACAAGGCTAAGATTGAAGCTATATCTAAGCTTCCCGCTCCTAAAAACCTCAAGGATATTAGGTCATTTCTTGGTCGTGCCAATTTTTACCGACGTTTTATTCAAGACTTTATCTTGGTCGCGCGCCCCATGTGCTCCCTTCTTGTTAAAGATGCTCCATTTTTATGGAATGAGGCGTGCCAAGAATCATTTGATAAGTTGATAACCATATTGACCACTACTCCCATCATGCAATCGCTTAATTAGACCCTTCCATTCGAGCTCACGTGTGATGCAAGTAACTATGTCGTAGGGGCGGTGCTTGGTTAATGGAGAGACAGAAAACCTCATGTGATATCCTATGCTAGTTACATATTTGATAGCGCGCAAATGAACTACTCCATTATAGAGAAGGAATTACTAGCTATAGTGTTCGGGTTGGATAAATTTCGGGCGTACTTGGTAAGATCACCCATAGTTTGCTTCACCGATCATGTCGCACTTAAGTACTTTTTTTTAAAGAAGGGTGTTAAGAGTAGGCTCATTCGCTACGTTCTCATCCTCCGCGAGTTCGACCACTCAATAAAAAAATAAAAAGGGAGTGGAAAACGTAGTCACGGATCATCTATTCTGACTTACATTCTATCATGATCATATCGATCCCGTCTCTATTCGAGAGTGTTTCCTGAACAAGTAACTCATGGTTGTATTGACGTTGCCATGGTATGTCGATATTATAAATCTCCTTATCACCGAGGCCTAACCACTTCACTTTTCGGCCAAGGATAAGGAAAGACTTTCGAATTTGGCCCAGTTATTCTTCATCAATGACCCATACATGTTTAAACATAATTCGAACCAAATCATTCGCAAATGTGTCCCAAACGATAAGATCCCTAGTATCTTGTTATTTTGCCACAATGGAGCATGTGGGGGACACTTTTCTTCCTAAAAGACCGCCCTCAAAGTGTTACATAGCGGTTTTTATTGGCCTACGATATTCAAATATGCACAAGCTTTCTGTAAAACTTATTCCTGTTGCCAATCGATTGGAAAGATTACCAAAAGGAACATAATGCCTCCTGCCCCTATTCTTGTAATCAAAATTTTTGATTGTTGGGGATAGACTTCATGGGTTCTTTCCCTAAATTCAATCAATTTGAATGCATCTTAGTCGCAGTCGACAATGTATCCAAATGGGTGGAAGTCGTGCCTACTAGGAAGAACACCGCAAAAGTGGTGTTGAAGTTCCTAAAAGAAAACATCTTGGCTTGATTCGGCACACCTAAGGCAATCATAAGAGACCAAGGCGTACATTTTTGTAATAATATATTCAGTGCCATGATGTCACAATATGGGGTCACCCATAAGGTCTCCACCACATACCAACCACAAACGAACGACCAAGCAGAATTGGCCAATAGGGAGATAAAATGGATTGTACCCTTTTACCGAGGATTGGTCGTATAGGCCAACCAATGCGCTTTGGGCATATCGAACAGCTTATAAGACGCACCTTGGGATGTCCCCTTACCGATTGGTGTATGGGAAGGCATTTCATTTTTCGGTATAGCTTGAGCACCGGGCATATTGGGTTGTTAAAATCCTCCATTTAGACATTACCTAAGGTGGAGACCTTCATAGGTTCTAACTTAACAAACTCGAGGAGTTGAGTAACGATCAATACGAGAACTCTCGTATTTTCAAGGACAAAACCAAGGCCTTTCAAGATAAAAGTATAGTGTGTAAGCACTTTGAGGGGGGATAAAAAGTCTTAATCTATGATTCTCGCCTCTGAATTTTTCTCGAGAAATTACTATCCCGATGGAATGAACCGTTCGTCATACGGAAGGTATACGATCACGGCGTCGTCAAAATTTTAAACCAGAGGATAGGAACCTTGTCTAAGGTTAGCGGGAAGAGGCTTAAGCATTTACTTAAGGGGTTTAACCCCCCAGCTTACAAAAATTCTCTTGAGGACCCCCTTGTGGGCCCTTCATTGGATGTCGCACCGTAGGCCTCAGGTATTTTTTTTGGATTTCCACTCTTCTTATCGAGATCAAGGATATCGTGCCTTTTCTCACACGGCTATATACCTATTTTACCATCTCTAAGCATCCCTATTAACATTGGACTAATTTTGTATGGGTTAGGAGACCTTTTGGTGAAGTTGGGGAGTAAATGCAGAGACAACAGGGCACCCGGTCGACCAGCCGTCCAAAGGTCATCGACTGGTTAGATGTTAGAAAATCCCTATCTAGACCCAAGGCAAAAATAAAAAAAAACATGTTGATCGGCATCAGGGTTCACAAGTCTCTATTTCGGTTTCTAGGCAAATTCATAAAGCGCGTTCGACCGGCACCAAACACGCGGTCGATCGGTTTAAAGGCTTCTTCCAACGCTGTCTAGGAACCAAGGCAATTTTTAAAAGACCAATCGATCGGTCCTCCAGATGCAGTCGAACGGGGGTATCTGTTCATTTGCCAAATCGTTTCATTTCTTCTTTCACTCTTATTTTTCCCAACCTCTCCTCTTCCCTCTCCATCATAAATCCAACAAGATCAAGTGAAGGAGTTTTTTGTTCAAATCGGGATGTTTTCGTATTATTTTTTCTACACATTTTGCACCATATCTTTTGTATAACTCCTTTCAACTGCAATTGCTTATTGAACCCCATTCATAGGCAAATATTATTGTTTATTATATGGATTGCCATGAATGGGGGGGTTCTTAATGGTTTAAATGTGTTCCGCACCATTGTTTTTCCACTTTACACGACGAGGGTATGTCTAAATGCCTCAATGATTTTAACTTATATCTTTGGACATATTCTTGCGAGCGTTTCACACCTTTCATCACATCAAATGTTATTCTCTCCATCTTTGCCTTACCATTTTGATTTTAGTATTCAATTACATTATTATACTAATTTATGTTTTGCATGTTCTAATGGGTGAAGTTGGGAAATACAATCATTCTTAATGCGTTCCCCCGAAGGGTGTTGACGGTTTTAGGAGCGTACAAGAGAATCAACGGTAGGACCAATGGCCTATAACTTTGGATGGAAAATGGAAGACCTTCTTGTCGAAGCATTGACAATACTTAAATGGTATAATTGGGACTCCTTCTTGGCAAAACAATATATGATTAGCAAGGACTTGGTACGAATCTTCTACGCCTCATTAATCCAATGCAAGGGGGAGAAACATATTTTTGAGTTTTATGTTCATGGAGTGAGGATTACATTTCAGTGCAAAGACTTGGCCCGCTGGATGGGTAATGTGGTAGACCCAAGCCCATTTCTGAGCCTGTCTTATGAGGCAGATATTGACCTGGACACCCTTATCGAGTATCTAGCACTAGGAGAGGTTACAAAGAAGATGTTTTGATCGGTCATAATACAGGATTTGTCGAGGCTCCTACACTACATTAACGTGCGTTATTTGATGTTGAGGTTCGTCACAAGCACGTTTTCTTCCTCTATTCCTTGCTAAAATGGTCCAAAGACATCAACCTACTTGCCTACTTCATGGATAAGATGTATTGGGCGATAAAGGAGAAGGCATGGAACGTCTCCCTTCCTTTGCCCGGAGTTGTCACGCATATATGGCATCTAGTCGAATATCCCAAGTTTTCGTATGATAGAATAGTGGAGCCCAAGGCTCTCCTAACCAGGGATAACATCAGGATGTGCTTGTCGCATTACTGGGGTAAGATGACAGTCTAGAAAAGGCTGAGGATAGTGATAGAGGATGAGGAGATGGAGATCAGGAGGGTCGAGCAAGGATCAGAGCAACATGTAGAGGATTTACTAACTTTTTTCAATGCCCGCTTTGCGACGTTCGAGGCAAAGCAGGACCAGAGATGGGAGGAGACCCAGTTGAGGTGGGCTACATTGGAGTCGCGCCTTGACCGGGACCGTGCACAGCAGCATCAGGAGTTCCTGATAATTCAGGCCATGAAAAGAGATTTATATATGCATCAGCAGGGCCCAAACGCAACGCTCCCGCCCCATTTCAGGAATCCCTATGATCCTGCTAACTGAGGATCCTCTAGTGGTTCCGACCTCTAAGTAACTTTATGGGGCCGTGGTTGTTTTTGTTTGGTGTTGTTTATGAGTCAGATGATATATTGTATTTTCCTTTTTCTTTTATTTCTTTGATTAAATTGTTTTATGTTGAACTCTTTGAAATTGGTAATGATAATTTAGTAGTTTTTGAATTATTAGATCTTGATGAGTATACACTTTTTTAAATCATATTTCCACCATCACTCTAGTATTTGCACCTCAACCCTTCTAGATTATTGAGACTTATGGCATGAATCATTTTAACTCAATTATTTTGGTACATATTTTTTATTTTCTTATGTTGGTATAGGGCGCACGTTGACTCCCTCATGAATCGCTCCAAATTGGGGTGATTTCTTTTTATCCCTTTGTTTCTCATAATGTCTTTAATTACATTGAGGATAATGTGCGATTCAAGTTAGGGGGTTTGTTTAGGCATCTCAATTTCTTTTTATTCATCGTGAGCCCCGTATAAATACTTAAGCTTGAAAATCCTTAAGCCTTTGAGCATATTTTCTAAATGATTCGGTAGGATAATTATAACTCAGTATCTATTTGTTGCTTTGCGTACACTAAAAACCAAGTGAGCTTTGGGCTTGTCTTCATTTTTGAGTGTTTATACAATACTCTCTTATCCTAGAACGTTGATTTCGTTGGTAATCTCACTATTCTTTCGATTGATCATTCATTATTTGAGTTCATTCATGAAATCTGTTACTTGAGCATGATTTTTAAAATTATTTTAACTCGAGAATTGCGTAAACCTTAGGAAATGATCATAGGCCATTTTTGTTATATCACACATATTTGAGAGTGCGCCAGTAATAAATGTCCAACTTATTTAATTAAATTCCAACTTTTAACCCCAAAAATCCTAACTCTTGCAACCAAATTGTGATAGACTAAATAAACCAAACCAAGCATGCAAAGTCAATCACAATATGTGGCAAAATCCCCCAAAGGGGCAAAACCATTTATTTCACTATAATATGTAATGACTTACCATTACATCAAAATAAAATTTTGACACACGAATACCCGCAGGCGTCGGTTCGTCGTCGGTGGCGATTGTCAGCAAGAGGTCCCGCAAGAACTCCAATATCAGCAGTGGATAAAGACCCTTCTTCTCCACAAGGTTACTCTAAGATGAGTAGAACAATTATATCTAGGGTTTAAAAATTCACACAAATGTTTAGAAAGTATTTGTGAATCAAAAAGTCATTAAACCTTGAAAAAATGAAGTCTGTTTCTCGGCAGAATATTTGCAGAAATGTCAGTGCCCACAGACTTGGAAAACATGTAGAACAAGCACTATTATTTAAAAAAAATCGAGGTTCGCGTCGCTCGAATAAGCTGATGTGTTGCTTGAGCGACTTCACGCGACATGCACAGGTCATTTGAACGACACTGTGCTATTGCTCGAACAAGCTCAACGTTCAAAAAACCTCGCCTCTATACTTAGAAAAAGTTATGTTTTCGAGATACAAACAAATCATACTTCAAATTTAATTTTCAAAAAAATTCCCAAATATTTATGAAAATATTAAGCATTCCAAATAAACTATTTTAATCTAAATACGAGTGGAGTAGTGAAAACGGTTGAAGAGTACGTTGAATGTTGCATGATGAACGTATAAAGATGATGGATGCATGGATTCGAATCACGAACATCATGGATGGTCGTGTAGACGTGCCGAATGTAGCGGTATCAGGCATACTAATATGTTCTAGGACAAATAGAAAATTCCATGATTCTAACTCAGACATTTATAAAATCATGTCCTTACAAATCTCCCCTATGTCTATGCAGGTACATACATACAAAAAATCTAAATTATGCTACCCAAACTAAAACCAAATGACATACAACTTAATACCCCCATTAAACCTAAAAACTAGAAATGCTAAATGACATGTCTTCAAACAAACTTCAACATCTTCAATTCTCCAACTATTCGATCTTTCTTTGTCATCATCAGGGTGTACAAAAATAATCCTCAATTAAGTACCTACACACATGAGATAAGAAACAATACCCGTGATGCGCAACAATTTGAAATATAATGATAAGCAAAAGTAAGTACCGATTTATTTTCAAGTAAATCACTATAAAATCAAACAAAAATTCTCCTAATAATTCGTTCTCCCCCTTTATGATGTCCTCAAATAGACAAATATGAAGAACACAAAGCAAATGCAAATGGAGAATGTCACAAGGTAATCTCCTTTTGAAAATTTCAAATTTTTTCTTACAAAATATACAACAATAAATCACACCATGAAAGAAAACTAAAACAACCAAGTCGGTGATAGCGAAAATGAAGGGATGTGAACAAATTCAACAGGAAAATCAATATATATAACCATAATATATGTGCACGATGAATGTTGGATATTCCTATCGAATGAACTCTGCATCTTCCTTAGGTGTAAAAATTGTGGAATTAAAATAAATTGAATTAATCAAATCAACAAATCAAAGCTCAAAATGATTTCCACGCCAATAACGTCTGAAACGTTGTAACGCTTTTTCATTACTTTCAAGGACGTGCAAACCTGTTTTCATTTCTTTCCATACAAACTCCCTCATAAATAATTAGACATTATATTTTTCTTTTGAGATGGTTAAACTAAAACCTATTGGCCCATTTGATTTGGCATATTTTTCTTTTTATTTCCATTGAATTTTTTTCGGGCTCTTTTCAAACGGCGGATTTCACGACGAGTTAATTTTTAACTCTCATAGCCCTTTCCTGTGATTCACTCATCATATTTTGTTGCAATTAAATCCTCACAGTAAATGGTTTTTACATGCACTACTATCTTGTTAAGTTTTATCGCATTTTGGTCGTTGTATAGACAGAATTGAGATGGAAACACTCAAGCTAATATGTGATAGACAAGTACAATACTCAAATAATATCATGCATGTGTTCAATGAAGGAGATAAGGAGCCAAACATATAGAAGATATCACTAATAACATCTCAAAGACTCCAAAAAATGTAAAACACATGAATGAAATGATGTAGCATCTCAAATCACTATCAAACAGTCACGTGGAATATGGAATGAAGTTGTGACTATGGATATCTTAAATGTTCATCCATAAAGGGTGTAAGAAAAATACAAAACTCTTTTTGTGTTTTTCAAAAAGAAAATCTTTTTGGCTTTTTCTATAAATTTTCAAAAAAAAATAAAATCTTTTTCGATTTTTTAATTTTTTAAAACAAAAAAAATCAAACAAGTAATGATACAAATGATAATCTAGGGATAGGAATCAGATGATATGAACATGAAGAATGCATCCTAATCTAGACATGGTGACCACCCCTCAGTCAAATTTGCAAATTCCTAAAGACTTTCTAAGACTCTCGAATCTAAGGGCATCTAAAGGCTTCGTGAAAATATCGACTAATTGAAGGTCGGTAGATACAAAACTCAGGGATACGAGATTTTCCTCTATAAGCTCACGGATAAAGTGCTCACGTATCCTAATGTGCTTTGTGCGCGAATGCTGGACTGGATTACGAAATATGTGTATCGCGCTCGTGTTATCATAGGAAATAGTCATGGTGTCCCGTGATATCCCATAATCCTCCAACATCTGCTTCATCCACAAAAGTTGCGTGCAACAACTCCCAACGGCTATGTACTCAGCCTCCGCAATGGACAAAGAGATGGAGTTTTGCTTCTTTCTCAACCAAGAGACAAGAGCAGAACAACCAGAAGTGCTCTAACATCCATCTGCATCCTCGGCCCAATCGGCATCCGAATAGACGGATAAACGGTTATTGGTATCAAAGGAATACCAAATTCCAAGTGAGAGAGTCTCACTCACGTATTTGATAATACGTTTAAGAGAGAGTAAGTGTGACCCTTTCGGGGACGTTTGATATCGCGCACAGACTCCAACACTAAAGGCTATGTCGAAACGATTGGCAGTCAAGTAGATAAGACTACCTGTCATACTTCGATACAAGGTTTGCTCTACGTCCTTGCCTAAAGTTTCCTTGCTAAGCTTAGTTGAGATACCCATCGGTGTACGTGCGTGCTTAGCGGATTCTAGACTAATTTTCTTCACAAGGTCTTTAGCATACTTGGATTGGGAGATGAACATCCCATCCTATGGCTGACGAACCTGGAAACCAAGGAAAAAAGTAATCTCACCAACCATGCTCATCTCAAACTCACTCTTTATCTCCTCCTCAAAGTGGTGAGCATACTGGGAGCACGTGGATCCAAAAACTATGTCATCCACATAGACCTAGGAAACCAGAATAGCACCGTCATTTCTCCTGATGAACAAAGTCATATCAACCCCACTTTCTTGAAGCCACGGGCTAAGATATAGGAAGTAAACCTATCGTACCAAGCACGGGGTGCTTGATTCAAACCATACAAGGTTTTCCTCATATAGTAGATGTGATAAGGGTGCTTAGGGTCTTTAAACCCTTTTGGTTGTTCCACGTAAACCTCCTCCTTTAGAATGCCATTCAGAATGGCACTCTTGACATCCATCTGATATAACTTGAAATGCACATGACATGTGATGGCGAGTAGTAAGCAGATGGGATCAAGCCTCATAACAGGAGCGAATGTCTCGTCAAAGTCTACACCATCTATCTGTGTGTATCCTTGAGCAACCAACCTAGCCTTATTTTGAATAATAGTACCAGTATCATACACCTTATTCTTGAAGATCCACTTGGTACCGATCACATTTGTCTCACTAGGTCGGGGGACTAGTTCCCAAACATCATTCTTTCCAAACTGAAGTAACTCATCCAGCATATCACATATCCAGTGTTCATATTTGAGTGCTTCCTTGTAGTTATTTATCTCAACTTTAGACGTGTAGCAAACATGGCTAACAACGATGTCTAGTTGAGAACCCTAGGGTTGGATCTCCTAGAATAGTATAAGGATCCTGACTCTTGTGAACCCAAGTACGAGTGTCTCCTAAGTCAGTAATGGGGGCCACTCTACGTGTAGGAAGCATAATGGGATCATCAGTAGAAAGTGATTCATCCTCACACAAACGGTTAGACTCAATAAACATCGGTGGCTCGCATCTTGCACGGTGACGTTTATTGACTCCATAACCTTAGAGCTACTCAGGTTAAAAACTCGAAATGCTCAACTAGTCGATGAATATCCAAACAACATTTCATCATCGCTCCGGGAGTTAAATTTTCCTAATTGCTCTCTATCCCGTAGGATGTAGCATTTACTCCCAAAGACACATAAATATGAAAGGTTGGGCTTCTTTCTAGTCCACAATTCGTAGGGCGTCTTAAGTGTGTGTGGACGAAGGTAAATCTTATTCACTGTGTGGCATGCGATAGACATCGCCTCTGCCTAAAATCTCTAAACAACTCTACAACCTAGAAGCATAGATCTAGCCATCTCCTGAATCGTCTGATTCTTCCTCTCAACAATCCCATTTTCCTGAGGAGTATTCATGGTCAAAAATTCATGTTTAATCCCAATGCTATCACAGTAAAGATCTACTTTAGATTCCTTAAACTCAATGTCTTTGTCACTACGTATTCTATTGATAGTGACTCCGTATTGATTTTGCAGGACACGGCACTTGGTCCTGAGAAATTCCACGGCATCGGATTTTTCTCTCAGAAAACCTATGATCTAATAACGAGAGAAATCATCTACCTTCACGAGGATATACCTCTTACCACCGAAACTCTTAGTACGAGTAGGACCCATAAGATCCATGTGTATAACCTCAAGAACTCGTGAAGTGGTAATGGAATTCAACTTCCTATGTGGACTACGGACTTGCTTTCCCAACTGACAGGGTCCACAAACTACGGAAGTCGGCTTTACAAGTGATGGAAATCCATGTACTGGGTCCTTTGTTAGCTAATTTCTCCAAATATCTAAAGTTCACGTGACCTAAACATTGATGCCACAGATCCATGGGAGTGATCGAAGCGCTATTGCAGACAAATGAGGACTTGGGCACAATCCCATAGCAATTATCTTCAGTCCTCACCCCTTGAAATAAAATTTTATCGGCTTGATCATAAACATTACATTCGTTTCGATCAACTTTATTACAAAGTCAACATCGCACAGCTGGCTAATGCGGATAAGGTTTGCTTTCAAACCTTTGACGTTCAAAACATCCTCTAGCTTAGGAAATCCTGGTATCTCTATTATACATCATCCTACTATGCTATATTTTCTCCCATCTC
This sequence comes from Sambucus nigra, assembly GCA_949130495.1. NCBI lineage: Eukaryota > Viridiplantae > Streptophyta > Magnoliopsida > Dipsacales > Adoxaceae > Sambucus > Sambucus nigra. Next base: position 242,077,258 of record OX422213.1, on the reverse strand, counting down.
CAAAGGTGACTTTACCTACCTTGCGATCCTCTAGGTAGGTAAAAAATAAGACGTCATATGTCATGTGCCTGGAGCACCCACTATCGAAATACTACTGAGAAGTGTTATGTGCTTTAAGAGCAACATGAATAACAAGGTCTTTTGCATCGAGTTTAGGTACCCAAGATGAGGTAACCTTCTATTTGCCCTAGTTATTGTGGGCTCTAGTCGGGATATTAGAAGTGTTCGCTAACGGCATAGAAATCCGTTGGAACTCATCCATTAGACTCTGAGAAGTGGCGACTAGAAACTCAACCTTCTCTCTAAGACTCGAAAATTGCTAGTGGCATGTGGTGGAGTAAATGTACGTCGTGTTCGACCCAAACTATAGCAAAACTCCCTATAGTGGACCTTTCTTTTATAATAGGTACATAAGTACACGGGCATTGGCCGACCTTGGTTTGTTTTTCTTCACCAAATGCTTCTTCGAGGTATTTAGCGATGGCCATATGGGTTCATAGTAAACTCAGGAACCGATTCGGGTGTCACATGGGACGTGGAGGCACCATCAAAACCAATTCCCTGCCTTTCACCAAAACCTAAAGCAGGGGCGAGGAGTATCTTTCCCATCTTTCTAGATCTATCATTAATCTTTACCTCAACCTCCCTAGATATCTCAAGGTCATGAGTAAGCTGGGCTACAAGAGCTTCCAGTTTCTTTCCAGTATCTAGGGAGGAATGGATCTTACTCGTCAGACAAGCCACTTGCTTGGTCAAGTACCCTTTCTCTTTCTCAAATACACTTTCTCTCTCTCCAAACACTTTCTCTCTCTCTCCCTCAAATGACTTTATCTTTCTACAAAAACCTTCTCTCTTTCAACACAAAGGGTCTCTCTCTCTCTTATCTCTCCAACATCCTTCTCTAGGGTTGTTATCCTATGAGCTAACGTTTTTTATGCTTTTTGGTCTTAAAAGTATCAGCATATAAATTAGCGTACGCCTGTCAGAGATCACTCTCGCTCTAGCATCCTCACCGTCGTGAGGTGCATTGTCAGTACTCAGATGACTACCCAAGAATGCGATGAAGTTAAATTCATGTGGTGACTCATCTCCAAAATCCACCGACTCGACCTCACTGTCATCACTAAAGGAGGCATTAAGAGAAGCTTTGCCTTTGCCTTGACGTCGCAACCTAGTAGGACACTCAAATGCCTTATGACCTCTTGATTTAGCGCAAAAAGTAATGTCGCGTCAAAACGCTAATCGTTGTTTTCATTTTGCCTACTTAATACAAAACCTAAATTATGATTGCACTTGCGATACAAGTATAGCGGCAAGTCGTCTATCGAGAATCCACAGGGAATGTCTTATAGATTTTAATTGATTTATTATTTGAAGAATAAAAAGGTAAAAGGTGATATGTGGTTATGGCGACAAAGGAGAAAAATAAGAAGTTAAGTCTAAACAATATTTAATTAAAATGAGAGTCGGGATCGCGTACCCAGCATGAGATGATATGCCAAGTATCACCTCGTCCAGGACCATGAACCTTGACCTTAGCCGACCCTTACCAAATAACCAAAAAGGAGAAGTTTCCACTCGGCCTCGGCCCTTGTTAGTCACCTAGAATGGGGGTATGCACTATTCCTGGAGGATTGAGTATCTTCATACTCGGCTGACCCAATGTCGATGAGTCTAGGACGAGACCAGCGGACGAGACATATATCCTTTCACGAGGGTTAAGGTCCCACAGATTCATCCTCGGCCACCAAGGTCATCCGAAGTCCTCGGCCTCGACCATACAACTGATAGTAATCGCTGGAAGAGTGCGTAGTTTGGGAGACTCGTGGGATGCAGGTCCTTCGTGGATGAAACCATTGCAACCGAATCATTTCCCCACATGAGGGATTATTTCACCATCCTATACATGACACAGTGATAAATAACACAACCTTAGTGGGTAGGAACATTCCACACCTGCTTGGGGGTACACTACACCCCCCAAGTCTTATATACACTTTTCATCTTCTCCATGAGGAGGCATATCATTATTCACAACTCTAGCAGAACTCTGTCAAAATATACAGAAGAGATAGAAAAGCTTGAGTGTTGTATTTATAGGCCATCAGTGTCATACTTATATTGAAAACCACCATTCACACTGCCCAGTGGACGTAGGCTCTGGTCGAACCACTTATATTTGGTATCATCTTCTTCTTTACCTCATTTCCTTATGTATATACATTTATATCTTATGTACACCATTGTTGTTTAGATTGAGTTTACATACATCTTGAACTGTTGATACCATTTCTGGTATCATCGGTCTGGCGTCGTCTGTGGAAACGAGAAGCATCATCTCTTCCCTTACTTAGCTTGTCCTCATCGAAGTCTCTGGTGGTGAACTAGTCCTCCCCTTCTATGGAGCTGTTTCACCATTGAAAGATTTCCTGCTGAGCTGCAAATCTTTCACTCTTCGATTCTAAGCTCATCCACCAGACTTCCACATGGCATCAGAATTTCAACCACCTCCACCACCAGCTGGTGATCCTAGCCCCAGAAACGCACCTCCTCAGTTTGAAATGGCTGAAGTGGCGGTCGCATTGAAATCCTTGGCAGCGAGCCAATAAGCGATACAAGAGCAGCTGGTTACCTTTAGCAAGAACGTAGTAATCAGACCAACGGCAGCCCCATCGAAGATGATTACTCCGGCAGTTGGGGAGTCTCATCAAGGGGCCAGGGGACTGTGACACCCCGCCTAATTAAATACCGGGTGATCACTCCTTTATTAAATTAAAATCAAGGTGAACAGTTGGTTCATTCTTAGCATCACTGTCCTGAAAGTAACTTTTCCAATTTAAACACCCTAAATAATTAAGCTAAGTGTCAAAACCATTTTTAGATATTACTTTCCAAATTTTATTTTATAAACCAACATTTAAAACTTTACATAATTCACAATTTAAAGAATCACGCAACAATTATCCTGTAATTTATAATCCCAAAGAGTTAAACATTCAACAAATAAATCCCAACATTAAAACTTAAAGGAAAACATCCTGACAGTAATAAAAATCCAAAGTGTAAATACTGGAAATAAATGAATTACAATATCCAACAAAACAACTGAATAATGGAAAAGGGCGACACATGCCCAACTAATAAAATAAATGCTAGGAGTGGAATCAAGAAATGAGGTCGTCTAAGCAAGAGGCCTGCAACTCCCACCTAAGCTGTAGCGCGTTCCTTCCAAAGGATCCTATGCAAGACGCCCCTGTGGCTTGGCACATGTAATATATACATATATATACAAGAGAGAAAAGAAAATGGAAACGGGTCAGAGGCCGATTGTAAAAATGATTTAAAATTTGTTTAGCAAGTATTTAAAATGTTTACTGGCCAATGCATCAACATATTAGTGCGACACTCCCTTGAGAAACTCTCACCTCTCTTCTAATGTGCACGCCTATCGTACTAACCTTCCCAACGGTTTAACTTATCTTGTCGCTCGTAAGATTTTAATCTGACAAATTCAACTATTTAAGAGGTTCATTTCATTTAACAACATAGTTCTCATTTAACCTTATTTACTAATAAAGTTTCTCAGCAATATATTATACTTTTCAAACACTTATTCCCAAATTGAAATAATTATTCATATCTTACTTACCATAAACACAGTAGGTAGTTCCCAAATTCCAGAATTTAATATATATATTAAATACTCATATAATATATATATATATATATTCTAACGGCACCCCACGTAATAATTATGGTGCGGGCATACTCTGCTATCCAATCCCCATATCACTCGTACTAAGGGAAATACAAGTTCGGAATCACTCTCGAACTGTACTAACACAAACACAAATAATATTGAGGCGAAGCATAGATTCCAGGTCTCTAAGAGGTCACCACATGCCCTCACGTCTCTTAGGACCGTATGAATTATCGATTCGATAGCCTGTACCGAAGGATTTCTATCTTCTAGGGTACGAGTCAATATCCCCCATAAAGGTCCCATCGAGATAAGACTGTCCCAGCGCGGTAACCTCAGGGATAGCAAGTAGCGCGGGCATGATTTTCACACGTATATAGTATATGCATAAACACAGTCATATAAATATACTACTATTTTCATATCAAATATAGGTACATCTCATAACCCATAATTATGACATTTGTCCTTATTATTCGTTATTTAGTTATCACGTATAACGGTTGCCTCTTATCTTAATTTGTGGGATTATTCCAACTTATCAAGTGACACTCGTGAATTTCTATACTCCCAAGTGAAATTTCAGTAGGTACTCATTTATTTTCCAACGTAACTATCTTACGCGTCTCTTTCTTTAATACATAGTTCCATCGTCCCTTTTATGTAAACATCCTCGAAAATGTAAATCTCGTCTTACATTAAAGATTTCATATTTTTAATAAATCCTACTGGTCTTCTTATCTCGCATAATATTTTATTAAGGGTGTCTAAGGATTATTCCTCATTTAAATTAAATTCACCTATTTAGAACGGGAAATATAAGTCTGTTGGGAGGGGTCGATCGATCGAGGGCAGGTGTTCGATCGATCGATCAAGCAGGTATGGCTAATTCTGCAGAAATCCAGTTACGGGTTCTATCATCCAAAATCATCCAAATCTAAATTTTTCACTCCCAAACTCCCAAAAATTTATACCACAACCGTCCTAAACCAAACGTAAAGCATGTGAGTTTCATCAAGATTCATGGATAAAAAGTGCCCAAATTCATATAATACTCATGAACCCTAAAAATTTCTTTAACTTAATTCAAATCATTCTTTCTCCAGAAATCCTACTTCTAATTCATCATAAATTCGTGGTTAAACCTCTACATATGAAGGGGATTTCCAAATTATCATTTATATCACTAAAGCATGAAATTTTCTAATCTTCAACATGGGTTTTCTTTCATAGAACTCATCCTAATCAACCGTAAACTAACATGAATGAAGCATTAACGAAATTAAGCAAGATAAATACTTGCCTGGAAATATTTGGTCTCTGATTTGTGTTGAAATCAGTGTGGTTATGATCCTTGCGACGTGATCTATCATTTGGCGGCGACGGCGGCGCAAACGGAGGAGTTTTCGGCGACGGCGGCGCAAACGGAGGAGTCCAGATGCCCAACCCAGGGGCTCAACCTTTGACCGATTAAATAGAGGATTGACCTTTGAAAACCTCGACCCAGTTGAAGATTTGAGACAGAGGCTATCCAGGTTAAGGAGTAATGTCAGCTCAAGGGAGAGGGAGAAAATGGTCGACCCCCCTCGCGGCTGAGACGAGATGCAATGGGAGGTGAATGGTCGGTGCAGATCAGCGACTGGGGAACCCTCAGTTCAGTCGATGAAGGTAGTAGAGGATAACATCATCCAGACCGACGTTGTTAAAGTGGACGAGAAGCCTTGGAATGACTCCATTCAAAGGTTAGAAAATAAAATCGGAGACATCCTTAAGAGCCGTAACCCCTTACAGAGGGGATACTCAGAAGGTTATCCTTTTATGGAAAAAATAGTCAACTTCCCAACCCCTGATAATTTCAAGTCATTGATGGTTACCCCAAAGTATGATGGGAGTATCAACCCTGTGCACCATATAGAGTTGTACTAGTCAGCTGCAAATATCTACTCTGTCTCAAATGAGATAAAATATCGTGCACTCTCGAGCACTTTGACTGGAGCTGCCCATAACTGGTTCACCTCACTCCCAAAGAGCTCCATTGAAAATTTTAGCAACTTGCAGAACGGTTCATCCACAACTTTTTTTTCTTGGTAAGACCCTAGAAAAAGATAACCCACTTGTTGTACGTTAAGCAAGGGAAGAACGAGAGTCTTAGGGAATACATCGGGAGGTTTAATAAGGAAAACCTGGAAGTGTAAGACTATAAGGAAAGTATTACGATGACCACGTTAATAAGAGGCTTATAGAAAGGGAAATTATTTTGGAAGCTTGCTAAAGACCCGCCAAAGTCCATGGCTGAGCTATTGGCAACGGTCGAAAAAGTCATGAATGTCGATAAAGCTATGGCAGCGAAATATGAAGATGAAAATGGGACTAGCAGTGGGAGAAAGTTTCAGAAGAAGAATAAAAATTGAAAGCAAAGGTCGGCCGATGATAAGTTTGCTGGGTATACTCCTATCATGGTCAGCTGCGAGCACATTCTGAATGAGATCAAGAATGATCGGACCCTAAGATGGCCTGAGAAGCTGAAAGCTCCCCCTCACAAAAGGAATAAGAGATTATGGTGTGGATTTCACCAAGACAATAGGCACTTAACTGACAAGTGTTTTACCCTCAAAGATGAGATTCAGAAGATGCTCAAGGCTGGAAAACTAAGGAAGTATGTGAGCAGTGATGGCCCAAAGAGGGGACCCAGGGAAAAATAATGACGCCTCAGATGATGATGATAACCCGGATCTTCCACCAAAAGATGATGATCCAAAGGGGTGACTCCACATGATCTCGTTTGATGTGAAGATAATCTGCGGAGGCCTCGTAGGGGGAGGCACAGAGGTGGTCGATAGAAAGGCACACCTTGTAAAGGTCAAGGACCTTCCCAAGGTTAAAGCAGTCCACTTGGTAGCAGCAGAAACAAATCCAGAGAAGAGAAAGAAGATACCTTAATTATGGGATTTTTTAGCCTTGACTTCAAGGGAATCCTAGCTCCTCAGGATGACCCTTTAGTAATCACAACTAGAGTGCATGGGTATGATTTGCTGAGGATATTGGTCGATGGTAGGAGTTCGGCCGATATTATGTTATGTCCGTATTTCAAAGGTTTAGGACTCAGCAGGTAGAGGTTAGTCCCGTATCATCATCCTCCAATAGATTTTAGCGGCGAGAAGGTGCATCCTTTAGGAATGTATGAAATAGAGGTCAGGATGGGAGATGCTTGGCCTAAGAGGTTAATAAAGAAGGTCACTTTCTTTATGATGGATGAAAGTGTGTACTCGGCTTACAACATTATCATGGGTAGAGTAGCCCTCAAAGAATTTGAGGCCGTGCCATCCACTGTACACCAAATGGTAAAATTTCTGACCCCATATGGGATAGAGGAAGTATAAGGTGATCAAGTGCTGGCACGTGAATGTTATTTTAACTCAGCTGAGGATAGGGAAGCTCAGAAGAAAGTGACTATGTCCTACAGTATTGACACCCTGGACCCCAAGGATGAGACCAAACTAAAGTAAGGAGAGGCCACAAAAGAGGTAGAATCCATCATCCTCAATGAGGACGAGCCGAAAAAAACCGTCCATGTCGGTAAATCCCTGAGAGGAGACATTAAGGAAGAACTGATCAAATTCTTGAGAGAAAGGCAGAGTATCTTTACATAGAGTCATAAGGATATGTCGGGCATTGATCCAAGACTCTTTTGCCATAAATTAAATGTGGTCGACGATGCTAGGCCGATATGATAGAAGAGGAGGATCTATTCCCGAGAAAAATATGAGGTCATCGGGAAAGAAGTAAAAAAAAAACTAGAAAAGGACGACTTCATAAGAGATGTGATATATCCTGAGTGGCTGGACAATGCTGTCATCGTTCCCAAAGCCAATGGGAAGTGGAGAATGTGTGTAGACTTCATCGATCTGAACAAGGACTATCCTAAGGATTGTTTTCCTTTGCCTAGGATCAACTAGATGGTTGATTTCACAGCAGGCCATGAGTTGATGAGTTTCATGGATGTTTACTCAGGATATAACTAGATATCATTCACCAGACTAATGAGGAGAAGGCTGCCTTCATAACCGACAACGGAACTTACTGCTATAAAGTCATGCCCTTTGGACTGAAGAATGCTAGAGCTACCTATCAGAGACTTGTTAACAAGACGTTTGAGGATCAAATTGGGAAGAAAATGGAAGTCTACATTGATGATATGCTGACTAAGAGTCTCAGGGTCGACTCTCACATGGCCTACCTTAAAAAAACCTTTGATATGATGGATAACTACAAGATGAATCTCAACCTCGCAAAGTGTGTATTTGGCATAGGGGCTGGTAAGATCTTGGGCCTCATCATAAATCAGAGGGGAATAGAGGCCAACCCTAATAAAATCAAGGCCTTGGTAGAGATGAAGACACCAATTTCAATCAAGGATGTGCAGAGGCTGACGGGAAGAGCAACGGTACTTAACCAGTTTGTATCTAGAGCCACCGACAAGTGTCTTCCATTTTATAAAGGTCTTAGAAAATCTTTAGAGTGGAATACGGAATGTGATAAGGCCTTCCAAGAGTTGAAGTCCTACCTCGGATCCCCCTTATTATTATCACGACCGATCCAAGGGGAAAAACTCTATGTATATCGAGCAGTCTCAGAGTCGGCTGTTAGCGCTGCCATTATAAGAGATGAGGATAGAGTACAAAATCTGGTATACTTTAACAGTAAGGCGCTTCAAGGGGCCCAACAAAGGTACCTTAGGATGGAAAAATTGGCCTATGATCTAATTCACACCTCAAGGAAGATGGAGCCGTACTTCCACGCCCACATAATGGTCGTCATAACGAACTCTGCACTCCGGCAGGTCATCCACAAGCTTGAGAAGTCAGAAAGATTAATGGCTTGGATAATAGAGCTCGGAGAGTTTGATATCACTTATCAGCCTAGAGCGGCTATCAAAGGGCAGACACTAGCAGACTTCGTGGATGAGTTTACTAGGACGAGGCCGACAGTGAAAAGTTTGAGACTACCGATTGTGAGCTAGGGAAAAGTTAAAGCTCTCCCCGAATAGGGTCGGGGCAGGTTCAGCAAGGGGGAAGGTTTCTGGGAATGAAGAGGAGTGGTACCTCTTCTAAAATGGGACCTTAATAGAAGGTGATTTCTCAGAGAATGGAGTACTGTGGAGCCTTTTCGTCGACGGCTCCTCTTGCGAGAGTGGAAGTGGTGTAGGGCTGATAGTGTCGGCACCAAATAGGACAGACATCGAATATGAGTTGAGGTTCAGTTTTAAAGCCTCTAATAATAAGTCCGAATATAAATCCCTCATATCAAGCCTTTCCCTGGACCAGGCCCTGAATGTCGACTAACTCCTAGTTAAAGATGATTCAAGATTGGTGGTGAACCAGATCTTGGGGGCGTATGAGGCGAAAGACGATAGGATGGCTAAATATTTGCAAAGAGTAAGGTTAGTATTAAAGAGCTTAGATAAGGTGAAGCTGAAGAGGATGCCTCGAATGGACAATGGTCGAGATGATGCACTTACAAGTCTTTCCTCAGCTACAAGAACGAAGATAAGAAGGACGGTGCCAATAAAAATCCTCCATCGACTGACCGTTAAAGAGGAAGTCAGTGCTGCAGAGTCTTGTCTGAATTTGAACATGGGGGCTTCCTAGATGGACCCCCTCATCAGATACATAAAGGACGGGGAGTCACTAGAATCCAAGAACGAGCAAAATAAGATGAGATATAAAGCTGTTAAGTTCTCCATTATAGGAGATACTTTGTACAAGAAAGGGTTTTTTCTTCCTCTCCTGAGGTGTGTCCATCCACCTGAGGTAGAATATATCCTTAAGGACGTGCATGAAGTCTCTTGATCCAGTCATATAGTGGTAGATCTCTGGCTAAGAGGGTTGTTACCCAGAGATATTGGTGGCCCCCGCATATGTCAAGAAGTGAGACAAATGCCAGAAGTTCGCTATCGTTCCTCATCAGCCTCATCAGCCTCTGACCTCAATCACATCTCCCTGGCCATTTGCGGTATGGGGAATTGATCTGGTAGGACCCTTACCCAGAGCTGTGAATAATTATTATTATCTGATCGTAGCGATAGATTACTTTTCGAAGTGGGTAGAGGTCGAGCTGATAAATACAATCACGGAACAGAAGAACTTATAGTTTATATGGAAAAATATCATTTGTAGATACGGTCCACCCAACACCCTGATTTCTAATAATGGAATGTAATTTAAGAACGTCTCCCTGGAGAAGTACTGCGAAAAAGTTGGCATCAAACAATTCTTCTCCACTTCTACCGACCCCAGGCTAATGGGCAGACGAAAGTGACAAACTGAACGATTCTTTATGGAATTAAGAAGAAGCTAGAAGATGCAAAAGGGAGATAGATCGAGTAAGTGTATGCTATCTAATGGGCCTATAGAATTACGGAGAGGACCCCCCACCAGGGAAACCGCATCTATGCTTGATTACGGATCGGAGGCAATCATACCAACGAAAATAGGCCTACCCACTCATAGGGTTCAGACTTATGACCCTGAGAAGAATAGCGATGAGCAGATGCTGATTTAAATCTTTTAGAAGAAAGAAGAGAGGACGCTGAAGTTAGTCAAGACGCCTACCAGTAAAGAATGATAAAATTCTACAATAAGAGGGTGAAGGCGCGTCCATTGAAAGTAGGAGACTTGGTACTAAAAATGACTTGGCAAAAACCCAATAAGCTTCACCCAAATTGGCATAGCCCATACAAGGTAGTTAAAGAGGTGGTGCCGGGAACGTACAGATTGGAAAACTTGGGGGGAAGCCATTCTCCAACCCATGGAATGCCGATCACCTAAAGAAATATTACCAATAAGATGATAGTCTACTGTCTTGTCTGCGTTTTATTTTAACATATGTATGAGACTCAGAAGGAAAAAATTCAATAAAAACCAAGTGTTGATTCATATGTTACCTACCTATTCAAATATTCGTTTGTGTCAACCCATCTTAAGCTATAAAACATCATTCGTTGTGAAATAATCTTAAGTTAATAAACATCATTAATTTGGTGGATGCAAAATTAAAAACTCACTTAGTTATGGTTATCATTGAAAAACATCATTAATTTGGTGGAATCACTCCATCGGTCGGGACAACAGTGCTAGACGAAACGACTATCCATGCACTCTCAAAGCGACGAGGGAAGACTTGTACTTAAAACATCATAATTTGGTGGAATTACTCCCTCAGTCGGGGTGACAGCGCCGGACGAGACGACTCTCCATGCACTCTCAAAGGGACGAGGGAGGAATTGTGCTTAAAACATCATAATTTGGTGGATGTAAAATTAAAAATATCACTTAGTTGTGGTTATCATTGAAAAACATCATTAATTTGGTGGAATCACTCCTTCGGCCGGGACGACAGTGCTGGACGAGACGACTCTCCATGCACTCTCAAAGAGACGAGGGAGGACTTGTGCTTAAAACATCATAATTTTGTGGATGCAAAATTAAAAAATCACTTAGTTGTTGTTATCATTGAAAAACATCATTAATTTGGTGGAATCACTCCCTCGGCCGGGACGACAGTGCTGGACGAGACGACTCTCCATGCACTCTCAAAGAGACGAGGGAGGACTTGTGCTTAAAACATCATAATTTTGTGGATGCAAAATTAAAAAATCACTTAGTTGTTGTTATCATTGAAAAACATCATTAATTTGGTGGAATCACTCCCTTGGTCGGAACGACAGTGCTGGACGAGATGACACTCCATGCACTCTCAAAGCAACGAGGGAGGACTTGTTCTTAAAACAACTTAATTTAGTGGATGCAAAATTAAAAAATTGCTTAGTTGTGATTATCATTGAAAAACATCATTAATATGGTGGAATCACTCCCTCGGCCGGGATGACAGTGCTAGACAAGACGACTCTCCATGCACTCTCAAAGCGACGAGGGAGGACTTGTGCTAAAAACATCATAATTTGGTGGAATCACTCCCTCGGTCAGGATGACAATGCTGGACGAGATGACTCTACATGAACTCTCAAAGAGATGAGGGAGGACTTGTGCTTAAAACATCATTATTTGGTGGAGTCACTCCCTCGGTCGGGATGACAGTGCTGGACGAGACGACTCTCCATGCACTCTCAAAGCGACGAGGGAGGACTTGTGCTTAAAACATCATAATTTGGTGGATGCAAATTTAAAAAATCACTTAGTTGTGGTCATCATTGAAAACATCATTAACTTGGTGGATTTTCTCCCTCGACAGGGACGGCAGTGCTGGACGAGGGAAGAATTGTGAACGACGCAACAAGCATAAGTAAAAGCATGTAAATAAAATAAAGAATGAAAATACTAGAGCAATAAGCTTCACTTCACGAAAATACTGAGAGTGCAAAAATTGTGGAGGTATCAAGTTGTCCATAACAAATAAGGGGACAATCAAAAGAGGGTAATACCCAAAGCGGCCACCCTAAGAAGCGGGCTCAAGATTGACAATGGGTGTTCCCTCTATGATAGGTTCAGCTCCACCATCGACAAGAAGGTTAGCCCCGACCTCGGTCATCGCCATCAGCTCCACGTACTCCAAGGCAGCGTCAATGAGAGGATCAGTAAAATCCGAAGCATCCAAAGTTGGCGGAGTGGAAGAGACGATTTCAGTGAATTTAGTGGCGATCCATCGGCATAATGTTTTCACGCCCGTCTCCAAGTAAATAATGCCAAAGGTGTCAAACTCATTCGAAGCCTTGAAGGCTTCGAAATCCTCGGTCCTGATCTTCTCAATGTCCTCGGGAGATAAAGCCTCACCATTTCCCCTCTACACAGCCTCTACAAGCTCTTTAGTGGGAGTGATAGCCAATGCAACCTAAGCCTCATCTTTCTCCTTGATCAGTTCGTCCTTCTCCTTCAGTAAATCATCCTTGCTCTTCAGATCATTATGAGCCTTCTCAAGGTCAGTTTGGTATGTCTCTAAGTATTTCTTCAGCTTCTCTTCAAACCCGAGAGCTAGGTCTGCCTCTTAAACTTGGGGATAATTCTCAACCATACACTTATTGGCCGAGAAAAATGTGCATACAGTCTGCAAATAAGGGAAGATATATTAGTAAATATGAGGAAATAGTACGAGAGAACAATTGTGCTTAAGAAGAAAATAGTTATCTGAGCCATCAAATGAAAACCCAAATTAAAGACTTAAGGGGCAACCATATTATCCAGGAACTCGAAGTCATCCTTGGTAGGAACCCCGAACATCGTCCTCTTGGATCTTGTAGAAGAAGGAATGAGTGAGCTTAGGCACTTCCTAAGATTGGCAATGTTGTTCTGCTAATATTCTTGAAAGGAATCCCCTGAGCAAGAGCTCGCTCTGGAGCTACTAGGCATGTATGGCCCTAGAGGAATGACCCTCAACCTCTGGGTGTCCTTGTCAGGTTGACCCTCAAGGAGAACTAGTTCTTCAGTCCTTTTTTGACCAACCTCAGGTTTTGTCAACCCGGTGGCGGTTGTCTTCTTCGACTGACCCTTACTAGCCGGCTATTTCTTCTTATTCAAGGCATTGGGAAGGCTTGGGATATGCATATTGAAAAAATCTTCAGACAGATGAGGAGGACCACCTGTAAAAACATAAAATAAGTCATCAGTCATAAGCAAAAGGTAAGAAGCACTTAAACAAATAGAGAAAGGGACTATATCACTTGCAAAGGTCATCTAGTGGATCAACCCTCAACCTAGAGTAATCCAAATATTCTGGTGACATCAAATCTTCAAAAGAAAGGAGTCCTCGACCTAGGCCATGCAGCCGATAGTGATCGCTGGCAGAGCGCGTAGTTTGGGAGATGCTTGGAACAGTGCGCATGGGATACAGGTCCTTCATGGATGAAACCATTGTAACTGAATCATTCCCCCATGTGAGGGAATATTTCACCATCCTCTACAGGTGACAGTGATAGATGGCACAAACTCAGTGGTTAGGAACATTCCACACCTGCTTGGGGGTTCACTACACCCCCCAAGTCCTATATACACTTTTTATCTTCTCTATAAGGAGGCATCTCAGTATTCACAACTCTAGCAGAACTCTATCAAAATATACAGAAGAGAGAGAAAAGCTTGAGTGTTGTATTTACAGGCTATTAACCACCATTCACACTGCATAGTGGACGTAGGCTCTAACCGAACCACTTATATTTGGTATCATCTTCTTCTTTGCCTCATCTTCTTCTATCTATACATTTATATCTTATGTACACCATTGTTGTATGGATTGAGTTTACAGACATCTTGAACTATTGATACCATTTATGTTATCATCATGAGTTAAACTACGCAAAATAGAATTTCGGTTCGAAAATATTTAATCGGCATTTTTAATTAAAAATAAACATCACGCATAAAGGGATTTTAACCCAAAAATACGAGATAGAATATTTAAGTCAAAATGGTTACATGGGGATTAAAATCGATTTATCGCTATAAACACTAACGTTGCGTGATAAAGAAAGTTAAACACATAATAAACCAATTTTAATACGCGAGGTTTCAATTAAATGTAATTTTACCCAAAATCTAATTTTCGGAGCTCGACGCCCTTCAATGGCGGATACACAATCCAAACCCTATTTAACTACTCACTACACATGAATAAACTAATTAAACACTAATTACTAAATAAAACGAGGAGTAAATAAACTACACTAATTTATCTAGGCATTAAATTAAATAATCAAAGGAAAATAAAGCATTAAACAATAGGTAGGATACAATGAATAGTAATAAAAAACTATACTTACAGACAAATGGGTATACACCCAAAGTGGGGGAGAAGGGTTGAGCTCCACAAAATATCCTCAAAGGTCCAAACCCTATAACTAAGCTAATATCATGAAGGATCCCTTTCAAAATGAGAAAAAAGATTATTTATACAAAAAGGAAAAATTTAAAACTAGTAATTAAAAGGAAATCTGAAAATAAGGGACTGAATCGATTTGGAGGTGTCCGAATCGATTCGGTGGTCGGAGACCTGAGCACTGCCAATTTGCAAATCAATTTGCAGGGGTGAGAATCGACTCGCACCAATTATTTTTTTTCATGTTTTCTGCTATGCGATGTTAAGCCAACACCCATTAATGGCAATCCAAAACCCGATTCGTAGCTTTACATCTCACAACCCACAAGCCCACAAGCCCAAAGTCAAGACGTCCCAAGCGCACATCGCACAACCCAAATACCCAGACTTGCCATGCCGAGAGCTGCCATAGCCAAGACCCACATGTCCAAAAATGGCCAAAAAACCTCCATCTCCATTAATGGTGAGCTAAGACCCATTTCGTGAAATTGATCGAAAATCAACAATCCATATGCGCGTGTGGTCAATAATCTTGCTCTAATTTCGGACGAAAGTCTCCAATTTTGGACGAAACTAAAACCCCAGCCAAAGCCGAGCTAAGAACCTAAATCGCCATTTCAGAAATGAAGTTTGCTGCAAAAACGAGTTAGGGACATGTAGGGTATTTATGAAATTGTTAGTAAAAGAGCTAAGGGACATGAGGGGAATTAATAAAATTGTTATTTATTTCTTATAATGCTTCCTCCGATTAAACGTCCGTGTTTTCTTCGTTCAGACTCTAATTTGAGCATAGTTCAGGACCACATGAAGCTTGGCCCGAGGGATACAACTTCCATGAATACTTTGGGCAAAAATCCTGAAGTGTTAAATTACTAAAATGCCCCTAAATGTGCGAACTCTTATAAAACTTTATCGGAACATGACGAAACTTCACATTAAGCACCATAAAACCTATATATGCTCAATAATACCTTAAATAAAGTATTAGCGTATGAAACGGAGGTTGTCTGATTAACGAGCATAAATATAGCAATTATAGTACCCGAGGGGGCTAAAAATGCATAAGTTAACGGTCGAAAAATGCAATATTCGTAACGTATTACACCCCCTAACTTAGACATTGCTAGTCCCTAGTAAATGAAATTCAAAGCAAGAAGAACTATAAGAAAATCACAAAATGGGAGGTATATACAAAAGCAATAAAAGCCACTTTCACGGGCGAACGATTGCATTTAGCGTATGCGATAAGCCGTTAAACCCCTAGGTTACCCTAGTGGACGAGTGTCGTCTTATGAGGGTTTTCAGGGATGAAACCTACAAACATCATATAGATTCCTCAAAATATGACCAACCCAACATGCGACAAACTCAACAACAACGAACAAGATTTTAACATGTTATTAGCATATTGAACGAATTCAAGCTAAAGTATGTTGTTATTAACAAGTTGAATGCACCTCATAGAATTGAAACTTTAAAAGTGGGGGGGGGGGGGGGGGGAGAGCACAGGCATAGTATGATTTGGCAAAAACTTAAATAAACTGAATAAGCGTTAAAGGATACATATATTCAATCCTCACGGGCATTACACTCATCAAATGAATTCACTCGAAACAGGGAGGTAACACACGGAACATGCGGGCATAAAGAGTAAATGTAAATGGAAACTAGGCCACACACATGTCACAAATGAAGAACGCTATATAGGAAATAAAAACTTGTAATCTCAATGAAAGATACCGCTCATTAAAGGAGGCGGAATGAATTTTCATAGATTATCAAATTATTTCAACTTTTAAATTAAATTCGCCCTAAGATCACATAGGAAATGCAGGTTTTGGGTTAAGTTACGAAATGAAGGAAATATGTACGGATTCAAAGTGTTCGGAATAAAAACTCGGGATAATGGGAGATTGCGGTCAATTCCAAAATTGGAAAACAAGTTCCCGAACAAGCATTAAATATGACAATGAAGAGTAATCAAAGCTTATTCGAACACTATACACAACATATACAAACTTTCTCTTTCTTTCTCTATTCTTCTTTTTCTCATGTTTTCTTTTCTTTTATTTTCTTTTTTGCTTTTTCTTTACACTTTATTCTTTTCTCACTCTTTTCATATGCTTAAATTGCAACCACAGGACAATAACATCATTCAATCCAAGTAATATTCCAAACAAAGGTATGTAAGGTAATATGTATGGTTTATAACTCTAATGTGAAGTTGGTTATGGGATTTTAGGTTACAAAATGAAGGAAATATGTACGGATTCAAAGGGGTTGACTAGGGAAACATTAAAGGTGAGGTCAAGGATAATATGGGTGATATAACAAAGATTGTCTATGATCATTTTATAAAGTTTATGCAATTCTTGAGTAAAAATAATTTTGAAAATCATGCTCGAGTAACACATTTCAAGATATAAATTCAATTAATGAACGATCAAATGAAAGAATAGTGAGATTACCGACGAATTTAACATTTTCAAGGAAGAATGAATAGTGTATAACACTCACAAATGACGAAAGGTACAAAGCTAACTCGGTGTAAGTATATACAATGCAACAAAAGATTACTAGGTGTGGGTACCCGAAAATTAGAACTATGGGCCTGGACGAGTAGCCCAGTCCTGGCGGCCCAAAGTCCAGGCCCCTCATCTTTTATATTGATCCGGTCTCCCCCCACGATACCATGAAGGGAAGTTATAGGGGAGATGGAAAACATGGAGGAACCCATCACCTCCACTCATCTACATGTACATGTATATATTAAACCCTAGGTTCGGGGCAAAAGGACAAGTTGTATTCTCTGTAATCACTCTCCAGAGTATATAGAAATAATATCGACTGCACCACCGTGGACGTAGGCACATCTTTGCTGAACCACGTACATCCTTTGTTGTGTGATTGGCATCTTGTATTCCTTGTTCTTTTCTTGATAATTATTTCTCTCATATTTATTTGTGTTGCATAATAATTGCATCTACACATTTTGCTAACATATGGCATGGAAGCAGTCATCCCACTAGAAGCGGGTTTGCCAACAATGAGATCCGACCTTATCGACCAAGGCCAGAATGATGAGGCATTACTCGCTGAACTCGACCTCGCCGACAAGCATAGAGAACTCGCCCTAGTAAAGCTCGTGAGCTATCAGCAACAGCTCGCAAAGCACTACCACAAAAGGGTTAACCCGAGAAGATTCCAAGTTGGGGACTATGTTCTAAGGAAAGTCCTGGGCAACACAGTAAAGTCATCAGACGGCAAGCTAGGCCCAAATTGGGAAGGACCCTTCAAAGTAACTAAAGATGACCTGCAAGGTGCTTATCATTTAGAAACGATGGAGGGCAGAGAGATACCACGAGCATGGAACGCAGCTAATCTCAAGAAATTCTATTTTTAGATTCTCAAGGAATTCTATTGTTGAATATTTTTCTTGTATGTGTTATGTGAAAGGACAGTTCATTTCCCTTATTACTAATGAAATCAGTAACAGTTACATTTTATCACACATCTTTTCCAAATCACAGGCACGATGGTCGATATAGCAGGGGAATACCCCTCCTCAGGTCATCATCATGAAACACGAGAGACCTATTAGCATTGCCCCTGGCAATATATAAAGCCCTACAGAGGATTCTTAGGCAACGCGACCAGATTTTATACTGGCCATCAAACCTACTTTGGTTGAGCAAAATCCTGATCGGATGAAGACATCCAATACCAGGTGTGTCCTCACCAATTGCCCTACTTAGGCCTAAGGGAGTGTGACGACAAAACCTAAAAGATCAAATGGGGCATAATGGTATTTTGGTATTATACTGGACTGGGGGGACACTTGCATGACAAAACAAAAAGGATTATGAAGCAGCAAGAATATAAAAAGATTGGATGAACACGTTTAGTCGGCAATATTGCCCAAAATACTAACTTTTCATTAATCTCTTATATTTACAACAATGATAATACATGTTTAGTCGGCGAAGCTCGCACAAAGCATTTACATTATCAAAAAAGATAAAAGAATAATAACTTGCAAAATCTCAAGAAGGTGGAAGCCTCCGAACAAGATAATCTGCCACTCTAGCTCTTCGTCCGTCATTAGGAGCAGGGACTAGCTCTTCCACAACCTCATATGCGTCCAACTCCAATAGTTGCCGAGGAATATGATCAATGGGGATCCATCGATCGTCACTCCTGAATGGGTTGGGCATCAGAGTGGAGGATGTCGCGTGCCCAAGGCTTTTCCAGTGTCGGACATAATCTCGACCGAGGTTGGTGTATCTGAGCCGAGGTCCCACTTGGGGCATATCAATCACCCCCAGCCCTTAGTTACCTGTGAGAGCAGGTGACTATGGGATATCTAAACCTCCGAGGCCTTTCTCCTATGAGCCAATGTTCGTTTGACACTTGTCCAGTGCTGAAGTGTGGCTTGCTTGGCAAGCATGTGTTGTCAGCCTCCCTTTGGGGATCCCAAGGCAATGATGGGCCTTGGTAAACGTTCCTGCATATTTAAGGGTTTGAACCCTCATTTTTCCCTCCTTCTTCCTTAACTCTCTTTCCTGGCACGATTTCACTTCAGCAGTTTCTCTCTCTAAAGGGCATTTTCTTCACGATTTCACTTCAGAAGTCCTTGGTGGTGATTTCCTCGCATTTTCTTCGCTTTCCCTTATCGTTTCATCTTCAGGTATCTTCTTCCCTTCATTTGTCTTCATTTTCTCTGCTTTTCCCATTTATTTGTGTTTTTCGACGAGTTTCTGAGTTTTCCGGTGAGGCTTCCATAGTTTTCACGCGAACTGTTCTTGCTAAGTTTGGGCAGTTTGATCTTTAAATTGCTTTATTTCCTTAGCCAATCTTATTTGTCATTTTATCTTTAAAGTGTAGTGTCTCCCTCTGATGCTCAGACCCCTATACCAACTTCTTGAGGAGTTACCCTCTCTCAGAGAGAAGAATTTAGAAAAAATTAGGCAAATAGAGAGAGCACAGGAGGAGGCTCGTAGGTCACAAGAGTTCCCTCTTAGACCCATATTTCCACCACCCCTGAGGGTGATATACCCTGATCCATTGGAACTATTCAATCAAACAGAGGTCCATGCCGAACCAGTACCGATGTCCGAGTCTGAGTCTTCCACCTCAGACCCTATGTCTGTGGATTCCTTCCAGGAGGCCATGGACTTCACAACTCGGCAGAATCAATCCCCTGATCAAGCCGAGGTCTCTAGCCGAGCCTCATCCCATAATAATTCAAGCACCTCATCCTCCTCCTCAGAGGTTGAGATTGTTGAGCCGAGTGTGGCCATTCCACCCATTCTTGATGCCATTCCTCTGTCGGTCGTCACCGGGGCCGAGTTCACTCAGAGGTTCCCGAGTAATCCATCAACGTCTACTCCGACCGACGTTGAGCAAGATAATGACGACGATGATGATGCTGAGAGTGATGTCGGCGTCTCTGAGGCGGCCGAGATCGAGAGTACCGTTACTGAGGTAGACCTTCTTTGCTTCAGATATCTGTACTCTATCAACCCCTTCATAAAGCTTAGAAGACCTCTGAGGGAAGAGAGGGCTTACCATGGACGAGATGGTGAGATCTACTTGTACGAGCAAATGTTCAAGTTAGGGTTTCGTTTTCCCATTCATCCCATCATTAGGTCCATCGTTGCCTTCATTAATTTGGCCCCTTCCCAACTGTCCCCTAATGCTTGGAGGGTCATAATAGGGTCCATAATCTTATGGAGGGTTATCCACCACTCAAACCTTCCAGTTCAGGTCATTATTGGTTGCTATGTCCCTTCCTCAGCCAAAAATCATCCGAGATACTATCATTTTGTAGCTCGGAAGCCTAAGAAAAAGATGCTCCAAATAACTCAGACTTCCAACCACAACTGGAAGCCTCGATATTTCTTCACTTCTCGGCCATGGGAATTTAGTCCATGTGTTCCCTCGTCCTTGCTAGAGCCGAGGATGCCCCTGAGATGGGGTAAGGTCACAATGTCTGCGAGGGCCGACCCTGGTCTGAGCCTGTAGAATCTTCAGAAGGTGAAAGACCTTCAAGATCAGGGGATGCATGGTCTGCTCGTAAAATTCGAACACTTGATGACCCCCTACTACCTCTCTGAGACCGGCCTAGGTGGAAGTCCTCTTGCCGAATTTGGTAAGCATTTTTTATTCCAAGTTGAACCTCTGAGTTTATTCATATCTGATTCTTTAACTCAGATCTATTAATTTTTGCAGAGCGCCCAAAGGATATCTCAGACGAGCTTTAGGAAATGGCTGCGCCTAGCTTGACGAGGCTCGTAAAGAAGGCAGATCTTAATGCTCCTCCTCCATCTCCCTCTGCCTCAAAGCCCTAAGCCACGAAGAAGAGGGCTCCAACTGAACATGCCCCTGAGGATCAGAGTCAGAAGAAAAAGAGTGTTGATTATGCCATCCCAATCTCTTCAGTAGACGCCTTGTCGTCTTGTCTAGAGCAATTAAAGATTACTGACAGCATCGTGGGCCACAGTCTACAGGCTCTGGATTCCTTCGGCTCCACCATGACCGAGGCTGATAAGCGTTTCTTCCGGTCATTGGATACACCCCTGCTGGTGGAGTTTGGCATCCACAGATCCATTCGGGAATAACCTCATATTTCTTTGTAATTTCTAAGTGTAACCTCTGATCTGGTCTCCAACTTATTCATGATCACAAAATCTGCAGGGCTTGGCAGCTATGCACCACCTCTCCAACTGGACTCTGAGGAAGTTGCCCCTCATCCAGAAGGGTCAAGAGGCTGAGAAGGTGCAAAGCACTCTGAACTCAAAAATTGACCGCCTAAAGTCTGAGCTGGGTGAGTCTGAGAAGAAGGTGAAGGGGTTGGAGAAGGAGATCTCTCATCTTAAGAAGGACCATGTTGTGGCTCTGAAGGCTAAGGATGACGTTCTGCAGCAGAAGGTCAACTCGGCTGTGAAGGCAGACCTCGATGATGCCTCTGGGGGGATAATAGCTAAATATAAAACCTCTGATGAGTTTATGAGCTTCGGCTTTGAGTACCTTGAAAGAGGTATCAAAGCCATTATCAAGTGGGCTGATGTCAAGGAGAGGGAGGCTGGGAGTTTGAAGGCCTCTGATTTCTTTGGCCACGGCTTTGCCAACCCTCAGCTCACCCAGGCCCTTCAGGAGGTTGAGGAGGAGGTTGTTGTGCCTACAGAGATGGCAACATTGGACAGCACTGATATTGGAGGGGCCGTCCATAGAGAAGACATTACTGAGGTGGCCCAGGCCGAAGACACTAGCATTCTCCCTTCTAACTCTTAGATTTAATTTGTGAAGCTTTACTCTGTAACCCTTCGATATTTGTACTTTCTCAAGGATATAATTTTCTTCTTTTACTTTGTTGAATGTATGTCATGTGATGTTTTGGCTCTGAAGCTTATGCAATGGTGTCTGCTTAAACCAAATTAGTAGTCTGACCTCAGACCTTTTCACCACTTAATGATGTTATAAGGGTCTGAGGTCCTCAACTAAGATGTTATCCAAATAATTAATTTCACCAAATTAATGATGTTAAGGGTCTGAGGTCATCTAATTATGGTGTCTGACCTAAGACATTTTCACCACTGAGTGATGTTATAAGGATCTGAGGTCATCACTTAAGATGTTATCCTCATAATTAATCTCACCAAATTAATGATGTTAAGGGTCTGAGATCATCCCATTATGGTGTCTGACCTCAGACCTCGTCACCACTGAGTGATGTTATAAGGGTCTGAGGTCATCACATTATGGTGTTATCCTCATAATTAATCTCACCAAATTAATGATGTTAAGGGTCTAAGGTCATCCAATTATAGTGTCTGACCTCAGACCTCGTCACCACTGAGTGATGTTATAAGGGTCTGAGGTCATCACATTATGGTGTTATCCTCATAATTAATCTCACCAAATTAATGATGTTAAGGGTCTGAGGTCATCCCATTATGGTGTCTGACCTAAGACCTCGTCACCACTGAGTGATGTTATAAGGGTCTGAGGTCATCACCTAAGATGTTATCCTCATAATTAATCTCACCAAATTAATGATGTTAAGGGTCTTAGGTCATCCCATTATGGTGTCTGACCTCAGACCTCGTCACCACTGAGTGATGTTATAAGGGTCTGAGGTCATCACATTATGGTGTTATCCTCATAATTAATCTCACCAAATTAATGATGTTAAGGGTCTGAGGTCATCCAATTATGGTGTCTGACCTCAGACCTCGTCACCACTGAGTGATGTTATATGGGTCTGAGGTCATCACATTATGGTGTTATCCTCGTAATTAATCTCACCAAATTAATGATGTTAAGGGTCTGAGGTCATCCCATTATGGTGTCTGACCTAAGACCTCGTCACCACTGAGTGATGTTATAAGGGTCTGAGGTCATCACATTATGGTGTCTGACCTCAGACCTTGTCACCATTGAATGGTGTTATAAGGGTCTGAGGTCATCACCTAAGATGTTATCCTCATAATTAATCTCACCAAATTAATGATGTTAAGGGTCTGAGGTCATCCCATTATGGTGTCTGACCTAAGACCTCGTCACCACTGAGTGATGTTATAAGGGTCTGAGGTCATCACCTAAGATGTTATCCTCATAATTAATCTCACCAAATTAATGATGTTAAGGGTCTGAGGTCATCCAAGTATGGTGTCTGACCTAAGACCTCGTCACCACTGAGTGATGTTATAAGGGTCTGAGGTCATCACTTAAGATGTTATCTCATTAATTTCTGACATAAGTGCACAATGAAGCAAGAACCTCCATGGGAACTGATCTTTTATTAATAACCTCTTCATAATAAGATGGTACATTTACATAAACTCTTTGCAACATCATATGTAATACTTCTTTAGGTGATCAGCATTCCATGGGTTAGCGAAAGGTTCCACTTTTAGGTTTTCTAGCCTGTAGGTGCCAGACACAACCTCTTCTGTCACTTTATAGGGACCATGCCAGTTTGGGTGGAGCTTGTTTACTTTCTGTAAGGTCTTTTTCAGCACTAGGTCTCCCACTGCGATGGTCTTGACTTCACCCTCTGATTGTAGAATTTCGCTGCTATCTGCTGGCAAGCTGCTTATCTGATCTCTGCGTCTTCTCTTCTCTCTTCAATCAGATCTAGGTCTAGCCTCCTCTCTTACCTATTTTTATCAGGGTCATAGGTCTGAACCCTATGAGTTGGGAGCCCCACTTCCGTTGGTGTGACGGCCTTTGAGCCATGTGCTAGCCTGAATGGGGTTTCTCCTGTCGGTGTCCTTGCCGTGGTTCTGTATGCCCATAGCACAGCGTAAACCTCTTCAGTCCATCTTCCCTTCGCTTCTTCTAACCTCTTCTTGATTCTATCGAGAATTTTTCAGTTCGTGACCTCGGTCTGACCGTTTGCCTGAGGTCGGCCAGGTGATGAGAAGAACTACTTTATCCCAACTCTTACGTAATATTTTTCTAAAGAGGAGTTCTTAAACTGGGTCCCATTATCTGAGATAAGAGTGTTTAGGAGGCCGTATCTACATATGATGTTCCTCCAGATAAATTGGAAGGTCTTCTATTCTGTGATCATTATCATTGGCTCTGCCTCCACCCACTTTGAGAAGTAGTCAATGGCAACTATCAGGAAATGGTAATTATTGGCAGCTCTTGGCATGGGTCCTACTAAATCAATCCCCCTTATCGTAAATGGTCAGGGAGAAGTGATTGATGTCATAGGTTGGTGAGGTTGATGAGGGATAGTGGTGAATCTTTGACATTTATCACACCTCTTCACGTAAGCTGAACCGTCTTTGGACAAGGTTGACCACCAGTATCCCTGTGTGATGATTCTCTTGGCCAAGGGTCTTCCCCCTATGTGACTGGAGCAATAACCCTCATGAACTTCTTGTAAGACCCGGGGAACTTATGTGGGATGCACACATCTGAGGAGAGGCAACAGAAATCCTTTCTTGTACAGGACGTCTCCTACTACCGAGAACTTGGCAGCCCTATATCTCAATTTCCTCCTCTCTAGCTTGGATTCAGGTAGCTCTCCCTCTCTGATATATCTGAAGAGGGGGTCCATCCATGAGTCTCCTCGGTTCAAATTATGACAAGGGTTACATAGCTCTTCTTCCTCGATGGTCTCTTTTCCTAAGACCTCGATCGAAACGGTCCTTCTGATGTCTGTCTTCGTTGCCGAGTCTAACCTCGCCAATGCATCTGCGTGGCTGTTACTTTATCGAGGCACTCTCTTCAATTTTACCTCTTCGAAATATTCTAACATCGTTCTCACCCTTTTCAAATACTTGGCCATCCTTTCATTTTTGGCCTCATAGACTCCCAGTACTTGATTGACAACTAACCTTGAGTCGCTGTGGAGTAGGAGTCGCTTTACACCCAGAGTCTTTGCCAATGAGAGGCCGGCTATCATGGCTTCATATTTCGACTCGTTGTTAGAGGCCTTAAAGTTAAATCTCAAAGCGTATTCGATGTTAGCACTATCAGGCTTTGAAAGTATCAACCCCGCACCGCTTCCACTGTCGTAGGAAGATCCATCAACGAAGAGGCTCCAAATGTTTGTATCCGATGAGAAGACCCCTTCCGACATGATTCCTTGTTTGAAGAGGTACCGATCCTCCTCGTTCTCCGCTACTCTTCCCCTGACCTTGTTGGATGCGACGTCTTCCTAATCTCGGAAGACATTTGGTGTCGTCTCTTCCTAATTTCAGAAGACACCACGATTTTTCTTTTCAACACCCTCCAGGCCATTCTCTGCCTCGGCCTCTTCCCATGTGAACTCAGCAACAAAGTTTGCGAGGGCTTGCCCTTTGATGGCTGTCCTAGGTTGGTAGGTAAGATCATACTCCCCCAACTCAATGGCCCAGGTCATCAATCTCCCGAACTTCTCAGGTTTATATAGGACATGTCTTAGTGAGGAGTCGGTGAGGACAACCATGGAGTGGGCTTGGAAGTACGACTTCATCTTCCTTGAAGCATGTATCAGGGCATAAGCTATCTTTTCCATACGAGGATAATTTTATTCAGACCCGTGAAGGGCCTTACTATTAAAATACACGGGCCTTTGGATCACTTCGTCTTCCCGTATTATGGCTGCGCTGACGGCTGATTCAGAGACTGCCAGATACACATATAATTTCTCTCATGCGACAGGCCGAGATAGCAATAAAGGAGACCCCAAGTAAGACTTGAGCTGGTTAAAGGCTTTTTCGCATTCTTCGTCCCACTGGAAGGCCTTTCTAAGCACTTTAAAGAATGGAAGACACTTGTCTGTTGCCCTCGAGATAAATCTGTTGAGTGCAGCCACCCTTCCGATGAGCCTTTGAACATCCTTGATACTTTTTGGCATCTTCATATCAAGCAAAGCCCTGATTTTCTCTGGATTTTCTTCGATCCCTCTCTGGTTGACGATAAACCCTAGGAACTTCCCAGTTCCTACTCCGAAGACACACTTCGCGGAGTTGAGTTTCATTCTGTATGAGTCCATAATATCGAAGGTCTTTTCTAGGTCTGCCACATGAGTGCATGCTTTCAAGCTCTTTGTTAGCATATCGTCTACATACACCTCCATAGTCTTACCTATCTGCTCTTCGAACATCTTATTCACAAGACGTTGGTATGTTTCCCCTGTATTTTTCAGGCCGAAGGGCATCACTTTGTAGCAGTACATCCCTTTGTCGGTAATGAAGGTTGTCTTCTCTGAGTCTTCTGCATCCATGAAGATCTGGTTGTAGCCTTAATACGCGTCCATAAACCTCATGAGCTCGTGTCCTGCAGTAGCGTCCACTATCTGATCTATCCAAGGTAAGGGATAGCTGTCTTTTGGACAAGACTTGTTCAGGTCGGTGAAATCAACACACATTCTCCACTTCCCATTGGCCTTGGGCACGATGACTGCATTCGATAACCACTCCGGGTATATGACTTCTCTTATAAACTCAGCCTCTTCTAATTTTTTGACCTCTTCCCGGATAACGTTGTACTTCTCCCTAGAGTAGACTCTTCGTCTCTATTTAATAGGCCTGGCATCTTTGGTCACGTTGAGCTTGTAACTCATAACCTCAGGGTCGATGCCGGGCATGTCTGCGTGACTCCATGCAAAGACATTCTGCCTCCTACTGAGGAAGTTTATCAGCTCTTCCTTGATTTCTGTTTTAAGGGCTTTGCCGACCTGGATGGTTTTTTTCGGCTAGTCCTCATTGAGGACGATGGATTCTACCTCTGCCGCAGCCTCTCCCTTCTTCAACTTTGTCTCATCTCTTAGGTCAAGTGTATCAATGTTGTAAGTGGTGGTTGCCCACTTATGGGCCTCTCTCTCTTCTGTCGAGTTGAAGTAACATTCTTGTGCTATGGTCTGGTCACCTTGCACTTCCCCTACCCCATAGGGGGTCAGGAATTTTAGCATCTGGTGGACTGTCGACGGCACAGCTTCGAACTCCTTAAGGGCCACTCTTCCTATGATGAGGTTATAGGTCGAGAAGACGTTCTCGTCCATCAAGAAAAAATTTATCTTCTTGGTCAACCTCTTAGGCCACTCATCACCCATCCGTACGTCCATCTCATACATGCCCAATGGGTGGACCTTTTCTCCACTGAAGCCCATCAAGGGGTGATGATAGGGTACCAGCCTTGCTCTGCTAAGACCTAGGCTCTTGAAGCAGGGCCAAAACATCACGTCCGCTGAGCTTCCCCCGTCTACGAGGATCCTCTGCACCTCGCACCCATGCACCCTTGTTGTTATTACCAAAGAGTCATCATAGGGGGTTAAGATACCTTTGAAGTCGAGTCTGGAGAGCCCAACTACAAGGGTATCCATGTCTACCTTCTTCCTCTTCTGCACTGTATTGGAAGATGTTAGATTTACAACTTTAAGCTTGGCCACTGACCTGGCCTCTGCCACGTGAGCCTTCCAGTCAGCTACTTCAGAGCCACCTCCTGCAAATCCTCCTCATATAGTGTCAACACCAAACAAGATCATACCAACCCTCTTTATCGGGGTGTTGTCATCTTTCGGTGGAAGATCCGAATCGTCTTCATCATCACCTTCTGAATCATTGTCCCTTCTGGATGGGGCATTGTCATGGCATCCGTCATTTCTTCTTTTCTTAGGGTCATCTATTCCCCCTTTGGGAGCCTTACCGTCCACATACTTCCTCAACTTTCCAGATTTTAACATCTTTTCAATCTCATCCTTCAAGGCGAAGCATCTGTCTGTAACGTGGCCATGGTCCTGGTGGAACTCTCACCATAAGTTTTTGTTCCTCTTATGTGGTGGGGCCTTCAGTTTCTCTGGCCATCTCAGAGTCCTATCATTCTTGATCTCATTGAGGATGTGCTCACAGCTCACAATCAGAGGAGTATAGTGAGCGAACTTGTCATCACCCGACCTCTTCTTTCCATCTTTCTTTCTTTGGGACTTCCCAGTACTACCGCGATTCTCATCCTCATACTTGGCAGCCATTGCCTCTTCTGCATTTATGACTTTTCCCGTGGTTGCTAATATCTCCGCCATAGACCTAGGAGGGTCTTCCGCGAGTTTCCACAACAGCTTCCCTTTCTGCAGACCCCCTATGAGGGCGGTCATGGCTATATTCTCTTCATAATCTTCGACCTCCAGCTTCTCTTTGTTGAACCTGGCGATGTAGTCTCTTAGGCTCTCGTCCTTGCCCTGCTTGACATAAAGCAGGTGAGTAGTCTTCTTTTGAGGTCTCACCCCAAAGCAGAAGTTGTGGATGAATCGTTCAGCCAAGCCTTTGAAGTTCTCAATTGAGTTCTTCAGAAGAGAAGTAAACCAGCTGTGTGCTTCTCCTGTTAATGTCCCAGAGAAGGCTCTACACTTCATCTCATCAGGTATCAAGTAGATGTCCTCCGTTGACTGATACATCTCAATATGGTGTACAGGGTTTGTGCTACCGTCGTATTTGGGAGACACCACCGGTGGTTTGAACTTAGCAGAGGTCGGGAAGCTCACTATCTTAGCCACAAATGGAGAGCCGTCGGAGTAACCCCTTCGTAATGGGTCCTTGCTCTTGATGAGGTCTCCTATCTTCTCCTCAAGACGTTGGATAGAGTCATTCCATGGTCTCCTACCATCAGCTTGGCCGAGGTTGTCCCCAGCCACCTCCAAGGGGTGGACTGAGGGTTACCCTGCCACAGCACAACGTCGACTGTTGACCTCTTCCTGGTCCCTACCCCTTCTTTCACAGTGTCGGCCTTGGTCTGACCGACCCTGTCTGTTTCCTCTCTGAGAGCCTGTTGCGCTCCTCGATCTCGACAATCTCTATCTTAGGTCATTCACTGGGCCTAACCTCTCAAAGGCTGACCCTCTGCTCAATCGATCAAAATCTGACCCTCTTGGTTGGGCCTCTTTACCTCTTCGACTGACACAACCTCGGCTTTGCTGAAAAGGTCGTACAGTATTATTGGACACCTCATACGGCTCCCAGCAGTCTTTCGGGGCCTCTTCTGCCTCCAGATCGTCATACCTGTCCTCCGGGTAAGGGTTTCTTTGCCTCCCCAGGCGTAAGCGCCTAGGGTCAGCAACGTCCCTTCTCCGCTGCGGTGCAAGCTGGTCCTTCATTGGTGCCTGGGGTGGTCCCCTGGCGTCTGGATGAGGCTGGACAGCCGCCGGAGTGATCATATCCGGTGAGACTCCAGGTGGCCTCATCATAGTTTGGCTGAGCTGTGCAAATTATTCCTGCATAGCCTGTTGTGTTGTAGCCAAATACCTCAAGGCTGCAGCTACCTCCGCCATTTCGGACTGGGGCGGCGCCTGACTGGAACTAGGCCCCCCAACACCAGGTGGCGGAAGAGGCGGTGGTAACTCTGGTGCCATGTGTTGCTTAATGAAGAGCTTAAGTATCAGGTGAGCTTAATACCTTAAAGGACCTCTTTCAATGGTGAAACAGCTCCACGCGAGGGGTGGTGCCTGGTTCACCACCAGAGTCTCCGGTGAGGTTAAGCTGAAGAAGGGGAAGAGATATCTTCTCATTCCCACAGACGGTGCCAAAATGATAATGCTGGAAACAGCACCACCCTTCAAGGTGTTTGTGAGCTCAATTCAATGTTAACAATGGCAGCATAAGGGTACACACACATAGTAGAAGGAGGTGAGGAGAAGAGGATTCACACTGAAATATAAGTGGTTCAGCCAATTAGGCCTACATCCACTGTGCAAGTGTATGATATGTATCACTGTATGAGGGCTCTAATGGCCATAGTTATAATCTCTCAAGCTTTCTCTCTCTACTGTGTGTTTAGACAGAGTTTCAACTAGGGTTGCTCATTTCGAGTCCTTTATAAGGTAGAGGATGACCTCTATATATAGTCCCTAGAGGGTATAATGTGCCCCCCATGCATGTAATGAGCATGTGTGTGTTGATCTAGTCAATATGGAGAAGACATATGTCACTGTCACATGTAGAGAATGATGACGAAATATTCTCCCCATGTGTGGGGAATGATTTATTATAACTGATTTGTGTCCACGTGTCCTTATCCATGTCAATAGGTGCTCGGCTATCGTGCTTAGACATGACCTCGGCCTGGGAGAAGCCGAGGTTGATAAGTCTAGTTGCTCGTTCAATCCTAGATGAGCCATGAAGGTCTCGGCTTAAGTTCAGCCGAGACAATGGATAGGGGTCGGCCTGGGCCGAGGTTGAGCTGGCATGTACTTGGAGCATTAACTGATATCTTGATGATGTTGACCTTGGTAGAAGTAAGGCTTCTTGCGAGCTCGGCCTACATCTGGCCGAGGTTGCCATTCCCAGGTGTACTTGAGTGCTGCTGACCCTTATGATACATGCAGTGTCCCTTGGAGAGGTTGGTGGTAGTGTCGGCCTGGGCCGACCATGCTATGGCTGAGGGCTGATGTCGCGTGCCCAAGGCTTTTCCAGTGTCGGCCATAATCTCGGCCGAGGTTGGTGTCTCTGAGCAGAGGTCACACTTGGGGCATATCACTCCATCTCATTAATGGTGAGCCAAGACCCATTTCGTGAAATTGACCAAAAATCAAAGATCCATATGCGCATGTGGTCAATAATGTTGCTCTAATTTCGGACTAAAGTCTCCAATTTTGGACGAAACCAAAACCCGAGCTAAGAACCCAAATCGCCATTTCAGAAATGAAGTTTGCTGCAAAAACGAGTTAGGGACATGGAGGGTATTTATAAAATTGTTAGTAAAAGAGATAAGGGACATGGGGGAATTAATAAAATTATTATTTATTTCTTATAATTCTTCCTTCGATTAAAGGTCCGTGTTTTCTTCGTTCGGACTCCTGAGGGATACAACTTTCGTGAATACTTCAGGTAAAATCCCGAAGTGTGAAAGTATAAAAATACCCCTGAACATGCGAACTCTTACGAAACTTTATCGGAACGCGATGAAACTTCACACTAAGCACCGTAAAAGCTATATATGCTCAATAATACCTCAAATAAAGTATTAGCATATAAAACGGAGGTTGTTTGATTAACAAGCATAAATATAGCAATTACAATACCCGAGGGGGCTGAAAATTCATAAGTTAACGGGCGAAAAATGCAATATTCGTAACGTATCACCTCTACCGTCTCGTCTTTCTTAGACGTGTCCTGTTTATCCTTTCAAAATTTTTTTCAAACTTATTTTTCTCAAAATTCTTTTTATCTTTGAAATTGCCATTTTTCTTTAATTTGAGAAATTTCTTGAAATTTTTAGCAAATAAGGCCAAATCGTCTAAGTCAAATTCAAACTCGTAATCAGATAACTCTTCCTCTCTTTTCCTAGACTACTCACCTCTCTTTCTTGGTAACCCCTCACTTTTACTAACCTGGGATTTAAGTGCTACCCCTTTATCTTTTGATTTAATCGTATTAGGAAACATGTCAATTTCTTAAGTCTGGAGGTATCCTACCAATTCTTCTAATTCCAGACTACTCAAATTTCCTAATGAATTTAGCACAGTGACTTTAGGGATAAATCGCTTAGGCAGCGATCTTAAAATCTTTTTAACTACTCTAGCATCAGGAATATGTTCACCCAAATTGAAACTAGTGTTAACAATAACAAATAAGCATGCATAGAATTCATCAAACTACTCACTACGTCCCGCTAAACATCGATTTTCCCTTGAAATGTCTCACATTAAGTGACACGTAATAATCCCCTTCCCTCCTTGGTGTATGCCGAAAGTTCCGAACCGTGCTCTTTCCTCCGCGATGCGCACCTCTGGATCTTTTTTACCATGTTAACATCATCACTATTTGTACGCTCAAGTCGCTCTCACACTTGACTAATAACAACTCTGCTCCGAGTGTTCTCCAAACTAATTTAATTCTGCTCCATTCAAGGAATACACCTTCTTAAATGGCTTCCCACAGCCTTCCAATCAAATTAGGGTGTGCTATTCTAATTGCACACTTATGTATGGATTATCGCCCCTACTGTTACGTTTAATACACTCCATCACTTCCTCTTCGTTATGTTAGTCCCACAAACATATATTCCACACGTCCATTCCCACGTCCTCTCAACTCGGACGATTTGATTATCAGGTAAACGGGATGCCCACACACCCTATAAACAGTGCATACTAGCGTAAGCATCACATACGCTACACGCCTAACACCCAATTCTTTATTTTCCCTTGTGCTCGTAACGTGATCACAACACTTGGGTACCCTCAATCACCCTAGAAATCAAAATTTTAAATCCTCTTCATCATCATTCCACCCCTTAACTCGTGGTGATAAAACAAAACTTCCAATGCTTTCTTACCACACAATCCAGCTCCAGTGGCTTTAAATCAAACTTTCAACTTCCAACTTACATATGTAATTACTTGATCCCATTTCGACCAGGGTACCGAACTCATGGAATAGTGACCAAACGTCTCCCTATTTCCAACCTTACGCTAAGTTTCATGCGTGGGATGTCTCGCAAAGAGAAATCCAAATAAGTAACCCCCCCGATACACTACTACCTAGCATCGTCGGTTATCGAAATCCGTTAGGTCCTCCGTCCATAGCATGTACCCCTTTATCCCGTCCCTTGACGGAAAAGTTACAATTCCTCCCGTAATTATGCTTAACAAAGAATGTTTCACCAATTTCACTATAGTCCCGTATTGGTTGATAGTAATTGCATTCTATAAACCTCGAATACATGCGATCGGAATACTCAAAATCCCTTTCCCCAATAATAGGGCATAACTCTTAACTCTTACATCTCTAGAGGATAATTATAAAAATGCACTCTTCCTATTACCAAGTCCTGAGTGCTAAACATAATACTAAGTTAAATCTTTTCACTCAATAGTAAACCCGATACATACTAAATCAAAATGACAAAGTCCATTCATACATCGGTATCTAATATTTCGAGCTCACTATCCCCTCCGAAGTCTCTAGGATAGATACTATAAGTGCGAGTCCGACCTTCTTTCAGGTGAAGCCTCGCCAGAACAAAATAAAACATGTTGCACTAACGCAACCACTCCGATAGCCTTGCAATAAATGCCAACTATCGTACTAACCATTTATATAATGTTTTAACAAAGATAATACCATACTCGCATATCGCATCACTACAACGAGTAACTTCAATAAAGTACAAAACACTGTTAATATACTCATTCATCCTCCGCGGATAGCACTAAAGAAAAATATCCCGCTACACTAGGGAAAAATATTCACATAATGGTAATGTTTATAATTATATGCATTAAACTCGTCTCACATGCAAATATAGCGATGAACAAAATATAGCGACTCGCTCATGTCGCATAAACACGCCTCATCCTCTGAGGACACAACTTATACTTCCACCTTGGCAATCGTCTTGACTGCACAATTGGTTTTCGAACGTAACACGTCTGCCCAAACCAAGACAAAACTACTTTAATCGTTGTCTTTTACTAGGCACTGTATTCTTGTCCCTTTACTCACTTCATATAATATTATCGCGGGCGACTTCACTCTCCACAAAATACCTCAACACGTAATCCACTTATCACCTGTCCTACTAACCAAGTTAGGATTGTCCTTCTCTCCAACTTTAGTAGACTCAAATTCCTGTTGGCTACCCCGGTTATACCCTTAGCCTTTTAGGTCCTAAAGAATATGCCACTGTTTATAATAGTCCTTACTGAGTTTACCATCTCTTGGTAAAAATTAAACTATCTGAAGCATTTAAATGGGTCCCCTGATGTGTATCCACACCCTTTTTGTGGTGCTACACCACCACCGTTGTATTCAGTCTTATTCTCGACTAAATTCTTCGATTCTTTTAGCTTCCCACACAAGGAGCATTATCATCTTTACTGACAAAATACGACATTGTCAACCTATGAATCGGTCATCCATCAGAATTTCCTCCTTGAGTGTTATTAACTATTATTACGAGTTGGTATCCCTCTCGGAGTCGTTTTCTCCACTTGTATCTTCATCTCCTGATACAAAATTTTGCTAACGGTTAAGATTCATATTCACAATTGGACCTCTGTCATGCCCTCCTGCGATGAGTTCAGGACAACGTTTACTTATAATCCTGAACAGTTGAGGAAGGAACATACGGTCAACACTGTGCCTAAGGTTCTCTTATAGATATAGCATTCCACTTCTAAATTGGTGGTTGACTCCAATCATTATAACTTCTTCCCGGAAACCAAGAAAATTTTCTCTAAATTTTCACTTTCAGTTAGCCACACTCCGTCCTATATCTAAATCTTTGGATACTTTACCTCCTTTGGTAAACACACACAATTCCCGTGCTTTCTAGAATTTCCCACTGACAGTTCTCCACACGTTTTGTAATACGTTGGGTGAGTTTACTCTCGCACCTCATTCGACTATAGCAGCATTTGGAAATCATGGTTGCACCTTATTCACCTTTCTAGTCTTAGCTTCTCGTGCCATAATGAAGGTGGCCTCGACTACGGTCATCTTCCTCGAATATATTTTACCACCTCAACTGAGCCCTACCTCCAGATGTCCACTTAACGTCCTCTTCGGACATCCGTCATCGCTCGGCACAAGCATACATCCGAACGAAATTAGAATTCACTAAGATACATCTGTTATAGTAGGAGAACGGAATCTCATCAAAGAAATTGATAATCCTAAACATAGGGCTCTATATCAAACAAAGCGACGCTGAAAGCATAATAAGCCGCACAGATCCTAAAGGACACTAGAACCTGATGCTCTGATACCACCTGTGAAACCCCCCATAATTAAATACCGGGCGATCACTCCTTTATTAAATTAAAATCAAGGTGAACAGTTGGTTCATTCTTAGCATCACTGTCGCAAATAAAAAGTTTTAAATTTAAACACCCTGATTAATTAAGCTAAGTGTCAAAACCATTTAGAACCTTATTTCCATTTTATTAAATCAAATTGTAAAACCTTTAACCATTTACATTTTAAGAGTCACGCATTAATTACAAGAATAAAAATGAACATTCAAGAGTTTAACCATCAATAATAAATCCCAACATTAAAACACTAAAGGAAAACATCCTGACAGTAATAAATCCCAAAATAAAGATACTGAAAGTAAAAGAATTACAATCTCTGACAATACCAACTAAATAATATAAAAGGGCGACACATGCCCCACTGAGTAAAACTGAACTAGAAGTGGAGTCAACAATGAAGTCGTCTAAGCAAGGGCCTGCAACTCCCACAAAAGCTACAGCGCGCTCCATCCTTAGAATCCTAAGCATGACGCCCCTGTGGCTGGGCACCTGTAATACATATAGATATACACAAAAGAGAAGAGGTAACAGCAAACGGGTCAGAGCCCGAATTTAAAACATTTTTAAAAATAGTTTAGCAAGTATTTAAGATTCTTACCGGCTAATGCAACAGTCATATTAGTATGCGACACTCTCTTGAGAATTCTCATCTAGTGTGCAAGTCTACCGTACTAATGAATTCCGTATACCTCTCTAACTTATTCTCCATAAGACTTAACTCGTGAAATTAAAGTTATGATATTCACTTTTAGAAACATCTAACTCTTCAAGATTTCTTACGTTATTTAGAATAATTTCGTATTGTTATAATGTTTCCGAATACTTATAGTGAAGTTGATGAATTTCATACTTTACTTAACTACTAATTTACCAGTAGAGAGTTCTCATATAGATACACGTATATATATTAATTACACATATAATATATATACAAACGGCACCACACATAAAATATATGGTGCAACGTTTCCATAAATAAGTATATATATACCAACCACTCATAAATTATATATATACTAACGGCACCCCACATAAAAACTATGGTGCTGGCATACTCTGCTATCAAGTCCCTGTATCACACATACTTAGGGAAATGCTAGTTCGGAATCACTCTTGAAATGTATTAACACAAAATACAAACAAATGGAGGCGAAACATAGTCCCAAGTCCTAAGAGCACTACAAGAAAACTAATTTTTTCCGGCATTTTTTTATCGGTATTATTAAAAAATGCTGAGAATTTTCTTTTTACCAGCATTTATTTATAAGTATTGAAAATTCACGGCATTTATATTGATGTGCCGCATAAATAGAGTATTTTTAAATTAATATTGAAATAAATATGGTATTTTTAAGGCATTTCATAACTAATGCCACATAAGTTAGAAAAAAAAAGCACCGCTTCATTCGATTTTTGGCGGGGTATTATTTTTTCTTAGAAAAAAAACCACGTTTCCTTATTCTAAGCTACCACCTTAACCCTCTCACTCCGTCACGTCTCTTCTTCTCCTAAAGAATCTCCTCAATCTGATCCTTCCCAAACCTCTCTCTCCCTCAATTGTTTTGACCTAATACTCCGCAATCCTCTCTACAAGTTCGTCACTTTCTTGGTTGGGACATTGCTGTTGCGTTTTATTCTTTGAAGATTTTTTGGAACCCGCGTCACTTTCTTGGACCTGTTAGACTTAGGTATCCCTCAATTATCAAAACAACCTACGTTTTTTTTTTCTTAATTCGGTGTATTTTACTTACCCTGCGTCACTTGGGACCTTTGCTATTTTTTTTATTTCGCTGCATAATGTGGGTTTTGATCGGCTTCTCTCTCTCTCTCTCTCTCTATATATATATATATATATATATATATATATATATATATATATATATATATATCATGAATCAATAACTTTTGACATCTTTTTTCTTTTGTTGTTGTTTATTATTTAAAAATTATACTATGTTGATGCCAAATATATATATGAATCAAAAACACAAATTAGGGCATGAAAAAATTAAACTGTGTTGGTGCCAGATATAAAAATTAAACTGTTTCTCACTCTCTCTATATATACATCATGAAAATTTGAATACTCAACTGTGTTGATGACATATCGGATACTCAACTATGTCTTTGTCTAATTTTTGATTGATATGTACTCGAAATTTTTTTATACACATCTCTTTTAATCGATTGTAGTCCCCGGACTCACACACGCGCACACACACACACACACACAGATATATAGATAGATAGATAGATAGATAGATAGATAGATAGATAGATAGATAGATAGATAGATAGATAGATAGATAGATAGATAGATAGATAGATAGATAGATAGATAGATGTGTGCGAGTTAGAGATTTTTTGTGAGTTACTCAACAAAGCTTATGATGTGTAATCAAGACTAAATATGAATCAAGTCACAAAGAATTGCCCAAATATAAGTGCATACATACTCTATTAGGGGATTATTTGTTTTCCCTATGTGTTTGGCAACTAAAAAATTTCCTTCTTAAAAAAAGGCAATTGAGATCATGGGTGGACTTAGCTTATAGATAAGGGGCAGTAGGTTTATATTATTATATTGACGTTTGCACCCAATTTCACAAACCATTAGCGTTGATATTTTAACCATTAGAGTAAGTTCTTATTTTTAAATAAATTTTTCCAAATTCAATGTAATAAGTTAGAACAAATTGGTGAAGCAAGCTCGATCGTTGTAGTACTATTGAAAACTAAAAATTCAAATACAATACTCGAAATAAATATTTAATGTTCCTTAGACCATAGGTAACCAAATATCGGTCGAACAAATAAACGAATCAATGTTGACAAAAATTTGATACTGATTGCCCCCAATATTCTCAATAGATTATAGGTTGTATATAACATAACATGCATGAGAAAATACATAGACTTATATACTACTAAGTCACTCTCATCCCCATAATGGCCAATTATGAAGACTTATTTAGCGAATGTAATCAATTGACGCTACACTGAATTTAGAATAGCGAAAAGTGCATTGAATGTGAGTTTTCAGGATAGGTATGAAAGTAGAAAATATATATGCCCTGTATAGTTCTATTTTTTTATAAATCTTAAAGTTTCAAGGATAAGGTACACGTGCATTTTATTGTTTTTGACTCATAGTTTGTTGTTGAAACATAATATGAATGAGAAACAAAGATAACCAAACTCAGACAAAGGCAATAACAACCGTAATTTTGTATTTGTTGTCTCATGTCAATTGTGATAACGATTATGAGCAACATAATCATACAAAGGCACAAACTAGAAACCAATTTCTAGAGATTGTTAAGACAGTGTATCATAAACCAAAAGTAATGAAGCAGAAAATTGAATGCAAAAACTCTTACATTGTACTCTCTCAACACACAGAGTCTTAAAATTTGGAGGAATGTCTAGAATTATGAAAAAATAAGAGTTTGTGACTCTTTGGAATGATCACAAGCCTGAGTAGTCATGGTTAGTGACTGAACTGGGCAAATGGCAACTAAACTGGGGAAAAACGTGATCCATAACATCTTTTTTGAAAGAAAATAGGAAAAAATCAATTTGCAACGGGTGACCCAATAGAAAAAACTAACTAGGAAATCAAAGGCTCGATTTGGATAAAGAAAAGTCAAGGCAATTTGGACTAAAATGATACTAAGGTTACCTAAAATGTTTTCATAGTTTGGGTTCCCCTATACACCAAGTGTTGTATGATGTGCGTACAGTGTAGGCCTACATAGATCATATAGGTAAAATGAGTTGACTTAATTATAGACAATACACTTAAAGAAAAAAGTTAAGATAATTAGCGTGAAATATTATTATTAAGATTCTCCAGTTTCTATTCACCTATGGGATGGATGCATATGTTTTTATGTGATCATGTTGAGTTATCTAATGCCAAATTTTGTTTTTGATACATACATATTGGATGCTTGCTGAATTTTAATTTGAAAGGCCCTAATATATTTGTTATTAGATTTTAGGCATTATAAATTTACTATATTTTTTTATTTTGCCTATTAAAAAAAATAAAAGAAGAACTATATAGAAATAGGGAATCCATGCACTGGTTGTTAATATCTAAATTGATCATTATGTTTCTCTGTCAAGTGTTTTATAAATGATTTTTATTGGTTTAGGTTTTGCGTTTGGTAAAAGCTTATTTAGCGATCATCAAATTACCAGACGAAAAATCAGATGCTTGGTTGTAGAATCCATTTATTGAAGTTATACCATTTCTAAAACTTTGTTTATGCTTTAGGATTTCACTGGAATTCTAGTTGTGGTCGACTTTGTTTGTATGCGAGATGCTATGAACAGGCTTGGTGGTGACTAAAAAAAATCAATCCCTTAGTATATCATTCTCCCTTCAATTTGGATTTTAAAGTGTAATTGGATATCACATGTCAAGGAAATTATTCTTTACCAATGATCGTCCTTCTATTTTAACTTTTCAAACTGCATATAAGAACCCTTCTATTATATTATTCATTAGTACCTGCATTGCCATCTATATTTGGTATTTTGTTATACTAGAATTCTAGTCTTTATGCTAGAATAGCAGAGCGACATTTTTCCCTTCAATGTTATGGGTTTCCTTATATTTCTTATCACGTGTTATAAGATCTGAAATTCCTACAGGTGTCATTAGACCTTATTATTGATCATTCAATTCAAGTCGACGTAGTAAGAACGGAGAATGCAGTGCAGGACAACATGAACCTTGAATTCCAGAGGAATAATGGGAGGTTTTCTTTTCTTAAATGGGGATCAATTGCCTTCCTCAATATGCTTGTGGTTCCTCCTATTTCTGGTATTTTCCACTAGGTAAAAATTAGTATCTTTGATTGCATTGAGGATGATTTTATATGCGAAGTTTTAAAAGTCACCCTTAAAATATTGATTGTAAACGTTTGCAGTTTCTTCGTCATTTTGTGAGCCTCCCTGGGGCATCATAATATTTACCTTTTGAGTCTCAATTCATGGTAATATAATCTGTTAAATTTAGGGTATATCCTCCCCACCCCTAAATAAATAAATAAAAGGAAAAGGAAAGATTCATATACATGTATAATCTGTTTATTTTACCATCTCTCTGCTTTGGTCTTCAGTTCTACATCGTCTTTGTCATTTTAAACCTCGCTTCTTAATTTAATGACATTTTATTTACTGATTTGATACTCAACATGTCTCTATGATAACTTGTCAGGTCAATCTAGAATACCTTGGACATGTTTTCGACACTAATGGCATTATTTACCCTGATAGTGTGGTGAGAATAGATTCCCACACAACCGTATGATTAATGAGTTAGGAGTTGCTGGCTGGGGAATTGGAGGTATTGAACGGAAGAAACAATGCTTGTCCAGGTATATTTTTCATGATAGTGACCTTCCTTTACGTTCTTGAGTTGTGTATCTCATCCTTATCAATTTGTTGAACGTAATGTAGTGGCGATATTGGTCATACATGTTACTACACTTGAATACGAGCTTTCTTGCACGAATTGTAAACTATTACCTTTCTTCAAAGATGAGACTTCTGGAATATTTGGGTTGATGTAAACTTTGGTCACATTCGTTGATGAGAGTGAGTAAATACCCGTTAAATAGGATATTAGAAAATAGTTTGAAGTTAATGTGTCTCTTATTAAATCAGAATTATAATTTTTTATTAAATTATTATGTGATGTTGAGAAATAAAGTGATATATGTAAGAATATCTATGCATAAAGTATATGTTGTTCGAATGACCAATCTATTAACATAGTTTTTAAATATATGATAAATGAGAAAATTTAACATCTAGTGTTGATGTAATTGGATCCATGGATGCGTTACTATATGATAGAACTTACTAATTAAAATTTATACCAAGCATGGATTTCAGGAAAATGTGACCGACTTCTTTTTCCAATATTCAACAGAGAGTGTAATAGTTATGTCACTCCATGAATATGACAGTAGTAGATGTTTAGTAATAAGACTGAGTTATGTTACTTAAGTAGAGGTATAAGGTTTAGATATTAAGATGGAGAAGAAGCAATGTGTGATTTGCTATAACTTATAAGGAAGCAGAACTGGAAATTATATATAATCATAAACTATGCTCATAAATAAAATGATAATTTGAAAGAAATTGGTAATTTAGTTGATTTTTTTGTCAGATGATTTTTCGTGTGTATTTGTTCACGTGATTCAGTGAGCAGATCGACAGAATTAAGTATTTCAGTTCAAATACTAAAATTTCTATGTAACATATATATAATGCTATTTTCGAAATATTGAATATGTCAGTGTATGTATTATTATTACATGTAATAATCATATACTAATTTTATATCCAAAGCAGGCCTTCTGTTTTGAAAATAGATGGGCATTAGTCCCATATACATATAACCTCAAGATTTAATGAAAGAAAACATTCTCACTAAAAGATTTGGTCAGTTGCCAATAATGATGTATTGGCAAACTACTAGAAGCTCAGTAAAACATTTGGGTCCAATCTATTTTGGCAACAACTTAAAACTATATTGGCTTCACGATGGCTGTTGGGACATACACACTGATGCACACGGACACCAATGACACACACACACTGTATGCATACCTCTGATCTGATTAATTTGATTAAGTAATGATAAAATTTGATTAATTTATTTGTTGAAAGGTCCTGCTTTTTTTTCACTAAATAAATTCTTGAAAGTTGTTCATGGTGTCATATTGGTGAAGTTTATATAAATAATTCTCACCCTGGATTCGTACATTATAGTAATATGTCCAGAATTGTCTATTGGTGACTGTCAATGTTTATGTGTGCATGCACTCTGTGTATTTGGTTTGGTACAACAGTTACTATAGTCGGTTTAGGTACTATTGGAGGTAACAATGTGGACAAGATCTATTATAGTACACTGGTTGAATTTTTAAAATTTGTTGATCATGACTACTTCAATACTATTGCAGATGGTTATTTTCTGTTGTGTGAAGTTTGCAGATGGTTATTTTCTGTTAGTTTCAGAACCTATATATGGTCTTTGCACTATCTACAGTGGCTTATCGCTTTCGATTTTTGGAGATATAATACTTGGTTACAATCGAATTCTAATCATTTGAGAATCATACATAAGTAGGGAGACATAAGGAAGTGTGTCCTGTTTTGATGGAGTATCAATGAATCATCAATACAGTAGTTTAATATGACCAAACTTATTCTTATAATTTTAAGGAAAAAAATGGTATGCTTTGTTTGCATTTCATACAATACATGCTCTATTTGCATTAAAAAAGTATAGTTAAAACTTGAATATGATATTTTGGATGGTCCTCATTAATATTTATTTATTGTCAATCTTCTTTTCATCGGATTTGAATGTTGGGTTCGAATCAATGTCTCACCACATGTGTATTTAAATTTGATGTTTTTGGATTTGAAAAAAAGTTTATGCATGTTAGTTAATTGCTCTAAAATATGCATTTCGAAATTTACTGTCAATCTTCTTTTCCTTGAATGTAAATGAGATTAGGACCAAGATTTTTATCCACAATGTTAGAGATTGTATGGTTGTTGAGTTTTCTATTAGCATAATAAATAGGAACTGATATTGAACCGAGCCACACTGCAGCAGTGCAACCACCACCACCGTGTTGTGCTATTTTGAGCAATCACCTGCCCCTGCGTTGTGCGCGTTGAAGCCTAATGACCAAGTTGAGGAAGATGAATTGTCCCTCAGGTCATCGTGGATGTTTATTTGGTACATTGCCATAGCCGTTGCTGATTGGTTTGATTTTTTTTATGATGATTACAAGTTTTACAAACCTTAGTTTTCTTAAATATGGGTTTCAAGATAACTTCACAAGCTGCAGACATTCTCTTGTCTCATGACAACATTAATTACCCACAAAATAAACGAATATATGAATATACATGTTCACGATTCTATGATACTTCTTTACCATCTCCCACATCCAACCTCCATTTTTTCAATGGATTTTGGGTATTCACGCTTCAGGGTACAAAAAGTTGAGCATCCAAAAATAGAAGATAAAGAGCGTATACTCTCCTCAATCTAAAAAATGAAGCTAAGTGGTGACTCTCAACATTGTTATTCCAAAAGCAATCCTAAAAATGAGAGAACAAAGTAAGATTGAGCAGGGCAACCACTACCACCAAGTTGTGCTGTTTTGACACTGCCACCCCTTTATCGTTTACAAATTTATGGTCTTATGCAGAATCACAACTTTACTAGTGATATTAAGACAATAGTGATTATGTTAATAGTGTCAGAATCAAAAAACATTTATATTTCCATCATGCTAATCAAATCCATTGTAAGTGGCAATCATGACTATATCTGCTATTCTGCTATTCAATATCCATTGGCATGAAGTTGGAACAAGTTGGGCCTTTTATCTCTTATTTTCATTTCTTTGGACTCTGGCAAGAATTATAATATTTCCATTTTAATTTTATTGTTCCTTGATATCACGAAAATGGTTTTGCTGATGGTGTCTGGTAAACATAGCTACAATGGGGCTGGATACTACGTGGTTATGTTGATCAATCCATTTGAGATAACCATACTTTACAAATGGGGCATCTTCATCAACATCCACTCTCACGACAAAACTCTGGATCTAATACTTTCGAGTGAATACAAGAGTGCGGGGCTCTATCTTGATTCTCATTCCAATATGAGCCACTAAAACTTTTTGATATATGGACATATTTTCGTTTCCAAACATTCGTCAGTGTCCTACTAAAATCCTTTCCTGTTAAAATGCCTTCTTTTTTGGAAAATATGGTAACAAAAGGAAGGGTAATTGAGGTCGTGGTTATTTTTGGTGCAGATCCATTGATTTCATCTAATTACAACCCTCATTTGTTTCTTACTATAACTAAGGCTGCATAAGAACTTGATGTAATCTTGGAATTCCTCATCGTAGATGAGTCCTGGGTCCATGGATTTATTGGGGCTAACATGAACTACCCAAAAATCTAGAGGTGTGGCAGGGAGTGCATTCCATTGGTCTTGAAGAACCGCATGCACATTGTCGATGGTATAGGCAGTGGTCATCAGAGCAAATCGGAGGGCTGCTGGGCTCCAATGGTGGAT
This sequence comes from Sambucus nigra, assembly GCA_949130495.1. Classification (NCBI taxonomy): domain Eukaryota; kingdom Viridiplantae; phylum Streptophyta; class Magnoliopsida; order Dipsacales; family Adoxaceae; genus Sambucus; species Sambucus nigra. Next base: position 242,033,350 of record OX422213.1, on the reverse strand, counting down.
AACCTTTAGCATTGCCGCAATTCCCACAAGATGGGGTGCTGCCATTGAAGTGCCCGAGTAAAGTGCGTAATTTGTTACTAAATTATATATTCTTATTTCCATGTATGGACTGTTGGGAATTGATATCCACCTGCCCTCTGAACTTCTTCAATTTTTTCGTAGACATTGATATCCATGCCGCTACGATTATCACACAAGACTAATTTTCCAGCAACCTCTTTCGGATCCAGAGATGAAAATTGCACATTGCCTTGCTTACATTCCTTTTCCATAATGCAGAGGTAATTTAGTGACATAAATGCTCTCCGAGTAGTACGATGTTCCCTCCAAGGTTAGCTCATTTCGCAAGGGCAATATTGTCAGGAAACTCCGATCGATAGCGTCAGCCCCTACTGTCATGATCCAAGGCGCTCCATCGTAAGTCGTGTTTGGTTCTAGTCTTAAATTTTCACTAGTGAAGACAACAAAAATACCTTTCTCTATCACCTAAAGTGATGAAATATCTACAACATGTTTGAAATAAGGCATCAGCTCAAAGCTGAGAGACAGAGACATGATATCGACCCCGTCGGAGATTGCTTGGTCCATGCCTGCTAGTGTGTCGCTTGCTGCAATTTCCTTTGAGATGTAGAATATTTGAGGAGATCGGTCTTATTAGACATTTCTAAGTTCTTGTCATGACTTTCTTGGTATAGATTTAATTGGGTAGGGATATAAAAACAAAGGAACTGCTTGTGAAGATGTGCAGTGTTGTCTTTTGCGTGGTGCATTTGGCTAGAAAGGAATAGTAGAAATTTCGAGGGCAAGAAGATGGGGATAGATGAATTATGGATTATGGTTCAATTTATGGCATTCTCATGGGCTTCTATTTTCAAAGCTTACAAGAATTGAACATCTTTTCGATAGCTTTGAAATGGAGTAAAGTGTTCTTGTAATTTGAGTGTTGCTGTATTTTTCATTTATACCTTTTATTTGGTATTTTTATTTTGAATTTTAGTCGATTTATATTCATTTTACCCATTCATTTTAACCCTGCGATGATCTTGTATATATTTTCAGTATCAATAAAAGTATTTTCTCGTTTCTCCGTAAATAAAAACATCTCACTCCTGCACCAAAACCTCAACAGGTGCTGCAAAAATCAGAACCAGCAGCTCCACCAACCGAATCAGTAATGCAGGTTTGTGAAGCTCTCTCTCATCCTAAAGTTGGTTATGCTGCTGATCTTTTCAACATGCTTTTGATGAATAATATTACTGAAAATGGCTCGGGGATAGCTTTTGCTGATGATAATGCTTGGGCAGGCTTCCAGTGTATGTCTCAAGTTACCATAGTTAATTTAATGAGGTCACTTAAAATGCTCTGTTTGTTGCACATGATAAGAGAGCTTAATATTATAATTTTATCAGGATATAATCTGTAGGACTATAACCTGACTTGATATAGAATTTCGAGTGCTTTTGGAAGTTTTTGAAATTACATGTTTCAAAGTTAAATTTTGAGTAACCCATTTTGTTTCAACCTATTATACATGTTACCGAATCAACATTTAGACAAAAAAATAACAATCATAATCATATAATCAAGTTCTTGTGTACAATAAATGTAATGTAATATAGTTTCATATATTTAATATATATTTTTTACCCTGAGAGAAAAAAATAGAGATGAGGAATTGGAGTTGGGGTTTCGTTGTGCTTCTTTATTGTGCTCTTGTTTTGAAGATTGATACCCTAGAGTTCCGTCTAACTCACCAAACTGAGCGAATTTCAGGTAGTGCTGGTGATGTTTTGGAAGATGATCCTATTGGAACGTTGAATGTTTTTGTTTACGAACTCCCAAGCAAATACAACAAGAAAATTCTGCAGAAGGACCCTCGATGCCTCACTCACATGTTTGCAGCTGAGATCTATAAGCATAGGTTCCTATTATCTAGCGTCGTTCAAACTCTCAATCCTGAAGAAGCTGATTGGTTGTACACACCTGTATACACCACTTGTGACCTACACACCTGCATAATAACCACAGCTTGCTACCTTGAGTTAAACTTTTGGACCGCAGAACCATGTTTGCTTAAAGGAGGGTTCCATTACAGTTCCTCCATACGCTCCTCCGCAAAATGTGCAATACCATTTGATCCCTCCTAGTACTCCTCGGTCCATCTTTGTGTACTTATGAGGTTTGTTTTATGATGTGGGAAATGATCCAGAAGGTGGTTATTATGCAAGAGGAGCATGAGCAGCAGTATGGGAGAACATCAAGGATAATATGCTTTTTGACATCTCCACAGAGCACCCGACAACCTACTATGAAGACATGCATAGAGTTTTTTTTGTTTGTGCCCGATTGGGTGGGCTCCATGGAGACAAGATTGGTCAAAGCGGTGATATTTAGGTGCATTCCCGTTATCATAGCAAACGAAATTATTTTGCCATTTGCTGACGCAATCCCATGGGAAGACATTGGCCTGTATGTAGCAGAGAAGGATGTTCCCAATTTGGACACCATTCTTACCTCGATTCCCCCAGAAGTTATATTGAGGAAGCATAGGTTACTTGCAAACCCTTCAATGAAGCAGGCAATGTTATTCCCACAACCTTCTCAACCAGGTGATGCCTTCCATCAAATTTTGAATGGTCTTGCTAGTAAACTCCCTCATGGCAAGAGCGTTTACTTGAGGCCCAGTGAGAAAATATTGAACTGGACTGTGGACCTAGTGGGTGACCTTAAACCTTGGTGGCTGCTGTAACGCGGGATTATCTCCTTAATCTCATCTCAAGACCATGATGCAATTATGAAGGTACTGATTTTCATCATCAAGTGTAAATCCGCATTTTTTTCAATGTAGTAGTTCTTTTACACTTATGTGGCTGTAGGTTTGGGATAGTTTGTTGTGCAGGGATACTGCTATTTGAGTGTGAAACTACCATTACTTATTTTACACGAACCATCAATGCATGGACTAATGAAGCAGTTTTTGAAACAAAATAAGTGGTTTGCTATTAGTTCAATTTTCTTAGTGTTATTTTTGGATATTATGATTTTTGGGTTCTTGGGAAATCGATTATGATTGATAATTATTGTATGGAAAATTGAATTTGATGTCTCCATCCCTCTACTACAAGGACGAAGATGAGGAATATATCACATGTTTTTCGTAATTAAAAAATAAAAATAAAAAATCGGTAGAGTTATAGGGTGTCGTAGTTGGTTCACATAAGGGGAATTATCATGTGTATGATACAACTAGTACAGGCTGCTCCCGTAGATTCTTCTCTCCTAGATTTGGTTTCTTTCCTCATTTCTTTAATGTCCTTATTATAAGAATTTGCCAATCTTTGTTTATAGCTTTTGAATTCCAGTTTCTGATCTAATCACTCAATTCATAAATACATCAGTTAATTATCATATTTTTTGGGTGTGACGTAGATCGCAAGCTAGAACTAAAAGATCATATTGAAATACGAAATAAGAAAAAGTCCCCAGGAAAAAAGATTATTGATTTTCAGGTAAGATTATTTCTTCTCTTTTATGTTCTATCTCAACATAAACTCGGATTATTTTCCCCCAAGCATGCACAACAAAATGACTAATTGTGTGTTTGTTCATAGTTCTCCCCATGGAATCCATTTGAAGTGCTCGTTGCTTCTACCGACTAGCAGTTCATAATTTATGATGGATCAGATATGATCCATAAGTTCAGAGGTATGTCCTCCTCATGTATTTTTCAATAAATCGAAGGGTAATCTTGCGTTCAGCAAATAGTGGACAATTTTCGTAGTTAGTGTCAACATAGCTTATTTTCATCATAATACAAAATTTATCAATCTATCACTCGTGCAATGCCAAGTGTTTAGTGAATGCTACTTCAGTTCAGGAATACCTAATACTTTTACATAATAAGTAAGGACAAGTCTCCAAAATAATCAGTCAAATTTTGGCAAATGCAACATATTTATGATATGGGTCCTGCATGATCTCATCCGGAGGATAAAATCTATCAAGGTGCGACCCATATTGTACTCATGTCACATTTTCATTGGATGGTACATGATACTTAATATTTTCTCATTAATGAGGCAAAAATTAGATCAACTTTCATCAGATTGTAATGAATTCGCCAATCGTAAAGACGAGATATTTTATGAAGTCCTAGGACCAGATAAACACGGTCATTGTCGAGAATATGGGCACGGACCATCTCCAACTGATGTGCATGGAATTAAGCGGCCGAAGGTTAATGAAAAAGAGTATGAGCGACTACGATCTAAGATTCGATCTGAATTTCAGGATAAATTTATTCATTTAGAGGCTCAATTTGAGTTGATACGCACACACATGATGACTTGCCCTTCCATTGTATACAGACAGGTTAATAAGTACACACTTTAATCTTTTATGCTTAATTATCGTTTATATATATAAATTTATGTTCTAATATTAAATTATGCTATTAACGGGTTCCTCAATCCTCAAACGAACAAAACATACCATCATATAGGTCTATTTTGCAACCCGAGCAATAATTAGAAGAAACCAACCAATTTCAACCTGTAGTGGTACCATAATCAAATCACCATTTAGCTCCATCTCAACAGGTAGGTAGATAACTACTTTTTAAAATCATAATTTAAGACTTTACATTTTCATGATTGAAATAATTCATTTTTTGTAGATTGCAAATTCTCAACACTTGGTTGACCCCGAGACTGCTACTCATCTTAGTGAACAAACGAATTTTACTTCAATTAAGCATATTACTAATTTAAAGGATTTTAAAGGGCACAATATATCTGCGCTTTCTTGGGAAGTTTATGTATAGTTGACATTGGGTTGTTGGTTTATTTGGTTGTATATAGTCTTAAAATTTTTGGGATGTCTTAAAAACAAATAAAATTTTGCCGATTTTTTTTAAGAAATATATGGTTGATGACATATTCATCTTGTTTGTAGAAAGAACCATCAAGAAGAAGAAGAAGAAGAAGAAGAAGAAGAAGAAGAAGAAGAAGAAGAAGAAGAAGAAGAAGAAGAAGAAGAACCACCATCAACCACAACAAAAGGTCTCAAATAATACACTTTCTAAAATTGTAGACCTTATTACTTCCGGACTTCCAAAAGTGATTGTAGCACGTGGATTCATTGTGAGTAAGGACCCTTCAACAAAAGTAGGGGGTACACCACTGGGTGAAGACTTTCGGAAAGTATATATTGAGAACATTTGTACCAAATGAACCATGGCCTAGACCTTATGGAAACAAGTCCAGAATTGGAGATGCATATAATTCAACTGTAGCGTGGCATATTGCTAATGTAATAATTTTTAATTTTAAGTTTTTTTTTAAATACTGAAGAATAAGTATCAATGACTAACGATTGACCTTTTTATTTGTAGGTCGAAGAGGATGTTTGACTTTGATGAAGAAGGATCGTACATTATATAAAATTTTGTTTCGCTTCATGTTTCCCCGCTTTTTTCTTATTGGACATGTGATACATTTTATTTTGTGGATGGATAATTGTTCCAAGCACAATTATGTTTATTTATGATGAATGCTATCGGTTTTAATTTAATGTCATTTTAATTTGATTACTTCCCTTTTAATTTAATGTTATGGTAATGTATTTGCACATAAATACAATACTTCTTATAAATGATTTTTTTAACACTTGTTCCCAGTCATATATTGCAAAATAATATCAACATTTTATTTAATGCCGCTACTATCATTCTCGGTATTTTTTTAGTGCCGCCAAAAGTGTGTTGAACATTTAATTAATGTTGCAAAAAGTTATTATCAACATTTTTTAATGCCGCTAAAAGGTTATTACCAGCATTAATATAAATGCCCTAACTTTTTGCGGCATTTTTTAAAATGTCGTTGTTCTTTTACCACATTGGCTACCGCATTTGTGGAAATGCCACTAAAAGTGCCGCTAACTTTTCGTGGCATTTTTTAAAATGTCGTTGTTCTTTTACCACATTGGCTACCGCACTTGTGGAAATGCCGATAAACGTGACGCTAACTTTTCGCGGCATTTTTTAAAATGCCGTGGTTTTCTTACCACATTGGCTATTACCGCACTTGTGGAAATGCCGCCAAAAGTGCCGCAAAAAGTGTTACCGGCATTTTTAGTGCTTTTCTTGGCATTTAATTTATGCCGCGAAAAATCAATATTCCTGTAGTGTACCCACACGTCTCTTAGGCCCGTCTGAACTATCAATAAGATAGCCTGTACCAAGGAATTCTATGTTCTAGGGTACAAGTCAATATCCCGAATAAAGGCTCATCAAGATAAGACTGTCCCAGCGTGGAAACCCCCGTGATAGTAAGTAGCTCGGGTACGATTTTTACACAGAAGTAATATATGCACAATCACACCGTCATATATATATATATATATATGTATTCAAATCCACATTATTAAATTAGGTACTCTCTCATGACCCATACTTTTCATTATCCGTTATTACACATTTTACTCAATTATTTCGTATAACGGACACATTCCTTCTTATTCTCGTAATTAAGTTATTCTAAACCCACTCGTCTCTCGAAGTATTATCTTTAATTAAGTACAAATTCAGTAAGCCCTCACTCACCTTCTAATCCAACTTCCTAGATGTTTCGATTATTAAATCAACGCACGTATGATTTTCTAAGTATAAATATCTCCCAGCTTACCCTTTATATCCCTTCACCTTAAAGTCCCACTTAACGGGGTTTATCTTGACCCTACTGGTCCTTTTTATGTTCCATTATGTTCTAGCAACCCTAATCAAAGTTTAATACGTATCAAATCGGATTAAGCTAACACGAGTAAAAATGCAGTTTTCCAGGAGGAGTCGATCGATCGATGAAAGGGGGTCGATCGATGCTCTGGGCTCGATCGATCGATCAAGCAGTTATGCAGATTCTGCAGAAAATCCAGTTACGGAATTGTTACCCCAAACTCCTCCAAATCATCATGTTTCAGTCACAAACTCCCAACCAATTATACTATAAGTGTTGTATACCCATATAAACAATATCCTACGTAACACATGCGAGTTTTCATCACCTATAACAAGATAAAAAGGCAAAAATATTTATAAGTCTCAAGAACCCTAATTTTTCTTTTAACTTAGTTTCTTCCATTCCTTTTCCAGATTTTCTATCACTAATACCAGGGAAATTCGTGGTTCAACCTCTACATGTGAAATAGATTTTTCAGAAATAAGATCTCTACCTCTACAACATGCAATTTTTGTCTCCAATTAACATTTTTCTTCAAGAACACTAATTTTAATCAACCTAAGACTAATATAAAAGGATGCATTAACTTGATAGAAGAAAGATAGATACTTACCTAGAAATTTAGTCTATGATTTGTGGAAGAATTTGGTGTGGTCAAGATCCTCGTTGCGCGATCTACCATTTGGCGGTGACGGCGGTGCAATCGGAGGTGTTCTTGGCCTAGAACTCCTTGTAGAGATTCTCCTCTTCCTCTCCAATGGCCGTCATTAGTTTTTTGATTGTGTTAACCCTAGAAGATAACACTTGACATCTTATAGAACCCTTGCAAATTCGTGGGTTTAATTACCCATAATTACCAAATGTCCAAAATGCCCTCCCGGGGTACTAAATACGCCTAAAAACGCCCGAGACCCAAACTAACCTCGCGGGTATACTTTTCTGACTATCTCGACCCTTCCGGACACTTTGGCGCACTCAAAACGACCATATGAGCAACTTATAATTTATTCACTTTTATTAATCAACATTTAGTCCCAACACGACATAGACGCGTCCCGACTTAAATTTTCATAATTGTCATTTTATTCACACGTGACAATATTATAAAATAAAACTCATATATTACTATACTCATCCAGTAACATTCAACAAATAACAAATTTCCAATAATTACTAACTCTCGTCACGCTAGTAAATATTAAAAACAACATTCCAGATTAAAATTAAATTAATTTATCTCAATTAAATTTAATAAATCCCTAAATTTAAAAGCCATAAAAATAAGGGGTATTACATACTTCCCCCCTAATAACGGAATTTCGTCCCGAAATTTTAAAAATAAGGCCTACCAAGTAGCACAAATACCTGGTCAGTATGCAAACTATCTACATAGTACGACGCTCAATCACTATAGTCCTTTCCTCACAGCAAGCTTGTTTAACATTCTCATTGGAGAAACTTCACATGATGCTCCCAACCGACAACATTCGCATAGGTCACGCCTATACGTTACAAATTTCCATTATCTCACTATTTCTGGGAGGCCGCACCTCACCACATGACAACTACTCGGATTTATTTATATACAAAACTCCCATTCTAAGAAAATCATACGAACATTTGACCACTCTTGTTTGCCTAAAACAGTCGTGGAATTTCACCATAGTTATCGGATATTTTCTCGACCGATCCAAAAATTCTGATTATCTACTCACCTCTAAACATACGGAAGGAGAATAGTCGAGGTTCTTCCATTACCAAAACCTTAATAAGCACCTCGTACGCGACAAACAAGTACGAGTGCTTCTACAGAGCATTCATAAAATCATCGTGCCAAGATTTCAAAATCCCCTTCACGTGGCTCCACTAATCTTTAATCACCGTGCGCCTATTCCCTGGCTAAGGGTGATACATTCTACTCAAAACGAAACCTTACCTCCGTTGGTTCCTGAAATCCCATATCAAAGGCGGGATTCACAAACCTCATCCCGATTCAAAAATTAATATTGTACCGAACCATGCACTGGCGCGATCCTTCCTTTTAAAGGAAGTCTGGGGCGCAATAGTTAACATTGTAAATCATCCCAAAGGAATATCAATCACTTCCTTCTCGGCCGTCTTAAATCACATGTCCGGATGAACCCTTGATCTTGTTTTGAGGATGGTAACCCTCCAAGAACTTTACCGACTTTACCGACCTCTTCCAATTTCAGGGAATTTTCGATAAACACAAAATTCTTTGGTTGATTCTCCTCTTTCAACCAAACCTTTCCTATGGGTGGTGCATGTAGAGACTACTCACTACGTCCGGCTAAAAATCAATTTTCCCTTGAAATGTCTCACATTAAGTGACACGTAATACTCCCCTTCCCTCCTTGGTGTATTCCGAAAGTTCCGACCCGTGCTCTTTCCTCCGCGATGCGCACTTCTGGATCTTTTTGACCATGTTAACATCATCAATATATGTATGCTCAAGTCTCTCTCACACTTGACTAATAACAACACCGCTCTGAGTGTTCTTCATACTAATTTAATTCTGCTCCATTCAAGGAATACCCCTTCTTAAATGGCTTCCCACAGCCTTCCAATCAAATTAGGGTGTGCTATTCTAATTGCACACTTATGTATGGATTATCGCCCCTCATGTGACGTTTAATCCACTCCATCACTTCCACTTCGTTATGTTAGTCCCAACAACATATATTAAACACGTCCATTCCCACGTCCTCTTAACTCGGACGATTTGATTATCAGGTAGCCGTGATGCCCACACACCCTATAAACAGTGCATACTAGCGTAAGCATCACATACGCTACACACCTAACACCCAATTCTTTATTTTCCCTTATGCTCGCAACGTGATCACAACACTTGGGTACCCTCAATCACCCTAGAAATCAAAATTTTAAATCCTCTTCATCATCATTCCACCCCTTAACTCGTGGTGATAAAACAAAACATCCAATGCTTTCTTACCACACAATCCAGCTCCAGTGGCTTTAAATCAAACTATCAACTTTCAACTTACATATGTAATTACTTGATCCCATTTCGACCAGGGTACCGAACTCATGGAATAGTGACCAAACGTCTCCCTATTTCCAACCTTACGCTAAGTTTCATGCGTGGGATGTCTCGCAAAGATAAATCCAAACAAGGAACCCCCCTGATACACTATTACCTAGCATTGTCGGTTATCGAAATCCGTTAGGTCCTCCGTCCATAGCATGTACCTCTTTATTCCGTCCCTTGACGAAAAAGTTACAATTCCTCCCGTAATTATGCCTAACAAAGAACGTTTCACCAATTTCACTATCGTCCCGTATTGGTTGATAGTAATTGCATTCTATAAACCTCGAATACATGCGAGCGGAATTCTCGAAATGCCTTTCCCTGATAATAGGGCATAACTCTTAACTCTCACATCTCTAGAGAATAATTATAACAATGCACTCTTCCTATTACCAAGTCCTGAGAGCTAAACATAATACTAAGTTAAATCTTTTCACTCAATAGTAAACCCGATACATACTGAATCAAAATGTCAAAGTCCATTCATACATTGGTATCGAATATTCTGAGCTCACTATCCCCTCCGAAGTCTCTAGGATAGATAATATAAGTGCGAGTCCGACCTTCTTTCAGGTGAAGCCTAGCCAGAACAAAATAAAACATGTTGCACTAACGCAACCACTCCGATAGCCTTGCCAAAATTCCCACTATCTTATTAACCATTTATATAACGTTTTAACAAAGATAATACCATACTCGCATATCGCATCACTACAACGAGTAACCTCAACAAAGTACAAAACACTGTTAATATACTCATTCATCCTCCGCGGATTGCACTAAAGAAAAATATCCCGCTACACTAGGGAAAAATATTCACGTAATCGTAATGTTTATAATTATATGCATTAAACTCGTCTCACATGCAAATCTAGCAATGAACAAAATATAGTGACTCGCTCGTGTCACATAAACACGCCTCATCCTCTGAGGACACAACTTATACTTCCACCTTGGCAATCGTCTTGACTGCACAATTGGTTTTCGGACGTAATACGTCTGCCCAAACCAAGACAAAACTACTTTAATCGTTGTCTTTTACTAGGCACTGTATTCTTGTCCCTTTACTCACTTCATATAATATTTCGCGGGTGATTTCACTCTCCACAAAATACCTCAACACATAATCCACTTATCACCTGTCCTACTAACCATATTAGGATTGTCCTTCTCTCGAACTTTAGTAGACTCGATTCCTATTGGCTACCCCGGTTATACCCTTAGCCTTTTAGGTCCTAAAGAATATGCCACTGTTTATAATAGTCCTTACTGAATTTACCATCTCTTGGTAAGAATTAAACTATCTGAAGCATTTAAATGGGTCCCCTGATGTGTATCCACACCCTTTTTGTGGTGCTACACCACCACCGTTGTATTAAGTCTTATTCTCGACTAAATTCTTCGATTCTTTTAGCTTCCCACACAAGGAGCATTATCATCTTTATTGACAAAATACGACATTGTCAACCTATGAATCGGCCGTCCATCAGAATTTCCTCCTTGAGTGTTATTAACTATTATTACGAGTTGGTCTCCCACTCGGAGTCATTTTCTCCACTTGTATCTTCATCTCCTGATACAAAAGTGTGCTAACGGTTAAGATTCATATTCACAATTGGACCTCTGTCACGCCCTCCTACGATGAGTTCAGGACGACGTTCACTTATAATCCTGAACATTTGAGGAAGGAACATACGGTCAACACTGTGCATAAGGCTCTCTTATAGACATAGCATTCCACTTCTAAATTGGTGGTTGACTCCAATCATTATAAATTCTTCCCGGCAACCAAGAAAATTTTCTCTAAATTTTCTCCTTTAGTTAGTCACACTCCGTCCTATATCTAAATCTTTGGATACTTTACCTCCTTTGGTAAACACACACAATTCCCGTGCTTTCTAGAATTTCCCACTGACAGTTCTCCACACGTTTTGTAATACGTTGGGTGAGTTTACTCTCGAACCTCATTCGACTATAGCAGCATTTGGAAATCATGGTTGTGCCTTAGTCACCTTTCTAGTCTTCGCTTCTCGTGCCATAATGAAGGTGGCCTCGACTACGGTCATCTTCCTCGAATATATTTTACCACCTCAATTGAGTCCTGCCTCCAGATGTCCGCTTAACATCCTCTTCGGACATCCATCATCGCTCGGCACACGCATAAATCCGAACGAAATTAGAATTCACTAAGATACATCTGTTATAGCAGGAGAACGGAATATCATCAAAGAAATCGACAATCCTAAACATAGGGCTCTATATAAAACAAAGCAACACTGAAAGCATAATAAGCCGCACAGATCCTAAAGGACACTAGAACCTGATGCTCTGATACCACCTGTGACACCCCGCCTAATTAAATTTCGAGCGATCACTCCTTTATTAAATTAAAATCAAGGTGAACAGTTGGTTCATTCTTAGCATCACTGTCGCAAATAAAAAATTTCAAATTTAAACATCCTGATTAATTAAGCTAAGTGTCAAAACCATTTAGAACCTTATTTCCATTTTATTAAATCAAACTGTAAAACCTTTAACCATTTACATTTTAAGAGTCACACATTAATTACAAGAATAAAAATGAACATTCAAGAGTTTAACCATCAATAATAAATCCCAACATTAAAATACTAAAGGAAAACATCTCGACAGTAATAAATCCCAAAATAAAGATACTGAAAGTAAAAGAATTACAATCTCTGACAATACCAACTAAATAATGGAAAAGGGCGACACATGCCCCACTGAGTGAAACTGAACTAGAAGTGGAGTCAACAATGAAGTCGTCTAAGCAAGGGCCTGCAACTCCCACAAAAGCTACAGCGCGCTCCATCCTTAGAATCCTAAGCATGACGCCCCTGTGGCTAGGCACCTGTAATACATATAGATATACACAAGAGAGAAGTGGTAACAGCAAACGGGTCAGATCCCGAATATAAAACAGTTTTAAAAATAGTTTAGCAAGTATTTAAGATGCTTACCGGCTAATGCAACAGTCATATTAGTATGCGACACTCTCTTGAGAATTCTCACCTCTCATCTAGTGTGCACGTCTACCGTACTAATGAATTTCGTATACCTCTCTAACTTATTCTCCATAAGACTAAACTCGTGAAATTAAAGTTATGATATTCACTTTTAGAAACATCTAACTCTTCAAGATTTCTTACGTTATTTAGAATAATTTCGTATTGTTATAATGTTTCCGAATACTTATAGTGAAGTTGATGAATTTCATACTTAACTACTCTTTTACTCAGTAGAGAGTTCTCATATAGATACACGTATATGTATTAATTACACATATAATATATATACAAACGGCACCCCATATAAAATCTATGGTGCAACGTTTCCATAAATAAGTATATATATACCAATCACTCATAAATTATATATATAATAACGGCACCCCACATAAAAACAATGGTGCTGGCATACTCTGCTATCAAGTCCCTGTATCACACATACTTAGGGAAATGCTAGTTCGGAATCACTCTCGAACTGCATTAACACAAAATACAAACAAATGGAGGCGAAACATAGTCCCAAGTCCTAAAAGGTCAGTACATACCCACACGTCTCTTAGGCCCGTCTGAACTATCAATCAGATAGCCTGTACCAAGGAATTCTATGTTCTAGGGTACAAGTCAATATCCCCCATAAAGGCTCATCAAGATAAGACTGTCCCAGCGTGGAAACCCCCGTGATAGTAAGTAGCCCGGGTACGATTTTTACACAGAAATAATATATGCACAATCACACCGTCATATATATATATGTGTGTGTGTGTGTGTGTGTGTGTGTGTATTAACATCCACGTTATTAAATTAGGTACACTCTCATGACCCATAATTGTCATTATCTATTATTACACATTTTACTCAATTATCTCGTATAACGGACACATTCCTTCTTATTCTCATAATTAAGTTATTCTAAACCCACTCGTCTCTCGAAGTATTATCTTTAATTAAGTACAAATTCAGTAAGCCCTAACTCACCTTCTAATCCAACTTCCTAGATGTTTCGATTATTAAATCAACGCACGTATGATTTTCAAAGTATAAATATCTCCCTGCTTACCCTTTATATCCCTTCAACTTAAAGTCCCACTTAACGGGGTTTATCTTGACCCTACTGGTCTTTTTTATGTTCCATTATGTTCTAGCAACCCTAATCAAAGTTTATTACGTATCAAATCGGATTAAGCTAACACGAGCAAAAATGCAGTTTTCCAGGAGGGGTCGATCGATCGATGAAAGGGGGTCGATCGATCGATGATCTGGGCTCGATCGATCGATCAAGCAGTTATGCAGATTCTGCAGAAAACCCAGTTACGGAATTGTTACCCCAAACTCCTCCAAATCATCATGTTTCAGTCCCAAACTCCCAACCAATTATACTATAAGTGTTGTATACCCATATAAACAATATCCTACGTAACACATGCGAATTTTCATCATCTATAACAAGCTAAAAGGGCAAAAATATTTATAAGTCTCGAGAACCCTAATTTTTCCTTTAACTAAGTTTCTTCCATTCCTTTTCCAGATTTTCTATCACTAATACCATGGAAATTCGAGGTTCAACCTCTACATGTGAAATAGATTTTCCAGAAATATGATCTCTACCTCTATAACATGCAATTTTTGTCTTCAATTAACATTTTTCTTCAAGAACACTAATTTTAATCAACCTAAGACTAATATAAAAGGATGCATTAACTTGGTATAAGCAGGATAGATACTTGCCTGGAAATTTAGTCTCTGGTTTGAGGAAGAATTTGGTGTGGTCAAGATCCTCGTTGCGCGATCTACCATTTGGCGGTGCAATCGGAGGTGTTCTTGGCCTAGAACTCCTTGGAGAGCTTCTCCGCTTCCTCTCCAATGGCCGTCATTAGTTTTTTTATTGTGTTAACCCTAGAAGATAACACTTGACATCTGATATAACCCTTGCAAATTCGTGGGTTTAATTACCCGTGATTACCAAATGTCCAAAACTCCCTCCCGGGGTACTAAATACGCCTAAAAATGCCCGAGACCCAAACTAACCCCGCGGGTATACTTTTCAGACTATCTCGACCCTTCCGGACACTTTGGCGCACTCAAAACGACCGTATGAGTAACTTATAATTTATTCACTTTTATTAATCAATATTTAGTCCCGACACGACACAAGCGCGTCCCGACTTAAATTTTCATAACTGTCATTTTATTCACACGTGACAATATTATAAAATAAAATTCATATATTACTATACTCATCCAGTAACATTCAACAAATAATAAATTTCCAATAATTACTAACTCTCGTCACGCTCGTAAATATTAAAAACAACATTCCGGATTAAAATTAAATTAATTTATCTCAATTTAATTTAATAAATCCCTAAATTTAAAAGCCATAAAAATACGGGGCATTACATACTTCCCCCCTAATAACGGAATTTTGTCCCGAAATTCGAAAAATAAGGCCTACCAGGTAGCACAAATACCTGGTCAGTATGCAAACTATCTACATAGTACGGCGCTCAATCACTATAGTCATTTCCTCACAGCAAGCTTGTTTAACATTCTCATTGGAGAAACTTCACATGATGCTCCCAGCCGACAACATTCGCATAGGTCACGCCTATACGTTACAAATTTCCATTATCTCACTATTTCTGGGAGGCCACACCTCACCACATGACAACTACTCGGATTTATTTATATACAAAACTCCCATTCTGAGAAAATCATACGAACATTTGACCACTCTTGTTTGCCTAAAACAGTCGTGGAATTTCACCATAGTTATTGGATATTTTCTCGACCGATCAAAAAATTCTGATTATCTACTCACCTCTAAACATACGGAAGGAGAATAGTCGAGGTTCTTCCATTACCAAAACCTTAATAAGCACCTCGTACGCAACAAACAGGTACGAGGCCTTCTACAGAGCATTCCTGAAATCATCGTGCCAAGATTTCAAAATCCCCTTCACGTGGCTCCACTAATCTTTAATCACCGTGCGCCTATTCCCTGGCTAAGGGTGATACATTCTACTCAAAACGGAACCTTACCTCCGTTGGTTCCTGAAATCCTATATCAAAGGCGGGATTCACAAACCTCATCCCGATTCAGAAATTAATACTGTACCGAACCATGCACTGGCGCGATCCTTCCTTTTAAAGGAAGTCTGGGGCGCAATAGTTAACATTATAAATCATCCCGAAGGAATATCAATCACTTCCTTCTCGGCCGTCTTAAATCACATGTCCGGATGAACCCTTGATCTTGTTTTGAGGATGGTAACCCTCCAAGAACTTTACCGACTTTACCGATCTCTTCCAATTTCAGGGAATTTTCGATAAACACAAAATTCTTTGGTTGATTCTCCTCTTTCAACCAAACCATACCTAAGTGCGGTGCATGTAGAGACTACTCACTACGTCCCGCTAAAAATCGATTTTCCCTTGAAATGTCTCACATTAAGTGACACGTAATACTCCCCTTCCCTCCTTGGTGTATGCCGAAAGTTTGGACCCGTGCTCTTTCCTCCGCGATGCGCACTTCTGGATCTTTTTGACCATGTTAACATCATCGCTATTTGTACGCTCAAGTCGCTCTCACACTTGACTAATAAAAACACCGCTCCGAGTGTTCTTCAGACTAATTTAATTATGCTCCATTCAAGGAATACCCCTTCTTAAATGGCTTCACACAGCCTTCCAATCAAATTAGGGTGTGCTATTCTAATTGCACACTTATGTATGGATTATCTCCCCTCATGTGACGTTTAATCCACTCCATCACTTCCAATTCGTTATGTTAGTCCCACAAACATATATTCAACACGTCCATTCCCACGTCCTCTTAACTCGGACGATTTGATTATCAGGTAACCGGGATGCCCACACACCCTATAAACAGTGCATACTAGCGTAAGCATCACATACGCTACACGCCTAACACCCAATTCTTTATTTTCCCTTCTGCTCGCAACGTGATCACAACACTTGGGTACCCTCAATCACCCTAGAAATCAAAATTTTAAATCCTCTTCATCATCATTCCACCCCTTAACTCGTGGTGATAAAACAAAACATCCAATGCTTTCTTACCACACAATCCAGCTCCAGTGGCTTTAAATCAAACTATCAACTTTCAACTTACATATGTAATTACTTGATCCCATTTCGACCAGGGTACCGAACTCATGGAATAGTGACCAAACGTCTCCCTATTTCCAACCTTACGCTAAGTTTCATGCGTGGGATGTCTCGCAAAGAGAAATCCAAACAAGGAACCCCCCTGATACACTATTACCTAGCATTGTCGGTTATCGAAATCCGTTAGGTCCTCCGTCCATAGCATGTACCTCTTTATTCCGTCCCTTGACGAAAAAGTTACAATTCCTCCCGTAATTATGCTTAACAAAGAACGTTTCACCAATTTCACTATCGTCCCGTATTGGTTGATAGTAATTGCATTCTATAAACCTCGAACACATGCGATCGAAATTCTCGAAATCCGTTTCCCTAATAATAGGGCATTACTCTTAACTCTCACATCTCTAGAGAATAATTATAAAAATGCACTCTTCCTATTACCAAGTCCTGAGTGCTAAAAATAATACTAAGTTAAATCTTTTCACTCAATAGTAAACCCGATACATACTGAATCAAAATGACAAAGTCCATTCATACATCGGTATCGAATATTCCGAGCTCACTATCCCCTCCGAAGTCTCTAGGATAGATAATATAAGTGCGAGTCCGACCTTCTTTCAGGTGAAGCCTCGCCAGAACAAAATAAAACATGCTTCACTAACGCAACCACACCGATAACCTTGCAATAAATGTCCACTATCGTACTAACCATTTATATAATGTTTTAACAAAGATAATACCATACTCGCATATCGCATCACTACAACGAGTAACCTCAATAAAGTACAAAACACTGTTAATATACTCATTCATCCTCCGTGGATAGCACTAAAGAAAAATATCCCGCTAAACTAGGGAAAAATATTCACATAATGGTAATGTTTATAATAATATGCAATTAACTCGTCTCACATGCAAATCTAGCGATGAACAAAATATAGTGACTCGCTCGTGTCCCATAAACACGCCTCATCCTCTGAGTAAAAAACTTATACTTCCACCTTGGCAATCGTCTTGACTGCACAATTGGTTTTTGGACGTAACACGTCTGCCCAAACCAAGACAAAACTACCTTAATCATTGTCTTTTACTAGGAACTGTATTCTTATCCCTTTACTCACTTCGTATAATATTATCGCGGGTGATTTCACTCTCCACAAAATACCTCAACACATAATCCACTTATCACCTGTCCTACTAACCAGGTTAGGATTGTCCTTCTCTCGGACTTTAGTAGACTCGATTCCTGTTGGCAACCCCGGTTATACCCATAGCCTTTTAGGTCCTAAAGAATATGCCACTGTCTATAATAGTCCTTACTGAATTTACCATATCTTGGTAAAAATTAAACTATCTGAAGCATTTACATGGGTCCCCTGATGTGTATCCACACCCTTTTTGTGGTGCTACACCACCACCGTTGTATTCAGTCTTATTCTCGACTAAATTCTTCGATTCTTTTAGCTTCCCACACAAGGAGCATTATCATCTTTATTGACAAAATACGACATTGTCAACCTATGAATCGGCCGTCCATCAGAATTTCCTCCTTGAGTGTTATTAACTATTATTACGAGTTGGTCTCCCACTCGGAGTCGTTTTCTCCACTTGTATCTTCATCTCCTGATATAAAATTTTGCTAACAGTTAAGATTCATATTCACAATTGGACCTCTGTCACGCCCTCCTGCGATGAGTTCAGGACAACGTTCACTTCTAATCCTGAACAGTTGAGGAAGGAACATACGGTCAACACTGTGCATAAGGCTCTCTTATAGACATAGCATTCCACTTCTAAATTGGTGGTTGACTCCTATCATTATAACTACTTCCCGGCAACCAAGAAAATTTTCTCTAAATTTTCACTTTCAGTTAGACACACTCCGTCCTTTATCTAAGTCTTTGGATACTTTACCTCCTTTGGTAAACACACACAATTCCGTGCTTTCTAGAATTTCCAACTGACAGTTCTCCACACGTTTAGTAATACATTGGGTGAGTTTACTCCCGCACGTCATTTGACTATAGCAGCATTTGGAAATCATGGTTGCGCCTTAGTCACCTTTCTAGTCTTAGCTTCTCGTGCCATAATGAAGGTGAACTCGACTACGGTCATCTTCCTCGAGTATATTTTACCACCTCAACTGAGCCCTGCCTCCAGATGTCCGCTTAACGTGCTCTTCGGACATCCATCATCGCTCGGCACACGCATATATCTGAACGAAATTAGAATTCACTAAGATACATCTGTTATAGCAGGAGAACGTAATCTCATCAAAGAAATCGACAATCCTAAACATAGGGCTCTATATCAAACAAAACAACAATGAAAGCATAATAAGCCGCACAGATCCTAAAGGACACCAGAACCTGATGCTCTGATACCACCTGTGGCACCCCGCCTAATTAAATACCGGGCGATCACTCCTTTATTAAATTAAAATCAAGGTGAACAGTTGGTTCATTCTTAGCATCACTGTCGCAAATAAAAAAATTCAAATTTAAACACCTTGATTAATTAAGCTAAGTGGCAAAACCATTTAGAACCTTATTTCCATTTTATTAAATAAAATTGTAAAACCTTTAACCATTTACATTTTAAGAGTCACACATTAATTACAAGAATAAAAATGAACATTCAAGAGTTTAACCATAAATAATAAATCCCAACATTAAAACACTAAAGGAAAACATCCTGACAGTAATAAATCCCGAAATAAAGATACTGAAAGTAAAAGAATTACAATCTCTGACAATACCAACTAAATAATGGAAAAGGGCGACACATGCCCCACTGAGTAAAACTGAACTAGAAGTGGAGTCAACAATGAAGTCGTCTAAGCAAGGGCCTGCAACTCCCACAAAAGCTACAGCGCGCTCCATCCTTAGAATCCTAAGCATGACGCCCCTGGGGCTGGGCACCTGTAATATATATAGATATACACAAGAGAGAAGAGGTAACAGCAAACGGGTCAGAGCCCGAATGTAAAACAGTTTTAAAAATAGTTTAGCAAGTATTTAAGATGCTTACCGGCTAATGCAACAGTCATATTAGTATGCGACACTCTCTTGAGAATTCTCACCTCTCATCTAGTGTGCACGTCTACCTACTAATGAATTCCGTATACCTCTCTAACTTATTCTCCATAAGACTTAACTTGTGAAATTAAAGTTATGATATTCACTTTTAGAAACATCTAACTCTTCATGATTTCTTACGTTATTTAGATTAATTTCGTATTGTTATAATGTTTCCGAATACTTATAGTGAAGTTGATGAATTTCATACTTTACTTAACTACTATTTTACTAAGTATAGAGTTCTCATATAGATACACGTATATGTATTAATTACACATATAATATATATACAAACGGCACCCCACATAAAATCTATGGTGCAACGTTTCCATAAATAAGTATATATATACCAATCACTCATAAATTATATATATACTAACGGCACCCCACATAAAAACTATGGTGTTGGCATACTCTGCTATCAAGTCCCTGTATCACACATACTTAGGGAAATGCTAGTTCGGAATCACTCTCGAACTGCATTAACACAAAATACAAACAAATAGAGGCGAAACATAGTCCCAAGTCCTAAGAGGTCAGTACATACCCACACGTCTCTTAGGCCCGTCTGAACTATCAATCAGATAGCCTGTACCAAGGAATTCTATGTTCTAGGGTACAAGTCAATATCCCCCATAAAGGCTCATCAAGATAAGACTGTCCCAGCGTGGAAACCCCCGTGATAGTAAGCAGCACGGGTACGATTTTTACACATAAATAATATATGCACAATCACACCGTCATATATATATATATATATATATATATATATATATATATATATATATATATATATGTGTGTGTGTGTGTGTGTGTGTGTGTGTGTGTGTGTGTGTGTGTGTATTCACATCCACATTATTAAATTAGGTACTCTCTCATGACCCATAATTGTCATTATCCGTTATTACACATTTTACTCAATTATCTCGTATAATGGACACATTCCTTCTTATTCTCGTAATTAAGTTTTTCTAAACCCACTCGTCTCTCAAAGTATTATCTTTAATTAAGTACAAATTCAGTAAGCCCTCACTCACCTTCTAATCCAACTTCCGAGATGTTTCGATTATTAAATCAACGCACGTATGATTTTCTAAGTATAAATATCTCCCCGCTTACCCTTTATATCCCTTCACCTTAAAGCCCTACTTAACGGGGTTTATCTTGACCCTACTGGTCCTTTTTATGTTCCATTATGTTCTAGCAACCCAAATCAAAGTTTACTACGCATCAAATCGAATTAAGCTAACACGAGCAAAAATGCAGTTTTCCAGGAGGGGTCGATCGATCGATGAAAGGGGGTCGATCGATCGATCTATCTATCGATCGATCGATGCTCTGGGCTCGATCGATCGATCAAGCAGTTATGCAGATTCTGCAGAAAACCTAGTTACGAAATTATTACCCCAAACTCCTCCAAATCATCATGTTTCAGTCCCAAACTCCCAACCAATTATACTATAAGTTTTGTATACCCATATAAACAATATCCTACGTAACACATGCGAATTTTCATCATCTATAACAAGATAAAAGGGCAAAAATCTTTATAAGTCTCAAGAACCCTAGTTTTTCCTTTATCTTAGTTTCTTCCATTCCTTTTCCAGATTTTCTATCACTAATACCATGGAAATTCGTGGTTCAACCTCTACATGCGAAATAGATTTTCCAGAAATATGATCTCTACCTCAACAACATGCAATTTTTGTCTTCAATTAACATTTTTCTTCAAGAACATTAATTCTAATCAACCTAAGACTAATATAAAAGGATGCATTAACTTGATAGAAGCAAGATAGATACTTGCCTGGAAATTTAGTCTCTGATTTGAGGAAGAATTTGGTGTGGTCAAGATCCTCATTGCGCGATCTACCATTTGGCGGTGACGGCGGTGCAATCGAAGGTGTTCTTGGCCTAGAACTCCTTGGAGAGCTTCTCCTATTCCTCTATAATGGCCGTCATTAGTTTTTTGATTGTGTTAACCCAAGAAGATAACACTTGACATCTTATATAACCCTTGCAAATTCGTGGGTTTAATAACCCATAATTACCAAATGTCCAAAACACCCTCCCGGGGTACTAAATACGCCTAAAAATGCCCCGAGATCCAAACTAACCCCCCGGGTATACTTTTCTGACTATCTCGACCCTTCCGGACACTTTGGCGCACTCAAAATGACCGTATGAGCAACTTATAATTTATTCACTTTTATTAATCAACATTTAGTCCCGACACGACACAGGCGCGTCCCGACTTAAATTTTCATAATTGTCATTTTATTCACACGTGACAATATTATAAAATAAAACTCATATATTACTATACTCATCCAGTAACATTCAACAAATAGCAAATTTCCAATAATTACTAACTCTCGTCACGCTCGTAAATATTAAAAACAACATTCCGGATTAAAATTAAATTAATTTATCTCAATTAAATTTAATAAATCTCTAAATTTAAAAGCCATAAAAATACGGGGTATTACACAAGCATGGTGATTGTCTTAAATTGTATAGTTAAATTTTACAATTTTGATTCTTTTACTGCATTAGTGCCTTCATGGATAGTTGAAGAACATCACATGCTTGTTTAGACGTGGTATACGTCATGATGCGTCTGATCTCGTCAGGTGTGACGGCTCCAGAATTAGCTCTAAGCACACTTGAGTCATATGTGCTCCATTTAAATTCATCCTCAATCCATGCAGTCACAAATTTTAAAGTAGTTACGTTATCTACAGTGACAGTGGGAGGCGTCCACTTTCTTTTACACACAACCCAAACATGTTCTTTTATGGCCTTTAAGTGAGATTTCATACGGGCTTTCCAATATGCGTAATTTGACCAGTAAAAACTTGGGACTCTATCATATAAGTTTTCCATTGAAATTGCGTTTTTTCAAGGATCAATTTTTAGAACAAAATTGAGATCCAAAAAAGTTTTATGGAAAAATTACACGATAAAATTGTGTAATTGGCTCTGATACCAATTTGAGAGTGCGCCAGCAATCGATGTCCAACTTATTTAATTGAATTCCTACTTTTAATCCCAAAAATCCTAACTGTTGCAACCAAATTGTGACAGACTAAATAAATCAAACCAAGCATGCAAAGTCAATCACAATATGTGGAAAAATCCCCCAAATGGGCAAAACCATTTATTTCACTTTAGTATGATACGACTTACAATTACAGCAAAATACAATTTTGACGCACGAATACCCGCACGTGTCGGTTCGTCAACGGCGACGATTATCAGCAAGAGGTCCCACTAGAACTCCAATATCAGCAGTTGATAAAGACCCTTCTTCTCCACAAGGTTACTCCAAGATGAGTAGAACAATTGTATCTAGGGTTTAAAGATTCACACAAATGTTTGGAAGGGATTTGTGAATCAAAAAGGCATTTAATCTTGAAAAAACGAAGTCTGTTTCGTGGCAGAATATTTGCAAAAACTTTAGTGCCAAAAAACTTGAAAAAATGTGTAGAACAATCACTATTATTTATACGAAAATCGAGGCGACGCATAGCTCGAGTGACAGAGGCCTGTCGCTCGAACGAGCTGACGTTTCGCTTGAGTGACTTCACGCGACGTGCACATGTCATTTGAACGACACCGTGCCGCCGCTCGAACGAGCTCACCGTTTAAAAAACCTCGCCTCTATACTTAGAAAAAGTTGTGCTTTCGAGATACAAACAAATCAGACTTCAAAAATATTTTTCAAAAAAATTCCCAAATATTTATGAAAATATTAAACACTTCAAATAAACTATTTTACACTAAATGCGAGTGGAGTAGTGGGAACGGTTGAAGAGTACGTTGCATGTTTCATGATGCACATATGAAGATGATGGATGCGTGAATTCGGATCAAAGCCATCGTGGATGATCGTGTTGACGTGCCGAATGGAGAGGTATCAGACATACTAACTATGATCTAGGACAAATAGAAAATTCCTAGATTCTAACTCGGACATTTATAAAATCATGTCCTTACAATATTGACCTTGACCGCACCTTATATATCTCCTTAGTCAACCCCTTTGAGCCTAAATATAGCCTTTCATTTCATTTCCCAAAAATCGTTTAACCAACTCCAAATTGGAGTGATACACCATACACATTACCTTCCATACCTTGGTTTGGAATGTTACTTGGTATTGAATGATGTTACTGTCATGTGGTTGCTATTAAGCAAGTGAGAAAAGTGAAGTGAAAAGCAAAAGAAAAATATGATAAAAACAAGAAAAGAAAGAAAAAGTTTGTACATATTGTATTTAGTGTTCAATAACCTTTGTTTGTTCTCTACAATTTCATATCCAATGCTTATTATGGAAATCACTTTCTAGTTTTGAACTTGCCCACAATTTTTCATTATCCCGAGTTTTCATCCCCGGGCACCTTTGAATCCGTAAATACACTTTTCCTTTCATAACCTTAACCCTAAACCTAAATTAAAACCCTATAAAAGTCCTATGTGTTCCTAAGGTGAATGTAATTAAAAAGTTTAAATAATTGCAATAATCTGTGAAAATGCATTTCATTCCTTTAATGATATCCTTTCATTGAGATTGAAAAGTTTTTATTTTATATTTAGTGTTCTTCATTGATGACATGTGAGTGGCCTAGTTTCCATTTACATTTACTCGTTATGCCTGCATGTCGCGTGTGTTACCTCACGTTCCGAATGCTTCTATATGTTGAGTGTAATATCGAAAGAGGAATGAGTGGAAGCATTCTCTAATGTTTATCCGGGCTATAGGCATTTTTACTGAATAAAAACTTTTGCATGTGCATGCACACCACTCACATTTGAGGTTTAAATTCCTTGTAGTTATTCTTTTAGTCTTGATGGTTTTGGATTATTATGCAACATTATCATTGCTTCGTTAATAATATGTTGAAGTGTTTAGTTATTGTTAACTTGGAATTTTAGGTTGGGCACATTTTGAGAAAAATTTATGTTTGTGGGTTTCATCCCTGAAAACCCTCATGAGACAACATTCGTCCACTAAGGTAACCTAGGGATTTAATGGCTTGTTGAATTCGCTAAATGCAACCGTGCGCAAGCGAAAGTGGAACTTTTTCGTGTACATATCTTTGTTGTTCTTACCACATTATGTGTTGGATCTTATTTTGTTTTATCACTAGGGACTAGCAATATCTAAGTTAGGGTGTGTGATTAGTCACGAATATTGTATATTTGCTCGTGTTACTTACGCATGCATGCACATTTATGGCCGTTCTCTCACCTATTAAAGCTCTTTTACTCTATAACCTTTGGTTTCGATATATATATGTTTTTGTAAGGTTTATTTGAGCTTTTGTAGCGAATGGAGTGCTAAATGGTGCAAGTCTGCGTTTTTCGAGGAAGTTACAATGTATTATGCAACTTCAGGGGCAATTTAGTCATTTCTGCGTTCATTCTTCATGCTCAAACTCTTCACGAAAGTTGTATCTCTCCGAGTCAACTTTATGTAACTTCCAACGGCGCGTTAATCTAGTTCCTAACGACCAAGTTAAGGTCAATTTACTCCGAGTCCCCTTTGTGTGGAACAAAAGGAAAAGAAGTGAAAGTTTTCAAGGCCCCATCGGCCGACCGGGTTTCCTGATTTTGCCTATGATTCGAGGCATGAGGTTTTCCAAGACCCGTTCGATCGAGCTCTGGCCGCGATCGACCTGTCCCCCAGATCTGCGAATCTCCTCCCTTTTTGGTTTTAGTTTCTTTTCTTGGTTTTGATATTTACAACTCTTTTTTGGTGGTTTTCTTCCACTTGATATATATAGTGAGTGGTTTGTATTTAATAGGTAATTCAATCTTGTAAGGAAAAAAAGGAAGCAAAAGATAGATATTTGTTTTGTTCTCTCTTCTCTCTCCTAGGGTTTGTGCAATTTCCTTCTTGCTTCCATCATCTAATTCATTAATTGTAAGTCAAATTCCATTTTAGTTGTACCTTGTTAACAATTGGCACTGTTGGGGTAATTACTATAGTGATTTTTTCTTGAATGCTCTCTTTTGTAATGGCTTTTCCTTTTTAATTAACTCTATGGTGTGTGTATTCATAATTAGTGTTATGAGTAACTAGTTTCCTTAGGCTGGGAGCATAAAATCACCATGGATGGTTCCACTTCTTGATTAAGTCAATGTTTGAATCCAATAAATGGGCGTATGTGTTGATATTGGAGTTTCATAGGATTCTCACATCTCTTATCATGAAAGAGCAGTTTTTAAGACTTAACTCCAACGTCAATGTATTTATTCGATAATATATTGTGACCTTTATCTCATAACGTTAGGATGACACCCTTCATGCGGTATTGTTGAGAACATCTTATTCCCATTTGATTGTGATTCAATCAGATTAACCGTTTGGACTGTGATCATCCGAGGTGGGGGAAAGCTCCTCAACCTTTTGTTAAGAATATTTTCATAATTCGTTTTATAAATCTCGCTTGCTTCCATTAATGTTTAGTTAAGTGTTTCGGTAATTTTGGTTTGCTTTGGTCCGGTATAACACTTGAAACTTAAATCATCTTTTCTTTTATCTTTTATTCTTGTTTATCGGCTTTTACCTAGAAGAATATCTTCGGTACTTCATATAATTCCCTGCGAAAGTCGGCTTCAGCCTTACCGGGTTATTACTACTCTCATGATTAGCGTGCACTTGCGCTATACGATATTTTGAGCGAGTCAATGTCACATCAACATTTCGTTAGTATTAACTAAAAATGTTAAATATCTGACATCAAAATAAAAATTCAATGTTATATTTGCGAATAAAAATGTTCAGTGAGCATGGTTAAAAAATGGGTATAAATTGTTGAGTAAATTTGTAATTTACATTTTGTTTGTAACATATATATTAGCTTTAGTAATGTCTACACAATTTTTTATATTCTTTTTGCAGTTTACATGTATTAATTTCCTATACACAAACTTATGATGACTAGTTGGTGCACACATGCATTGCATGTGTGACCACTATTTCAAGTTACAATTGATTTTGTAACCTTTACTACGAAATAACCTTTCCATAACATTAGCATAAACATAATTATATTAGTATGGTCAATACCATGCTATAGTTTATTTTCTTGGTATTCTTTTGTAGGGCTCTATCTTTCAATCACCCATTTTAAAAATATTTCAAGTTATTATGTTATTGAAGCGAGACTTAGAACAAACCTTGTTGTGCAAAATAAGAGAAAATTGATTTATTGTGGAACCATTACCATAATAACACTTCAAATATGAAATAGTATAGTATGATGCTCACAAAAAAATATTCTTCTTCTTTCTCTTGTCAGATTTTAATTTTTTACAATGTCTATTTACAATTTGTTTTGATTATAAGTGTTTTATTAGTATACATTTACAAAGGACGGAAAATCAGCCTTGTATGGCGTTAACATAAAATTTAAGATAACAAAGAAACAAAATAGAGAAAATTGTGTGTCTTTTTTATTTAGTATTATGTAAATTGCCAAAAAAATATTGCAATAGGATCCCCAAAGTATAGTTTGAAAGAAAACTTCTTTTGACAAAATATATTTTTTTGCAAACATGGCAGTCCCCAAAAATTGCCTGGAAAGGGAAAAAATAAAAAATGAGGAATAAATATGATTTGTGAGGATCATAAAGTAGCACCAAACAAAACATGCAAGACTATCAAACAAAAACATTATGCATGTATAGTATAAGGAATCATGTTCGCTACATTATCTCTTGAAAAACTATCAGCATAAAATTAAAAAGTTTTAAATAAAATGTATTCAACTCTTGAATGATAGGATGGGCACAAATTAGGGAGAAACTCAAGGTCGTAAAGAGTAGACTCTTACCATACATATTATTTGATATATCCTAAGATAATGACTCACAATATGAAATGAGATAAAGTGAATATGTAATTTAATTTTCATACGTGTCTCTAAAGTTGTTATAAGGCACAATACCATTTGAAAATTTCTATACATAAGCTAATTACAAATCAATCGCAAGAAAAAACCTAAAAAGAGAATACTAATAACATTAACTCATGAAACCTCTTAAACTTTACAAATTATCTCGAGTTTATTTTGTTGAAAAGGTTAAGAAAGTTGAAAAACACATTAATATAGCGCGAATAATATATATGTTAAGAGTGTATTGAAGTTCATAGCAAGAGACTCTATATGTAAAAATTATATTCCCCAATTGTATAACAAACCTGAAAGTCTAAATGTCCATTGTGAATTTTGGACACCAAAAATTACAAATATAGGGGAAATTTTTGAATTTTTGTGCCTCAACAAGCTATAAAAATGAAAGGTTAGGGTAAATAATTGGCATTATACCCTTATCGAAGAACATCATAATGTAAATAACCCAAATATGTTGCATCGATAGGAAGTTATGATTACTTAAAACTCAAAAACAACCTACATCACATTTGTTTCACTACACCAAAACTGGGCTAATGGTCACAGACTTTATCCTTGACCAGGCAGTGTGGGTCGTAGATTTGGTCCGTGACCAAATTGGGCGTGACCAATTTCGTTGGTCACGGCCCAAATCCCTGACCCACAGCCTGGTCACGGATTTCCCATAGTCATAAATGTGGTCACGTCCCATAGCCCTGACCCTATTTGTAAGTCTGGTCACGGCCCAAACCCATGACCATCAGATTAAAAAACCATCTAGTTATGGTTCAAAGTCGTGACCAGTTTTTTGTGCAATCCAACCTTGTCACGGCTTTAGGCCGTGACAATGCTTACTATATAGATAATATTGTCACGACTTTGGGTCGTGACTATACTTACTGTGTATAAAACATTATCACGGCTTTGGGCCGTGATCAATTTTAATAAAAATAATAAAAAAAATCCTCGAATCGGGAGGCTAATCGGCCAATTACTGTAAGTGCTCCTTGGGTGACCTCGAGGGGGTCGGGTCCCGTGCTCTCAAATTGGGGTCCTGTGCTCTCAAATCAGGGGCTCCCATGACCACGCGGTCATGAGACCCGTGTAGGCATTATGATCACGTGGTTGGTTCGTGCGGGCTACGTTGGTCCAGAGCGAGGTGTTAGCATCCTCCACGGGGCCATTTTTGGGGGCATTGCGAGGTTTCGTCCTTTAACGACACGTTTTCAAGCCTAAGTGTAGGCATTCTGAAATTTGGGCTAATGGTCTCAAACCGAGGATCTCGTGATTGTGCGATCGGTTCGTGCGAGTTACGTTGGTCCCGTGCTTGGTGTTGGCGCCACTTATAGGATCATTTGGGGGGCGCTAAGGGGTTTTGCCCCCCGATGGCACGTTTTTAATCCTAAGTGTGTATATTCTCTATTTTGGGTCGTGCTCTCAAACCGAGGGTCTCGTGACCACGCGATCGGTTCGTACGAGTTACATTAGTCCCGTGTGAGGTGTTGGCACCGCTCACGGGGCCGTTTGGGGGTGCTAAGGGCTTTCGCCCCCCGACGGCACGTTATCAAGCCTAAGTGTGGATATTATCTATTTTGGGATGTGCTCTCAAATCGAGGGTCCCGCGATCACACGGTCGGTTCGTGCAAGTTACATTGGTCCCGTGTGAGGTGTTGGCATCGCTCATGGGGCCGTTTGGGGGGCAGTAAGGGGTTTTGCCCCCTGACAGCACGTTTTCAAGCCTAAGTGTGGATATTCTCTGTTTTGGGTCGTGATCTCAAATTAGGGGTCCCGTGACCACACGATCGGTTCGTCCGGGCAATGTTGGTCCCGTGCGAGGTGTTGGCACCGCTCACGGGGCCGTTTAGGGGGTGCTAAGGGTTTTCACCCCCCGACGACACGTTTTCAAGCCTAAGTGTGGATATTCTCTGTTTTGGGTTGTGCTCTAAAATTCAGGGTCCCGTGATCACGCGGTCGATTTGTAAGGTCTACTTTGGGCCCTTTTGAGGTGTTAGAACCACTCACGGGGACGTTTGGGTGGCGTCAGGGGTTTCGCCCCCCGATGGCATGTTTTTAAGCCTAAGTGTGGATATTCTCTGTTTTGGGCCACAATCTCAAATCGAGGGTCCCGTGACCATGCGATCGGCTCCTACTAGCTATGTTGGACCCGTACGTGATGATCACTCCCCTAAAAGGGCCGTTTGGGGGGAGTTAAGGGGTTTCCCCTCTAACGCCACATTTTCAAGCCTAAGTCTGGATTTTCTCAAATTATCGTCATACTCTCAAACCGGGGGTCCCGTGACCATGCAATCGGTTCTTGCAAGTTATATTGGTCCCGTGCATAGTGGTCACTCCCCTAAAGGGGCCTCTTGGGGGGCGCTAAGGGGTTTCGCCCTCTAACGACACGTTTTCAAGAATAAGTGTGGATTTTCTCAAATTATCGTCAATTTCTCGAATCAGGGATCCCGCGATAATGCGATCGGTTTCTGCAAGTTAAATTGATCCCGTAAGAGGTGTTTGCACCTCTCACGGGGAAGTTTGGGAGGTGCTTTTGGTTTTCGCCCTTAAAAGGCTTGTTTGGTAAGAAAAATTGAACATTCATGGCATGGGAACACTAGAACGTGCTCTGAACGGTCTACCTACTTAAAATTAGGTAGACCTAGGCTTGAAAATTTGCCATTGAAGGAAGAAAATGAAAAATAATCAAATGGCCCCGCGAGAGGCACAAACAACTCCTACGGGACCAACGTAGCATGTAGCAACTGACCGCGTTGTCATGAAACTCTCGGATCGTGAACATGACCAAAACTTAAAAGTAGCTAAAGTTAGGCTTGAAAACATGTCGTTGAAGGGATAAAATGCAAAACATCTCAATTTAGAGTGTTCTCACAATTATGCATTCATATACATTTTCATAAATAATAAACCAAGAAAAGGGGGCCTATACCACAATTTCCAATTTAGAGTGTTCTCTCAATTTTCTAAACTTTCAACACATTTGACTAATATTTTGATAAATAAAAAGAGACACTCTAGATTCGAATTCTGGGTTAGTCCCTAACCTTGTGAATCTTACAAAGTACGTGGACTTTGATACCATTTTTTGCTACTAGGTGTTCCAAAGTTACTTTTGTGATTTAATCCCTTTGTTACTTACCATTTGGTACATTTTTGAAGTTTTGTTTACAGGTCTCAATGGAGAAGAAACATATGGAACATATTTACTCAAGCATTCATTATATTTTTATTTTTGTTGTACATATACATGCAAATATGCATTGTATTTTATTTTGTGATGTACATATTCACGCAAGCATCCATTGTATTTTATTATATATTCACGCAAACATGTGTTAGTTAACTTGTGTTGTATTGTTACATATTCGCTCTAGCATTCATTTCTTACCTTTTATTACATATTGGTGAAATACTAAATTTCTGGAAATGTAAACAGATTTAAAAAATGTACATGTTTTTTTGGGATGTAGAAAATAAATTCATTTTTTTAAAAAAAAT
Organism: Sambucus nigra; assembly: GCA_949130495.1. Lineage (NCBI taxonomy): Eukaryota > Viridiplantae > Streptophyta > Magnoliopsida > Dipsacales > Adoxaceae > Sambucus > Sambucus nigra. The sequence continues at coordinate 242,001,889 of OX422213.1, read as the reverse complement.
TATTGGATCACGGTCCAAAACCGTGACCATAAACATTTTTTTTAAATTAAAATAAATCGAGGTCATGGTTCAAGACCGTGATAAACCGTAACGCCTTGTAGTGCGATGGTCACGGCTTGTGACCGTGACCCATGTTGTTTCGCCTTGGGTTACAGTCATGGTAGGGTGGTCACGGGCCTAGACCTTGACCAAGGTTCTCCCCTATGGGTCACTTGTACAGACCGTGACTTTCTTATTTTGTCACGCTTAATATTATCACAGGTAGTGATCTTGACCCCTGAGGGTGGTCACGGGAGAATACCGTAACCATTGTCAATATATGGTATAGTAGTCCTCGATGAAACTTTGCTTAAGCACGCTTGAACTTTTATCCGGAGTATAATATTTTTAACCAAATCAAAACTTATATTTATACTCCATAGCACACACTTTCATGATATCAAGATATGGAGTATTTTTCATAATATTGGTAATTTAAGAACCTAACAAGCTAATGTCTTGTTAAAATCTTTTGATGATGTTGATTATATACTTAGATTATCGGTAATTATTTTAAGAAAACTTGATGTTTTAGGGTTTCATCCCCAAAAACCCTTACGAAACCACACCCGTCTACTAGGGTAACCTAGGGATTTAATGACTTATTTCATATTCTTAATGCAATTGTGTTCCCTATGGAAATATCTTTTTATTATTTAAAGCAAAAATATAAAGCAATTTTAACTCATTTTAACGAATGACAAACTAAACTAAAAGAAGCTATGAGTAAACTTAATGCATTCAATAAATCTGGCATCATTGTAGAAAAATTGTGAATTCTGAAAAGTCTTCTTCTGATGGCAAATAAGGAATTGGTTTTAAAGGAAAAGGAGTTTTTGAAACAAACTTTATTTCTTCAAATATAGACTCTCCATAATCCTCAAATGTTTTTATGTTTATTCTGCATTTTGAAAAATATACTCAAGTTTCCTATCCTGCTAGGCAGATTTATCATTGCAACTTTTGAAGTAAAATCGGACATTTAGAGAATTTCTCTTATAAAGGATTAATTCAAGATAGGAAAATGGTAAAACTAATAGATCTAGGAGAATTGTTAAGGCTGAAAATGCTTCAAATAAAAAGTTTTAGTGGTACCTTAATTGTTGATATTCCAGACATATGACTGGGCCAAAATAATATTCTCCTCTTTAAAAAGTTTTTTAGGGGAAATGTCCTTTTTAGAGATGACAAAAATGTCTCGAATCATAGGAAAATGAAACATTCCAAGTGAAGGATTTCCTAACTTAAATGAAGTTTTATTATTTGAAGGTCTTAAGGCCAATTTACTTAGTATAAGTCAGTTTTGCGACACTAATCGTACTATTAATTTTTAAAAACTGATTGCAAAATTTTAAGTTAAGTGGAAAAAATAATTCCATGCAATGAAAGAACCCCTGATAATTGCTTGTTATTATTCAAAATATAGATGTTGAAAATTATTTAGTTGCTAAACTTAATGACTTGGACTTATGACATGAGAGGATTAGGCATATTAACTATGATAATCTTTCTAGATTAACTGGTCGATGACTAGTTCTTTGTCCACCTAAAATTTTAAAAATCAAACATTTTGTTTATGGACCATGTCAAATAGGAAAGATGAACAAATCCCCTCATAAGAAAATAAAAGACGTTTTGACATCTCAACCTTTAGAACTACTACACATGGACTTAATGGGAACCTCTAGGACTACTAAATTATGTGGTAACTTCTACATTCTTGTCATTATAGATGACTTTATAGATTTACTTGGTTTACTTTTATAAAAGAAAAATCTGAAACCTTTTAAATTTTTCTTAAGAATCCTTTTAAGGATTGAAAATGAAAAGGATATTCAAGTAACTAGGATTTGACGTGACATGGACGGAGATTTTAAATCTACTAGAGTCATAGAATATTGTGTGGGAAATGGTTATAAACATATATATAATGCACCCAACTCAACAAAATAGGATAAGAAAGAACCGAACCATACAAGAAATAACTCATGTGTCTCTTCATGTTAAAAATTTACCAAAATATTTCTAGGTTGAGACTACACAAACTACATGTCATATAATCATTTATGTGTATCTAAGAAAAAATTCTAAATAAACTGCATATGAAACTTAGTATAGAAAACTACCTAATTTGAAATACTTTAGGGTGTTTAGTAGTGAATACTATGTTTGTAAAGATAGAGAAAATATATCAAAAGTTGACTCTTTAGGTTATCCACAAAACAGTCATGCATATCATGTGTTTAATATAAGAACAAAAATCTATATTGGAATCTATAAATGTTGTTGTGAATGATGGTATTGCCCATCATATAGAAGAAAGTGAAAACCCCATACATGTTGAACAATCAGAAAATGAAAAAGGAAAAATTATATAATTATCCAACGGATTGTAATTCTGACTTTCTACCAACTGATGAACCTGATGTTCCTAACCGGGCTAAGACAAATCACCCCAAGAAAAATATTTTAGGAAATGTTAAAGACCCCATAAGAACTAGATATTAAACTATTCGTGCTCTGTCTTCTTATTATGTGTCTTTAATTGAACCTAAACATGTGAAATAAGCTTTAATAGATTAATTTCGGTTATTAGCCATGCAAGAAGAATTAGGACAATTTAAATTACATGATTTTTGGTATTTATTCTGACATTTTACTCGCACTAATATAATTGGAACAAACTAGATTTTTAAAAATAAATCTGATGAATATGGAAATGTGTTGAGAAATAAGGCTAGATTAGTAGCACAATATTATTCTCAAGTAGATTTCATACATGTTGATGAAACTTTTGCTTCCGTTTTTAGACTTGAATCTGTTAAACTTTTTTTAGTTGTGCCTTATTATTTAAAATTCGAACTCTATCAATTGGATGTAAAATCCTCTTTTCTAAATTGAATCTTAAATGAGAAAGTTTATGCTGGACAACCTAAAGTCTTTTTAGATCATTTCTTTCCAGAATAATGTTTTTAGATTAAAGAAAGCACTTTACAGTTTAAAATCGGTCGCCCATACCTTGTATGAGAGATTATCAAATTTTCGAATGGAAAATAATTTCAACCGAGGAGGAGTTTACCTAATGATGTTCACTAAAAATAACAAAAAATTGTTTACAAATTGCTCAAGTCTATGTTGATGACATTGTTTTCAAGCCCACTTCTCCCTTGAAAGCCGGAAAATTTGCTAATATAATGAAATCTGAGTTTTAAGTGTCTGTGAGGGGAGAATTATAATTTTTCTTAGGTCTGCAAATAGCTCAAAAACCTTATCATATCTTTATCTGTTAATCAAAATATGTTACTGATTTGATCAAATGTTTTGGTTTAACTACTCTTAAATCTGCTAGAACACCTATGAGTTCTTCTATTAAACTGTCAAGATATTTATCTGGGAAAAATATTGGTGTCACTTTGCACCATAGTATGATAGGAAAATTATTTTACTTAACTATAAATAGACCCAATATAGTGAAAATCATGTATGTATGTACTAGTAATCAATGTGATCCAAAAGAATCCCACTTATATGTTGCAGAACGTATTATTAAATAACTAAGTGGAACTTTAAAATATGGCATCGTATACACTTTTGACACCAACTCTAAAATAATTGGGTATATATATGCTGCCTGGGATGGTTGTGACGATGATAGTAATAGCGCCTTCGGTGGCTATTTTTACTTAAGACATAATCTAGTCTCCTAGTCATCTAAAAAATAAAACTTCATCTCGCTTTCATCAGTAGAAGTCGAATACATTATTTATGGAAGTTATTATACTCAGCTTTTGTGGATGAAACAAATGCTAAGTGATTATCGTTTAAATGAAACATCTATTTTAATTCTATGTGATAATCAAAGTGCCATTAGTTTCTACAATAATCATGTTTTCTATTCTCTAACAAAACCTATAAAAGTGGGAGAACATTTTATCAGATTAGTAATTGAGAAAAAGGAAATTGAAATTGAATATCTTACCATTACAGATAAGTTGACGGACCTTTTACAAAATCATTTGACAATCAACATTTTGAAACTCTTAGGATGTTTATTGGTGTTTGTTTATGCCCTATTTAACGTGTTAGGGTTGTATGTTAGTACCATTTTATTCAAAATATCTTTTGGTACTACCATCTTTGCGGGTTTTCCCTTTGTCCCTTTATAAAAAAACAGATGGACATTTATGGTTTTCCTAGTTTTGGGCAACTCTTGGTTTTCTTCTTTGTTCTCTCTTATATTAATCTCTCATTCTCTGTGATTGGTCTTTTAGGTTTTATAAGGTTAGTTGAGTTATGTACTCTTATTTTAAGGACATGTGTGTTTAGTTGGGTTATGTACTTTTCTTTTTAGGAAACAAGTCTATAGTTGAGTTACGTATTTGTGTGTGTAAAACTTAACTTTTTTGAGTCTCAGTTTGGTTTGTTTCAAAATTGACCTGGGGGGTGAAAGTACCTTTCTTATTCCTCATTTTTTGTTGGCTCAATGTTGTAACAAAGGTCTAATACACTAGGTTTCATTTCACTTACTAAATATAATCCTAAGAAGATTTCTAGGAATTTTAAAATCAAATTTTTTATTTTATAAAACCTTAAGTTAAATTTGCGTAATTTATATTACATTTTTATATTTATACATTCTTACATGTATTTTATACTTTAATATTTCTATATTCTAGTTTTTTTGGTTTTATAATTTTCCAAAATTTGAAAATTATTTTTACTATGCTTTTATAATTTTCTGGAATTTTGTAAAGATCATTTATTTAATTAATGAAACAAAAATCAAATTCAATTTTGTTTCTTATTTTAATTCAACAAACATTAAACAACAATGTTTGGTTTGTCGAATGGCACGACCACATGTTGTGAGGGCAAAGCCTCTGTCGTGTTGTTTACGATGGTTTGACTATCGTACCCCTCTCTTTGTTATGGTGTTTTACGTATATTCCCCCATCGATTGGCTTTTTGTGTGATTCCAGTGCCCTCAGATACCCTTACTGATTATCCTTATGCCCTTATTATTTGGGTATTTATAATATTACCAGAACCATTTCATTGTCTCTATAAATAGAGAGCTTAGGTTTATTATATTGTAGAGAAATTTTTTTAAACCCAAACGTTACTCTGCCAAAATTTCTTCTCAACTTGCTCTCTCTAAGATTTTTCAAAATGCTTCATCTATTTTGAGAGATCTTTTAAACACTATTTCATCCTCTACTTTTACCATATATATCTTGTGACGATGAATGTGTTTTGTTGTTGATGATTTTGGAGTTTGGATCTTTCTAGTTTGTGGAGATTGAGATTTTTTTAGCCTAGTTGGTTATGGAGATTACAAGTCTATACTATACATTTGTCAATAATCTTTAAACCCATCTTTTTACATACAAAACTTATGTTGTGGTATTCCTCTACGATTTAGGGTTTTGCATGTCTTGACTGGTACCAAAAATATTTTTACAAACCCTAATTTTTTAGAAAGATCTATTCTCGTGTTGATCTATTAACATGTCATAATACACACACGCATGCACACACACACACATAATGGAGTTGATAGATCTTGTTTAATAATAAATTTGTTGTACTAACCTCATATATACTCTATACATAGTTTAGTTATAATTTGTTTTTGTGGATCGTTTGTGTTTTCTTCAAATCTCACGATCTTACATTTTCTCACACAAACTATTTTTAACAAGGTTGAGATATCAATTTTAAATCAAGACATTTTTATTCTTCACTTTTGAATTGATTTCTCAAGATTCAGTGAATTCTAAACTTCTTAAACTTATTTTTTTACCTCTTCACCGGATACTCTGGATTTGAGTGTGGACTTGTGTTTGTACTACATGACTACTATTTTTTATTTAGTATGATTCAGTAGTTTGTGGGGTTGTTCAGTGCTTGCCTTGGAATACTAGGTGTATTAGGAGCACTAGTTCATTTACACATTTGTAAATTATAATTTGAACCAAAACTGTTGTTATAATTGAATTGTGGTGTGTGTGGTCTTATAACTAAAAGACCCAGGGTTTACTAGTACCCTAGATTCCTCTTTAATAAATAGTGTTAATCTCTGTTTTCCTCGTGTCATTCGGTCACTATTTTACTTTGTTAAACTTTGAACATCACACTAACCTAAACTCTTTTTTTGTGTGTCTGTGTACTCAACTATTGAAGTTTAAAGTTTTTTTTACTAAAGAGTTACAAGAGAATTTTAATCTTAACACCTTTGTGTCCATATATTACTTTCATCGTTGTTTTATGATTATTTATCTTAAATTTAACTTGAGCTTGTACCTTTCTCTCAAAGGTGTTCATTTTATTTCTATTTTGCAATTCAAGATATGATCTTATGTTCTCGGTTAAAACTCTCATCATGTTATTAGCCTTTGATGGATAATATTTTCTTAATTATGAACATTGGACATAAATCTCGAACTTTGGTAAGTGCGATAATACTTTTCACTTATCAAAGAGTGGGTCTTGGTGTCATTATCTTACTTTATAAATGTTGGTTATGCCATGTAACATTCTTTATTTAAAGATAAGATACTAGAAACTAGATTTACATTATTTGCCTCGCTTCTTATTTTCTTTCCCCATCTGGTATATCTTGCAAAGTCCTTGAAAATATTTATTGCTAAAATGCAAGATTGGGGATATCACCTTTGTTGAGTCATAAAAATTTCATTGATACAAATTTGCACGTATTTATTTCAATATTTAGCATGAAATTACGTTTTCATGTAATATACAATAAATGTCAAGATGAAGGACCCTCTAGAGTTCATTCTAGTCCAAGTAATCAGAGTTGCTGACATAAGAAAGTAAGAAATATTTACCTACAAAATGCTCTCAAATACGGAACTACATTTACCATATCGTAACAAGGGAAGGGATGTGAGCCAACCGCCCATTGGGATTTTAGCAAAATGCAATTTAGAAATGAACGACGGAAAGAGCGGATGCTATGACATAGCGATACCAATGCGTAGATTATACACACACGCACACACACACACACGCACACACACACACACACACACATATATATATATATATATGCGTGACCCTTACTTTATGTCAAAATCTTACTTTATTTTGATTAAATTACATTAACCCATTCAATGAACGTTCCTTTTTAATTCTAAAATATTTACTTATTCCATTAATCCAACCTCATTAATTTAATAAAAACACTTTCTTTGTCACTACTTTGGAAAACTCTATCTTGTTTCACAAGATATAAATTTTCTTAGTTTCTTTTTAACACATACATGACCAGTGTTAAGGTGAAAGTTTGTATATATTGACCTTATTATTCTTAAAGTACAGCTTTAGGAACACATTATTGTTTTAACCTGGATTACGTCATTCGTTCATCCACCATTTATACTTGGTATTACTTTCAATTTATCTTTCCATGGACTTTATTTAATTTACAGTAATTCCTTTTAAGTCCATTTTAATCTTTCCTGGGTTGCACTCGTATTTATTTTCTTTCATTAACCATTTCCAGAATATATTACCCATTTCGATTAATTTTCTTTTATCCCAAAGTTAACTGTATCCCATTTGTATTTACGAACTTTCACTGACTGCCACAAATGCAGTAATATGCTCCTTAGCTAGTATGGCTTGGGTCTAAGCCGAAGTCGTACCCTAGGGCTCCGGGACCTTCTTAAGTTTTTTGGTTCTCCTTTGTGAAAATTGTTTCACTTTATATTATTTCATTTTTGTTGCATCCCAATCGCCTTTTATAAAAAATTACCGGCTTGCTGTCATACTTTTATTTATAATAAAAGTGTACTTTTTCGCTTTTTCGCTTTACTTTAATCTTTTCACCCAAGGTAAATGCCACATTGATTTTATTTTATATATTTGAACATGTTTTACTATTTATTCCTTATTACTTTTCCTTGATGGATTATCAACATCTTTGCCTTTGACTTTATTCTATTTTTTAAGTTTAAGGACTATTTTCGCCACTTCGTTTTCATTTAAGCCTTAGTATAAAATTCTTTTCATTTCATTTCATAAAACGTACTTCTTTGAAGAAACTTTCATTATTTCACTTTAGAATCCATTATGCCCTTACTTTAATTTATCATTCTTTGATAAACTTTAAGAAATAACTTTTTTGTATTCCAACCTTACCATTTACACCCACATTCTGGCATAATTCCACGTTTACCCCCATTTATCATCTTTATTGTGTGTTTACACCTTTAAGATCACTTTTATAAGCTTAAGTTCACTTTGAAATTATTAACGCGATAATTTCAGTTTAACATATTACCATATTATTAATTACTTCAAAATTACATTAGAAACCTTTATCATATTTTTACACATAAAATCATAGCTTTGTGCCCATGTTCTTTTAAATATAATCCAACATTTATTTGTGGCGTGAAATGACACCAAATTTATGAACTATATATATATTAAGTTTAGCACCTATACAAAATCACTCACTTTGAACTTGAAGTTTATATTTATTAAACCCACTCGAATCTCACCATTTTGGACAGCTTCTTTTAATTTACAAAAAATATCAATTTACACATTACTTTGTGTGAAATTTTATCTTTTTAAATAATAAAACCCAACTTAACAATTTACTAGTTTCAACTATTATCAAGGTCATTTAGTCAATTTTATGTCCCAACTACCAATGATTTTTTGTTAACTTTAACACATTCATAACAACGATTACTTTGAAACGTTTTTGTCATGTTTTCTCAACTATTCCTCAAATAAAGTAACACTATTTTTTGTTGTATAAATTCTGAAATTCACAACTTTATAATTTTATGTCAAAAAACCTATTTAACATGCTTTTGAACAGTTACGTACTTGCTCCATAAAATTTTTATTCAACCTTCTTATAATTCATCTCCATATGTGTAAAATACATATTTTAGACTAAAACTATCTTCAAACAAAGTCCAAACCTTTTGTGCTTGAAAATCACCATTAAACATCATAAAACCTCATTTCTAATACTTTTATTTAATAAAATATTCTTTGAATATTCTGAAAATTAAATATCTTTAAAGACCTTATTGTTTCATTTAAATATGCATAATTAACATTCAAATTCACATAAAACCCCATAATTTTTCTACCCAAAAATCCTTGCTTAAAGTCATAAAAAAATACTTTCCAACACATTTTTATTTCATAAAAATGTTTGTTATATATTATAACTCGTCCAAACACATAAAAACCTATTACATTCAACTAATCATGGAAGCATGCTTAAATCCTATGCGTAAATGAACTAAAATATGTAATAATCATTCTATAAAACTTCGAATGTAATACTAGTGTAGGATGATTGTTTTCACCTCATAAGAGCTCCTTAAGCATGTTGGAAATAGCTTTTTAGATGGTAAACCTCCCACCTCCTAAGGTGGCCTCAAGGAGGCTACCAAGGTTAGTCAAGCTTGACTTTATTTTTGTTCCAAAATTTGGTCTTCTTCTTCACTTTCAACCCCCAGGGATGCTTCAAAGCAATCTTAAAAATCCACTGCAAAACTCCTCTTCAACCTCATCTTTAGCACCATTCTCATTCTGTAAACCAAACAAAACCAACCCTTTAACCTCCGGGTTAACTTTACCTTAACCAAATGTCATTAAGGAATGAGAGGCCATCAGCCAAAGACCCCAAATTTTCGGACGAAATTTTTTGTCTTCCAATAAAAATTAATAACAAAAAGAAAAGAAGATTCTCGTGACCAAGGTGAGGTGACCCTGGCAATGCGGGTCGGTGCGCAAAGACTATATGCGGAAGTAAACTAATGTTGAGTAAACACCTTAAACCTACGAGTTTATATGAATGATGCCAAGAGGGACCAAATTAAACTTTTACTTAATCTGATTAACTTTTATGAAAATAATTTTAATTTTCAAAGTTAATTAAAGTCCAAAACAGATTCAATTTTTAGGCGAGTTTCTAATTATTTAGTCCTACCTTTTCGTATGAGGTGAAATGCAAGAAATGTACAACACACGGTATTTATTTAACGTCGCAAAAACCCTTCCCCGGGAAAAACGACGAACTCCTTTAGGAGTTACCTAAACTACTTCCACTAAAACAATAAAAGAATAGGTACGAGTTACAAACAACAAACGTAACAATTAAAGAAGAATGATCTAGCTATTATCCCACACGACCAAGTCTACCCTGGTTGCTTATTCTATTCTCTCTTTAACTTGTCCTCACCTGTTTTTGCGTTCTTCACTTCCACGCCTCCCCTTTAACTTCTTTAAACGCAGGTTGGCTCAGTGCCTATTATTTACTTTCTAGTGAAGTGTGTGTGATGCAACAGAATATATAACACCTATATCTTTGCAAGTCTTGTGTTATTCAAATCAAATCAGTTTGACTTTGAATACACCTTTGAAAAACTTCTTTTCTCTTTCTTTAAATCTCGAACACTAGACTTGTTCAGATATTACACAACCAAAGATGTGTCTACGTGAATACAACGTGAGTGATTATATGTGAGTGATATGAGATGCAAACAATTTCTGAATCACATAAGCATTCAATTAAGCATGTTCACACATATATTTCTAGACAGATCAGAAATAAAACATATCAAGCATACAGTCAGAAATAATACAAACTGTTTATAACTAGTTCAGATTAAAATGATTTAATCCAGTTTAGTTTAAATTCCAATCAGTCTGAACAATTCAGGTTCTTGATTAGGTCCAGTATGTTCTTGTTCTCAGTCCAAGTCCTTGGTCAAGTATACAGGTACAAATATGTTTAGTCCAAGGTCATATTTCCAGTATCAGGTAGTTAGGTTCCGATTCACAACTCGTATTAGGTTTAAATCTCTAAACCTAGAATCAGTTGTACTTAAATGTAAATCAGATTTCCAAACAATCAATTTAAAACAAAGTGTTTTAAATGAAATAAGATCACTACCAGTTCTAGTGTGTGTAGTGTTTATAAAATATATTCCAGCACAATACTTACACAATCACTTTAGATCTAGCACATAACAAATCTGGAATTACAAGAAAACAAGAACAATGATAGAGATACTCACAAAACGATTTTTTAGAATGAAAAATCAATTGATTTGGAAATGCAGAAATTCTGAGATCTAAAAACCTTCCATTCTTGAATCCACAAAACGTCTTGAAGACTCAGCAATGTTTTGTAAGGAATACACAAAAGATTTCACTGAAAATACTGGTGTTTAATCTCTCTCTCTCAGAATTAATTTTGGCAGAATTTATGCTCAAAAACGAATTTTCTCAGGTTGAAAAAATGAAGGCACAGAGTCTCTATTTATAGAGTGCACAGGTGTGTGCTGATAGGTGTAAATTAGAATCACATGGATTACTAAAGAATTACACAGAACCGTTGATAAACAATAGATCTTGTGGCTGAGAAAGAAACACAAAATGTACCATTAAAAATAAGACACGTGTAAAGCAAGTTGTTACACTAACAGATTAATAAACAAAACGTTTATTAAACACAGTCGTTTTTTTTTTTAAAAAAAAAAACTGATCGCCAGCTGTATAAATCTGCGTAACAAAAAAACGTTACAAAATATTACCGTTGGACAAAAGTTACACACGGTGCCGTTTTGAAAAAAAAATACCAGTTACGGTTTGTATAAAAACCGTGGGCGGTAAGACGCAGTTATGGGAGCCAGCTGGGACGCATAAAAAATATACCGTTATAAAAGAATTATGCGACATCGTTTTTAAAAAAACAGTTTTCGTTTTAAGAGAAAAAAACCGTGGGCGACGTCGTTTTGGAAAAAGTTAAACCAATTCCGGTTTTAATCAAAACCCGAGGGCGTTAACTCGTCACAGGGGAACACGTCATGCCAAACAGTGTACATGTTCAAATTAAAGTGCCACGCACAGAAGGGGTCAAATCTGCAACAGATTATGGGGAACATGCCATCGTCTAGGGGCTGTAACCTGCCTCGGTCAAAATCGTGCACAGCTTTTAAGTAAAGCCAACAGGTGTGGCAACACAAAAAGCATGGGTCCACTCATACTCTATATTATATGCTAATATGTGAACATAGTCAAATCATCATGGCAAATACATATAATATTCTTGTATAAGAGCTCACGACATAAAAATTGCAAATGGTCATTACACCAACAGCTATGAGTATGGGGTCATCATGGTATGCACAAACAGGTCTTATCACATGGGAAAACACATAAGGCCACATAACATACAATAATATATATATATATATATATATATAATATCATACGGAAAGGCATGCATACACACATACATATATTAACATATATATAAAAACACACGCACGCACACAACATATATTATGTATATATAATATATATATATATATATATATATATATATATATATATTAATATACACGCATACAAACATATATAATATTATATACACGCACATGTATATTTTAAATCAAAAAAAATATTTTTAACTTCAAATATTTTATTCCGAAAATTTTATTAAAAGAAATATTTTGTGTCAAGATTTTATTTTCACAAAAATATTTATTTTTATAAAAGCTTCAAATTAAAATATTGAACTCAAAAAAAATTATTATGACGAAACAAAATATATTATCATAAGATATGATAAAAATACAAAATGCAACGTGGTATTGTGTCCTACGTGATAAAAAATTCCTATGAGCCATAACAATGAAAAATACCTTTTACTGGGATGGCGGACTGATTTGAGAGCACATTTGATGTAGATGGACAAGGAGAGGTTGGAGTCGATATGGGGACACGCAATCCTAAATTACAAAAATATTTTGTCAAAATTCTAGTCCAACTAGATGAAGTCCTATATAGCTAAAGCACGAAAAGCAAATCCTAGATGTGCTCTATATAGGGCCTTCAAACTCCCCCATTGGACTAATTTTGACAAAACCCTTGAGTACATCAAATGATATACTAAGGAAAAATAATACCAAATATTTCCTATACAAAAAAATATCTATCTACCCACCCATCCTAGAAAAGAAAAAGACACAACTCGATCGGATGCACGGTTAAGAAACCTGCAAAACATAAATACACAATCTGCCAAGAAATCAAGTTAGTAGCAAATGTTCTACCAAAATGTTAATACGACAGAATAAAATGTGCAGGAAATTATAAGACAGGTAATGTATTAAAAACATGTATGAAAAACAACAACAAAGGACTAAAACATGTACTCAATTCTCCCCCATTTTGTCTAAATTAGACAATGGAAAAGAAAGAAAAAAAATAAGTGTTAATAATCTGCAAAATAAGCGTCTCCTACATTACACATGGCTTTAAGAGATACCGGTTATTAGTAGATACCCTTATCCTAAAACCTCGGAGATCTAGTATACAGAAAGCAGATTAAACACAACTAATTATCGAGTACAGTCATTCCAATCATATGTCGCAATTTCTCAAACCGGGATTTATCTAACGGTTTAGTGAACAGATCAGCTAGTTGATTTTCAGTAGAAATATGTTCGATTACAAGATCTTTTGCTTCAACCAATTCTCTAATAAAATGATGCCTTGTGTTAATGTGCTTTGTCCTACTATGCTGGACAGGATTTTTGGCAATACAAATGGCACTTTCATTATCACAATAAAGGTGTACTTTGGACTGAATAATACCATAATTTGATAGCATTTGTTTAATCCAAATAAGTTGAGCACAACATGCACCAGCAGCAACATATTCAGATTCAGCAGTTGATAAAGTTACACTAGTTTGCTTTTTACTAGACCATCCAACAAGATTCTGTCCTAAATAATAGCAACCACCCGAGGTGGAACGACAATCATCCGTGCTCCCACCCCAATCCGCATCCGAGTATCCAATTATTTCACAAGAAGAGTCATTGGTATACCAAAGTCCAAACTCAATTGTGCCTTTAACATATTTTAAAATATTTTTAGCACAAGTGAGGTGAGACTCTTTCGGACTGGATTGAAATCGCGCACAGATACAAACAGCGTACTGAATATCAGGTCTAGAAGCAGTTAAGTATAATAAACTACCAATTATGCTACGGTATAATGTGGGATCTACATCTGGGCCACTATCGGATTTAGATAATTTAGTTTTTAGAGCCATAGGTGTAGAAGAAATTTTAGCATTTTCAAGTCCAAATTTAACAAGTAAATCCTTAGCATATTTGGATTGTGAAATAAAGAGGCCATCACTTTGCTGTCTTATTTGAAGTCCTAGAAAATACTGTAGCTCCCCCATAAGTGACATCTTAAATTCACTACTCATGTCTTTTGAAAACTGTTTAACGTCATTTGGTGAGGTTGACCCAAAAATGATGTCATCTACATAAATTTGAGCAATCAAAATGTCATTTTTATTAGATTTCTTAACAAAAAGAGTTTGGTCAACACCTCCTCTAACAAACCCATGTGAGGATAGAAAAGCAGTCAAACGTTCATACCAAGCACGAGGGGCCTGTTTTAAACCATATAAAGCTTTCTTAAGTCTATAAACATGATTAGGGAGTTTGGGATCTTGAAAACCTTTGGGTTGCTCAACGTATACTTCTTCGGAAAGAATACCATTAAGAAAAGCAGATTTTACGTCCATTTGAAAAAGTTTAAATTGTAAGTGACAAGCAACAGCTAGAAGCAATCTCACTGATTCAAGACGGGTAACCGGGGCAAACGTCTCGTCACAGTCTATTCCTTCTATTTGAGAATAACCCTGTGCTACAAGTCTAGCCTTATTTCGAATAACTATCCCTTTTTCATCGGTCTTGTTTTTGAAAATCCATTTAGTACCGATTACTTTGATATCCTTGGGCCTTGGAACTAAATACCATACGTCATGATCCGTAAATTGAGCTAGCTCCTCTTGCATCGCATCAATCCAATATGAATCATTAAGTGCCTCATTTACTGATTTTGGTTCCACAAGGGATACAAAAGCAGCCATATGAGCTACTTGCCGTAATTGATTTCTAGTTCTTACGGGCGCACGAATATCTCCAACAACTTCGGCGGAGGGATGATCTTTTGAAACCCAGTTAGGCACGGCAAGGGTTTGTGCTGGTAAAGATTCATCTTCTGTCAAAACTGAATCATTTAAAATATTTATATCCAAATCAGTTTCTACAGGTGGATCTTTACTAACAGGTTCAATAGTGCTATCAATTACAACAACATTAATAGACTCTACAATGGATTTGGTTCTTAAGTTGAAAACTCTTAAAGCTCTACTATTCTGAGAATAGCCAAGAAAAATGGATTTATCGCCTTTGGCTTCAAATTTTGAAAGATTATCACGATCATTGCACACATAACAAATGGAGCCAAAAGTACGAAAATATTTAAGATTTGGCTTTTTGTTGAACCAAAATTCGTAAGGGGTCATTTTGGTATTCTTCCTAAGATATACACGATTGATAATATGAACAGCAGTAAGACAAGCTTCTTCCCAAAAGTATAGAGGTAAGTTTTTAGCATGGATAATGACTCTAGCCATTTCTTGTACAACTCTGTTTTTCCTTTCAACAACTCCATTTTGTTGAGGAGTTTTTGGAGCACTAAACTCATGAGAATAACCATTAGCCTCACAATACTCAATGATACCAGTTTCTTTAAACTCACCACCTCTATCACTTCGAATTCGAGTTACCTGGGTGTCTTTCTCATTTTCTATCCGAGTCAGAATTTTCAAGAAATTGTTAAATGTTTCTGACTTAGCTTTCATGAAAGCAATCCAAGTAAATCGAGAAAAATCATCCACAATAACTAGGATATAAGAATTTCCATTCAAACTAACAGTCCTAGTTGGACCCATTAAATCCATGTGTAGAAGTTCAAGAGGTGTCGTGGTGTTGATGTCTTTAACCTTTTTGTGAGGAGATTTGGTGATCTTACCCACTTGACATGGACCACAAACAGCAGAGGGGCATTTCTTTATTTTAGGTAGACCTCTAACAATGTCTTGTGATGCTAACCGATTTAAGGTATCAAAACTGATGTGCCCCAACCTATTGTGCCATAGGTCAGTATCATCTAAAAGAGTAACATTACAAGACAAGGAGCCAGAAGCTTTGTAACAGTTGTCCGTGGTACGATTGGCTTTTATGTAATTTTCTCCCATATTAGACAAAACATCACAGGAGGTTTTGGAAAATTTAACTTGGCAACCATTATCACAAAACTGACTGATAGAAAGTAAATTAGCTCTCATTCCTTGAACTAATAACACATCATTAACATTGGGTAAACCTTCTTCATTAAGAGTACCTTTGCCAATGACTTGGGAGGTCTTACCATCTCCAAAGGTCACGTTGCCACCTTTATAATGAACAACATCCTTAAGTTTGGTAACATCACCCGTCATATGACGCGAGCATCCGCTGTCTAAGTACCAACCAGCACTATGCATCTCACAGCGTAGGGCTGTTAAGACTACAAAAGATTTTAAATTCGAATGTTTGAGCTGGGGTCTTAGATCATCAGATCTGATCCAAATAGGCACCAATTTAAATTTGTTTTGTGCAATAATTTTGGATCTGAGAAAGGATTTACCAAATGGTCGAGATTTGTGATTAGTCCAAGTTCTAGGCTTACTAAAATAGTGAAATGATCCATTGCGATTTGAGGTTTTACAACCTAATCTCCCACTTTTATGGTTAAAGTAAAAATTATCAATTTTCTTTTGAAACCATTGGCACTCAAAGTTTTGGTGTCCAAAAACAACACAAATAGTGCAGAATTTATTAGTTGTAGGAATGCCAGAAATACAATGTTTTCTAACAAAGCAAGTTTCAAATTTCTCACCAGAATTGGAGTTAACATGTCTAGAAGGTCTCTTAGCAGGGGGACAGTATCTAGAAGAAGATGTTTCAACAAAATTTTCAATGAAGTAATCAATGTCACTTTCAAAATCATTTTCGATTAGAACTTGTTTTCCTTTGGCCTTTTCATTTGACTTGCTTTCCAACGGAAGAGCCATTTCTTCCTTGGCTTTAACAAAGAGGACTGGTTTGGAAAAATCATTTATTTTCGTAATAGGACCATCATAACCAAACCCTCTTGTATCACCATGATAACGTTGGATAGCAATCAACACTTCAAGGTCAAAGAATTTTATGTCACGACTACGACACATTTTAAAGGCAGTTTCACAAACTTCTTTAGACTTCTCAACTTGCAAAAGTGCAGCATTATATTTGTCTTCTAAAGAAGTCAGATTTTCATTTAGAGTCGTAATCTGAATTTTAAATTCAAGTGACTGTTTTTCAAAATCAATTTTGACATTGCACATTTCCACGGAATTTTGTTGGGTTATCTTATACTGATTCTCTAGGGATTCACTAAGCAATTTAACCAGATTAGATAATTCTTGCCTATTTTGCAATGTTCTCACATACAGTTCAGCATAATCATCATAAGCAACCCTATTATCATTATTCACCGTGTCACTGGGTGAAATGGGGCAATCTTCGGGTTTAGTGTCACACAAGTATGCACGTTTAACATCAAATGGTGCAGTTAGTTCTAGCATAGATGGCTGATTAACTAGTAAAGACTTAGCAGCAGCAATTAAATCAAACACTTCATCAGAATCAGAATTATCTTCAGAATCAGACATTCCAGCAAGATATACATCTCCACAACAGTCATAAACTTCTCCAAAAAACGCAAGGTAATTTGATTCAGTTTCAGCTTGGTCTTCTTCTGATTCAGAATCAGAGGAATCATCCCAAGTTTTTGTAATGTTTGCCTTGATCTTTTTAGGATACTTTTACTGTGGTTTGGATCTACATTCAGCCATAAAATGTCCAAGTTTACCACAATTATGACAAGCCATTTTCGATTTATCAATCTTACTAGTACAACTATCATGATCAGCCTTTACTTTAGAATTTCTATTATGGGGTCGATTGGCCTGACGAGATTGATTATTCTCTTGCATACGTCTTTTAGCAATAGAGTTTCTATGCTTCAAGAGTTTCTTAAATTGAGAAGACATAAGTGCAAGTTGATTGTCAATCTTATCAATGTCATCCGACTCAACATCATATTCATTATCAGACTCAGATAGTTGCCTAACTACCTCATGTTTGTATTTATTAGGACAGGCAGTTTTAAATGCAACTTTAGAAGAACTGGTCAGATCATTCTTAGCATAAGAGGTAAGAGTCTTTCTAAAAGCTGTTTCAAGTTCCATAGTTCTCAATTTAGAACTAAGAAATTCAGGCGTAAGAGAAGGATCATCCATTTCTTCAATGATATAACGTTTATGATCAAATCTAGGGGCAAGGGATCTCAAAATCTTAGCACATACTTCTTGATCAGTATACTCAACATCATTAGCATGCAACAGGGTAATAATATCAGTCAAACGCATATAGAAATCGTCAAATGGTTCGTTATCTTTCATAACAAGCATATTGTACTGTTGGATAAGCATTTGCGTTTTGCATCTTTTTACCCTAGCATCGCCTTCATGTGCTATTACTAATGTATCCCATGCGTCCTTACTGGTAGTGCAGTGACAAATACGTTTCAGTTCATTTTCACTTACACTCATGAAAATGGCATTCTTACCCTTATTATTAAAATTGCTTATCTTTTTCTGATCAGCATTCAATTCAGTGGTTTTAAGTTTTCTAAAGATAGTGCTGCCTTCTGCTATAGGAGTGGTGGGGTGTTTATAACCATTTTCAATTAAATCCCACACGTCATCTCCTAGTGTGCCTTGAATAAATGCTACCATCCTAATTTTCCAATACGAAAAATTTGAGCCATCAAAAATAGGAGGTCTGCTAAAATTGCCAAGCCTAAGAAGTTGACTTGAATCATCCATTAAAACAAGGTGAAAAGTGTTTAACAAAAGTTTTGAAAACGATCTTTAAAAGTCTAGCTCTGATACCACTTGAGGTGACCCTGGCAATGCGGGTCGGTGCGCAAAGACTATATGCGGAAGTAAACTAATGTTGAGTAAACACCTTAAACCTACGAGTTTATATGAATGATGCCAAGAGGGACCAAATTAAACTTTTACTTAATCTGATTAACTTTTATGAAAATAATTTTAATTTTCAAAGTTAATTAAAGTCCAAAACAGATTCAATTTTTAGGCGAGTTTCTAATTATTTAGTCCTACCTTTTCGTATGAGGTGAAATGCAAGAAATGTACAACACACGGTATTTATTTAACGTCGCAAAAACCCTTCCCCGGGAAAAACGACGAACTCCTCTAGGAGTTACCTAAACTACTTCCACTAAAACAATAAAAGAATAGGTACGAGTTACAAACAACAAACGTAACAATTAAAGAAGAATGATCTAGCTATTATCCCACACGACCAAGTCTACCCTGGTTGCTTATTCTATTCTCTCTTTAACTTGTCCTCACCTGTTTTTGCGTTCTTCACTTCCACGCCTCCCCTTTAACTTCTTTAAACGCAGGTTGGCTCAGTGCCTATTATTTACTTTCTAGTGAAGTGTGTGTGATGCAACAGAATATATAACACCTATATCTTTGCAAGTCTTGTGTTATTCAAATCAAATCAGTTTGACTTTGAATACACCTTTGAAAAACTTCTTTTCTCTTTCTTTAAATCTCGAACACTAGACTTGTTCAGATATTACACAACCAAAGATGTGTCTACGTGAATACAACGTGAGTGATTATATGTGAGTGATATGAGATGCAAACAATTTCTGAATCACATAAGCATTCAATTAAGCATGTTCACACATATATTTCTAGACAGATCAGAAATAAAACATATCAAGCATACAGTCAGAAATAATACAAACTGTTTATAACTAGTTCAGATTAAAATGATTTAATCCAGTTTAGTTTAAATTCCAATCAGTCTGAACAATTCAGGTTCTTGATTAGGTCCAGTATGTTCTTGTTCTCAGTCCAAGTCCTTGGTCAAGTATACAGGTACAAATATGTTTAGTCCAAGGTCATATTTCCAGTATCAGGTAGTTAGGTTCCGATTCACAACTCGTATTAGGTTTAAATCTCTAAACCTAGAATCAGTTGTACTTAAATGTAAATCAGATTTCCAAACAATCAATTTAAAACAAAGTGTTTTAAATGAAATAAGATCACTACCAGTTCTAGTGTGTGTAGTGTTTATAAAATATATTCCAGCACAATACTTACACAATCACTTTAGATCTAGCACATAACAAATCTGGAATTACAAGAAAACAAGAACAATGATAGAGATACTCACAAAACGATTTTTTAGAATGAAAAATCAATTGATTTGGAAATGCAGAAATTCTGAGATCTAAAAACCTTCCATTCTTGAATCCACAAAACGTCTTGAAGACTCAGCAATGTTTTGTAAGGAATACACAAAAGATTTCACTGAAAATACTGGTGTTTAATCTCTCTCTCTCAGAATTAATTTTGGCAGAATTTATGCTCAAAAACGAATTTTCTCAGGTTGAAAAAATGAAGGCACAGAGTCTCTATTTATAGAGTGCACAGGTGTGTGCTGATAGGTGTAAATTAGAACACATGGATTACTAAAGAATTACACAGAACCGTTGATAAACAATAGATCTTGTGGCTGAGAAAGAAACACAAAATGTACCATTAAAAATAAGACACGTGTAAAGCAAGTTGTTACACTAACAGATTAATAAACAAAACGTTTATTAAACACAGTCGTTTTTTTTTTAAAAAAAAAAAAACTGATCGCCAGCTGTATAAATCTGCGTAACAAAAAAACGTTACAAAATATTACCGTTGGACAAAAGTTACACACGGTGCCGTTTTGAAAAAAAAATACCAGTTACGGTTTGTATAAAAACCGTGGGCGGTAAGACGCAGTTATGGGAGCCAGCTGGGACGCATAAAAAATATACCGTTATAAAAGAATTATGCGACATCGTTTTTAAAAAACAGTTTTCGTTTTAAGAGAAAAAAACCGTGGGCGACGTCGTTTTGGAAAAAGTTAAACCAATTCCGGTTTTAATCAAAACCCGAGGGCGTTAACTCGTCACAGGGGAACACGTCATGCCAAACAGTGTACATGTTCAAATTAAAGTGCCACGCACAGAAGGGGTCAAATCTGCAACAGATTATGGGGAACACGCCATCGTCTAGGGGCTGTAACCTGCCTCGGTCAAAATCGTGCACAGCTTTTAAGTAAAGCCAACAGGTGTGGCAACACAAAAAGCATGGGTCCACTCATACTCTATATTATATGCTAATATGTGAACATAGTCAAATCATCATGGCAAATACATATAATATTCTTGTATAAGAGCTCACGACATAAAAATTGCAAATGGTCATTACACCAACAGCTATGAGTATGGGGTCATCATGGTATGCACAAACAGGTCTTGTCACATGGGAAAACACATAAGGCCACATAACATACATAATATATATATATATATATATATATATATATATATATATATATATATATATATATATATATATATATATATAATATCATACGGAAAGGCATGCATACACACATACATATATTAACATATATATAAAAACACACGCACGCACACAACATATATTATGTATATATAATATATATATATATATTAATATACACGCATACAAACATATATAATATTATATACACGCACATGTATATTTTAAATCAAAAAAAATATTTTTAACTTCAAATATTTTATTCCGAAAATTTTATTAAAAGAAATATTTTGTGTCAAGATTTTATTTTCACAAAAATATTTATTTTTATAAAAGCTTCAAATTAAAATATTGAACTCAAAAAAAATTATTATGACGAAACAAAATATATTATCATAAGATATGATAAAAATACAAAATGCAACGTGGTATTGTGTCCTACGTGATAAAAAATTCCTATGAGCCATAACAATGAAAAATACCTTTTACTGGGATGGCGGACTGATTTGAGAGCACATTTGATGTAGATGGACAAGGAGAGGTTGGAGTCGATATGGGGACACGCAATCCTAAATTACAAAAATATTTTGTCAAAATTCTAGTCCAACTAGATGAAGTCCTATATAGCTAAAGCACGAAAAGCAAATCCTAGATGTGCTCTATATAGGGCCTTCACAAGGCAACTTGGATCAATTCGGAATCCTTTTCGGAACGATCCGATCCACTCAGGAACTATCCGGACATTTCTAAATTGATCCGATTAGGCTAATTTTTGTGGTCTCTTTCTTTTTCCCAATCTTTTCAATCATTTATACATTAGGCCCTTAACTTTGATATGTTGCCCTTTCAAACTCCAAATGTAATTGTTTACTCATTTTTAATCCGTTGATTACATATCAATTCATCACGAACCTTGTAATTTATCGAAATACCCTTCTGCATTAAATTAAGAGTACATGAGTTACAGATCATGTGCATATATTTATGTGTGATTGTGTGTGTGGGTATGTATGCGCATGTGAATATATAAGGGACTTCATGTATATATAGGAATTTTATATGTTATACGTGTGCGCGTATGTGTATATATATGTTCGCATGTGAGTATATGTGTATATATATGTATGAGTGTGTATATATGTACATACACGTGAAATTGTGTGTATTTATATGTGTAGGTGGATGTGTATATGTGCAAATGTGAGTATAAGAGGAACTTCATGTATATATAGGTATTCATGTGTCATATGTGTGTGCATTTTTTTTTTGTATATATATATATATATACATATTCACATTTACACAAATAAATTGTAAGAGCATAATTTATGTCAATTTCTCATAGCTTAGGCTTACATAGATTTTCATGAATCCCGTTATCATTTGACTCGAGCCGTCATGAAGAACCAAATATCCAATATCTTCAAAATTCAAGATGATTTCCATATTACGAAGGTATAAATATCTTAGGAGTTCAAATTTATTTACATTTACATTAGGAGATTTTTAATTAAATACGAAGCATTTTTTTATCTTTAATTTTTTTTCAAAATTCATTGACTTCGTTCAAACGAGAAGTCATTCTCGTTCGAACGAGATGTCAAATTTGTTAGAAGCCTCGTTTTAACTTTTTATCTAACATGCATATAATGAGGGCTATTGTTTGCCCTCGTCCTTTGTTCATTTGAATATCGTTCAAACGATATAGGATTTTTGTTCTAACGAGATGTTATTCTCATTCGAACGAAGCTTATTTTTGTTCGAACGAATGATGCCGCCTCAAATTTTGTGTCGACTTATAAATACATGCTTCGTATGATTTTTCATAGAGACCTTTTGCAAATAAAAAACTGCATACCTTGGGTAAAGGTCCTCTCTTTATTTGGGTCTAAAACACCTTTTGATTCACACAATTCATCCCAATTATATGTGTGAATCCATTTTGGAAACTAAATTATTTCATATCTGAAGTTACTCTTGTGGAGAGACATTCTTCACTGCTAACTTTGTGGTCCTCGAGGGGATCACTGCTGGAGGAAGACAAATGTTGATCGGTGGATACCGAGGGTGGATCGCCACGTATGGGCGACTCGGGAGAGAGCCTTATTATTTAGAGGTTTTGTAAGTAGTGTCTTGTAAAACTCTAAAGTGTTGAAATAGGTTTAGCCCACAAGAGATTTTTCCTCAAATTGCCTTGTTTGTTTGCATGCTTTAATTTATCTGTTTGATCACCTAGATGCATGTCTTAGGATAAAAGGATAAAACTTGGATTATTGTGTATTGGACATTTAATTATATATATATTCCATTACGATCGCAAGCGCACTCTCACAAATGGATCCAATTTTATATATATACCTAATTTCAATTACAATTTCACATTTACACAACAAAATTGGTGCAATTTCATGTGTATACCCCATTTCAATATCAATTTAACATTTACACAACCAAATGGATCCAATTTCATATGTAAAACTCAATTACAATTTCATATTTACACAACAAAATGGGCTTGATTTTATGTATATACCCAATTTCAATAACACTTTCACATTTATATAACAAAATAGGTCCAATTTCATGTACATATCCAATTTCAATTAAAATTTCACATTTACATAACAAAATAGGTCTAATTTCTTATATATACTCAATTTCATTGTACACATACACACACACATACCCAATCTCATTATATACATAAACACACGCACACACACATAATCTATGTGTATATACATATACATATATATATATATACACACACACACACACAAGCACATAGTGAGAGAGAGTTTTACTGGTGAGAGAGAGAAAGAGATTGAGCAGAGAGAGAAAAATGTCGATGAAATGAAAACAAACCCAAAGGTTTTTTATTTATAGCATAAAAATGGTCACGACTCAAGACCATGATAAATTCTGTAACAAATCAAATTGTCACGGGTCCCTATATATGGTCATAGCCCCCAACCATGGCCTATGTAGTCACCACACTTAGTCATGGTCCAAAACCATGATCATTGTGTCGTGACCAATTAAAATTAAAATGTTATCACTATTTGGGGTCACGGTTAAAAACCTTGACTATACTATGATGATACGAGAAATCGTCCACTTATCATTCTCGTACCAATAAGTCAAATGTAAAATACATAATAACAGATAAAGCAAGTAATGAGAGATAAAAGATAAGATAAGAGTGGTTCGGCTATTAAAATGAGCCTACATCCATTTTGGTTCCACACTCTCATTATATGTGTTTGTAGTACATATTTACAATGCCATAATAGGCGTACAATATAGATGAGAGAAGATAATACATGTCTGTAAGGTTTTCGGGAGTGACGGAAAGTTGACCTTGATGCAGGTGAATAACCTCCAAGCTGAACCGAGAGGCGTGAAGTGTTTTGTAATGCCTCCCCAAGTGTAATAGTCTTCGGACTGGATATCAGTGTATGAAATATATTAAGATCAGGCTTTTAAAATCTTGAGGTTTGGACCCGTATTTATAGGAGGTCTAGGTGTTATATCGTTGTTGTAGATGGAGAGGGTATACAGCCAGCTATGCTAAAAGGTAGTGGTCGCACCCTGTAATATGTGGATGAGAGGGGTTATACCATGTTGCATATAGGGCCGTACCTTATAGTATGTAGGTTCGCGACATGTAAGTCCGCATACCGTATCACATAAATGTAAGGCTGCGCAGCATGTCATCTGTGCATGCTTCTCATAGGCTCCACGACAGGTGTGTTATATTTGCCATATCAATAAGCCCCAAGTCATAATGCCAAGAGATAACGATTGGGGCTGGGGCTGGGGCTGAGTAGTCAAGTCTTCTGAAGCTGTCGCGATATTTCAAAGGTGACGCTTCCTCTTCCCGTGGCCTCATACATAAATGGCAACTGGTTGTGGCCTTCATTACTTTTCTAATTCTTTTGAGAGCATATCAAGAGAAAATTCTTGCAATTTCTTCCTTTGAGATTTTTAATGATCTTTAGGCGGTTGTTTAAGCGATTTAAGGCTGAGAAATTGGTGGTTCTAGGCTGAGCAACACCCAAGTCTTCTTTTCTCATTGGTTTCCAGGTAACAACTCATAACTCCTTAATTTATGCTTTCTTTGACCGCTCTTTTTGGTTGATTGTTCTTGATTTCTATTTAGGAATTCATATTCTTGCTGAACCATTTAAAATAATTAGTGTTGAATTAAATTACTACTTGAGCTGCTAAATTCATGTTGAAATGAACTCATCTTGTTGCTACGTTGAATCGATCTTCAATTGATGAAATTAATTGCTAAACCCTTAATAATAAAATAAACCCTTAATCTTCCATTGTTGGCTTAAGAAGCGATTGTTATTGACTAGGCTTAGATCCTTAGTATTTTAAAATTCCCAGTTTGTAGGATCGAATTATTATATAAAAAAATGATATATACATGTGTTGGATCATATTTGTTGGCTTTAGAGTAGTGTAAGCATTAAAAACATACCACTGTTCTTGATGTTCTTGAGCCAATCTTTCAAATTCTAGGGCTTCTATCTGTAAGTTAGGCAACCTCATGTGTTAAACTTGTTTAAGCATTTGGTCGCGACATGTGGCTATCTGGCTGCAGCATCATAACAATACCTTATCTATTACTCCTTTTTACTTAGGGTTATACCTTGGGCTAGTGCCCGCGGATGTTATTATTTTAACTATAACTCTAAGGGCTGCACGATGTTAGAATATATCTCATATCTCCTTCCCCAAAAAGTATGCCGCGATAGAAATTTAATTTCTAAGATTCTAGGGCTCCACACTTAATGCAGGTAGATAAATTTGACAAGACTTCACTTTAAGCTTTCAAACTTGCTATTTCATTATACCTTTCATGACTTCTACGAGGCTTGTCTAACCATATTGGCTGTGGCATCTAACTACGGACTCTTCCGGCTTTTCAGGTCTCGCTGCAGCCATATGAGTTCGGATCCTGAAGAATTTCTCAAGGATTTTTGGACCAAATATTTTGGAGTCTCTCCTCCTGAACTTCCTTATGTGCATCTTTTAAAGATAATAGGGCCTTGTCAGCTCAAAGATTACCCAAATTGTGTCATTCTAGATTTGGATCCTGACTCAATGGAAACCACTTGTAGAAAAAACATTAACTCTGCGGACTCCTCTTGTAGGAAAGGTATTGATTCCACAACAATGTAAGAGGAGTCCAACTCAAGTAACAACCCAACCGATATTGATGCTGCGGCTACTGGCCCATTCGAAGGTACGGACGTGACTGTTGGCCCCTTTAACGGAGCTGAAAGACCTCCCGTGGCCTTGAATGTCCTCAATATTATAACTCAGGAGTGGGTTGACCAAGTTGCTAAGGCACTAGAATTTCCTAAAGATTTGATTTGCTCAGCACCCGCCGCGGAACAGAGGCCCTGCATGGCACTTGGTGATAATGGGGTCTACTTCCCCCTTCACGCATTTATTTATGGGCTGGGGCTGCTAGTTCCAGTCCCCATTAGAAGAATTTTTCAAACTATGAAGTTATCCCTATCCCAATTAGATCCCAATGGCTGGAGGGCAATTCTTGCCTTAGTAGTGTTGTGGAAGAGAAAGTTTAGGAGGGACATAACTCCTGCGGAATTTTTCCATTTTTACAGACCTAAGGAAATTTCTATAAAACTTGCATGGTACTATTACTTTACCATACGCAATAATGATGAAACCCTTTATAGTGGGAGGCCCACCAGTGTGAAGAATTGGAAGTGCAAGTACTTTTATATTTCTGGAGAAGGGTGGGAAATCCACCCAGATGAGACTGAGAGAGAGAGGTCCTTTAGAATGCCGCGGTAGTGGGGACGTCCATCTAAGCTAGGAAAATAAGGCTGCAACTCTTTGAATTGTTATTTCCTTTCCTTTTGTACTAATATTGAACTTTCTATGCAACTTTTGACAACTTCCCCCTTAGTGAGCGATAAGAGAGTAGGATAAGGAGGGTCGCAGTTGTAAGTGCAAATGACAAAAAGTTTAGCACACTTGTGACTTCAGCCTCCATTTTTTAAGCAGGTTGCTTCACCAATAAATCTCTACCAAAAGAGATGGCCGCGAAAGGTAATAAACCTTTCTTTTACTAAAGTCGTGGCAACTATTCTTAAACATGCAAATTTTGACACTACTTCATTTATTCTTCAGGTGAGGAGATAGATAGGGAGCTTTTAGCGGCTCAACTGATCGAGATGAATGAGTATGCCACTGCCCTCAATAATGTTGCAAGGCAGAGAAAGAAAAAGAGAGGCAAGTCCCAGCGTCATGTCGCAGCCAAAGTGGGCGATCGGCTAGCTCCTGTCGTGCCCACCATTCAGGTGAGGAGCATATTACTCAAGAAAGGACTGAGGGCCAATTTCACGACAACATTGGTGTTAATCAGGCCGCGACAGGCTTAATACCATCTAATTCTGAACAACTTCAAGGCTGCAAAACCTCATCAATAAACATTTCAAACTCACCCCCTCCTCCAATAATAATGGTTATCGATGCCAATTTAGCACTTCCACAGAGTCGTGCTAGCGTTGGTCCAGATGGTCGTCCGTGGCCTCAGCTTAGGCAGCCCAATCCTGAGTCTTCTTGGGATATGACTGCGAGAGCCGCCCACAGAATGAAGGGGTTTTAGATGCCATTAACCTGGATCGCCTGGTGGATGAGGATCACAAAGACTTGGAGGATTATTCCATTCACAACTTGCTGAGAGTAAGAGACTTTACTTTTTCAATAATTCTATTTCTGTAGCTTAAGTTAACATTTAATATCTTCGCAGGTCGCGGACGTTGTGATGTCCTAAAAGTTGAAGTATGAGGGCCTCTACAAATTAAAGGAGGCCGTAGAGAGGGTTCATTTGACTAACTTGGAGAATGCCAAGAAGTCTTCTTTTGAGGCTGGCAAAGAGTATGTTGTCGCAGCACTCCAGGCAGCTTAGATGGACCTTGATGCTGTTGTCAAGGCTAGGGATGAGGCAGAGGTAAAATTGACAACCGTCTTAGCCTATTTGGAAATTGAACAAATAAAGGTTGTGGAGGCTACACAACTTACCTCTAGCCTAGAGTCCCAATTGAGAGAGATCTAAGAAAAAATTGCCCAACAAGAGACTGATCACGCCGCGGTAATAAAGAAGCTGAAGGACTCACACTCTGTAGACCTCCAACAGGCCACTGAAGCTGCCATGGCAGGCTATAAAAAATCTTAAGACTTCTTCCTCACCAATAACAAGGCGTACATCCGCGACTATCAAGAGCAGAGATATAGGATGGCCAAAAACTTCCCTGATGCTAAGGCCCAGATTATATCTTGGAGTGTTGGTGATGCAGAACATGGTGTCTGCATGGATGATATGAAGGTTGTGGTAGAAGAGAGCCAAAAAATTAATGGAAGAGGCTGCGATTGAAGATGGGGAAACAGAGACGTCCGCAGAAGGAGAGGAAGGGGATATGGAAGATGATGTAGAATCTTAGACTTAGGATTTTCTCCTCTTTTTGTGTAATGTACATTAGGCTGCGGCCTCTTAATATTTAAACTTAATTTAGGTTGCGGCCATCAATTTGTACCTAATATTTCACATCATTTTGTTAAGGTTGTGGCCACTTTGTTTAACTGCTCTCTTAATTGCTCCTTTGTATATTCTTATGTTGTCTACTTTTGATATTTGCATTGTTGATTGCTTGATTGAATGACTTACAAATATGTTTTTTCAATAACTAAGACTTGAATGTAGTATAAGGTCGCGGCATCACCTTACAAATGGTTCCTCCTAATAGGTTGCGGCCTGTAGTGCTTTACCTTGGGCTTTTCAAAGCTTTTATGTTTTGCCTTCACTAAGTAAATTTTTCGTCCCATATTCATGGTGCCATTATCCCCAAGTTGTGGTGCCAAAGAGAAATGGCTTTGGGGCTGCGGCTTAACATCTTCACTTTTTCCTTATTTTTCCAAGTCTTGGTTGCAATTTAGTGGTTGCGGATGGTTTGCAACCCAATCGTGGACTTTTAGCAATTCTAATAATTTCCACTTTTCTTTGATGCATATTCTAAATGAATAAATGGACTCTTTGATGGTCGCGAACATATTAATAGGGTTACGGCTCCTTTCAAGCCCTTGCCAAGAAATTGATGATAACATGCTGGGCTGAGGCCATCCTCTTTTTGTAGCTTTGGCATGCTTCATAATATCAGTGTCATGGCATCCTTTAATCGCTTTAACTGCCTTTCATGGCTTTCATGTAGTCACTATAACTGCCTTTTATGGCTTTCCTTTAGTTGCTTTGATTGGGTTATTATCAGCCCCCCCCCCCCCCCCCGGGCTAGGTATTATAAAGCTTCCCTAAGCTATGTTTAGATACATATATATATAAGGCCTTCCCAGGCTAGGTATTATGAAGCTTCTCCAACCTAATGTGCGGGACACTTTTAAGCCTCCCCGGTCTGGGTTATGTTATTAAACCACCCGCAGCTAAGTGTCGCATGCCGACAGCTGAGAACGGGCATTGGTCACCCCCGTGGCTAATGTAATGGGCATTACAAGCCCCCGTGGATAATGTAACGGGAATTGGTCTCCCCCGTGGATAATATAATGGGCATTATAAGCCCCCATGGCTAATGATGTGTATATAAGTATACCAAGAGATAGTCGACATTATGAATATAAGAATATGTCCTTGCACTATGAGTGGCGTTGTAAGCCCATTAAGGTTCCCAAGTTGGCACTTCTGAACCATTGGATCATTCCCAAAATAAATAATCTTTCGAGATAACTGGTCGTCTTTAGCTTGAAATCTGTTCAAGATGAAGGTCATTCATAAGATTTCTATAAATGGGAAATCAAGAGATAGAACATGGCTAAGTCTATTCTTCATATATATAGATACGATTTTGTTAGGACAATACAAAGTAAGCTTAATTTCATATATTCATGATATGTATGTTTCAGCAATTGACTTAATAAAATATAAAGCCTTGAATGTTAGGGCCATAATGAGCATTCACAAAACATAAGATAGAAATAAGGAATAAAACTAAGGCATATGAGCATTCTCTCTCTTGATCTGTTTGAAGAATTGAAAGGAACTTTGTTAAGGCACTTGAATTGATTGTAAATTTTATATATTTAGTAATGTAGTTCTTTATTCAACATCTTGCATTTCTCAATCCTGTTGTTGTAATTGATATGGACATTTTGTTTCTCTTTGTGTTTTAAGCATTTGTTGATAGTGGAGCCTAATAAACTATAATATCTAAAAGTTATGATGGGCAAAGTGGGAATGGGCCTTGTCTTTATAAATGGTTATATCTTGCTTTCTACCAGCAATAATTGTATCCTTTCAATGATAAAAGGCTACCTGTACAACAGTCTTGAGTTAATTGAAATTTAAAGTAGGTGGAAGACTTGTAACTCATGAATACTTGTTATACATCACTTGATGTATACGCATTATATCATATACTCTTTTACAAGTCTATATGGGCAATATAAATATTGTATTGGAATACCACCATATGTTATTTTACATGTCTAAACTATAAATTTACATGATACATGGGCCTACCATCATATGCGCTTTAATAAGTCTACAACAAAATTAAGAAGCTAACTGCTCACAACTTCATGCTGTGGGGTTTGTGTTTGTAGTCCCTGTGAGTCCATTTTATGTTTCGAGGGTTGAAAGTCATCATAATAACGAAAGTTTAAGAAACACAATGTGTTCATAGTTACAATCTTACACTTCATGATTCAATTCACAATACGATTCGTGATTCATAGCTCAATTGATAACAATCGCGTGTTGAATCTAAAATGATCATGAACCGTAGTGAATCTCCCAATAAGATTTGATTAAATTTCATCCGATTGATATTTGTGTAGATTCATGAATTGTGTATAAAATTTGAAATAAAGATGATCTTAATGAATTTTATAATTATATGGACCGAGTAGGGAATCCTGATAAGTTTAGACTTCACTTATGCTTCAGTTTCGACATAAGTTTTATTACTTTGTTTGCTTTGAAAATCAATTTGATATAAAATAAGATATATTTTAATTTTAGTTAGTAATATTCAATCATCTTCATCACTTTTTTTGTCATGAAGATGTGGTTTATTACTAAATGAGGTAATAAAATGCCCTATAACTGGTTTTACATGATAATAAGCTTTATTATCTAATGTGTCTTCTACATATTTATAAATTATCCATTATTTTTTGTATTTTATTTACTGAATCTTACGATTTCAATTCCCTATTCACGATTCATAGATTTTCGATTCGCCATTTGACATCTATAATAATTTTCATCACTAGTATTTATTTAAACAAACCTTTTGAAAAAGTAACTTTAATTACTCATCAAATTGTTTATGCTGATCAGTTATTCAATTTGAAATGGTGACTGGTATACGAATTTTTGCAATTACTATGATGCTTCTAAGCAATTCAATCCAAAAGCTTGGACCCAAAAGGGGGCTTTGAACTGACTTCTGAACATTATTTCGTTCATATAAATTAACAATTTACAGAACTACGACGAGTTTATCTATTTTATGTATTATTTGGTTCGTCACTTTTGTTAATTGTACGGTCCAACCCAATATTTCAAATGCAATATCAATGATCTCCAAGCCCAAACCATATATTAATGCTCTCAACGAATATTTCTTGTGTATTTTAGTTACTTGGATCTTGTTTAGATTATTCATTGTCTGATTTCTTCGAACTCAACTCTTCTCCATCCATGAGTCGGTTTCTTTATCGTTCCATATTTGTTTTGTTCTTTGAGTTAAGTATTAACTATAAGGACTTTCTAAGCGAGATAGATATTCAAAATTTATTGAATTGAATGAAAAAAACACATGGAGTGAAAAAAGAACAGATTCACTTCCAAATATTTATTCATATCTTCCCTCTACTCCTTTTGAGTACATTGATAGTGATAATTTATATTCATCGTGGTGGTGGTGTCCTTCTGATCCAAACTGTATTGCATATGCTATCTAAAAAAATTTAATGTTTACTATTGTTGAGTTGTTCTCTTTGGGATTGCAATGTCTTCTTTCAAATTATTAAGGCTTTTAGATTAACGTTACAAGGGAATTGATCATGGAGTTAGTCAATCAGAGATACTCGGTCTGATACATGTTTCTCCAATAAAGATAATACCTATAATCGCGTCCTAGAATAAATAACAGCAGTTTTGATATGTTATTGTATAATTTCTTGTAGAAATAGTTCACATTTTAATTATTTGTTATATGATTGGTTGAGAAATAAATCATATTCTAATGTAGTTATGTGTGTCAACCTGAGCATGACATGATTACTTAAGATGTCAGTTAGTTAAACAAGTCGGGTTGGGATTGACTACTTGACACGAGCCCAATATGACACTACACAATTTTGTCACAAGAAATCATATTCTAATGTTGCAGCATCTTGTGATCTCTTCTCCTTATTACTGGTGTTTTCATTTAGGTGTTTCATAATTCCCAAACGTGAGGCTATTAGTGACTACAAGTAAAATACTTTAACGAAACGAATTAAGCACTTTAATATTGACAAAATTTAACAATCTTCCCTTATTTGCATCCTTTTTACCTGACTGGTTATAATGGGGATTTTGGATTTCTCCCATAGAATATGGAGTTATTAGTGCTTCAGTAAATGAATTTGTCAATCGACATTTTATAGAGTATTATTCTCATAAACGGTCCCCTAATCTAGGCATAAAACATATTAGCATCATATGGAAATTTTTGTGTGTTCAGTTGTCTGATCAAGTTTTGTTCTTTATGAGAAATCTGAAATTTTGGCTTTTAAACTCTATTCATGGCTATTAATGCGAGAGGAAAATAGAGAATTTTTCATTACAATTTCAAAAACGATAATACATTGATTAGTCTACATGACACCTTATTCATCGAGCCCTAGAACGCGTGCATATTAACCGAGGCAAACCCCTTTGTTTAATGCTTTCATAAAGTCATATTTTATACGCTATGATATCGTGACACTTAAGACTACCAATGGATTGGATCCCGACTCGAAATGCAATTAAAATGCCATTATTCGTACCTAGAACACAATTTAAAATCTGATACTTAATTATCCACTTGAATAAATGATGTGGGTATGAATCTGAATCTGAGTCACTTATATATATAAATGCCATCATCCGTACCTAGTTAGTGATATTTATGGCCTTGGTTATTATCTATTTACAATAGGACAAAATTGACGGCACAAGGGTTGATTTAACCTCAAATAATAATTGTCTATTGATGGAGTAATTTTTTTAATTTTAATATCAACATTTATGTCATTTGTGAAAAAACTCTTATAAAATTAACAAAACTGTGATAATAATGATTTTATATATCTCGGTTTTTCATGAAAATGTGATTAAAAATATGTTAAATTCCATAGTTTGTATGTGTGTTCTTAAAAAATGACATATATGAGAATATTATTTATGTCAATTTTACGAACATTTATGTCAGGACTTTATATGTCAGTTTCGAAAAATTCTAAAACTGACATAAATAACCATTTATGTCAGTTTTTAACTTACATAAATGACTTTTTTTTCTTGTAGTGAAAGTGATAAATAATGCATGTTCATTTATGATAGAATCCTTTGATAGTGATTGTGAAGATGATCACCTGCATTTTAAGAAACTATTTAAGTCTACCATGAAAAAGTGTATTTACTTAGGTAAAGTCAATGAAATGTTGTTATCTAAAATTGATTCTCTTAAGAATCAAATTCGTTCTCTATCTCTCTCTTTATATATATATATATATATATAGAGAGAGAGAGAGAGAGAGAGGCATGTTCCTGTGCACACTAAGTTTGCACAGTACTGGCGCACACCAATTTTTTTAAAGCATTCAAAAAAATATTTTTGAGTTGATTTTTTTGTGTGATATTTAAACAATTCAACGGACCCATGTAAAAAAATCAGCTCAAAAAAATTTTTTTTGCTATTTTTTAAATATCAGTCAAACTTTCACAGCTTTTAAAGTGCTTAAAAGGAGCGAAAGTTTGACCGATTTTTTAAAAATAGCAAAATCAATTTTTTTAAGCTGATTTTTTTATATGGGTTCGTTGAAATGTTTAAATATCACACAAAAAAATCAACTCAAAAATATTTTTTTTACTATTTTAAAAAAATGATGTGCAAACTTAGTGTGCACATGAGCCTGACTCTCTCTCTCTCTCTCTCTCTCTATATATATATATATATATATATATATATATATGTGTATGTATGTATATATAATGAATATTCTATGCAAGTAGAAGAGCTCGAGACCGAAAAACAAACGTTAAAGAAAAATATTTTCAAAATAAACGAAAGTTGTTCTTCATTAAAATAAAAATACAAAGTTATTTTAACTGATTTTGATGAATTGCAAACTAAACTAAAAGAAGCTACGAACAAACTTAATGCTATAAATCTGGAATCAATGTAAAACAAATTGCGAGTTTAGAAAAGTCTTCTTCTAATAACAAAGAAGATTGGTTTTAAAGGAAAAGAAGTTTTTGAAATAAACTTTGTTTCTTCAAATATAAACTTTCCAAAATCCTCAAATATTTTTATGTCTAACATTTAGAAAATAAACTCAAGTTCCCTATCCTACTAGGTAGATCTATCATTGCAACTTTCGTGGTAAAGTTGATTATTTAGAGAATTTTTGTTATAAAGGATTAAATCAAAACTAGAAAAATGGTAAAACTGAGAACTATTAAGAAACCTGCACCACCTAAGCCAATACCTTACAAATCTGAAAATTATTTTCCCAAAACAAAGGCAATTTGGATTAAGAAGGATAAATTGAGTTATCAATTGAGATACAATGTTATTGTATTAGCATTAAATGCTTCATATAAAAAATCTTAGTGCTACATTTATTTTGGGTGTTCCAGACATATGATTGGGGACAAAATAAAATTCTCCTCTTTAAAAACTTTTGTTAGAGGAAATGTCACTTTTAAAGATAGAAAAATGTCCCGAATCATAAGAAAATGAATAATTTCAGGTGAGGGAATTCCTAACTTAAATGAAGTTTTATTTGTTGAAGGTCTTAAAGTCAATTTACTTAGTATAAGCCAGTTTTGTGACACTAATCATACTGTTATTTTTTAAAATAGATTGCAAAATTTTAAGTCAAGGTGAAAAAATAATTCTTTATGTTGAAGAACCCCTAATAATTGTTATGTTGTTATTCAAAACAAAGATGTTGAAAATTGTTTAGTTGCTGGACTTAATGACTTAGACTTATGGCATGATAGGCTTGAGCACATTAATTATGGTAATCTTTCTAGATTAACTAGTCAACATCTAGTTAAACCCCTCGTAACAAAGTCAAAGATATTTTAACATCTCAACCTTTAGAACTATTACACATGGACTTAATGGGACTCTTTAGGACTACTAGATTATTTGAAAACTCCTGCATTCTTGTCATTATAAATAATTTTTCTAGATTTAATTGGGATGCTTTTATGAAAAAAAAATCTCACACTTTTCAGAATTTCTTAACAATCCTTTTAAGGATTAAAATTTAAAAGGATATCCAAGTAACTAGGACTCGAAGTGACACGATTGGATAGTTTGAAGATACTAGAGTAGAAAAATATTGTGTAGGAAATGGTTATAAACATGAGTTTAGTGCACCCCAGACCCCTCAACAAAATGGAATAAATGGAAAAATGAATTATACAAGAAATGACTCGTGCCTTACTTTACGCTAAAAAATTTCAAAATATTTCTAGATTAAGGCTACAAAAACTGCATAATGAGGATATGAGAAAGTATTTACCTTATGATATTTTAAGCCTATTATTACACCAACTCTTTCCCTTTTGAAAAATATATTCATGCCATTTGCAGTCTTCTTCTTCTTCTTTTAATCGTTTGTTTTAGAATATCAAATCGAAATTTAAACTTTAGGATGTTTGTTGATATTTTGAAGACTAAGAATGAATCCCTGGAAATGATCATAGGCTCCTTTGCCCGTTGCTAAAGCTTGAATTGTTCGTTATTGTATTTCTCTCGCAATATGCCATTATCCCAAGTTTTATCACTACCCCTTTTGTATCACAAATTCCCTTCATTTTGTACACCCCACCTAACCTATTTTAGAACTTTATGGAAATCCTATATGATCCTCGAGTAAATTAGATTCAGAAGTCAGTGTGATTGAAATGAGCTGCTATATTTTGTTTCACCTCTTAAAATGATTTATATCTTTCATGAAACTACTTTTTCAGTTTGAATTTAGCATTTTTCATAATTGGTGTGTGGGCGCCCTCGACTTTGATTGAAATTACTCTTTATGACCGCATGCCACGATTGTTACACCATTTTCTTATTGTTTTATTTTTGGAATGTAGTCCTCGGTTATCTGGATTATAAGATTTTTTAACCAGATCAAAACTTATATTTGTACTCCATATCACACACTTTCATGATATCAAGATATGGAGTATTTTTTTTATAATATTGCTAATTTAAGGACACCACATGCTAATGTCTTATTAAAATCTTTTGATGATGTCAATTTTATATTTAGAGCATGGGTAATTATTTAAGAAAACTTGATTCTTGTGGGTTTCATACCCCAAAACCCTCGTGAGACAACACTTTTCCACTAGGGCAACCTAAGGGTCTAACGACTTATTGTATATTCTTGATGCAATTGTGTTCCCGTGAAAGTGGATTTTATTATTTGTATGTGTTGCTGTTACATTCTGTCTGTCTCTTTTGCTCATTTTCATTCTGATTCATTGCTAGAGACTAGCAATGTATAATTTAAAGGGTTTGTGTAGTAACGAATATTGCTTTTATTACACATTTTATTTATGTATTCTAACATGCACATGTTCATTAATTCTTATAATTATGGTATTATACTGGCTAATCCATATTACACACACACACACACACACACACACACACATATATATATATATATATATATATATATCGCAAGATTTATTTGAGCTTTTATAAGTCTTGAGAATGTTAAAAGTGAAGTGTGATTGCATTTCGGGGAAGTTTCATTAGAATATGAAACTTTAAGGATATTTTTATAATTTTAAACTTCATGATTTGGATCATATAAATGCATAGTTGTATAGCTCATTGAATAATCTTGGCGTAATGACCGATCGTGCACCATTCCAAGTTCATATGGAGAAGTTATGTCCATTCCCGTTTTGAACGCATTTTTGGAAGATTCAAGAGGAAGCATGCTAACTTTAACCAACGTACCCGATTCATCAAGTCCCCAAACCCAATTCACCGTTTCCTACAGAGATCCCATGCTTTGCTATTTTTCTTATTTTTTATTTATTTTTTCACTATCACTTACTATATATAGAAAGTTGTTTCAATTTAGAAAAGGAGTTATCTTTTAGGTAAGTTTTTCCTTCTTATTAGTTGAGAGCTTATTTTTTCTGAGGGTTTATTCTCTCTCTCTCTCTCTCTCTCTCTCTCCCCCAATGGTTGTAGTTTATAGATTAGTTTTGAAAGTTTATAAACTTATAATTTTTTAAGATAAGTAATTAATTTATTGATTTATCTATTGGTTTTCTCTCTTACCCATTGTTCTATTTGATTTAATATGTTTTGCAGCTAATCAATTTAGTTTGAGATTCATAAAACCATCATGGGTAATTGATTTTTAAAACTAGGATTCGTGTTGGATTCATTTTAATTGAAACCTATGAGTTGATATTGGACTATCCTAACATTTAACTTCAATTGTCATGCAATAGTAGTGTTTAAGCCTTTACTATAGCATTAATACATTTGTCACCATAACTACTTGAAAGTTTAATCTTTTATTGTTGGGTTTGTACTCTACGTGTTTAATATTTGGTCGCAATTGGGTATGATAAATTTAATGTAAATTGAACCATATACCTTCATTCATTTTGTTAGTCTACGGTGGGAGAAACAATTCTCAATCTATAGTTTACTTCTTGTCCATTATACTAGTTTAATTATTTTCCTAGTGTTAATTGTAGTTTAATTCTTAAAACTAAAAAACATGTGATCTTTGAGTTTACCTTTTCAAAATAATAAATCAATTTAATTATAAGTCACGTTCCCTGTGGATCGATATGACTTTTTGCTATACTCAATAATGTTGTGAGTTGTGGTTTCCATTAGGCGATACACACCCAATGACAAAATTTTCATTTACAAAGTTTATTTCTCACCAATACAATATATATATATATTTTTGCATCGTGTATTATGTATAAATATAAGATAAATGCATATTATATATGTATATATGTTAAAATACTTATTGTATACACGAACCATACTTATATATACATGTATGTAAAAATATAAAGGAAAATGCATAATTAACTCGAAGTTTGGGGTGAATTTTAATTTTTTACCTAATGTTTTAAAAGTTGCAATATTAACCCCGGAGTTTAAAAATTACTTCAATTAAACTCGACTTTAGACCGCCTTTATAAAATTTAACAAATGTGCAAAAGCTGGACTTTTAACTTATTAAATTAAGTAATAAAAATTGACATGTGGCTTATGACTACTTTTTTAAAAATCAAACATAAAAATTCCACCAATACAAAAAACAAAAAAATCTAAAAATAAATAGCATAACAACTCCACCCACCACCACCCTTAACACCTCCTGACCCCACCCCCACCACCCCTTACACCTCTTGTCACCTCACAAACCATACACATACACACATGTACAAAACCACGGACATCCATACTACACGCACACATACAACACATATACATGAACATCCTTATAACAATACATACACGAGAAACATATGCATATAATTTACGAACCATAAACATGACAAATACATACACACAAATTCGAACATATAATCCTACTTACATACACACGTATACACCCACATACACAAATGCAAACATAATTTGTGTATATATATATGTGTGTGTGTGTGTGTGTGTTTGTGTGGAGAGAGGATGAGAGGGAGGGAGGGAGAAAGAGAGAGGTTTATGGCGGTTATGAAGAGTGAGAATCAAAGTGGGCATGGGTGGGTGAGAAAGGAGTAGATGACTGTGGTTAGAGGACGAGGGAGGGGGCGGTGGGGAGAATTAAAGTGCATATAAATGAAGATGTGAGAGGGGCTCCTTTTATTTTATTTGTGAGTGTTTTCTTTTTCTTTTTCTTTATTTGTTTTTTAAAATTTTAAAATGTTAAAAGGGGATATTTATATTAAAAAGAAGGAAAAAAATTATTGTACATTCACTAGACAATATTAAAAAAATGCCACATCCATTAATTTATGTAATAGAAATCTATAGACGAGTTTAATTGAATCATTTTGAACCTTGGTGTGGACATTGGGTCCAAAATTAACAATAACCCCAATCTGAAAACTTCAATGCAAATTTTGCATTAGGTCCAAATTTAAATATAACCCCAATCTCTAAACTTCAATGCAGATTTTGCATTTTTCCTAATATAAGATATGCCCTTAGTATTTATGTGTCTGCGTGTGTGCATATATATATATATATATATATATATATATGGTTCCTCTATTCCCACTCCAAAATCATCTAACCCCACTCCACCTTTACACCAAATGACTATAATACCTCAAACTTCATTGTCTTTTTTTCTTTCATTCATAACACATTTTACCACCAACTAAAACAAATCCATTTGATAAAAATAAAAAAAATTATATTTTCAATAAAAAAAACTGTTTTTATTAAAAAAATCTTCTTAATAAGATTCTATTTAAAAAAAATCCATTTCTAAAGTAGAATCTTATTAAGAACATTTTTTTTCAAACAGCAACTTATACTTGATTAGTTGTTGGAGATTAAATAACTTTACAAAAAACTCTACGTCTTATTTATGATGCATATCTGATAAAAATTTGTCCATCTCACACACATTTGGCATAAAACATATTATTTCATATGTTGAAATTTCTATTGCCTTATGTTGATACACATCACATATTGTTTGGCTGAATAATTATTTGATCTAGTCTCGACAGGTGCTCGGGAAGCTTATTAAGATTTCATAGGGACGATATTAAATCCCGACGAAAGCTCAGCCACAATCTTAAACCTCTGGAAACTATTATTGCTCGACATCAGGCAGTTTTACCTCGACATATCAGCTAACATATATTATTTCATTTTTTGAAATTAATATTTTTATTTCTCAAGCATATACATATCATATATTGATTGGATGAGTAAATTATTCTCATGACTAATCAATTCAGCCTACACAAATGGTAGAGCAAGATATTAATTTTTACAGGTACAAGACTCAACGCCGACGAATGCTCGGAAATAATCTGGAAACTATTATCATTGCTCAGCATTATGAAATTTCACCTCAGCAAGGAACTATATATTTTATTATTGCTTTGATTTATGCTCAAGCACGAATTATTCTATATATCCGTTCGGATTCATATTTTATATTCATCTCTTCATGGAGCTCGGCGAAATACTTATTATCATATTCAGCTCCGAGGAAAAGCTACAACAGTTATTATATTTCACCCCCAACGGATAGTTGGTCGGGGCAATTCTTATTTATATTCAGGCCCAGATATCGGCTCAAGCACAAATTATTATATATATCCCTTGGGATTCATATTCTATATTCATCGTAACATGGAACTCGGCGAGATACTTATTATCATATTCAGCTCCGAGGAGAACTATAACATTTATTATATGTCACCCCCAACGGATAGTTGGTCGGGGTAATTCTTATTTATATGCAGGCCCAGCAAAGTTCTCATCCATATTCTTATGTTCTGGAAAATATTATTCTTATTCGGCATTATGCAATTGTGCCTCGACGAGATACTTATTCAGCTTTAAGGAGAATTACAACATTCGTTGTGTTTCACCCCCAACGGATAGTTGGTCGGATAATTCTTATTTATATTCAGGCCTGACAACGTTCTCGGCCATATTCTTATGTTCTGGAAGATCTTATTCTTATTCGGCATTATATAATTCTACCTCGACAGATCAACGAGGCACTTTATTATTATTCTTTTATATCTATTTGGATGCATATTCTATTCTTATTTCAGCAAGGAGGCCTCCAACATTTATATTATCTTATTCCCAACAATCTGTTGGTCAGCTCCAAGGAGGTTTCCAACATTTATATTATCTTATTCCCAACAATATGTTGGTCAGCTCCAAGGATGTCTCCAGCATATATTATCTTATTCCCAACAATCTGTTGGTCATCTCCAAGGATGTCTCCAGCATTTATTATATCTTATTCCCAACAATCTGTTGGTCAGCGCCTAGGAGGTCTCCAGCATTTATTATATCTTATTCCCAACAATCTGTTGGTCAGCTCCGAGGAGGTATCCAGCATTTATTATATTTTATTCCCAACAATCTATTGGTCAGCGCTAAGGAGGTCTCCAGCATTTATTATATCTTATTCTATTCCCAAGAATCTGTTGGTCAGATCCGAGGAAGTCTCTATCATTTATTATCAAAAATGTATTCCTCCGGGAAGTAAAACTTGTATTCCTCCGGGAAGTAAAACTTGTATTCCTCCGGGAAGTAAATCTACTTATATTCCTCCGGGAAGTAAAACTTGTATTCCTCCGGGAAGTAAAGCTACTTGTATTCCTCCGGGAAGTAAAGCTACCTGTATTCCTCTGAGAAGTAAAGCTACTTGTATTCCTTCGGGAAGTAAAGCTACTTGTATTCCTCCGGGAAGTAAAGCTACTTGTATTCCTCCGGGAAGTAAAACTTGTATTCCTAGGGGAAGTAAAACAATATATTCCTAAACATGCCAACTTATGTTGGTTAGGAAGTAAATCTATTCCCAAAAATGTCAACTCAGGTTGGTCGGAAATAAGAAGCTGTCAACTACAGTTGGTCGGAAACATTTTATGACTATGTGAAAGCGATCAAGCAAAAAGCATTCAAAGTTCACATTCCACACTTGGGGGCTTCTATTACAGATATATTTATTCATTCGGTGGCACATTCTCATAACATCATGCAGTCGAGCATCAGATTCAGCCCCGACTAATTATCATTCAGGAGTTGTTTTTTTTCTTGCTCAGGAATTATTTTTGATATTGAAGTTCAGGAGGCTATTGAAGTTCAGGAGGTATATTGAAGTTCAGGAGGAATTCAGAAGTTCAGGAGGCATATTCAGGATTTATTATGCACATATTATTGAAGTTCAGAAGTCAAATTCAGCATCTACAACACTGAGTTCTTTACTACTTCCCGACCAACATTGAAGAAGAAGTTGTATGAAAATGTTTCGAAGTCCACCACTAGCTTGGTACTAATCAGATTGAAGAGTTGGGTTCAAAAGCTAGTATGTTACTCGTCAAAGTATTCAGAGAATCATAAATTAGAAGAATCAAGCACGTGAAGTTAGCACTCAGTTGCTCGGCACAGGAGGCAGTTG
Organism: Sambucus nigra; assembly: GCA_949130495.1. NCBI lineage: Eukaryota > Viridiplantae > Streptophyta > Magnoliopsida > Dipsacales > Adoxaceae > Sambucus > Sambucus nigra. Next base: position 241,958,952 of record OX422213.1, on the reverse strand, counting down.
GTCGGCTAGCAAACCAATCAACATACTTGAAGATTATGACAAGCTACAAGCTGCATACTATGGCGTAGCTGCATCCAAATTCCCAGGGGTGATACATAACACACGGAGTTCCTCTAAAGAAAGATTAGCAACCATCGATCAGCCTGCACCATATGCCGTCCAGGAGATAATGCACTTTATGTTGAACAAATCAAGAAGGTAGATCAAGAATTTCACGAGCACCGAGCAACACTACAGAATAAATACTCCATCCTTTCAAGTAAACCATCAAGCATGGAGCATTGGGGGCTTCTGTTAACGCAAAAATTCTCCATCTATGAGGACCAATCACAAAAGGACACATGTCATCCTACGTGGCAATATTCGACATCCTAGAAGAGTTGGTCGGCACCCGAGGAGAGTTGGTCGACACCCGAGGAGAGTTAGTCGGCACCCGAGGAGAGTTGGTCGGCATACCAACCAGGAAGATCAACGGATAACTATGCATTTAATGTGCATTAATGAAGATGGCAGCGCATTTAATGAGCCTTAATGTACATTTATACTGTATTAATAGATGACAACACATAGCATACCAAGCAATTCAATAATTAGATTCGTTGAATGTAGACATAAATGTCTACATACAATGAATCTCTTTATCTCCCATCACTATAAATACATGTATCCCCTTAGCCAAAAAAAAGGGAGATCCGGGAGATCCAAGAGAACCTAGAAACCCCATACACAAGATACACATCCTATCTCTCTCTACACCCTATGGTGCTATTGTAAACCCCTGGGAATAAAATAACAGTGGACGTAGGCTTTATTCATAGCCGAACCACTTTAAAAATCTTCGTCTCTTATGTGCTTGATTGGATTGCTTTCATCTATTTATCTGTGATCATAAAAATGGGATTCGGTCCAGTTTTTTGCATCAACAATATATGTTAATTATTCATTTAAGTTCACTAATTTCATATGATTTTGTTGCCATATTGCTTTTTACAGTCCTGAATTTATGAGCACTTTACCGGGCTGGGGGCATGCTACCACATGGAGTTCAATAACACAATGCATAGGACTAGGAATTAGGGGTTACAATCAGCCTCTCAAAAGAATGCCTTCCCACGGCTTATTAAATACAAAGAACAACTCGACTATTTATCGACCGAGATGGAATGTAAGTTTTTTACATTATTTGTGCAATTAACTTGGGGAATATTCATACCTTAATTATAAGTTTGTGTGTAGGTTATTTGAGATCCTTATAAGGATGCGAGGGCTGCATATCCATTTATGTTGCTTACTATAGTGGCATGGTCATTTTCTTTGACATTTTCCGAGCCATACTATACAAAAAGATGTATTAGACAATTTTACCTTATTCAGATAGTTCCCCACGACTCAATGACCCCCTTAAAGTACCAGAAGGGAAATAAAGTTAAAAGATACAATGTCAAGTTTGACATGAAAAAATGGTATCATGCAAATTGGTAAGACCACATATTATCTGAAAAGTCACAATCAATATTGTCTCATTCCCATGGGGCAGTAACGAGGATTATACAAAGTGGTTATTGACTTATTCCCACCCGAATATCTAGAATAACCCTAAGTACTGTAAGTCCGAAGCAACAAAACATCATTGGTAAGGATTACATTTCTTATAATTTTCACAACTTAATGAATTCTCATATATAAGTGATGTTCAATAGGGGAACGAAGTGCGTAGAGCGATAGAGCTGCTGAGGAAGAATGTGGAAGAAGGCGTTGTTATGATGTGACTACATTGCTTGGGTGGAATCCAGAATCTTACCAAATACTTGCGGCAATAATTAGGATGGGTCTCCAGATTAACATTGAGGCCCAGGGAAAAAAAGATGAAGAAGCATGGCAGAGAACATGATCAGGGAAAACAAAGGCCACGAGGGATGGGGGATTAAGAAGAAAAACAGAGAAAAGAAAAAGAAAATGAACTTTGCCTACTTTTGTAATTTATAATATTGGTTTAGTTTTGATGGAGTACAATTGTGTAATTTGGGGTGGGGTACAATTGTGTATTTTGGGATGGGGTAAAATTATGAACTTCTCTTTGATTTTTTTTGTTAAATGTTAAATTTTTATGGAATGTGAAGTTAAAATTATTTTAATATAGTTGGTTATGGTTTATGACTATGAAGTTTAATTTACAGTTAGTTTTGATTGTGAATGTGAAGTTTAATCGTCCTTGGATTGTGCAAATTTTGGTTTTGGATTGTTAATGTTGAAATTGATTTTGGTTGGATTTTTAATTTTGAAGTTAGTTTTGATTGGTTATGAAGTTAATGTTGAAGTTGGTTTTGGTTTGGGATGTATACAAGGAATCTATAAGTATTACTAAACAAGAAACACCTGAATCAAACTCACCCCTATAATGAAAATCCCACTGTTAGTGATGATTACCCAAACCAGACTTTATCAAGTTTAATTCGGGGGATTAATACCGAGTAAAGTTTCCTATTTCGTTGTCAATATGCAGAACCAGACTTGAAAAAGTTTGGTTCGATATAATTATCCCTAACGATGGGACTTTCATTTTAGGGGTAAGTTTGATTCGTGTGTTTCATGCTGAGTAATGATGAATGTATTGATTTTATACACCCCAAATCAATTATGGTTTCCATATTGATAGTTTATAAAATTTAAATACCTTGGACATGACCTTGTGCTTTAATTGAATATGATATCCGTTGGACAAGATATTGAAATCCAATCGATATGTTATTGCAATCCATTACACAATAATAAAATCCCTTCCACATGTTATATTAATATATATTTTCAATAACTTTACAAATAAGAGTCCGCTTTGCCATATCCCACACAAGGTACCCGTATATTTACTTGCATGTGTACAAAACATACAACATATCCCTCATAACCTACCTACACATTTATTTATACATGTACAAAAAATACAACATATCCCTCACAACCTACCCACACATTTGCTTATTTGTGTATAAGAAATACAACATTATTCTAACTAATTGGTTTTTATATGATGATCAATTGTCGTTACATCCTTTGGGCAAATATTCCAAAACTTAGATATTTCATCAGCATATTTTTTTATCAAAGACTTGGCTCTAGGTAAGGAAACTATACTAGTGACTTGCAGCCGGTGACAATAGATAACCTTATTTCAATTTTAGTATGGCAAAATGATTTTCGCATACACGAGCAATCTGCACGAATACTTGACTTTTTGGTCGTTCATGTCTCATCGATAGAAATGTGAGGTATTGTCATGGTGATATAAGGATACACATAGTTGTAAGTATCAACCACAAGGTGACCGCATTCTGGCATGACCAATCAAGACTTCAGACCACAAAGGCTTGTAGAATCGTCTAACGGATTTAGCACAGTTTTCAAAAATCAACTACTAAAGCAGTGTATGTAAAAATCATTATTTTCAAGCACTTCGTCCATAAAATCTGCTTTCACATTTCTCCATCCATCACTTTCGGACCCCAACCTTAGATAACTAGACACGCATCTAAAGTCGCAATTGCCATCTACTTCCATATCCAACATATTTTTGACAAAACCTCTGTAAAAATCAGGTATCTCTTTTCAGGTACTTCGTGTACGTGGGCGTGTACTTGGGGAACCATACGGTTGGGCGTGTGAACTCTATAAAATTAATGATCTTCTTAGGCCTTTGGACAACATGGTGATCCTTCTCTATTGATTCCCTCACGAATTCAAAGGCAAAAGGGTCCCTTTTCATCGACTTATCATATTTTTGGTCACGAGTGGTTGGTCTTCAACCCCGTAGTCGACCCTTCCCTTGCTTCAACACAGACGACTTAAATAGCCTTGTAGCAGTGGGACACACTATGTCTTTCAATTTACATAACATGGACCTTTTCCCATCTATAGTTGACCTTTCTCACCTCTCTTTGAATAATATAATTTCAGGATTATAATCAACTGTATGTTACTTGGATAACTCGAGCATTATTAATAATTTTTGCCAATGACCATCCGCATCCCCCCAAAGTATATGTCGACCTTCCATTCGATAGTTAACTAACTCATGAGCACACGGTATATCGTATACATTGTGTGCGACATGGAGGCACGATTTAAAATCCATGCCAAAGTTGTCACACGTTTTTAGCTCCTCAAGAGCTAAGTTAATCGCATATGTGAAACCCTACCTATGAGCTCACGCAACAGAGGAAGATTATGCGAGTGCCTGATTTTTTGCAAGGAATCCTAAAAATCCTTCCTAATTCTCATAACCTGCAAATTAATGTAATTGTGCATGGCGAAAAACACCTTATCAAAAGGTATTTGAGAAATATCTAAATGTTTCTTAAGCTTACTGTGTGCACCTTCACACCGATTTGTAGTTCGATTGCCCTGGCATTTTATTATATTGGTTCATGCATGAAGTGAGGTCTCCTTCAAGTTATACCATGTACAGTCAATGTCATTTAGAGTATTGGGCTATGCCACATAATCCACGTGAAATAACCACCAAGATTTATTGTAATCACTCTTCGTTAGGGATTCAATCAAATGAAACCAATATCTCAATAACTTTTGCAGTGAATCCTCGTTATGGATCTTTTTACAAGCATGGATTTTCACATTGCTATGAGCATGGAAAGTGCACACCATATATCTAGCCTCAGGGAACACTCCCTGCAATGCATTGATGTACACGTACTCTCGATTGGTGATAAAGATAATGGGACATGCAAATGGATCAAATAGAGGTTTTAACCGGCCCATACCCAACGATAGTTCTCTTTCGAACCTCTGTAACTAAACATGCAAAAGAAATATTGAACGTCTATCCGTAAGAGGTAACACCAACCATCTCAAATAAAGACATCATGTAACAATTTGTCTTGTAAGTGCAATCGGTAATGACAATTGAGGGGAAAACACTTTGCCAATTGAATGGAGTTTGGATGGACCCAAAATATGTCTTCCACCTCCATCGTATATTCATTTATTCAATACCAATATACATAATGTTTGTCACCAATCAATTTCATTAACTATTTCATCTCCGTTCTACCCTCCCGTTTTCCAATCCTTAGCTTTCCTTGTCATTGTAAGTTATTTTCATTGTTGACACGTTATTAACATTCCAACATTTGATCGTCGTTGGAATGGCGGCTGGCTTCACCCCACTCAACGACATCTCTTCAGTGATTTTTCTCTCTTCTAAAGTAAGACGCCCAATATATGGATGTCCAACTAATGATTCCGTCAATTGGTGGTTATGAACTCCACTTACAACCTATAACATCTAACTCCCACTATCAAGTGGAATGCCCGTAAACAGAAACGAACAATTACACTTTCTAGTCGTTGTATCCTTTTCCTTATTTTTCTCACATTGAGTAGCTGTTTTGTTCTCACATTTCTTCCCATCATGGTCTCGTTACTCCCCTCCTCTCTCACAACATAAATGTAAACGTCCTTTCTGCATCACTACGGTGTGTCAGACTTGGTGATTACCATTATTATTCTAATCGATCGAACTGGAGTTGAGCCCCGCCGACCAAAGTTTGACAAGTGGGAAATACCTGAGAATATATACACAAATTAATCAGTACATTTTAATACACACGTTTAATACATTTGAAACAACTCTATGTGTTTTTGTAATAAAATACCTAGTCCGTAAAGAAAGTGGCGCTAACATCACATCTTAAAGAACTATCAGATCCTTTGTTCTCACAAACGATATTAACCAACGCCTTGTCAAATATTACAAAGATGAAATCTATGAAAGCATCCTACATAAGTAAGAACATAATTATGTCTTAATTACTTTACATAAGCAAGATTTCTTATGCAATCCACATAATTAAGATTTCTCACGTCTACGTTGCATAAAAACATCCTACATTATTATCAAATGAATCATACATAATCAAGTAAAATTTGGCTAGATCCTATAAGTAATTCGGTAGGTAGATGCCGAATCTAGGGCACTCTCTCGGTAGAAAAGTGCCGAATCCAGGTTACCTACCGCGGTAGGATGATATTGAATAAACCTGATTTAATAAAAATATATAACAGTGGTTCGAGAGGATTACCTCGAGATTTGACCTCCAACTCGGGGTGCCGAACTCGAACCACTGTCCGATTTTCTGCCATATTTTATTTTTTGAATCCTCAAGAACAAATATAAATAATATAAATGAGACCTAAAAATTATCTAAAATAAATATCTAAGATTGTTTCATTATTTTTAGTAATCCCGAACTCATTGTTCACACCTTGCATTGGCATATAAAAATTTGATGATAGATTCTAGTTATTATGTGGGGATAAAATTTATTATTGTTGGTGTAGATTGTTGATATAAATTATGTAGAAAATATTTTTTGATCGGGAACAAAAATTATTGGAGTTTAGTGTATTGAGTGGGATTGGTGTGGTGTGGGAAGTTAGTAAGTACTAAATTTTAGCTACGCACGATGCGCGGGAGCTTTCAAAGTTGAAAATGTACAAAATTGTAATCAGAATTTGACTTTGGCGAGTAGGTAACAAAAAGAGTGTAATTATCGTACTTATGGAATACTCTTTGAGTTTAAAACGTACAAGATATTGGGTTATTGCAAGGTGCATGTAATTGTTCAAGGTTTCAAAGTTGTCCACATTAATAATAATCGATAGCTCACCTATCAGCATATAATTCTTCCAAATTTTTAATTTTTTATTATATAGTTAAGAGATAATATGAATACACATTTATTAATTTTAGTTCAATAAAGCATAATAACTTGCAAAAAAGGACTAATAAACAAATGTAAATTTTAGTTTAATAATCATTTTCTTCAACCAATTTAGTTTTATTTCTATATTAAACTCGAAGTGAATTGGAGTTTACTTTATAGTACGAACATGGTGAATTATTTGATGAGATATATAAATACAAAACCCAACTCTATCACATTCTCATCGATTCTTGTTTTTTGCTAAAAATAATAATTCAAACATTCAATAGTTATATTTATGTGGATGTGTTTTACATGATCCCAATCAAAAGAAGCTTAATTTATACTAATTACTATTAGTTTTGATTGAAAACATCAAATTTAGGTGTTCAATTCTCAACTGACATCAACAAATATTTTCACGATAATTTTCAATATGAGCACCAATTATAAATACAAATCAAATCGATCACATGCCTATATTAATTTTACGAATAGTAAATCAAAGCACGAAATTAATAAACTAAATAATATAAGTGAAAAATGAATCTAAACAATATAGCTGTTAGATGAGTATGTCCTTAAATAATTGTGACCCACAATTAAAAAATGGATTTATGTCACCCGACGTTTAAAAGCTCATCTACAATAACCGTTAATCCCACCTTTTTGGGTCCTTGGTTCAATGTTGGGGAATACACATATACGCAATGATACAAACAAAGGATGATATAATTCCATTGATAAAAAGATTAAAAAAAGTCAGGGAAAAACAAAAAAGTGTTCGTGTGTATGTCACATCTCAATGTTACTTTGTTGATGAAAAAAATAGAGGGAAACAATTTGTAGTTAAAAATAACTCCATTTCATGTTCTTCACCTCAAGTAGTTCATTGAATTGTAGATTTTCATTTAAATGGAAAATTTAGGACATATGTGCCACCATTTGACGAAAAATCAACTATCAAAACTCGAACAAAACAATTAAAATGTAATTCAATAATCCATGTGTGCTTAGTACCATAAATATTTATAATGGCAAACATGTATAAACATATAGATAGGTAGTGTAACAAATAACTCAAATTTAAATATTGTATAAAAGTCCTATATCGTACATGTATCTACCGATTGCAGGTCCACCAACAAAAATTAAAAGAAGATGACATCAAGATACCTTCCAAAATATTACTACGCAAATCTTAACCGCATTCATCCTTTTCGTATTGGGTTTCATTCATCTGGTTTTGGAACTTATTATAATAAACTATATCAAATAATAAAATATACATATTTGGTACCATTCCTAATTTTACAAACCACTAAAAACAGGGGGGGGGGGGATGTGAAACGATTGGAGGAAAAAATAATATAAACAAAGAGAGGTTCGATCCAATGTTTTTATATAAGGGAACCAATTACAGATTTTAAACAAACATGCTTTCATGGATCTACAACGGATGAGAGTTACGTAGAGGGATAATAAAAATTTCCAAATCAAGTGGAATTCATAAATTAAAAGAGCACATATCTAATATATAATATTAAAAATGGTGCCTTTGGATGTAGTTGTGCCACGTATCTAAAATTAATACTAAGTTAATTAAGGTCTACATTTGGTTTGCTTCCACGTGTATCATCCATTTAATAAAAGATGCTCATTCATCTAATTTGATACCACTAGCCTTTTATGTCTTTTCGATTTCTAAAAAGATATCAAATGCTCTTCAGTTCCACTAGATAGTTTGTCTTTTCCATTTCTAAAAAGTCTTATTATCTTCTAATTATTCATCGTTCATTATATTCAAATGATCAAATCATTATCTTTTGCTATATTTTGAGGGTTCTCATTACCCACACTCATCTCATGGGCAATCCAATTCATATGTTCATAATTTTTGTCGTAAATTAATTTTCAAACAAGTATCTCCTTCTTCACTTAACCCATATGATCATTTCATTTCCCAATACTCTTTCTCTCTCCGCACAACCCTCTCAATTCACATATTTCTAAATTCCTTTTAAATTAGTGTGACCAATTGTACACCATCACATATATTATGACTTCTCTCACCCTCATATCACTCACACAACACCACTGATGGTAATCCGATTTGATTGACCGCCTTAGATGAGGGTTTCATGCCACAAAAAGCACCGTTTTTGTCGCTTATCAAAAACAGGGAAATATACATGGCCCCTTTTTCCTGGAAAAAAATCAAATTTGAGGTTTGATTATAGATAATTCCATAGATTAGGGTTTAATTTCATATTTAAGGTTAGGGTTGGGGTCTCATATATTGGTTTCTATAGAAAAAAAATCTGGGACCTCTTTAATTTTTAGATGTCTAATAAACTGACTCAGGGTGTGGAAAAGATGGTGGAAATGGCGCTAGAAATGGAGACGACACTTCCAGGTTTGTGCTATCATCATAAAAGAACCCAAATTCCAACACCCCCCTTGTGTTTTTGTCTTTCGTCTTCATCTTTAGCTTGTGTCTTCGTTTTTTCTTTTCAGTAACCCTATAAATAGAGATGGTTGATCCGGGTTTATGATGTTTGAAGAGAAAGAGAGAGTGGATGAAAATGAGGGTTTGAAAAAAAGGGTAAAGAGATAGACTTTTTTTGGGAAGAAGAAACGTCTTTTATGAAGGAAGATTAACAGGTTAAGAAACAAAATTCATATCTAACTTAACAGGGCCTTAATAGTCAAAATTAGGGGTGTGCAAAAAAATTGCCCGAACTAAAAACTGAACTGAACCGAAATCGACGATTTTTTTAGCCTGATTCTGTTTGCAGTTTAAGGATTTAAAAAATCGGTAATGTCGGTTCGGTTGGCGGTTTAGATAAAGAAAAAATCGATTCGATTCGAACCGAACCGAACCGACATCAATATTTATATTAAAAAACCCTTAAATATCTTTTATTTTTATATCCAAAACCATTAACCAACCTCCAAAACCGACCAAAATCGAAAACCGACCTAAAAAAAACCTGACCAAAACTGAAAATCGGTTAAAACCAAACCAAAATCGAACCGAACCGGAACCGATGTGAACCAAAACCGACGGGTTTTTTCATCATCGGTTCGGTTTCAGTTTGATCGTTTCTAAAACCGAACCGATCGGTTCAGTTTGAATTGCGGTCCAAAACCGACCCGTGCACACCCCTAGTCAAAATGGATCGGTAATAAATAGATGAGATACGTCCCAACCTTAAATATGAAATGAAACCCCAATCTATAAAATAATTATCTATAATCAAACCTCAAGTTTGATTTTTTTTCCAGAAAAAAGGGCCATGTATATTTCCCTGTTTTTGATAAGCGACAAAACGATACTTTTTGTGGCATGAAACCCTCATCTAAGGTGGTCTATCAAATCGGATTACCATCAGTGGTGTTATGTGAGTGATACGAGGGTGAGAGAAATCATAATATATGTGTAGGATCGGTATACAATCAGTCACACCGATTTCAAAGGAATTTAGAAATGTGTGAATTGAGAGGGTTATGTGGAGAGAGAAAGAGTATTGGGAAATGAAATGATTATATGGGTTAAGTGAAGAAGGAGAGACTCGTTTGAAAATTAATTTACGACAAAAATTATGAACATATGAATTAGATTACCCATGAGAGGAGTGTGGGTAATGAGAACCCTCAAAATATAGCAAAAGGTAATGATTTGATCATTTGAATATCATGGAAGATGAATAACGAGAAGATAATAAGACTTTTTGGAAATGGGAAAGACAAACTATCTAGTGGAACTGAAGAGCATTTGATATCTTTTTAGAAATCGAAAAGACATAAAAAGCTAGTGGTATCAAATTAGATGAATTAACATCGTTTTTTAAATTGGATGATGCACGTGGAAGCAAACCAAATGTAGCCACCGTTTTTTAGATTAGAAGACCCTCATTAACTTAGTACACAACTACATATGAAGACACTATTTTTAATATTATATATTAGATATTAGATAGAGAGAAATGTATAGAAAATATGGTGCATAAAAAGTGGGCCTTGGTGAAAAAAATTTAAAATTTGCTTGTGATATTAGTTGTATTGTATCCCTCCAACCTTATTACATTTCTCTTTTGTTCTTCTCTCCTCTCAAATTTTGTCTCCAATTTGAAACTCATAGATCTGTTTGTATAAGCATTTACAAAGAAAACGAAGGTGGATGGATCGGGTCCTGAAAGCTGCTAGAGCTTCTGGTTCACTCAATCTTTCCAATCGATCTCTCGAGTCAGTTCTTAATTTCTAAATTGTCTTCATTCTTTTCATTCTATTGAAATTATTGCTTTTTATCTCTCATTTTCCTCAAAGTCCAATCTCCATTATGAGTATGCAATTCTACATTTTATACGCATGTGGTTTAGGGACATTTCGTCCGAGGTTTTTAGGGACCTTCATGCGGTTTATTTTCTTGTTAATAACTCTTGTAACTGTTGGTTGATTCATCCTTAATTCCAATTATTGCGCCTCAAAAATGTATATTTTTTTTATTTTTATAAATTTTGATTTGTACTGTAAAACGGAAAGTCTCCTTTAAGGGACACTCTTTAAGGGCAATTTAAGGATCTATGCCCCAAAATAATTTTTCTAAGTTGATTTTTTTATATGAGTTTGAAACATTTCAGTAAACTTCCCAAAAAGAATTTCAGCTCAAAATGATTTTTTTGCTATTATAAAAAAATCAGTCAAACTCTGTGAACTTAAAAAACTGACATATTTTCACCCAATTTTGTTAAGTTAGAAAACAAATTTATTTTGAGCTGATTTTTTTTGGGGGTTCCATGAAATGTTTAAACATCATAAAAAAAAAAATCAGCTCAAAACAATATGTTTTACTATTTTTTAAAAATAATCCGGTAAATTGACTGTTAAACAGTGTCCTTACATGAGCCTGACTCTACTGTAATATATGTTGCGGTATCAAGATATAGGCAAACTAATTCCAATAAAATGATTTCAAAGACATTTTCTAACTAGTCCAATTGAAACAAAATTTTCCCAGTAGGCCATATTACATGTTTTGCATAGGCTCGAATATTATTACATTCCATTTTACTTCATGCTTGTTTTCCACGAGGTGCATAATTAGAAAATATTTACCATCTGGTTTCTAATGGAACCTATTGGATCTAATGGGACTAATTGGAGTACAAATAAATAAAATTCGTAAGACGTGGGTTGACTACGTACTTAGTAGACAAGACCTATTGGTAAATATCCCTATTATTAGTTAGTTGTTCAGGAAAGCAGACTCTTGTAACTTGCTTCAAATAGTGAAATTAAAGTGTTTCCATTGCACATTCTTGAAAAATCTTTGGATTTAGGCCTTTGGGAGTTTGAGGTGATAGGGGCCCTTCTAAAAAGAGTGGGCCAAGGTAGTTTTGGTGGATTGGATATCCCTTGGAGTGAAAGTAAGGTGTTATGGAGATGTATTGCGATAGCTTTAGCTTCGATGGTATGGTTAAAGAGAAATGGCTAGCTTTTTGAAGATAAAAAAAAAAAAGAGGAAGAAAGGCAGTTGGGAAAGTTTATTGTTTCTCTTTGATCATAATCTTCAATTTTGTTAATTTATTAGGAAGTTTAATGTCTCTTCTATCACGTTCACGTACAATTGGGGGAAAATCAGTTTATTTATAAGTTAAGGTGGTTGTTAATTGCTCTTTGGTTTGTCATCTTGACGTACATTTCTTGTCCATTCTTTCTTGTAAAGTGTCAATATTAACGAAGTTAACTTTCTTATTAACAACTTAATAAAATCTATTGTTACACTGAAATTATTGCTTTACTCTCTTCTTATACTATACATTTTGTATCAGGGAAGTGCCTGACGAGGTATACAAAAGTTTAGATGCAGTTGGTGAGGGTGAAAACTGGTGGGAGGTATTATTCGTTTTCATTTTGTTTCTAATTCACCCTCTTCTTTATGTGTGAGATACAACTCATAGCCTAGACGAATTTTATGTTCTAAATTATGTAAAATGCAAATTTATTGTTTCGTATATGCAGGCTGTGGAGCTACAGAAGCTGATTTTGGCTCATAATAATATCGAATCATTAAAGGAAGACATAAGAAATTTACCTCTCTTGTCTGTGCTGAATATTAGTCACAACAAGCTTTCCCACCTTCCAGCTGCTATAGGAGAGTATGCCATTTTTAACTTCTCTTACTGCTACACTGTTTGGTTTTGTTTTTCTGTTTATGGTCTCTCTCTCTCTCTCTCTCTCTCTCTCTCTCTCTCATGTACACATTCTCATTTTGACAGGCTTCACGTGCTAAAATCGTTAGACGTGTCATTTAACTTGTTACTCAACATACCTGAAGAAGTTGGATCAGCTACTTCTCTAGTCAAGTAGGTGTTTGTCAGATATTTATTCATAATTAAACTTGAAATCTTTATCTGATTTTCTCCATTGCATCTGCTCATAAACGTATTACCTCAATTTGCCTGTCATTTGTGGTTGAATTCTTTCATGTACATGTGTCTACTCCAGGTTTGACTGTTCAAACAACAAACTAAAGGATCTTCCTAGTTCACTTGGAAGATGCTCAGTACTATCAGACCTCAAGGTAATACTGTATAATGGTACACTGTGTGCTTAGAAATTCCAAATTCTCATCCACTCTGGCAATTTGCTGGCTTGTGGCATGTAAAGGTTAATCTTTTTCTGTTTGTTATACTGGAGTTTAGTTGCAGTACCAATGTGTTATGGTTCTGAAACAGTCGTCTATCATTGAATTACTTATAGCTTATAAGCTATTACAAGTTAATTTCAAATATAATTATATGTACACACATTGTGTTTAGAAAATTTTAATTCTGATCCACTGTGTCAATTTGCGGGCTTGCATCGTGGGATGGTTAATTCTTTCTGTTTTTTATACTGAACTTTGGTTGCATTACCTAGGTTTCGTGTGTTTGAAACAGTTGTCGATCAATGAATGACTTGCGATCTATTATAAATTGTTTTTCCATATAATTATGCGTAACATCTGATAAGTTATATCTACAAAATTGCAAGCGTTAACTAATCTTGTACTAAGACCTATTTGACCCATTTCTAGACTGATTTTGGAAATAAATTTTCAATATTTCAATATTTCTTGAATTTAAAAAATCCAGTATGTTATATTTTATCTGAATGTTGCAATGAAAATATTTTAGCATAAAGTGATTCAGCAAATTTGTGACTGATTTTGACATTTTTTGGTATGCTTGTATTCTTATTTGCCCAAATGTCCTGAATTTCATAAAATATTTAAAGATTTCAGTTAACTTTAATTGGCATTAGAATATAGGAGAGGTGTAGATAGGTTTTGGGTGGGCTTACACCCGGACTAGATTTTGGGGTTAATTGAAGAAAGCTAATACTCCTTCCGTCCCAAGTTAATAGTCTTGCTTTCCTTTTTAGTCATCTGAGAAATCAAACGAATATTTTAGAGGGGAGGAGTTTTCAAGAGGTTATCGATGGTGTGATTATAATTTTTTTTATCGGAGTTTTTTGTGCCGTAGCTCCCGGTAGTGCAGGCGGCGGTGCAGTGTTCTAGACCCGTTTTGAGGCAGGTTCGAGTAGTTCGTTGGTTGAAGGGGGCTTCTATTTCTTTGAAGTTGGTGAAACCAGTAGGTGTTGCGATTTGGTTGTTCGGTTTTTGTCGGAAGTGGAAGTGTGCCGAAATTTGATGGGCATTGTATTGGGGAAGGCAACCATGTGGGATTATGAGGGTGGGGGATTAGCTCTGGTATGGAGAAGGGAAAAGAGGCAGTTGTGGCCAAGGGGCGGTTTGATCCTTAGGAGTTGGAGGAGGGATGGTGTGGTGGGTTGGTGGATCCAATTGTGTACAATGTGGTGAATGAGGTTCTGATGGAGGTGTCGCCGGAGAGGGTAGTTGGTGCGAAGGAAGGGGGAGTGAGAGTTTAGACGGATAATTGGCAGATACCATTGAGGGTTTAGCAAGTTTTTGGGAGTCTCCTACGAGGATCATGAGAGGGAGATGTTGCTCCTATTTTGGAAAATGAAAATGAGGTGGAGGGGTGGATAAGGAGTTGAAGTCAGCGGTAAAAAAGACTCCGGGACAACAACAGAGATCAAAAGAGCTCAAAAAGCTAGAGTGGTCTTTGGCTTATGAGGGGAGTAGGGGGGATTTTTTTAGGGGTGGTGGTGGTATTGGTTATTTTGGAGTTGGGAATTTTTTTTCTGTGTTTTTTATAGCTCGTGTCTCCCAATAAAGTTGAATATTGTTTCTTGGAACGTTGGATGGCTTAATACTCGGATGAAAGAAGCATCGTAACCTCTTCCATTGATAGGATGGCAGGTTCTTTTGTGGGAGGTAGGTGGGTGAAACGGTGCTCGTTAAAAGCTTGCAGTAGATCTGGATGTGTGATTGAGGAATCCAAGGAGGTGGAGATGATTGAGTGCAAGGGCTATTCTCCCTCTCTTGTTGCTTCAGGTGCGTGGAGAATAATATCTTATGGTGTGTTATCCTCCGGCGAAGGATGACGATAGGTGTAAGTTGTTGGAGTTAGCGAGGGTGAGGGGTTGTTGGGTCCATGATGCATAAGGGGTGATTTTCTTGTGATCCATTTTTCGTTTGGACTCGACTATGTGGAGGGGGCGGTTATTCCAGCCATGTGGGAGTTTTTGGACTTCATTTTGAGCTTGACCGTGTGGATTTACCGTTGGAAGAGGGGAGGGGGGATTTACATGGTCAAGTAATAGCGTGACTTCAAGTTCACTTTGGAGGGAGGGGTCTTTGTTTTGATTTCAGAGGTAGAAAAGGATGGACTAAAGGAGATTCACAGAGGAGATGGTTTAGGCATTATGCACCATGTGTGGTGACAAAGCGCTAATTCGTATGATTTCTTAATGGCTTTCTTTCAGGCTTGTTGGATAATGGTGAGGTAAGATGTGATGATGGAATTCGAAGTGTTTTAATGGATGGGTTAGTTTTTATTACTTTGATTCTAAAGAAGGGGGTGGTAGCCGGGATTCCAGATCTATTAGTCTGGTGGGGGAGTGTGTAAAAGTTAGTGCCAAAGTATTATCACAGAGACTAAGGAGAGTGCTTGACTATGTGGCCCGGTTTACCAAAATGCTTTTGTTGAGGGAAGACAAATTCTGACAAATGACTTAATGGAGGCTAGGCATGACAAATGACTTAATGGAGGATAGGCAGAGGAAAGGCATTCTTGGAATTATTTGTAAGTTGGACATTAATAAGACATACGACCTTGTGGACGGGGGGGGGGAGAGGTAGACGCATTGGATATGTAGTTTATTTTAGATTCTCGGTGATGGTGACCAACTCTCCAAAGGGGTTCTTTAGTAGCCCTATAGGTCTTTGGTAGGGTGACCCTTCATCCAACCCGTTATTCGCATTTGTATTTTATTTTGTTGATGGAGACTCTTTATAAATTGCTTGCTAGGGCGGTGGAGGTTGGTCTGAATGGAGGGTTTGTGTTAGGGGAGGAGAATCTGTTGAGGTCATGTTCTCACATATGTTATTTGATGATGACAAACTCTTGTTTTGTGGGGTGGATGAGGGGCGGATTATAGCGCTAAGTTTAGTTCTTACGTGTTTTGAAGTGATGTCTGGGAAGAGCGAGATTATCCCAATTGGGAATGTGGTAGATGTAGAAGGTTTGGTAAGAGTGTTGGGTTGTAGGGTCGGGAAGTTGCCTTCACACTATCTAGGGTTGCCTTTTAGTGCGAGTTTTAAGGCTAAAATGAGTTGGGGCCCGGTAGTGGAGAAGGTGGAAAGGAGGTTGTCAGGTAGAAAGGGGCATATTTTTAAGGGCGATCATAGTTAAGTGTCTCGTAGTCTGAGTGAGTCCCTGAACTTTCTCTTACATATTTAACTTAAATAAATTGATTTTTACATATTAAAAGAAATTAAACAAGTTTATATTTGAAAATAATATACGTACCAATGAAGTCTACAAATATTAAGTATAATACCTAGCGTGATCTCCTCAAAAATTGACAAAATAGGCAAAAGCTGCACCATCCCCTACGTGTTGGGCAGTCGTAGTATTTTGTAAGGTGTGACACCCCGACTAATTAAATACCGGGTAGCTACTCCTTTATTAAATTAATTCAAAATGCCAAGTTGGTTCAGTTAATAGCATCACTGTCGAAAACATTTTAATAATTACTAACCACCTAGTATTTAAAAAGTAAGTGCCAAATTTTAAGTTAAGTCTGATTAACATGCAGTAAAAGAATAATGGAAGAGTCAACATAATCCATTCACCATACGAAGTAATGAAATAACCAACAATAATAATAATAATCCGGAGGAAAACTCCTCACAACAATCCCAACAAATGGAAATAATACTACAAGTCTGAATCCTGAATAATTACATGCCAAAAGTTTGAATACTGAAATAAATGAAATATCTCTAAAAGAAATGGGCGACATGCCCTACAACTGATAACTGATGAATATCGAGTCAAGATATATGAAGCGTCTACAAGCAAAGTCCTGTAACTTCCACATACAGCTACAGCTCGTCACCTGAATGATAATCCTATGCATGGTGTCCTTGTGGCTGGGCACCTAAAATAGTTTTTACAAAAATAGATTTGAAAGCAAATGGGTCAGAGCCCGAAAGTGGAAAACATTTTGAAAACAGCAACTGTTTTAATAACATTAAAATATTAAATGCAAAATACATGTTAGGACGTGCACTCACATGAAATTCTCACCTCTCGACTACATGTGCACTCCTAACGTACATTACCCATCTAAAAGACACATATATCTAACCAAAACGTAATAAGTTCTACCTCTTACTACTCGATTCCCATATTACATTCTAACGTTACCAAATAAATAGAGGGCTTTACTTAAACTCAGATTCTCAATATGTAATACATTTCACTACTGGTTAACCCGTTATGTTTTCTCAAAACAATTCCATAATTTTATTCACAATATTAATATGAAAGTTCCCATTAATTAAGTGTATATTATCCACATCATAAATATACACTACAAGCACCCCGAGACTAAGCTGCGGTGCACACATACTCTGCTATCCATCCCGGTATATCACGTACATAAGGATCACATATTTCGAATCTCTCAGGAATAGTTCACAGATAACAACATCACAAATAATGGAGGCGAACACAGTCACATCACATGGGTCACGCACATACCTGCGCTCCCACGATCAGCAGACTTATTAACATCCCAATAAGTCCTTCTCTGACCTATGTTCATCGAGGTAACCAGTCTAAATCCGAGCAATATAAGGATTAGAGGGCCCTAAGCGAACGCAAACCTCCCGTGATAGCAAGTATGGTAGGTATGTCATACACATAAAATCAATACATATACTAAGTATGCACACGTCTTAGTAATCACCATAATATATTGGTACATATCTCTTCTCGTACTGACATATAATACTACACCATTTATATGTTCCCGGTTAATATAATTAATTAGGCCGTCAATAGCTCACATCGTAATAGACACTCACGTCCGACTTCATATTTTCCCTTAGGTTCAAACTACACTTCTAGGTTTGACTCCTCATTATATCCCAAACATCCCAAATATATCAATTACTCATCAAGGAAAGGCTATCTCTACCTATACACAAGGTTACGGGGCACTCGGGATCAAAACAGGCTAAAAAGCCTAAACTGTCAACTCGTTCGAAGTCTCGTTCGAACGAGACTTCGTTCGAACGAACTGAGTCTTCTAACGAGATCTCGTTCGAACGAAGTGGGCTTTCTAACGAGATCTCGTTCGAACGATCTCATCGAACGAACTTCACCCTCGTTAGAAGTCAATGGTCAACTCGTTAGAAGCTCGTTCGAACGAGGTCGTTCGAACGACCTGGGCAGGTCTTCTAACGAGCTACCAGATTCGAGCCCAGATTTCTTATTTTCGTTTTTCCCATCTCTCTACACCTCAAATCTCATCCAAACATCAATCTATCAATTGTTTAAGGTTCCTAATCGTCCCTAAACATCCTTAGGTCACATATTAACATGTTTAGGGGTGTTAATTCATCCTAACATCATTCAAATATCAAATCTCTACATATTTTCCCCAATTTCAAACACATGAACCCTAGAATTTATGAATCATCAAAGAACTGAATTAAATCCGTTTTTGGTTTCACACTAATTGTAATATCATCAGAATAATCATCAACTACCAATCTACATGCAATTTCCTCATCAAGAACGTAATTTCTATTTCCAAATTTAATGGGTTTTCATTAACTCCCAAGAACAAATCAAATTTTTATCAATTCCTACACATGGAAGAAACATTCTCTATAAAAACGAAATTAAATCACTTGCCTTAGTGGTAACTCTGGATTTGATGACGAATTTGATGAATGGATCTCTCTCCTCTGCAAATTTCTCCTCTCCTCTCTTTCTACAAGCTTTCTTCTCCAAAGTTAATGGTGGCTAGGGTTTGTGCTTTAGAAATTCTTAGGAACAACTTTCAATAACCTCCGTAGCCTATTTGGGTATTAGTGGGCTTAGTGGGTTAATGCCTAATCAGTTATTAATTCCCAATTTTCGTAGCTTTTAATTCCTCAAAATTCAAAATTTCCAAACTACCCTTATACGTTGCCGGTATGGCCTAAAAATGCCCCGGGACCCAAACCAAACCCCCGGCTAGTGTTTTCTGACTATTTCGACCCTTCCGGACGCGTCGGCGCACTCAAAAAGACCATACGGATAATAGAAATAAAATTCACTTTTTAATTATCATAATTATATACCATGACGCGACTGTCACACGCGTCTCAGCAAAATTTCCAAATTGCCGTATTTCAATCTCACGGCAAATTTCATAATTCAAAGTTCATATATAATCATATATGCACATATAATCAAATACCAACTCGCATCTCGCTAGTATTTTAACCCGGATTAATTTTCAATTAATACGCATTTAATTTAATTAATCCCATAAAATAAATATCACAAAAATACGGGGTATTACATACTTCCCCCCTAATAACTGAATTTCGTCCCGAAATTCGGAACTAGAAAGTACCTGGTAAGAACAACTCTGGATAACGTTCGCGCATCTCATCCTCGCGCTCCCATGTGGACTCCTCGACATTATGATGTCGCCACTGAACACGCACTAACGGAACGATCTTTGACCTCAGTTTCCGCTCACTTCGGTCCAAAATAGCAATCGGCCCCTCCTCGTAGGAGCTATCCGGCTGGAGATCGATGTCCTCCAAAGCAATATGAGAATGAGCCAAATTGTCTCTAAGATATTTCCTTAACGAGGAAACATGAAATACATCGTGAATCCGATGTAAATGCTCCGGTAATCCAAGCCTATACGCAACCGGTCCAATCCGCTCAATAATAGGAAATGGTCCCACATATCTCGGTGCCAACTTCCCTTTCTTCCCGAAACGCATAATCCCCTTCATAGGAGATACTCTGAGCAAAACCTGGTCCCCCACTTGGAACTCTCTGAAGAACCTCTTCGCATCAGCATAGCTCTTCTGTCGATCCTGAGCTACCCGAATGCGACTCCGAATCAATTCTATCCTCGCCGAAGTATCCTGAATCACTTCCGGCCCAAGTAGTTTGTTGTCCCCCACCTCCAACCAACATGCTGGGGAACGACAAGGTCTACCGTACAACGCCTCAAATGGAGCCATGCCAATGGTGAACTGGTAGGAGTTGTTGAAAGCAAACTCCACCAGTGGAAGATACTGCTCCCATCCACCCCCAAAATCAATGATACTCATACGTAGCATGTCCTCCAACATCTGGTTTGTACGCTCGGTTTGCCCATCGGTCTGTGGGTGATACGCCGTACTCAACCGCAATTCCGTGCCCATGGCCTCCTGAAAACTCTCCCAAAACCGTGAAACAAATATCTTGTCTCGGTCAGACACGATATTTAAGGGCACACCGTGAAGTCTCACTATCTCCGCAATAAAGAGTTGGGCATACTGTCCCGCAGTGTAGTCTGTCCTTACGGGTAGAAAATGAGCGACTTTGGTCAACCTGTCCACAATTACCCAAATGGAGTCGTGACCTCTCTGTGACGTAGGCAATCCCGTGATAAAGTCCATGGATATGCTCTCCCACATCCACATCGGGACCTCCAACGGCTGTAGCAGTCCTGCCGGTTTCTGATGATCCACTTTTACTAGCTGACAAGTGGCGCATTTAGAAACAAACTCGGCAATATCTCTCTTCATCCCGCTCCACCAATACTGTCGTCTCATGTCTTGGTACATTTTGTCCCCACCGGGATGTACCGCGAATCGTGAGCCGTGCGACTCTGCCATCACCTCGTGCCGCAATTCTTCCCCCTCCGGAACTACCAATCTCCTATTGAAGCGTAATCCTCCGTCTGAGCTAACGGTATAGGATTCGACTCCCTCTGCTAGTAATCGAACTATCAGCTCCTGACAGAACGAGTCATCTGCTTGTGCCTTTACCACTCTCGTGACAATCTGCGGCGTAACAGTCATTACCGACATGAATGCTCGGGCCACTGCATCCTGGTGTCCCAATTCTTTCCACTTGGCCTTTCACACCTCTGCCACTTCATCTGCTGGCCTACGGCTCAACGCGTCTGCTACCACGTTAGCCTTCCCCGGTTGATACTGGATATCAAACTGGTAGTCCTTCACAAACTTAAGCCACCTTCGCTGCCGCATATTCAACTCTTTCTGCGTGAATAGGTACTGTAGGGATTTGTGGTCTGTGAACAACCGAAACTTCTCTCCCAAAAGATAATGTCTCCATATCCGAAGGGCAAATACAACTGCCGCCAACTCCAAGTCATGAGTGGGGTAATTCTTCTCGTGAGGCTTTAGCTTACGGGAAGCATAAGCTATTGCCTGACTCTCCTGCTGTAATACTCCTCCTAGTCCTTGCAAGACGCATCGGTGTATACTAGATACTCAACTCCTGGTCTCGGCAATGCTAACACAGGTGCTGATGTCAACTTATCCTTCAACTCATTAAATGCCAACTGACAGGCATCACTCCAGATGAATGGCACACCCTTACGAGTCAGATGTGTCAAAGGACCTGCAATCTTCGAGAATCCCCGAATGAACCTCCTGTAGTATCCTGCTAGGCCCAAGAAACTACGAATCTCTGTCGGTGTCGTGGGCTGTCCCCACTCCCTCACCGCGGATACCTTCCCCGGATCAACAGATATTCCCCGGTCGGAAATAATATGTCCCAAAAACTGGACCTCCTTCATCCAAAACCCGCATTTCTCATACTTTGCATACAACTCGTTCTGACGTAGTGTCTGCAAAACTTGCCTCAAATGCTCGGCGTGCTCCTCCTCTGTCTGAGAGTAAACCAGAATATCATCAATGAAGACAATGACAAACTGATCTAGGAAATCCCTGAACACTCTATTCATCAAGTCCATAAACACTGCTGGAGCGTTGGTCAAACCAAAAGGCATAACCCGAAACTCGTAAGAACCATATCTCGACAAGAACGCAGTTTTCGAGACATCCTCCTCCCTGATACGCAACTGATGGTATCCCGATCTCAAATCAATCTTCGAGAAGAAAGAAGCTCCTCTCAACTGGTCGAATAAGTCATCGATTCGAGGCAACGGATACTTATTCCGTATCGTGACCTTATTCAACTCTCGGTAGTCCACACACAATCTCAGTGAACCATCTCTCTTCTTCACGAACAACACAGGGGCACCCCACGGTGAAGTACTCCTCCGAATAAACCCCTGACCCAACAACTGCTCAATCTGATCCCGTAACTCCCTCATCTCAGCTGGAGCCATACGGTACGATGCGCGTGCTATAGGTCTCGTACCTGGTAATAAGTCTATAACAAAGTCTATCTCTCGACTGGGGGGTAGGCCTGGTATCTCCTGAAACACATCAGAATACTCCCTGACAACTGGGATCGAATCTAAAGGGATCACAACCTCCTTAGAGGTATCCTCCTCTATGTAATACAAATGAGCGGTCGAGCCTCCCTCTGGGCGAGGCATCGCCACTACAAACATCTCTTGCCCCGGAATGGCAAAAACAATGCTCCCACCGAAGCAATCAATCATGGCTCTATAATCAGCGAGCCAGTCCATACCGATAATCACATCGTGAACATGCATATCTAATACCAACATATCTGCAGGTAATACCAGACTACCAATCTCTACCCCCACTCCACGGCATATAAAGAAAATAAGTGACCCACTCCCCAATGGTGAGTCTACACACGTCACTGTGCTCTCTGCCGTCGCTAACAACCCTAAGGCTTTCGCAAAATGTGTAGCTATAAAGCAATGTGTTGCCCCCGTATCAAACAAAACCCGACCCATAGTACATGGATAGGAAACGTACCCTCAATAGCGGGTGGTGCCTGCGGAGCTGCTGCATGGTGGACGTTATAGACACGTCCATACTGTAACTGTCCCTGCTGCACAGGAACTGCTGGAATGGCTGGAAGAGCTGGCACCTGGGCTGGAGCTGGGAGGGCTGGTGGCAAAAGTGGCCTCTGTGGCTCATGTCGAGCACCCTGCTGCTGCTGCGGGGCCCTGCCCCTATCAGGACAGTCCTGGCGTTTATGGCCAGTCTTGCCACAAACAAAACACTTCCCCGGGAAGTTCCCCCCTCTCTGTCCCTGCTGCCCCCGGCCCTAGTGGCCGTTACCATTCCTCCACTGGCCCTGTTGAAACTGCTGTTGACCATTCTGACCCTGCTGGTGCTGATGGCCGTTCTGACCCTGATGGCCCTGCCGGAAACCTCCCTGTCCGTGCCTGAAATTTCCTGACCCGAACCTCTTGTGATCCCCCTGCTGGGTACCCTGATCACCCTGCCTCTGCCCCTGAACAGATTGTGCCCCACTGACACCATTTCCTCCAGTACTGCCCTGATGGCTAGACTCTCCCGATCGTTTGCCCTCAGCCATGTGAAAGCGGTGATCCTGGCAATGGAGCAATGCAGCGTTAACCACATCAGAATAAGTGGCTAACGAGAGGTTCCCTAACAAGTGCTGACGAATCCTCCATGTCAACCCGTCTGTAAATTTCTGTATCTTTTTCTCCTCTGTTGGTATTTCATCCGGAACAATATTCAACAGATCAGTAAATTCGACCTCATACTCGGCCACAGTCTTACCCTCTTGCTTGAGGCTCATCAACTTTCTTCTCATTTCCGTGTGAACAGCCGACGGAAAGTACTTGCGGTCAAACCGCACCCAGAATTCCTGAATAGTGAGAGTATCTCTCTCCTCTACGGTGGTAATAGACTCCCACCATTGCAGTGCTGACCCCACTAGCTTAAAAGTAGCTAGTATCTGCTTCTGGACATTTGTGCACTCATACATCCTCAAGTGCCGCTGTATATCCTTCCTCCACTGACTCGAAACTACCACATCGGAGCTACCTGCGAACTCCGGAGGGTGTGCTTTCTGAAAAGCATCACGTACACGTTCCCAAGCAGACGGGAATGCATGAGCCTGAACTGGCGCGGCTATCGGCGCCTGAGGTGGTGCCTGCTGAACTACAGCTAGTGCGGCATTTACCGCCTGAGCCACAATGGCTGCAACCTCGGCGGCATTCATCGTGCCCTGAGCTGGTGCGGGCTGTGGTTCTGGCGTCGCATCCCTGGGAACCCTTCGTGCACGTCGTGGAGGCATCTGAAATAAGAATGAAGTTTATAAGTTCGCAGTTATAAACTTAAAATAGCTGAAGAACGTAGCATACACACAAGAATACAACAGTCCTAAAATATAGGGCTCTACATCAAAGAAAGCTCAGCGGAAACAAAATAAGCCGTTCAGATACTAAAGGACACTAGAACCTGATACTCTGATACCACCTGTGACACCCCGACTAATTAAATACCGGGTAGCTACTCCTTTATTAAATTAATTCAAAATGCCAAGTTGGTTCAGTTAATAGCATCACTGTCGAAAACATTTTAATAATTACTAACCACCTAGTATTTAAAAAGTAAGTGCCATATTTTAAGTTAAGTCTGATTAACATGCAGTAAAAGAATAATGGAAGAGTCAACATAATCCATTCACCATACGAAGTAATGAAATAACCAACAATAATAATAATAATCCGGAGGAAAACTCCTCACAACAATCCCAACAAATGGAAATAATACTACAAGTCTGAATCCTGAATAATTACATGCCAAAAGTTTGAATACTGAAATAAATGAAATATCTCTAAAAGAAATGGGCGACATGCCCTACAACTGATAACTGATGAATATCGAGTCAAGATATATGAAGCGTCTACAAGCAAAGTCCTGTAACTTCCACATACAGCTACAGCTCGTCACCTGAATGATAATCCTATGCATGGTGTCCTTGTGGCTGGGCACCTAAAATGGTTTTTACAAAAATAGATTTGAAAGCAAATGGGTCAGAGCCCGAAAGTGGAAAACATTTTGAAAACAGCAAGTGTTTTAATAACATTAAAATATTAAATGCAAAATACATGTTAGGACGTGCACTTACATGAAATTCTCACCTCTCGACTACATGTGCACTCCTAACGTACATTACCCATCTAAAAGACACATATATCTAACCAAAACGTAATAAGTTCTACCTCTTACTACTCGATTCCCATATTACATTCTAACGTTACCAAATAAATAGAGGGCTTTACTTAAACTCAGATTCTCAATATGTAATACATTTCACTACTGGTTAACCCGTTATGTTTTCTCAAAACAATACCATAATTTTATTCACAATATTAATATGAAAGTTCCCATTAATTAAGTGTATATTATCCACATCATAAATATGCAATACAAGCATCCCGAGACTAAGCTGCGGTACATACTCTGCTATCCATCCCGGTATATCACGTACATAAGGATCACATATTTCGAATCTCTGAGGAATAGTTCACAGATAACAACATCACAAATAATGGAGGCGAACACAGTCACATCACATGGGTCACGCACATACCTGCGCTCCCACGATCAGCAGACTTATTAACATCCCAATAAGTCCTTCTCTGACCTATGTTCATCGAGGTAACCAGTCTAAATCCGGGCAACATAAGGATTAGAGGGCCCTAAGCGAACGCAAACCTCCTGTGATAGCAAGTATGGTAGGTATGTCATACACATAAAATCAATACATATACTAAGTATGCACACGTCTTAGTAATCACCATAATATATTGGTACATATCTCTTCTCGTACTGACATATAATACTACACCATTTATATGTTCCCGGTTAATATAATTAATTAGGCCGTCAATAGCTCACATCGTAATAGACACTCACGTCCGACTTCATATTTTCCCTTAGGTTCAAACTACACTTCTAGGTTTGACTCCTCATTATATCCCAAACATCCCAAATATATCAATTACTCATCAAGGAAAGGCTATCTCTACCTATACACAAGGTTACGGGGCACTCGGGATCAAAACAGGCTAAAAAGCCTAAACTGTCAACTCGTTCGAAGTCTCGTTCGAACGAGACTTCGTTCGAACGAACTGAGTCTTCTAACGAGATCTCGTTCGAACGAAGTGGGCTTTCTAACGAGATCTCGTTCGAACGATCTCATCGAACGAACTTCACCCTCGTTAGAAGTCAATGGTCAACTCGTTAGAAGCTCGTTCGAACGAGGTCGTTCGAACGACCTGGGCAGGTCTTCTAACGAGCTACCAGATTCGAGCCCAGATTTCTTATTTTCGTTTTTCCCATCTCTCTACACCTCAAATCTCATCCAAACATCAATCTATCAATTGTTTAAGGTTCCTAATCGTCCCTAAACATCTTAGGTCACATATTAACATGTTTGGGGGTGTTAATTCATCCTAACATCATTCAAATATCAAATCTCTACATATTTTCCCCAATTTCAAACACATGAACCCTAGAATTTATGAATCATCAAAGAACTGAATTAAATCCGTTTTTGGTTTCACACTAATTGTAATATCATCAGAATAATCATCAACTACCAATCTACATGCAATTTCCTCATCAAGAATGTAATTTCTATTTCCAAATTTAATGGGTTTTCATTAACTCCCAAGAACAAATCAGATTTTTATCAATTCCTACACATGGAAGAAACATTCTCTATAAAAACGAAATTAAATCACTTGCCTTAATGGTAACTCTGGATTTGATGACGAATTTGATGAATGGATCTCTCTCCTCTGCAGATTTCTCCTCTCCTCTCTTTCTACAAGCTTTCTTCTCCAAAGTTAATGGTGGCTAGGGTTTGTGCTTTAGAAATTCTTAGGAACAACTTTCAATAACCTCCGTAGCCTATTTGGGTATTAGTGGGCTTAGTGGGTTAATGCCTAATCAGATATTAATTCCCAATTTTCGTAGCTTTTAATTCCTCAAAATTCAAAATTACCAAACTACCCTTATACGTTGCCGGTATGGCCTAAAAATGCCCCGGGACCCAAACCAAACCCCCGGCTAGTGTTTTCTGACTATTTTGACCCTTCCGGACGCGTCGGCGCACTCAAAACGACCATACGGATAATAGAAATAAAATTCACTTTTTAATTATCATAATTATATACCATGACGCGACTGTCACACGCGTCTCAGCAAAATTTCCAAATTGCCGTATTTCAATCTCACGACAAATTTCATAATTCAAAGTTCATATATAATCATATATGCACATATAATCAAATACCAACTCGCATCTCGCTAGTATTTTAACTCGGATTAATTTCCAATTAATACGCATTTAATTTAATTAATCCCATAAAATAAATATAAGAAAAATACGGGGTATTACATAAGGATCCTCTGCATCGTATTCACCTGAGACGTGTGTGTCTGTTGGAAGAAGCGGGATCCATGTCTTGAGGTGTAGCTCGACTGCTCACAACGTTTAAAATTTGTTGCCTAATATATGGACACTAAGGATATATTTGGGCAGTAGACTAAAATCATGCATTTTGTAATAGTTTTAGTTATGGATTTATTATTTATTTAATAAAATCATTTTTTTGTTTTAAAGAGAATTATGTACGGGCATAATGTTCGCATTATTTTATATATTGCAGGTATATTTTATTAGCATAACAGGTGATCTGGCGTATAGTGTAGAGTATGACGTACACATGGAAGCTCAAACCACTAGTTACTGTGAAATACAAGTCTCTTGTTCAGTCTTACACGAAACTGGACACACCCTCGGTAGGGATGTAGCACATTATTTTAATAGGTCTTGATTATGGGAAACGATATAGTTATAACTTATTGTGTTAACGTGTATTGAGGTTGACCGCCTTGAGGTCATTGTCTTTGTCATGATTTTGAAAAGACAATGTATACCTCATGATTATTAGGTTCACTTAAACTTCAAATCTTGATATACTTGATGGACACGTGCACTAGTTAGTCATTGCTTTTATTATCTGGGTGAGATTTATTATTGGATCCATAAGCTTGATAATTGAGTGGTGGTGATTAGCATATGGTGAAAATCATTTACGGAGGGAATTCAAATTTCGGTGTAGAGATTGATGATACCCCTTGAGGGGCTTGTAACTTTTGTATGTTTCAAACACTGCAGGTGGATTGTGTTAATCTGACACTACAAATAAGTTACTCTAGAGCGCTCAAGGTGTTAAAAAGAAGTTCATTAAAATAATCTGTCACTAATTTATTATATAAACGAGTATGTGTAACCATAACGTGGGGAGATATTAAGCAATTAATATTGAGCTAAAAATATAATTTTGAGTTAAGAAGTGCAGTTACAATTATAATTATTTAGTGGAAGCAATTGTAATTAATGGCCTAGGATTAGGATTAGGATTAGGATTAGGATTAGGAAGCGGGTTGGATCATGTATTCCTAGGCCTATTAAGAGCCATGTCCTTATCTCCGAAAGCTCTCTTGTTAATAACTCTTTAAACCCTGGAAATTTCGGAATTATTTAGAGCACATGGGAGCAAAAGATGATCACGAAGGTCGATCACACCTTTTGTTCGTGATTGGGCATATAAGGAATGTGGTAGAAGATTGTGGGGGTTACATCAAGCCCGTGTTCTCGATTCATTAACTCTTGTTCGTGCTGAGACGAGATCAAATTAGAGAGATCTAGATCTGGAAGGTAAACACTAATCCTGGCTTGTAGGGATTTACCTATTTTGTTTTTTGTAGTTCAATGTGTGCGCGGAATCAACAAATCCAAGGGTCCCTCACCAATAGAACCTCCTGCCATTTTAAATACACATCACGTGTCGTAATCGAGCTGCATTGCACGTACACCTAACCATTTGGCTGGGGAGCCCCGATTTGGCGAACTAGCATGGCATGGCATGCCCGGTGGCGGTGAACGGGATAGTTGTAAAATAATGGAGTTGACCAAACTGCTCGATTTTCAATAATGAAACGGGCCCACGTCACCTCCTTTATAACTGTGTGCTGACTCTCATCCCATGGTTGCCATCTAATGAAAAGCATTGTCCTCATCTTGAACTGGCTGCGGGCCATACGAAGGTTGTTTTGGAGACAACACTTGCCCTATCGTGGCTCCTCAAAGGACCCATTGTTTGTCGTGCAAGTCAGGCTGGGCCACGCATGATGAATACGCCCACCCTCGGTGACATCCATGTCTCCTTCTCGTGGCATCCATTGGAATTATGATTTGTATATATAAATTTGAGAAAGTTTGAGTATAGAGAGAGATTGGAACGACAATGGATCTGTCGTGGGAGATCATTTACGGCAATTGGATTGTCGCATGTGTAATGGGTTCATTTTGCAATTTATGTATTTTGCCCATTCCAAATGCAAAATGGCCGGGAGATGTTCTAAAGTTGGCCTTATATCATATGAGAAATCACATCTCTATCCTCACACTTCACATTAATGACCTCAGTACATGAACGCTCTTAATCCATTCCTTAATAACAATGCACATGTTTATTATAAAAAATTACACCTATTAAATTGCAATAAAAAATAATGAAGGCTATATTTTTAATATGGACTCCATTACAATGAAGAAATGAAGTAAAATAAAGGCTCCAAGGGTCTGGCCTAGGCTAGCCCTAGTGGTTAAAGGCTATATTTTGTTGCTTGTGTATGCTTAGCTTTAAACTAGTGGCCCATCGAAGGAATATTATCAATGTCTTCATGTAATTTTTTGGGCCAAATAGGATATGAAACATAGGTGCGGGATGCGGATGCAACACGATGCGGGTGTGACTATTTGAAAAATCTCATAAAAATATGATTTGAGTCCGTTGAGCAATAAAAGTATTAGTATAAAATTTATTATAGTATTCGTTAATTTTTGTATGAACGTATATAAATTTTTGTTAAAACATCTACATCAATAATCTTCAACATAAAAAGAATGGAGCATTAGAAAAAAATGATTGTAAATGATAATAGCAATCCATGGAAGCACATGTATATATATATATCCAAATAATTCTTATTATTTAATTTCACCTGTTATAAGATGATGTAGATAATAATGTAGATACACTTTATTGTTTAAATTTGTTAATTGTTAGTATTAAGTGTCATAAAAGGGGTTTAGTCCTCTTTAAGAAATATTAGAGTAAGTGAAGGGTATCATTTTTTTAAATGATTTCCTAGTTAGAGTAGGATTACTACTAGTCTAAATAGGTAATGATGTAATAGATCTCATTATTCGTTGGCTTGTTAATACAAAATTCAAATTTGTGCTTGTGTGTTGGATCCAATTGGTGGTGTTTGCGTCAAATTGGTATCAGAGCGAGGTGAGCTCCTTTGTGGGTGGGTATGTGTCTCCCAATTGCATCTCCATCCATAACTCGTAAGAAGAGAATTCAAAATAATGATCCTAAGAATTGATTGGCAGCCCAAGAAGTTATGGCCCAAATTATGTGCCAACAAATCCTAATTTGTCAAAATGGGAGGGTTTTAACTTTTACATCAAAAAGCTATTGCTCAATTTATGAGCCAACAAACCCTAATTTTGTCAAAATTGAAGGGTTTTAACTTTTACTTCTCAGGGCATAACCACACTCTTTCAAAGCCCCAATCTTGAACCCTAGTTTCAATGTTTAAGAATCACCAAATAAATCAATCCTTCTGCTACTTAAACCATCCAAGCCCCTCAAAATGAAAAGACAGAATTCGTAGCCCTATGGTTACG
Organism: Sambucus nigra; assembly: GCA_949130495.1. Lineage (NCBI taxonomy): Eukaryota > Viridiplantae > Streptophyta > Magnoliopsida > Dipsacales > Adoxaceae > Sambucus > Sambucus nigra. Next base: position 241,928,087 of record OX422213.1, on the reverse strand, counting down.
ATAAAGAACAAAAAAAAATAAGAGAGAAGAAGAAATCGAATAAGGAGGAGGGTACAATAATTTACCTCCCTACAGAGTCGTCTTTGACGGGTCTTCCATTTCTTCGGAAACCTCCGGCGGTAGCCAATCAAGTCGGCAATGCCTACGGAGAGTTTTGTTGTGCCCCGACGCCCACTTTGTTTGGGCACCCTCCAATCAACCATGACCCAGATATAATCGAGTTGAAATGGTAATAATGGCAAGCACAGTATAGATGTAAACAAGAGAGACAATACCAAGATATGTGGTTCACCAACTTAGCTACATCCACAGAGAGGCCCGATGCCACTGTATCTGAAGAAATTACAAGTACAATAGAGAATATACAAGGATAAATCACATACCCTCTACTTTCCTACCTAAGTTTCGGATAACCATTGTACACCAACTCTCCACCCAAGTGAATCCAAGTTCTAAGCCAAGAACCCTCTCAATCTCTTGCTCTCAAGTGTTTCCCAATCCGGTGTATCCCGCTCCCATGTAACTCGGTAAGAAATCCCCCCCCCCCCCATCCACAGTACATATTGAGCACACTTACCATACACTCACACTCAATCTCTCACCCTTTTTCTATCTTTGAGCAATACCCATGGGTGAGGGAAAATCCCTTACCTCTCACTCAAAACTCTCACCTTGGGAAGAAGACTCCCTTTATCTCTAGCTTTGTGTTGCTATTGGTGTGGATAGAACCACGGCTGAAACCCTCCTTAAATAAGGAGTAAGAGTGAACAGTACTCCGTGCATGAACAGTAAACCGCGTATGAACTGTATCTCCCACGTATGAACACTACCTCATAAAATTCAAGCCAAACTCCACAAGTTTGACTTAGGATTTTGCTGCTATTTTACCTAGTAGGCCAAGCCGAAGAGAGAGAGGGATGAAGGAGAGAAGTCCATTAGTGGTTGGAGGCCCTAATTCGAAGGAGAGAGACCACAGTGGGCAGTCGCACCAGTTGATTTTTGTTTAAGATTCCAGCAAGCCCTAATTTGAAGAGGTGTTATAAAAGAGAAGTTTGGGGAGTTTCGGGTCAAATGGTTTTAATCTCGTCAAATCTCAAATATTTCTCTTATGAGTCATGGGTAATAACATTACGAGCAATCAAGGCTCGAGTCTAATAGTACTTGGTGTTGGGGATCAATATACGCGGAAAAAAACTGCCCAAAATCTTCGAATGATTATGCAATAGAAAGTACAATTGAAAAACTAGGTTTAAAGCTTAAACCTAGGGTTTCGAATGCAATACCTTTGCGCATCTTGTTGGTGATCCGAATAAGGAGAAAAGGTATTTGGAGATGATGAAAGGGCTACCTTCTTTTGGTCCTCTAAAAGCTTTGCTTGTGTTCACCGAACGGCTTAGATCTTCTAATATATGATCCTCTCAAAGCAGGGTGTGTTTGACACTTTTTTGAGATGAAAACCTTTGCTTTTGAGTGAGATATGGACCTCTCTCTTTAAGCCTCTTCACAAAAAATGGGAAGAATGTTTTCTTTCTCCCCCTCTAACCCTCAATAATGAGCATGAAACTTAAAATCTTAGCTTATACCAATATAAGTCATGTGCTTGGGCTAAACTGGGTTACTAGGGACTCTGGGCCTGCTACCTAAGCATATGGACTATATTAGGGACCAATGTTTTTAATTGCGCGCTATTGCAAACGCTGCCCCCCAAAAACGCAATATAGCGCACTTTTTTTTTGTGAGGTACCTGAATAGCGTGCGCTATTGGATGATGTGTGATGTGGAATTTTGAGCTATTTTGAGCTATTTTGCGCAATTGGAGCGCAATCCGAGTATTGAAAAAAAATACAAAGCGGTGACATTTTGTAAAAAAAGAAGCGGAAGAGTTGTTTCTATTACTAACCAAACCCTTAACCCCTAAAAAAAATTACGGTCTCTTAAAAAAAAACATTTTTCCTCCCACAAACCGATATCCAATACCTGTCGCCGGATCAAGTCGGAGCTGCGGTTTATTGCTAGAGGTTGCTTGCTGATGGTCGGAGGTGTCTTCTACTGAAATGAGCTTGCGATTTAGTTTGGAGGGTTTCTCTCTTTGCTGCCGGCTTTCATTTGTATGTTATGAAGCTATTTCAGCTTTAAAAATGTTACGACTCTGTTAACTTTGTTTGGGAGCTTTAAAATATTACAAGCTATTTTGTTTGTAACTTTTTAATAACTCTGTTAACTTTGTTTGTAACTTTGTTTATAACTCTATTAACTAAGCTTTAAAAATGTTACAAAGAATGTTATTTTTTAAATCTCAGCTTTACAAATGTTATTTTACTTGAAATTTTTTTCTAATTAAATCTCATTTTTAACAAATATGTTACTTTTTTTGCAAATTTCAGTTTAATATGTTATTTATTTTACAAATTTCAGTTGAAATGTTACGTATTTTACAAATTTCAATTTAAACTGTTAATTCCTTTTTATTTTTTAACAAATTTCAGTTTAAAATGTTACTTATTTTTTGTTTACAAATTTGAGTTTAAAATGCATCATTTTTCACAAATCCAATTTAAAATATTACAATTTTTTTTACAAATTTCAGTTAAAATGTTATTTAGTTTACAAATTTCAATATAAAATGTTACCTTTTAATAAAAATAAGTTTCAAATGTTACCTTTTAAAAAAAATTACTTTAAAATGTCACTTCCTTACAATTTTCATTTTAAAATGTTGTTTATTAATTAATTAATATATTTTATATGTTTTTCTAATTAAAAAAATGGAATGCAAGAATTGCTTGCCCGATGCGCGACGCGAATTCGGAGCCAAAACGCGACACCCCGCGCGACCGCGATTTAAAACATTGCTAGGGACTCATGACCAAATAATTAGATTGAATTCCAAATAAATACTCGAAAATTCCAAATTACAACCTCGTAATTTATTTTCTTTATTAATCATAATTAATTCCATTAAATAATTATGGTTGCACTCCTATTTAATTATTTCAAAATCACTTTGAATAATGAAGTCTTATTGGCAAAGTTGATATGGTACATAATGTGAATCCCTACATTAAGTTTTCAATACCTGTTTGGTCAAATCAGTTTGCTGCTAATTGATTTTAGTCAACATCTAATCAATTCTTTGATTTTCAGACTTAACTTATTTTGCTACTCCACTAGATTATAAAATAATCCACTAATCAGGTTCACTCGTGAAAACAAATAAGTCTGTCAAGGGGGTATTATAATCCAAGATCTTTCTTAGATGCGAATTCCGCCGAATTATGATCTCATACCTACTCATACTACCATTTGCAATTTGCGGGGATATATTGATCCAATATAAAATTGAATTGCACCCATAACAATCAAAGCATCAATCATGCAAGCATTTCAATACTCATAACCCTCGGGATTAAGAATCTATATACCTTTTGCAAATGGTGTGAGATTGACCAAGTCTAATCAAGGCAATCTTTAAACTTGAATCTCACGGGTGGTCTTGTTTAATACATTCCTGAATGTATGGGTCACAATCCTCTTTTGAACTATCAAACAAGTTCTCGAACCATCATATAGATTCCAGTAGCTTGAACTATACAAACTAGGATTGCACTCGCATCTATACCGATAGGATGTCAACTCCCTATCTAGGTTGTGAACTGTTCAATTGTACTAGAACCGGAATTTTGATATCTTGTGATCAAGTCGAACCCAACTCATTGTAATTCCTACTAAATAAAATTGACTGACATAACATGCGATATATATAAGGCAGAAATATAAGGCATTCTCACAAACATGATCCTCACTCCATTGAATTAAGCAATCCTTTTATTGAAAAATAAAATGTCATTACATGGTTTTAGAATAAAACCCCAACACTTGGGCTGAAACCTTCCACTAAGGCCCATGTATGATATGTTTTCCCATATAGCCACAACCCACAAAAGCTCCAAGTAATTCAAGTCAGCCTTTTAATTAATATTTTTCAGCTTGTTCATGCGGCCTACTCGTCTCCAATTTCGTCCTTTTGAGTTCGAGAACGTACTCTTTCAAAGGAGGCAGGAATGATATCGATAATAATGTAGATATGGTTTGTTATTTAGTTTTGTTAATTGTTAGTCCTAAATGTAAGGAAAATGATATGTACCCCAAACATTTCCCCCAAACATCCCCTAAAGTGCATTGAGTGTTTGTACATTTAGGTGGGGCCCACACAAGGTACACGCGCTTGATACACTTTGGGGGATATTTTGGTGGATGTTTTTGGGACTCGTAGCATTACTCTAAATGTAATAAAAGGGGCTTAGTGCTCTTTAGGAAATATTGGAGTAAGTGAAGAGTATCTTAATCGTTTAATGCTTTCCTAGTTAAGTAGGATTACTACTAGTATAAATAGGTAAATGATGTAATAGAGATCTCATTATTCTTTGGCTCGTTAATACAATTTTCAGATTTGTGCTTGTGTTTTTTCTCAATTGGTGGTGTTTGCATCATAATATCTAAAAGCCTAAAGATGTTGAAGTAGGTTTGCAACAACACTATCATTTTGAGCTTCAAGATCCACATAAACGATGGTCAAAATACAATAATTTTATACAAAAATCTTACCAAAATAAAGTATGTATCTTCATCCTGACTTATAGATATGTTGGTTAAAAAATATCCGAAATCTGTCTTGATTTAGGATTCTCCACAGAAAATCAGGATTCTTTAAGAATTCTACAAGAATCTGCAATTAAGTTTAATTAAAAAGCTGGAGACGCAGTGGGTGCGAATCTTGTGCTGTTCATTTTGAGGAATCCAAGCTTCATAGCAAATTATGTATGTAGTTTTATAAGGTCAAATATTACTATGGGTATATTATGACCTAGGGAAGGGTACACAAATTGTGAATTGGGCAGACGAACTCTCCAATTTGCAAGTTTTAGGAATCAATGAAAATTTGCACAAATCCGTGATATTGACCTGTAAAAAAGCTGCATTTTTTATTTGGTCAACAGATACAATTTAATTAGATAGCAAAATTGTAATTGTTAGCGATTCTACTGTGATCCTTGCGCCCAAACTTGAGTTTCAAGTTAGTTTGGGCAGCCTGTGGTCAAGCTTTAATCTCAGGTTACTTTAAGCAGCAAACTCATCGCGCATTACATCTACTTGTAGGCGTAAATCATGTACTGAAGGAGTTTTGAACTCATGTCAAATCCTTTCACACTCGATATACCTAACATTTTACTTGTTTTTACTCTACGATCTGGTATCATAATTTATAGCCTCATTTTGTGTTTTATGCAATGACAATGCGATATATTGTACTGAGTTTTCTTGCCTTTTGTTATATTTTACTAAATTTATTAGTTTTCGATCTGTTTCAACATCATAGAGAGGGTGGTTGAAGTAACATTGAAGTAGTGTGCTGGAAATGGCCCCCTAAATGGTTTGTCGACCCTTTGTTGTTTTCCAATATACTAGATTGAGAGGAAATGCTTATCATTATCATGGTTCAAGACATCCCAGCCTGATGTAGTCAACCCCACGACATGAAGGGATATTATTCATTAGGTCGAGATTACCATCCCAATGCTTGTCACAGCATATAACAATGATGTATATGATAATTGGATGCAAATTTGGGGGTGGCATTTGTGTTTTTGAATCATCTTTCTTTTGACATGGCACGAAAGGAAACGTGAAGACACGAACACGATAATCTTTGTTTCATTTGACACGAACATGATTCATTTTAGCATGACACAACAAACACGATTAATAATTTTTTTTGGCTATTTTGAGTTTAACCCTAACTTTTATGACCGGTGTTGAGTTACCCCTCTGATTACAAAATAATTTGTAGTACCCCCAATTCGGAGTTTTAGCGATACATTGCAATAGGTTTTTGCATCACTATTGCAAATTATTGTAAAATCAGGGGTGTAACTCAAAACCGGTCATAAAAGTGGGCGTTACTCAATTTAGCCCATAGTTTTTTTTACATGCCATTTAGACACAACATGACATGAGCAACATGAACACAAAACTATACGACACATCATCACATAAATATATATACACATATTTTACTAAACTAGCAATTGTGCATAACTTAAAAGGTACAAACACAACATGAAAGGACATGACATCGTGCCAATTTTGTCAAAATTTTGGCATCAAACGACATCTCGTATCACTGTCATGCCAATTTCTCGTTGTTTCCAAAGTTGTCACCCCAATATGCAACTCGAAAGATCCATTACCTAGTGTTCATCATGCCAACTTGAGAGAACATGTTCTGGAAAAGTGAAAGGAAACTAGGATGTTGACAGATTTGGCAATTCAATGTTCATATGTTTCTCGTTCTCTCTCTCTCTCTCTCTCTCTCTCTCTCTATCTATCTATCTATCTATCTATTTATAGAAGCTCTACCGCATGCTAGATACTTGGTGCTTCAGGATGGTGTAGAGGCAGAGTTCTGGGCTGTTCTTGATCTATGAGATTTTCTCTTGTTCGTTTTTGTGTCATACACGATTTGAAATGCTTAAAATTTGCATCGGTGACTCATCATAAATTTACCCAGGCATCAAACAATGGGATCACCAGCTTGCCAGAAGATCTTGCAAATTGTTCAAAGTTGACAAAATTCGATGTAGAGGTATCAGAAACTGCTCATATTAGTAATACTTGATGATATATTCAGTTCGTCTTCCTAGCTTAAAGGGACCCTAATGAACAAATGTGGTTCTCACACGTGTCATATAACTTGTATCTATGTCAGGGTAACAAATTGATAGTTCTATCCGAGAATATAATTGCATCATGGACTATGCTTACAGAACTCAATGCGGGTAAATATGGACATTATTATTTTTGAACATATTATTTACGCCAATGACGTAACAATTTTGGGGCACTTTCATAATATTGTAATAATTCTGCAGCAAAGAACTCTTTGAATGGCATTCCAGAGAATATTGGAGTCCTTTCACGTTTGATTCGCCTTGACCTTCATCAGAATCGTGAGTGGATCAAGTATCCTTATGGTTAAGAAATATATGATTGTAATGATTTCATTTCATTTATGTGCCTTCCTAATATATCATCTATTTATGTCAATTCTGCAGGAATTTCATCAATCCCATCATCAATAGTGGGTTGCTCTTCTCTCGTGGAGTTTTACATGGGGTTATTTCTTTTTTCATTGTTGCAAGGCATTATTAGCTAGTTATAGAGGTTTCCGAAGTACGTAGTATTTAATTATACTTATCCAGGATATTCAGCTTGCGCTTTTTTCTTTAATTTACAGGAACAACGCCCTTTCTTTATTACCATCAGAGATAGGAGCACTTAATCAGTTAGGGACCTTTGATCTTCACTCAAACCAGGTGTCTAGAAGATCTTTTTGCTTGATTTTGCTAATATTTGCGACCTTTTTCTAAAATTTTTAAAAGGATTTTCTACGTTTTTTTTGCAGAAAACGTGTTTGGTACGAGTGACATGTTATATCAGATTACTAATTTTTTTAATATCTTATTTTATTTTTATGGTGAACCAATTTCTTTACTTTCAAAATAGAACTTCATCTGAAATCTCACAAAATGTGGAGATCGCTGCTGATTATTTAATTATACATGCAGTTAAAGGAGTATCCAGTGGAAGCATGCAAATTGCGTCTTTCGGTTTTAGATTTGTCAAATAATTCATTGTCTGGATTACCTGTTGAGATTGGTAAGGTTAGCATTTTATTCTTAGGGTAGTTTTAGATTTGGTTTTGTTGTAGACTGTAGTATATGAAGCGTATACTCATGGAGACACTTAGTCCGATATAACAACCCTTCTTTGATATATTTCATTAGAATTTTTTGTGTTCAAGACCACGGTATTCCAAAACACTTTTTTTTCTTGTTCTGCACACTTTAGAGTAGTTATAGGGGTACAAGAATTTAAATTGAATTGCTCCATCTTTGGGAAATTTATGCTCATACTATACTAATTATGCCCATTGCCAATCCACCGTGTTGCACACCCTTTATGATGTTTTGCTTTTTTTTCTCGATATTCTTTTCCTGGGTATTGTCATAATGGTCTAATATGTGGTCAAAATGTCATTACTCAGGCTTGATGACAACTTTGCGGAAGCTCCTGCTCAATGGGAATCCATTACGGACTCTGAGAAGGTTTGAATCAGTAGATAGGCTATTTGCTTTAGTTGAGACCATTTTTTTTGTTCAAGAGTTTGTCTAACGAACTTTTATTCTTGCTCAGCTCTCTGGTATCTGGACCTACACCTGCTTTATTGAAGTATCTTCGTAGTAGACTCCCAGCTAAGGAAGGTATCTTGCTCTTAGTACTTGATTTGCCTCCATTACTGTTTCCTTTTTAACCTTAATCTAAGCCAATGGAGTTTCTGTAGTTTTTTTTTTTTCTTTTCTTAATTGGATTTCTGTTGTAAACTTTCCGTAATTTCAAGATGAGGCTCATGAGCCATACTGATTTTATATAATTAACATTTCTTGTCTATTTTGATTGTCTTAATTAATACACATTAAATTTTTCATGAAGAGTGTGGAACCACTTCTGCAACAAAAGAGGACACAATTGCCATGGCAGCTCGCTTGTCTCTTACTTCAAAGGTATTCTCTCTCTCTCTCTCTCTCTCTCTCTCTCTCTCTCTCTCCCCCTTATCTATGGGGGCCGGGTTGGGATGGGGGAGCCCAGAAAATCTGTCTCTATGCTTCCCTGTGATAGTCAACCGTAAATCGTGGGAAACGTTGCCAGTAGAAATGATATCGCTTTTTTTTTAAAGCAAGATTGTCACTGAAAAAAGGCATCGAATGCAAAGGGGTGCTGACCATGTACACCAAGAAGTATACAAGCAGCAATTTCCTGTATCGTTGCCCCCAATACGTCTTGAGGGTTCGACATTTCCTCATCAAAAGCTCTTTCATTTCTCAAATGTCATATGCTCCAAAAAATGCACAATGACATTAAATCCAATAAACATTATAATTCTCCTTTTATATAAACACCAACACAGTCCAGCATAACCCAGCTAATCTCAAACTCCACAACTCCCAAGACATCTCATAATGAAGAAGAAAATCTCATCATTTCTTTTACCCGAAAGATTAAATAATAACATTTAACCTAAAAGGGTGGTACCTTTTCAGTTAACTGAAAGGAATGTGATTTATTTTTCAGTCACGTTAATTTCTCAGTCACGTTTCATTTTGTTCCTTTCCACAAGGGTCTGTTCTCCTCTCTCCAATAATAGGAGTAAGTCAACCCAAATGAGACTGTAACAAGTCCAATTCCGAAGTTCCATAATGGACCACCATCTAGGAATGAAATGACACCACCCATTATCACATTCTTTATCCCTGACAATGTTGGAAAGAAATGGGAAATTACTTTTCAGCTCCATCTTCTCACACCAGAAATGATTTCAAAGTCTTACCCGGTTCAATTATCCAACAAGAAAATGAACGTGACTGAAAAACGAATCATACCCCTTTCTAATTCATTTCCACATGACACACCCACATCCTTAGGAGCCCACCTATCATTTCCTTCACCATATTTCCAACCACAATATTCCTTTATAAAACATCTTTGTACCCCATATATCTGTACAACCACTTTTCAAACAAGGTATAATTACAATTTATCAAGTTTTTGAAGTCGAGACTTCCAACCATAATCAAAGAGCATAGTGTCGCCCACTTAACAAGATAGCTTTTGCACTCCAGCTCCATTCCAAAGAAAGTCTCGTTCCAGTTCTCCAACTTTCTTGCAACTGAAGCATGAATGATAAATAATGACAAAGTAGGTAGGGAAATTGGATGAAGTGCTACTCTAAAACAATCACATTTAGAAAGATATTGCCCTCAAGGACATTAAAATGATGTTCTTTGTTTTAGGCTTACTCATAGTTGTCGAATGTGAATCGAATCGTAAATCGGAAACCCTATGAATCATGAATCGAATCGTAAGAATTGGAATAAAATGTAGTAAAGTATATATATGTGCATATATAGCACATTAGAATATGGAATAAAACATATTATGGCCTCAAACCAATTTTAGGACTTGATTTCATTGAAATATAACAAACAAAAAAAATTTCCATTATCCTTACTAAGATGAAGAGTCGTCTTTCAATGTTTTCAATTCCAAAAGATCATACACACAATAAAATATATCCAAAAAAGAGATTATAAAGTATTTTTGTCTATGTTCATGTCACTAGATGACATGCAACTATGCAAGTATAATCTATTCATCTTCACAATATCATTCACAAAAATATATCCAAAAAAGGCCATCAATCTTCATTCACCATTCATCTTTTATCATTCATCATCATCATCATCGAGGTCTAGATCATCATTATCATTATCTTCATCATCATCCTCTATGAAAATCCTCTCCTCCCCCTCCCCCTCCTCCTCCTCTTCCTCTTCCTCTTCAATCTCCTCATCTTCCTCCTCATACTCAATAACTTCAACATCTTCATCGACAATTCTTTTCCCTTTCTTGTTGGCAATCAAATTCCTTGGCCCTATGTAACACAAAATAATTATACAAATATTAAAAATAAGATCATAATATTAATAATAAATTGTAAGACTTTCAATTATTATTTTCTACCTCGCTTTCTCTTATTGCTTGGTCCTTCATATTTGAAGTACTCAGGAATGCCCATCCGTGAATGGTCTGCGGTAAGACATGGTTCCTCTCTCTCAGTGATGCATTCATCATCGGACTCCATATCGGATAGACATATTAGATCGAACATGTCCCCCCAACATTGTTTCCTCTTCTCGTTTCATTTCAAGTTGAAGATTGTACTTCACGAAAACAAGAGCATTCAACCGTTGTTGCTCTAAACGATTTCTTTTTTTGGAGTGCACGTGATCACACAACCCGTCGCGCTACATGTGAGGCTAAGAACTTGTATAGCAACCTTTTGAAGCTCCGGAACATCTTCACCAAAACTTTCCGACCATAAAGCTATATTAAAAAAAACAGCATTAAAAAAAGCTTTAAACCGCATTAAAAAACAGCATTAAACATACTTAAAAAACAGCATTAACCATATTTAAAAAAAAGCAAAACAGAATAAAAAAACAGCAAAAACAGAATAAAAAAACAGAAAAAACAGAACAAAAGACAGCATTGAAAAACAGAAAAGCAGAATAAAAAACAGCAAAAACAAAAATTAAAAAACAGCATTAAAAAACAGCAAAAAAAGAATTAAAAAACAGCATAAAAATGAGGCAAAAACAGCCTTACCCGGTTGCTTTTTATCCCTTGTTAGAGTTGCAAGGTTCCTACCAAACAATCCCGCACAAGATTTAAATTTATCCATTTGTTCTTAGACGGGAATTACTGTATCGGTGTCCAGACAGAGTCTCTCGATCGTTTCATATAAGTCGCGTTTGACTTCTTTGTCCGCCTTGAAGTCATCACTAAAATGAAATTTTCAAATAAACATAATATAATATATTTAGATAATGGACTTATAAGTTAGAAGTTCAAAGAAGTTGTAATGAATAAAATAAAAAATTAGATTACAATAATACCCTGCCGCATGAAGTGGCCTATGAAGTTGTAGATCTCATCTTATGTCAATTATTTTCTAAATCTTTGTATATCTCTTCTCTACATGATTGAAGTTGGCTGCAATTTGCTCGATCCATTGCTTCATAAATGTAACACATCGCCAATTTCGCATCACCATCCACAAGCCTTAATACTTTGAAAAGTGGAGCCACACATTTCAAGCAATATTTGATTGCTTTCGGATCACCCAAAATAATGCCTTCCACTTTCATTGCATCAACCTTGTTGGCATAAGGTCCAATAGCCCAATCCTCCGATGCAAACATATGCCATAGTGGAAGTTTGTTCTCTCGAAAACTCTTTAATAGCATAAAAGATGTAGCGAATCTCGTTGCTCCCACTCTAGTTAGCCCCCTCTTCTTTGAATATCTTCGAAACGTGTCAAGCACCCATATATGCCGATAAATATATGCGGTGACTTCTTTAGCTTTTCTTATTGTGTCTTGAAAAATCGACAAATCACCTATGTCACTAAGAATCAAATCAATAAAATGAGCAGTATACGGGTTCCAAAATAAGCACTTTCTCTTCGCTTCCAACAAACTCCTCGCGGCTACATAAGCCAAAGAACTATCTGTCACCACTTGCACAACATTCTCTACCCCTATCTCTTCCACCATCGAATTAAGCAAACTTAAACAACCTATTCGCATCCTTGATATTGGAGGAGGTGTCCACGAATTTAAGAAAAACTGTCCGACTAGGACAATTGACAAGAAAGTTAGTGGGGGATCTTGATTTTCCACTGGTCCACCCATCTGACATTAATGTGCACCCCATTTTTTTCCATTCTTTTTTATATTTCGCCAACAACAAATGCACACTTTCAACTAACTTCTTCAAATACGTCACCCTAGTTCCATGATAACTAGGAGGCTTCAACTCCTTACCATAATCACCAACCGATTTCAACATTTGTTTAAATAATGGGCTCTTTACTAAATTAAATGATATACCAAGTATAGTCTCGTCCACATACTGGATTCACTCGGCCAAGACCGACCAGCGTCAAACCGTCGAACAAAGGAAGTGAAGACTCGGCCAAGGACTCATCATGTAAGGTCTCGTCCTCGGCCACCAGCGGATCACATGAAGCCACATCCTCGTCTCAGGATACGATCAACAATGTCAACATCAGTTGTCTTACAACTCAAATACTCTCGGCCTCGCCCGTCCCCTAGAGGACAAGGGCCAATATAAGACAACTCAGCATGACATCAATCATTACATCAGATGATCCTACTCGACAACTCGGCCTCGGCATAGCCCAGACGGTTGATAGTTGACAATTGGCAGAGCACATGGATTGGGGCAAGCGTGGAAGGGTGCGCGTGGGTTGTAAATCCCACGTGCACAAAACCGTTATAACCTGATCTCCCTCACAAATGAGGGAATATTTTCATCATCATGATCTACATGTTTTAGTGACAAGTGGCTGCTACTGATCGGCCAATGCATGCTGCACACGCCTATTACATGCTTGGGACCCCAACACTATATATACTTGTCTCCTTCAACCTTGAGAACGATCCATAATTCGAAACCCTAGCAAAACTCTGTTGAAATTGCAGTAGAGAGAGAAAGTTGAGTGCATTGTAATCAAAGGCCATTAGAGCCTAATTTGATAGTAAACATACACTCACCTGCACACTGGAGTAGGCCTAAATGGCTGAACCACTTATATTATTATCTTTCTCCTCTTTGCCTCACCTCCTGCTTCATTATATTACTGTATTTTCACCATTGTTGCATACTGAGGTTTACTGGTTTGAGCTCTTACTTGATTACTTGGTGGTACTATATTTGGCACCATCATTTTTGGCGCCGTCTGTGGGAAGCGAGATCATCATCTTCTTCCTCTCATTTGCAGTTGCTCCTCATCGAATTCTCTGGTGGTGGTTTAACTCCACTTTTAGCTGGACTTGAACCACCATTGAAAGAGCTCTGGTTTGAGTTGCTCAAGCTTCTATTCAGTTCATACAGCTTTTCCAGTGTACCTCTTGGTCTTTTCGATCATCGGAATTCAATGGCATCAGATTTTCCACCGCCACAATTTGAGATAGCGGAAGTCGCAGTAGCACTGCGATCATTGGCAGCCAGTCAATTGAAGATGCAGGAGTAGTTGGTTGCCTTCAGCCAAAATATCATGACCAGACCCACTGGCGCGACGATGAAGATGGTAACTCCGGCCGCCGGGGAGGGCGGACATCAGGCAATAGGGGGACCTCCCCCGGCCCCATAGAAGGATACACAACTGCAGCAGAGGCGGAGAGACGTTGCTGACCCCAGGCGTCTACGCCTGGGGAGGCAAGGTCAAGAGTATGAAGGTAATGAGTACGATGATGATGAAGCAGAGTGCTGGGAACCATACGAAATTTCAGGAGATTTTGTGCGCCCTATCCAGGCCAGTAGGGGAAACACCGCAAGGCCGAGCTGAGAGGGACAGTCTCGTCCTTTCGCATTTTATAGGCTCAGCACGGGTTTCGTTTTTGACAGACTCGGCCCTGTCGGCGATCTCCGAGACCGACTGTTCAGGTCTCGTAGCAGGGCGGCATCCAAGAGAATTGGAGGAGGTGTTGACAGACGACCCTCTCATGGCCGAGAGGAGAAACGTGAAGTCAATAACTGTCAGAGGGCGGCAGACCGAGAACCCGTACAACGCCAAGCCGAGAGGGAAGGGGCCGGTGATAATGCTGCCTTGGCCGAGGGAAGTAATGCCATAGTTGCCGTAGCCGACAAACCTTGGGACAACTTTATTCAAAGACTGGAGGACAAGATTGGAGATTTATTGAAGAGTCGAGACCCTCTGGAGAGGGGCTATATGGAAGGGTCACCGTTTGTTGCTAGAATTGTGAGCTACCTTACCCCGACTAAGTTTAAGCCGCCAGTGGTGACACCGAAATATGATGGGCATACCAATCTAGTCCACCATGTTGAGATGTATCAATTAGTTGCAAACATTTACTTGGTCTCTGATGAGATGAGGTGCAGGGATTTCTCCAGCACCCTCATTAGAGCGGAACATGTCTGGTATACCTCTCTACCAAGGAACTCAATGGGGAACTTCAAGCAACTTGCAGAGAGATTCATTCATAATTTTTGCGTTGGGGTTAAGCCGAAAAAGAAGACCACCCACTTGCTATACGTAAAGCAAGGAAAGAACGAGTCCCTGAGGGACTACATTGCCCGCTTCAACAAAGAGAAGTTGAAAGTGGAAGACTATGACGAGAGCATAGCTATGACTGCCTTGATGGGAGGATGCTCCTATGGAAGCTGGCCGAGGATCCTCCAAAGTCCATGGCTGAACTCCTGGCTATGGCCAGGAGGGTCATGAACGCGGAGGAGGCCATGGCGGCCAAAGGGGAAGATGAGAAGGGAGCCAGTGGGAGTAAATCCCAGAAATTTAAAGGCAAAGGAGACAAGAAGAGGTCGACGGACGACAAGTTCGCTGACTATACCCTGTTGCCTTTTAGACCTGAGATGATCGTGAATGAGATCAAGAATGATAGGTCCTTGAGATAGCGAGAGAAGCTCAAAGCCCCTCCTCATATGAGGGATAAAAGCAAATGGTGTGAATTTCACCAGGACCACAACCACACCACAGACAAATGCTTCGCACTGAAAGACGAGATAAAAAAGATGCTGAAGTAAGGGAAGCTAAGGAAGTAAGTGGACAAGAGTGGTTCAAGGGGTGGCCGGGACGACACTCGGAAAAGAAATGACAAGTGTAGGCCAGATGCCCCAGCAAATAGAGCTGTCAACGGGTCGTGTTAACGGTTTAAAACACCCATAACCCGTTAAGACTAACGGGTCCAATGATAATACCCAAACACGACCCGTTAATATTAACGGGTACACGACCCGAACCATTAACACCCGTTAATATTAACGGGTCTAAACGGGTAACGGGTTGGGTGACCCTATAATACCCGTTAGTCTTCATGGGTGTAATATTAGTTCGGGTCACACGACCCAATAAAACCCGGTACCACTAACGGGTGATAATGGGTATAAACGGGTTTAATCGTGTGAGAGTACAAACCCAAACACGACCCGTTATGATAACGGATCTACCGTGTTGACCCGTTAATGACCTAAATCCGATAAGACTAAACCCATTAACTTATAATTTCGTGTCGTGTCGTGCCTCATTTTGCCAGGTCTACCAGCAAATAGAGACGATTATGCCTCAGATGATGATGACGAGGCTGACCCAGTTTTCCCACCTCCAATCACTGATCCCAAAGGTCGGCTACATACAATCTCTCTGGGGGTAAAAATGATCTGCGAAGGATTAGTAGGTGGTGGAACAGATACTACTGATCGGAAGGTCCACGTAGCAGAGGCCAAGGCCCTCCCAAGGCCAAAATTGGTAAACTCGGTAGCAGTCGATTCGAAGCTGAGTAAAAGAAAGAAAGTTGACATGAACACGTTGGTAGTCGACTTTTCAAGGTTGGACTTCAAGGGGATCCTAGCCCCTCATCATGATGACCCTCTGGTGATCACCACTAGGGTGCATAGGTATGTTGTCCCAACAATATTGGTCGATGGCGGCAGTTCGACTGATGTGATGTTCTGGGATTGTTTTAAAGGCTTTGGATTGAGCAAGAAGAGACTTGTCCCGTATCACCAAACTCTAATTGGCTTTAATGGGGAGAAAGTCCACCCTTTCGGAATTTATGAAATGGATGTCAGTATGGGGAACACTTGACCAAGATGTCTCACAAAAAAGATCAATTTCTGCATGATGGACGAAATAGTTTATTCAGCTTACAACATCATTATGGGGCGAATAGTTCTCAAAGAGTTTGAGGCCGTGCCCTCAACCGTTCACCAATTGATAAAATTCCCGACTCTTTATGGAGTAGAGGAAGTTCAGGGTGACCAGGTCGAGGTAAGTGAATGCTACTTCAATTCGGCCGAGGAAAGAGAGGCACATAAGAGGGCCACCACCATTTACAACATAGACATTCTCGACCCCAGAGACGAGATGAAGCTGAAATAGGGTGAAGCCGCGGAGGAGGTAGAATCCATTGTCCTCGTTGAGGACGAGCCGGAAAAAACTGTCCAAATTGGTAAAGCCCTGAAAATGGAAATCAAAGAAGAGCTAATAAAACTCCCGAGGGAGAGGCGGAGTATTTTTGCACGAAGTCATGAAGATATGTCGGGGATTGACCCGGAGATCCTTTGCCATAAATTGAATGTAGACGAGGGAGCTAAGCCAGCCAGATAAGGGCGAAGAATTTGCTCCAGGGAAAAGTACGAAATTATAAGAGATGAGGTAAAGAAGTTAGAGAAGGCTGACTTCATCAGAGAGGTTATCTATCCAGAATGACTAGCTAATGCTGTTATTGTGCTTAAGCCCAATGGCAAATGGAGGATGTGTGTTGACTTCACAGATTTGAACAAGGCATGCCCTAAATACAGCTTCCTCCTGCCGAGAATAGATCAAATGGTTGATGCCACGACTGGGAATGAACTGATGAGTTTTATGAATGCCTATTCAGGCTATAATCAGATATTCATGGACCCAGCCGATGCCGAAAAGACCTCGTTCATCAAGGATAAAGGTACATGCTGCTACAAGGTCATGCTCTTCGGCCTCAAGAATGCCGGGGCTACATACTAGAGGCTAGTGAATAAAATGTTTCGAGGATCAAATAGGCAAGACCATGGAGGTATACGTTGATGACATGCTAACCAAGAGCCTCAAGGCCATGACGCATGTGGCCGACCTCGAGCGTAAATATCGGATGAAGCTAAACCTCTCAAAGTGTGTATTCTGGGTCGGAGTAGGCAAATTTTTTGGGTTCATTGTTAATCAGCTGGGATAGAGGCTAGCCTAGAAAAAATCAAAGCTTTGGTGGAGATGAAGACTCCCACAACCATAAAGGACGTCCAGAGGCTGACCGAACGAGTTGCAACACTGAATAGGTTCGTGTCTAGGGCTACAGATAAATGTATGCCCTTCTTCAAGGTGTTGAGAAAAGCTTTCGAGTGGAATGAAGAGTGTGAGAGAGCCTTTCAAGAGTTAAAGGCTTAGCTCGGCTCCCCACTTTTATTATCCCGGCCTGTTTAAGGAGAAAAACTATATTTGTATCTGGCCGTATTTGAGTCGGCAATCAGCGCAACCATTGTACGAGATGATGAGGGTGTGCAGAAGGCAGTCTATTTTAACAGTAAGGCTCTTCAAGGGGACGATCAAAGGTATCTGAAGATGGAGAAGCTGGCTTATGCTCTGATTCATGCAACCAGAAAGATGAAACCCTACTTCCAAGCTCACACAATGGTCGTCCTTACTGACTCTCCTCTTAGACAAGTCATCCATAAACCTGAGAAATCGGGTAGGTTGATGGCCTGGTTTATAGAGTTAGGAGAATACGACATTGTCTACCAGCCGAGAACAACGATTAAGGGACAAGCTTTGGCAGATTTCATAGCCGAGTTCACCTGGGACGAGGCCGACAACGAAGAGATTGCAGATCCACTGAATGAGCCTGAGCAAGAAAGTCCTAGCCCGGCTGGGGCAGAGGCGAGCAGTTCAAAAGCTGTTGTAGTCGAGAATGAAGAAGAAAAATTTCTATTCAAGTTTGGAGTCTTGGAAGAGGGCATCTTCTTTAGAGAATGGACTTTTTGGAGCCTTTTTGTTGGTGGCTCTTCATGTGAGGCGGGGAGTGGAGCCTGCCTGATAGTGTTGACCCCAGACGGAACTGATATAGAGTATGCTTTGAGATTCAGTTTCTAGGCGTCCAACAGTGAATCGGAGTACGAGGCTCTACTGGCAAGTCTCTCCCTCGCCAAAGCACTAATCGTCGGCCAGTTGTTGGTTCATAGTGACTCCAGGCTGGTAGTAAATCAAATCCTAGGAGTATATGAAGCACAAGATGAGAGGATGGCCATCCGACAGAGGTAGAATACATCCTGAAAGATATACTTGAGGGTTCTTGCTCCAATCATATTGGAGGGAGATCGTTGGCAAAAAGGGTAGTCACACAGGGGTATTAGTGGCCGACCATGGCCAGGGATGCAACCAGTTATGTGAAGAGATGTGATAAATGCTAGAGATATGCCAGCATCCCTCATCAGCCTCATCAACCCCTGTCGTCTATTACTTCTCCTTGGACGTTTGCTGTGTGAGGAATTGATTTAGTAGGACCCTTGCCAGAGCAACAAGCAATTATAGGTATCTAATTGTGACGATCGACTATTTCTCTAAATTCATTTGGAGGAACATCATATGTAGATATGGTCTACTCCACATCCTGATCTCGGAAAACGGAAAACAGTTCAAAAACTCATCTTTAGAGGCCTACTGTAAGAGGGTCGGCATTAAGCAATTTTATTCAGCCCCCGACCGGCCTCAAGCAAATGGCCAAACATAGGTGACTAACAGAACTATATTGGACGAGATCAAAAAGAAATTAGAAGACGCTAAGGGTCTTTGGGCTGAAGAAGTGCATGACGTCCGGTGGGCCTACAAGACGATAGAGAGAACACCAACAGGGGAGACCCCTTTCATGCTTGCTTACGGCGCAGAAGCTGTGATACCTACAGAGATATGCCTACCAAATCACAGAGTTCAGACATACAACCTGAGGAACGAAGGTTAGACCTAGACCTCACTGAAGAACGAAGAGAGGATGCAGAGATTTGACAAGCTGCCTATCAACAAATGACTGCTAGATTCTATAACAAAAGGGTGAAGGCTAAGCCATTAGCAGTGCGAGACTTAGTTTTGAAGAAGGTTTAGCAAAAGCTTAATAAGCTCCACGCAAGCTGGCATGGCCCTTACAGAGTCACAGATAAGTTGTTCCTGGCACGTATCGGCTCGAAAATTTGGAGGGAGAGCCGTTCTCCGAATGCCGATCATTTGAAGAGATATTACCAATAGAGTATTGTAAAAGTTTTCTTTTATCATTGTATGAGACATGTATTGAAAAAGTAATGAATGAAAAAGTACAAGTGTTCTCTCGTATTCTTGTTGTATGAATTAGTCAAAATTGTATGCTTCAACTCGTCCTAAGCTATAGAACATCACTCATGTGGTGAAATAGCCTTAACTCACTCTCGGTGACATGGCAATCTGGACAGGGCTAACCTCGTCCATAGATTCTCAATAACATTGAGAGGGGGGAATAGTGTGACAACATCACCTTTGGTGGTGCTAAACACAACAAATTCAAAAATCATATAATTATGGTTCATCTAAACATCATTAAGTTGGTGGTATGAGAGTCAAAACTCTCTCGGCGAGACGACAGTTGGTGGTATGGATTGAGGCACGCGTGGGTTGCAAATCCCACTTGCACAAAACCGTTATAACCAGATCTCACTCATACATGAGGGAATATTTTCATCATCATGATCTACATGTGTTAGTGACAGGTGGTTGCTACAGATTGACCAATGCATGTTGCACACGCCTATTACATGCTTGGGGTGCACACTGCACCACTCCGACACTATATATACGTGTCTCCTTCAACCTTGAGAAGGATCCATAATTTGAAACCCTAGCCAAACTCTGTTGAAATTGCAAAACTCTGTTGAAATTGCAGTAGAGAGTGACAGTTGAGTGCATTGTAATCAAAGGCCATTAGAGCCGAGTTTGATAGTAAAAATACACTCACCTGCACTAGAGTAGGTCTAAAGGGCTGAACCACTTATATTATTGTCTTTCTCCTCTTTGCCTCACTTCCTGCTTCATTATATTGCTATCTTTTCACCATTGTTGCATACTTGAGGTTTACTGGTTTGAGCTCTTACTTGATTATTTGGTGGTACCATATTTGGCACCATTAAACCCCTTACCATAATCACCAATTGATTTCAATATTTGTTTAAACAATCGGCTCTTTACTAAATTAAATGATAAAGCATGCCTGTAATGTCCTTACACACCCTCTTCTTGAGCATTTCATATATCATTTTTTGTTTAGCTTTGCCTTTTCTCTTCACCACATACTTATCCATCGCTCCCTTAGCCTTGCCCTTCAACTTATCATCATCATCATCATCATCA
Organism: Sambucus nigra; assembly: GCA_949130495.1. Taxonomy (NCBI): domain Eukaryota; kingdom Viridiplantae; phylum Streptophyta; class Magnoliopsida; order Dipsacales; family Adoxaceae; genus Sambucus; species Sambucus nigra. The sequence continues at coordinate 241,907,452 of OX422213.1, read as the reverse complement.
TCGTCGTCCCCTTGAAAGCATTCATCTGCAACATTAATTTCATTTTGAATGCTTTTGATTTTTAAGGTACCATCTTTTCGACCCAAATAATATTGAAAAAACGTTCTAACTTCCTCCGAACATTGATCACATACAATTATATCGTTATGTGTCCCGACAAAATGTTGTTTCATTCTAAACACACCTCCCCATCTTTCACCTCCACAATAGTTGCATCTTAACTGCATTCTATTGTCCTCTTTGACCTTAGTACAATGAGCCCAAGTAGGATCACTATCTTTGGTACTCTTTTTCTTAACCATTTTGATGTCCAAATTTTAACAATAATAATACCTACAAAAACAACAATACAATATAAATACAATATAAATTGTAAACAATACAATACAATTGTAATATGTAGCATGTTTAATATAAATACAAATTACAATATAAATGATACTAAAACAAAAGTCATTTAATAAGAATCATTTAATAAAAACATATCATATATTAATATTACAACAACTCAACTCAACTCAACAAAGCCTTTTCCCAATTATTTGGGGTTGGCTACATGAATCCTAATTTTCCATTCCATACTGTCCAGTGCACAATATCTTCGGTTAAACCACATGATATCATGTCCTTTTTTATATTACAACAATACAATATAAATTCAAATGTAAATTGTAAACAATAATACTAAACATAACGTCATGATTTTTATAATGTTAAGTATCATTTATATTGTAAAGTTCAACTTTAAAACATAAAGTATCATTTATATTTTGTAAAGTTGTTAAACTTTAAAACGTAAAGTTATAACTTATATCATCTTTTGTAAAGTTTATATTTTGTAAAGTTATATCTTTTGTAAAGCTAAACTTTATATTTTGTAAAGTTATTTCATCTTTTGTTTAAAAAAAAAAAAAAAAGCAAGAACAAGCAGAAGAAAAACAACTTCCGAGTACAAATCAAGAAACTAAACAAACCTAGGGTTTCTCCAGCAATTTTCGGCAAGGAAACATAACCGACATCAATTTCCAGCAAACCTAGGGTTTCTCTAGCAAGAAGCTTTTATTCTCTCAAAAATCTTTTTCGTAAAGTATTGTTTTGCTTCTTTCTAACCTTTTTCTTTTTTATTTTTATTTGGACAACTAAGAAGCACGTCTGTTAAAAACAAACAAAAAAGACCCAAAACTAGTTTTTTTGCTTGCCGGGTTATTAAAAAACGACCTGACCCGTTTTTTTACGAATCGGAAGTGAATCATGATTCGTCTCGATTCCTGATTCTTCAATTGGCGATTCAATCCGATTTTGGTAACCCAGTCGATTCTCATATTGGTTTGAATCGGGTAAGGGGGGAATCGAATCGAATCGTACGATTCGAATCGCAAATCCTACGATTTTAACAACTATGGGCTTACTATACACTTGTCACGTGATTGAAAAATTATATTGATCACCACCTTTGAATTTTGGGGTTTCTATACTTGACCGCCCTGCTATGTGTGGCAAATGTAAAGTAATCGCCAAATCCCGTGTCAAATCTCATTTTAATTTTTAGATTGTATCACATAGAAAAGCTTCTTTATATGTTGAGATTGATCCCAAGTTGTCAAAATTAATAAAACATGGAATCTGTATAGAAAATTCCAACCATAGGGAAGATCAGTGTAATTTCTCAAAATGTAGAGGACGTGTGTAATAAGCCCCCCATTACAAACAATACGAATTGCTACTTCCTTACTAGTGTAGCTCCTGGGTGCCCCAGTCATTTGGATGTGAGTGGCTATTGGTTTTGGCAGAAACCAATTGTGCTCTTAGTACCTCCCAGATCTAGAGTGGTTTGAGCCATTGATTCGACGATTTCGGACCGTAGGCGCATAATTCATGTCCCTTCTAAGATGTGGGTAGTAGGCGAAGGATTATTGTCTCATCTATTGTCTTTTTGCGGAGAGCTCGCTGCAGCCGACATGTTTTCGACTGTGAAGACCCCTAAAAAAGAGAGTGTTGTGAATATTATATTGTAAATCTTGTAGAATCAATAAATAAAACAATTGCACATTTTGAGGAAGTTTTGGGGAGATACGTAAAATTTGGGGGAAAATTGACGTGCTCGGGTTGAGGCACGTGAGTGGGATCGAGCCAACGGCGACGGATAATTAACTTTAATTGTTTTTTTTTATTGCTTTACAGATAATAAAATAAATGAATATTCCTTTGGAATGTTTTAGATTAGGTTAGTTAGGAATGGTGATGTCATATTGGGACCGCTATGCCCATGACATCACCTGTCACATCTTACTTAGCTTGCCCACCAAGGGGGCCTCTAAAGTTGATGCATGCAGAGGGGGGGGGGGGGGTGTGCGAATTCAAGCTCAAATTGAAGCATGTTCTTGATTGTAATTTGTATTTTTATTTTATTATTATTATAATAGGGGAATACTCCTATAATTAGTTAGGGTATGTCAGTAATTAGTTAGGGGATTGTAGGGGTATTTTAGAGTCATTTATAAATAAGAATATTCTAGATCATGTAGTTTTATGGGGAACCACCTTTTGTGATGTCACCCATGACATCACACGAGTGCTAGAATATTCCCGATTGGGTTGTCTAGAAACTTCCTCCCCTATATATATGGTGTGTACCCCAATGGGGAAATCATTCAACTACTATATGAGAATGAGAGTTTGAGTTAATTCTTCTCTTAATTAGTTGCTGTTGATGCTCTTAATGTGATTTACTTTTGCATCACATCAAATTGGTATTAGAGCGACATTCTTTCCTAATGTGGTAATTGAGTCATGAATTCAACAGGGTACAATTGAGAGTTGGTTTGGGATCCTTATCACCACCCCTATACCACCTCTTTGGCATACCCAACCCACCACTATCCATCATATCATTGCCCTTCCACCACCTGGATAGTGGGGTCTACTACCACTGTCACCATACCGCCATCCAAACAGATCTCCTATGAGGAGCTGCTATGCAACATGGATGACATTCCTCAGGTCCGAAGTCGTCGAATCAATGCTTAATGAGTGGTTTGTAGCCAGCCAACTTCATATCCCAACTCCTCTCAAACTACCAATCATCTCAATCAAGCAAATCCCCTACCAAGAAACCCCACCCGAGAGTGACAATGCAAATTCAGATAAAGAAGAAGTTTTCATTGCTAGCAACGATGTAGTCAAAAAGGAAGAGAGGTAGAAAACTGAACAAAGGGCCTTGTCCCATGCAATGTTCAAAATTGCGTTTGAGGCTATAGCCTCAAGGCTAGGTTATAGCCTCGGAGGGTATTTGTAAAACCATATCCTCAAATTGATATAGCGGTAGCCTTAAGGCGAAGTGCTTTTAGGCCATTCGCGACATAAACCTCAAATATATGTTGCAACCCTAATTTTTTAGCGTTAAAATAACTAACTTGTCTTAGTTTTATTAACTCTCTCTTCCTCTCTCATGAAAACTTTGTGGAGCTTATTTCCTTCGATTTATTAAGCATCATCACTGAACAAGTCTTTTGTAACAAGCCTTCAACACCTTGAGCTTTATTTACTGACCTTTAATGCAATATTTATATCGAGTATAATATAGATTTGTGTGAATGTGCATAGTTAAGCCATGTAATGTGTATATATAAACTACTAAAGAAGTTTATGCAGATTGTATTGGTGGTGGATGAAATAATTTCTTTTGTTATGACTTATGATGATACGTTGTTAATTTTATTATGATTTGAGATGAAGATGAACTATTCATATGTTCGTCGACATTGATTGTGTATTTTTTTATAATGGTTGTGATGATAGTTTGTGTTTATTGTTTTATGAGTAATTTTTTATGTATTTCAATTTTTTTTATTTCTCAAAACAAGGCTATAGCCTCATTCCGCCTCAAGGCTATAGCCTCGCCTTGTATAGGGAAAACACCTCAAGTCCTCTTTTAGCTTTTTAGAACATCGATCCCATTTTCCAATGGCGACAGTCGTCGAGGAATCAGCAATAGGAGTTGGCGGAGTCTCTCGTGGGAGGGTCGTGATCTGCGACAGGGTCAATAGAGATGGAGAGGAGTTCGTCAATGGTGATGAACAAACTGACGACCAGGTGGAGATTGGAGCGATTATGGTTTCTATTGAAATCCTAATTGGGGAAGACGATGGGACTGAGAGCAGCTTGTTTGGGACGAAGTTCGATTGGGTGACGATTTAAAATCTGATTAGCCTTCACAATGAGTTTGGGCCTTATTGTCAAGTCGATCCAGCCCTTTGGTCTAGTGACCCAACTGGCTATGTGGGCTGTCACTTAAAGCAGGAGGTTGGTTCTAATTTTGTTAAAAGCAATGGGCCTGTTTTGCTTCAGATAATTTTGGACCAAGATACTAAGTGGGTGGAGTTTATCATCCTAAAACATGGGGATGGAAAGGCATATTTTTATTGGTCTAAATAAATTGGTTATGTCCCAAATTTTGTAATGGTGAAACAAATTTTACATGGCCCACTAAGTTGGAAAAAAATCAGTTTGGCCCCAAACTCAAGAAAATTCCAATTTCTTCAAAGTATTTATTTACGTTGCACGGGTTCTTGCAATTTTTGCCCTCACGCTCGAGGACGAGCTTTTTCAAAAGCGGGGAGAATGGTGTATGTGGAAAAATGTGGCGCATACGAATTCAAGCCCAAATTGAAGATGGGTGTCGATTGTAATTTGTATTTTTATTTTATTATTATTATAATAAGGAAATATTCGTAAAAAATATATTCTCATTAATAGTTAGAGATTTTTAGTAGTTAGTTAGGGGATTGGATGGGTATTTTAGGGTCATTTGTAAATAAGAATATTCTAGATCATGTAATGTCACGGGGGACCACCTTTAAAGATGGAACCCATGACATTACATGAGTGCTAGAATATTCCCAATTGGTTAGTCTAGAACCTCCTCCTTCCCTATATATATGATGTGTACTCCATTGGGGAAATCATTTAACTACTACATGAGAATGAGGGTTTGAGTTAATTCTTCTTTTAATTAGTTGTTGTAAATGTGATTTGTTTCCGCATCACATCAACAATATTCTCTCATTTTGGATAAACCAATTATTATGAATGAATGAGAATGAGTGAGAGTCATTTTGATGACTTCCCCTTTCTAATGCGTGTGTAATAATTGACCGCATTTCTATATATAAATTTTGTATTTTTAATAGCATTATGATCTCAAAATGTGGCTTTATAAGCTAATGTTAGCACTGATATCACAAGAAGGTAAAATAACATCAGCTATTGACATAATGGATTCCCTTATTTAGCAAACACTGCTATAAAAAATAAGCTCGAACTGCTATAAAAAAATTGACTTGTGTATGTCGTGTTGAAAATCAAATGGATGTGTATGCTCCCCACAAGTAAACTGTAAACATTAGGAATAACTAAGTGGATGAAGTTTGGTACCTTTTGATGTTGAGCTAATGATTTCTGTCCATGCGGCAATGCTTGATGTATGAGAGGAGTGATGTGAATTGTATTTTGGGCATTTTCTTATTTTTGAATATTGTAATTTTCCTTCTATTAGTTTCCATTTTTTGAGTTCTAGTTATTAGGTTTTGTAACACCCCGCGCAATCTGACAAACGGGGTGGTCAGCCGCTGCCACTGAACTACGCTGGGCGTCACTAAATAAATAATCATTCTTAGCATGTGACAGATATGAGACATAAAAAAATTAGGGCAATTTACATTTAAGTCCCTTGGTAACATTTTTTAAACATTTAAAGACAATTTACTATTAGGTACACTTGTTATGTCACTAGCGTGGACTTCTATAAGAAGAGAATTAGTGGACCTAAGTGTTTAAAATTTATCAAAATTCCTTTAATGTTTAAAATTTGTTTGTGAGGGACCTAATAGTACTTTCCCCAATAAATTATTCCACAAGATGATAATCAAATTGATCCAATAATATAACCATTCATGTAATAATAAATCCATCACCATGCTAATCTCCAAAATAAATCCAGTCTCAAATAAATATAAATTCGAACTGTAAATATCTGAATAAAACCGTAAACAACTGTGGAACCGATTGGCCAACCAAATCCATAAACAAAGTCTCATAATAAATGCGACGGAAAAGAAAATAAATCTAACTACTGGAGCATCTAAAATAAACTCCAGCTGCACCTAAAAAAATATCTCCAATCACTCCTATGCAGCTACTCCAGCGCTAAACCTGAAATGTAAGTCAACACAATGGGTCAGAGCTCACCGCATGAATACTAGCTACTCTTCCTAATTAGGGTTCGTGAACCCAGACAGTAGCATTATACATGATAAACACCACAATATAATATTTTAATCTAAGCGAGATATAAATTAACATGCGAATAAAAATAACTGTCACTAACTATACACATAACTAGGCCATCCTTTTATTTAAGTCCAATTATCATACGACAATATTTAACAAACTTTTACGATTTAATTTAATTAATTATTCTCATAATTAATTTATGCGACACCAGTATAACCAGTTTACCCTCCCCCGGATCCTGCACATATTGCTGGCACGCCCATAGTCTTACACCACACACCATCCCCTCACAATAGCTAGTTCGCCCGTATTCTGCCAGCCTTGCACATATTGGTGAGGTTCCACACACGACACGTCGCTATAGCCAGTTCCCCCGCATTCTGTCAGCACGGCACATATTGGCGACGCACACCAACACACACCCCACGTCGCTATAGCCAGTTCGCCCGTATTCTGTCAGCACTGCACATATTGGCGACGCCAATCCATTTTAAAACCTGTTTATTATCTTAGGCATTAATTGTCAATTTCTCATTATTTTATATTAGCCCCACCCTATTAGAGAGCATAGACCCTCAAGCCTACCCCTAGTCCCATACCTAGAGGTCTCCAAAACACAAGTACGTCCTACCCTATCATATAGGATGAATCTCAACCATAAATTTCTTCCTAGTCTCGTGCCTAGACTATCGAATCAACGGAACGACACAAAAATCAGCCCCACCCCCAAATCTCCCATCCGTAAATTTTTACACCAACTAGTCTCATACCTAGAAAGTTTCAATCACAACTAAGGCATACCCACTAGTCCCATTCCTAGCAAGTACTCCTAACATTAAGGTGAGAGCGTAACTACCCAAAATCCTGTCGTCCCCGTGGTGACATATATAATCAAACTAATAATTCGCGTACGATATATTGTCAACAATTCTAACAATTTCGCATACGATTACAAATTAATATAATTTAATTCGTCCAACCCATTTTCATAGTTAAGCAACTTATTTTATGCAACTAATATAACTCTAACAACATGCAAATTCATGGTGCACACAACACAACAAATTTCCTTTTTATCATACTTATATAATTTTATGCGAATTCACGAGTCCCTTTCAATTTAATAATGTTACTACAATTTTCTACATGCAATTCTACATCCATATCAACCAAAAATCCAATCTCTACCCGAAGCACACAATGGTTATAAGTCTTAATTTATATTAAGATTTTTCATAAAAACAGTCCCAAAATAGATTTCACTTTCCCTAATTAAGGTTGCTATTTTTTTTAAGAAAAACATCTAAATTAAGTTTTAGGCGATATTTAAGATGATGCTAAAGAGAGAGAATAGAAGTAATGCTGGAAGAAAAATCGGTTGAAAATTTTGATTAGATGGTTGCGTTCCTCTCGAAAAAGATTCGTTCTTGAACAATCTTGAGAAAACCCAGTTTGAACCTTAAAAAACTTGGGCTAAATCTTGATTTAATTTGGGGCTAGGGTTTTGTTGATGGAAGAAGATATAAAAGATGAGTATACTGCTCTTTGGTTACGTATAAATGTATTTTTAAAAGTCTATTCCCTAACTACCTTTATATATTTAAATGGAAGAATTTTAATCCAACTCAAATTTGTCAAAAAGAGACATACTGTTGCTGAACTGACTGGGCGAACCGGTTCGCCCCCTGACCGAACTGGTTCGGTCGACCTGACGACCCAATTTTGCTATTTTATATAAAAAAGTTGTCTCCATTTTAAATCCGATTTTAATTCCGATTGAAATTCTCTTCTTTAAAAAATTAAACCAACATTTTTTCATTAATAAAAATAATTAAATTCCACAATAAATATTTTCCCGACTATTATTCCGAAATGAGCTATTTTAGGTCTTAAAATATTACGGGTTGTTACAGGTTTAGGAATGGATAGAATAGATATTTTGTAATAGAAATGTTATAGTCCATGTGATGTCACCCATGACATCACATGGGAACTAAGCATTCCTTAGTAGGCAAGTAATGGATCCTTTCTAGATCCTTCTCTTATCCCTATAAATAGTGTAATACCCCATTGGGGTAAATCATTCAAGTATTAGTTAATATTGAGTATTACTACTCTTTGTTCGAGTCACTGACATTGTTTATGTCAATTGGTATCAGAGCTTAGTCGCTCCACCCATTATTGTTGTTGTTGTGTTAGAAAATCGTAAACAAAGCAACAATGGCGCCGAAGAATACCCAAGCCTAGCTTCGTAACACCTGAACTGGAGTAATCCTCGCCTACCTCATAAAGAAAATGGAAATTGAGGAGCTGCTACACAACATGGATGAAATTCCTCGGGTTCGAAATTTTCGAGTCAATGCTCAAGCCAAGCGATTCGTTCGCACCCCGCCTATCCCTTTCCGCCCCCACCCCCGCTGTTCCAAGCCCCTCGTTCACCAGTCCTCCACCACCTACTCCTCCACCAACAATCCCACCACCACAAAACCCTAGTCCTAAAACTCCAGCCAAACCTCGCCACCAGAAAAGAGGAACAAAGTACCTGTTTGGCCCTAGGGCTGAAACTAAGAATAAGCAGAAAAATGGGTCGAAACTGATCCCAAGGCCATAGTTGAAGAGAGAGAGAGGAAGGCTTGCTAAATCAAAGGCTCCCTCTGGCTACCCATTGAGATCGGTCCTTCTGGAATCAACACGTCTGTGGGCTGCATGTTGATTGGCGCTGTCAAAATACCAGAAACCCTGGGGTTTATGCTCCATTTTATCGCACCCTATGGGGTCATGATGGCCTGAAGTTTGCATGTTTGGACCCAGCTGGCCCAGGTGTTGCTCAAGAGAAAGAGAAGTGGATCAGAAAACGAAAAAAAGGAGAAGAGAGAGTTGAACCGAGATCAGATCAAGAGAAAGATAGAAACTCATCGGAGGAAGACTCGTCGGCGAGACTTACCCAAACCAAAGATGGTCGGGGAGCCCCGATCTGGTGCGTGAGGGTGAAAACCCTAATCCTCTTTTGTTTGAGGTATGGGCTGCTTGCCCATAACGCTCTCAAGTTTCTGTTGGGTATGAGCCCCTCGTGCTGTAGGAAAACAGAGAATTGGGGTTATCACTAATTTGTGCCTGGCCCACTACAATACTTTGGGATAGCTGGAGTGGATTTGTCTTGGAGGGATGAAGTTTGGAGTTAAACAATTCTGTTTTGGTCCAAATTTTTTAGGAATTTTTGGAGGATAAAATTTTGGGTCCTCCCTGATTTTTCAGAAAATTATTTTTGGGACACCAAAAGTTATTCTTTTCCTCTTCGGCCACATATTTTGGTATTTTTCACTCGGCTCCAATTTTGAAGGCTCGAGGACGAGCTTGTTTTAAGCGGGAGAAGGTGATGTGAATTGTATTTTGGGCATTTTTAGTGTATTCTTATTTTTAATATTATAATTTTCCTTTTTTTAATTGTAGTTGTTAAGATTAGTAAGAGCTAGAATAGATATTTTATAATGGAAATGTTCTAGTGATGTCATTAGTGATGCAACCCATGACATCACATGTGATCCAAGTATTCCTTAGTACTCATAGGCAAGTAATGTACCGTTTTTAGATCCTTCTCCTGTCCCTATAAATAGTGTAATTCCCCATTGGGGTAAATCATTCAAGTATTAGTTAATTTTGAGTATTACTACTCTTTGTTTGAGTGTTGTTTCTTTGTATGCCATTCACACTGTTTAACGTAAGAGTCCCTTACTAATGCTAACTATTGGCAATGCCTTCAATCAGTTTGTCATCGTTTTTGAATGCATGTAAACATGATGACCACCAACTTATACATGGGTCAGTCGTAATGTGTACAATCTAGAGAAGAGATTGTCATTGATAAAATTGTCTTAGCTGTTTCTTGGAGAAATGGAATCCCATCATGAGATTTCCATTGTCTTTCTTGTTTTAACATCAGAGGCACACCCTTCTTTTCTAAGTTTTCTCATTCTTCAATTCCCCTGAGATGCTCTATTATGCAAGATGCACCATCACTTTGCTATATAACCTCACTGAAATTGCATATGAGGCTGTTTTTATTTCTCGTTTTCATAACTTGCACTTCCACTCTCACCATCTTATACATGTTCAGCTATAAATCTGAAGAATCAACATTATTTTAGTATCTTTAAAATAATATTCGGCTAGCAGAATTTGTTTAGGTTAAAATTCAGAGGACATAAGCTCAAACATGACAGAACAGTTGGCTAGATGTGATTGAATCTATCCTGAAACACTAGAGATCTTGTAGCTTATTTACCCACAAGATCCTCCTCTGTTTTGAGATATATTTTATTTATTTTTTTTCACGTAGATTTCAACATAATTTCTTTGCCGAAAATGATAACGATTTTTAATTACATGAAAAAGTTATATTTGCATTTTTATTGCAGTATCTTTCTTTACAGGTACATGATTTCTTAAATGTGGTTACTCCATTTTGAGGGCATAGTGACCTTGCATATGGTTTGAGTTACCATAGCATAGTTCATAAAACAACACACTCTTTCTCTGCATTATTTTTATCTTTCTGTTTTATCTCTAAATCATCAGTGTGCTATCTGAATATATTAACTTTTGGTACAATTTTACTGTTCAGGAACTCTCTTTAGGCGGGCTGGGCTTGAGTGCTGTTCCCTCAGAGGTATGGGACTCAAATGAAACCACGAAAGTTGATCTTTCAAGGAACTCAATTGAAGAGCTACCTGTTGAACTATCCTCTTGTGTTTCTCTTGAGGTAAATTTCTATTAATTAGTCCTCTCTCTCTCTCTCTCATGTGCGCTCGCACGGTTTAGTTCTCTTTTGGATCTAAAGAAAAGTAGAAAATAATTGTTGTTCTGCAATAAGGAATGAATTAATTTGGATAGGTAGGCAAATGAAACATGGATGCCTAGGCTAGATAGGTTCCCAAGTGATGCTCAAGTTAGGTTAACTTCAGATCACTGTCCTAGTGTTCTTGATACCAGCCTAGTTAAATGGGGTTCAATGCTCTTGAGTTTGAAATAATGTGGCGTAAAGATAAGGAATTCCGACGTAAATGACGCCAAATGGGAGCAAGAAAAGATAAATCTCTTTAAACTCTCTCAAATCACTATCTCATAAAATGGAAGAATGCCTCAAATGAGGCTACAAATGAGTATTTATAGGAAGGAGGTTGCTTGGCCTCCAAGCTAAGAATCTAATTACAATTATGTCCCTAGGAGCCAATAACCTTCCTTCTTCTAAATACTAAACAAAAGGAACATACAATGAATACTAAAAATAAAAGAAAGACTAAAAAAGACAAAAAATGACAAAAAAACCCTTCACATCACTCTTTCCCCCTTGAAAGAGTTCGTCCTCGAACTCAGAGGGGAAGGCCTTTAGTGTCACCATCGAGGATAGTAATGAGGTTTAGTGTCACCATCGAGGATAATAATGAGGTTTAAATACCGGGTGATCAGTCATTTATTAAATTAAAGGAGGTTTCTCATCTGGTTCATTCTTAGCATTACTTTTTAAAACTTTTTAAAACTTACGAACCACCTAGTATTCAAAAAGCCGATGTCAAAATTTTATCTTTTTATTAATTAATAACAACAATATAAATATAAATTTAAACCATTTACACAATCAATGAATCTAAATCAATATTGAATAAATAAATAAATGACTGGCTGAATAAACAATCGGCTAAAAATCCCGAATCCATAATAATAATCCAACAGAAATAATAAACTGAGTACAAAGTCTGACTGAAATAAAATAGCTAGGGCAACATGCCCAAATGAAATAACTGAGCTGCATCCTACTCTAGGAATGAAATGACTGAAGGCCAAATCCTGCAACATGCACACCTGCTGCAGCTACGCATCCTTGGAACAGATCATCAAGTTTGGTGTTCCTGTGGCTCGACACCTAAAATGTTTTGAAAATATTTTTGCAAGTACGGGTCAAAGCCCAAAGTCCTTTTGAAAATATTTTGCAAGTGAATTAAAATGCAACAATTAAAATGCATGAATGCTTTTCATATTTAAGTTAGTGTCGCACTCACTTGAGATACTTCTCACCTTTCAACTATTGTGCACACCTAAAGTTTCTTCTTAACCCTCCTAGTTACACTACCCAGTCTAACTAGCCTTGTCCTGAAGCTCCTTGACACTCTACTCTAGCCCGAGTAATTTGCACTTTTACCTCATAAGGTCTTCATCACATTAACTTAATTAATCATTTTTAAAATCTTTATATAACAGTCTCATTAGTTATATACAAGAAATCCCTTTTACTTTATGTAATTCGCCCATATATAAATATCTACACTCTTATATACGTACATATATAATATAGTTGCACTACATGTATTTTACTCGTATGTACTTCTACACCATATATACATATCCTATATTATAACAATCACACATATGTCGTATATATATATATAACCATCCTCCCGCGTAGATACTTTACCGAATGTTCCATCCTTCCATCCTCCCGAGTAGGCACTCTCCTGGAATTTTTTCTCTAGAATCTTATCACTCCAGGTATACTCATCCACCCAGACACCCCGACCCGGTTAGCTCCCCGAATCAGTGAAATAAAACCCAGACACTTCAAGTAAACTAACTATGACAGCGGAGGCGGTCATAGTCCCACTGAGAGTGAAACCGAATCATACCCAAAGCGCCTCACCTCTAATAACAAACTGTATGACTAGGGGATTATACACGCCCTGCTCCTCAAGCCAGGGGATTCATCCACTTCGCGCAACCTCCTATGATAGCACTAGAGGGGTATGTATTCCTATAAATATTATTTACACCAATATTTACTGCACAATCACCGCGTATATATATTTAATTTAAACCCGGCTAATCCATGCACAAATCCCGTAGCATTAGCCCAACAATAACAGAGTCAATATCCCGACTCAAAACTTAATTAATTTTCCCATTAATTAATTTTATTATCATGACGCCACTCAGCCAAAATACCCGGACACACTCCCTTGGCCCGTAATTTATTCTTTAGAATTTATCGTCCCATATTCCAAAATCTAGATTTCACTCGTGTCCACAAATTTATTTATACTCACCTCCTTATATAATTCCTAAACTGAAAAGGATATAAGTCCCCTTACTGCAACTACCTTTAAACCGAAAAAAATCACCTTTGGCCGAATCCGAATATAAGCAAACTTGCGCCTTGTCCCATCACGTCGTTCGAACGACAGGTGAGCTCGCTTGAACGAGGCCCAGGGTCGTTTGAACGACACTTGGGTTTCTCTCTCCTTCGTCTTCCTGCTACAAACCGTCCGCCATGAATGTTTTCTTCACAACTTTCTACCTAGATTTCCTACTGTAATTCTTTATGTATCAGCACGATTTCTATCCGATTCAAACTATCAATTTAGTAACCTCCAACAACACAAGTTTCATAAATCCCAAATCATTTATAGTTCACGATTTATTCCTCTAAACTCATGGATTCAGTTACACAATTCCCACAATACCTCCATCTAAATTTTAACCGTTAACAAAATAACCAAGATAAATTTTCTGGGTTCTAATCACAGATCTTTATTCCCCAATAATACTCTTTGAGATATCCTTTTTTCGTTAAAAATTTTATGCGTAATGTTTCATAAATTGAAAACCCAATTTATATGCCAACCTAACCCAAAATAATTGATTTTATCACACCCACTATGATATGAATCGATTATCACAAATTTACATTGAAGCAATTTAACCAATTGCCTTGTCAAATTCGTAGAGTCTGAATTTCTTGGTGTTGATGATGATTCCTCAAATAACACACTCAAATTCCTTTGATTCCATAATCTCCTCTCTTTCCCTCTTTTCTTCTCTATAGGACTAGAGTCCTTCCTTTAGAATTGTGTATGTCACAATTCCTTTAATTTGGGTTTTATAATATTTTCCTTATAGAGTTGTGTCCACTTCAAACTCTTAGAATTAGATTTTTTCTAATGCTAATCCCGAAATTAAACTTGTGGGCTAAATAAAATGGCACAAGCTGTGAACGAGATTATGCTTAAAGGTGCTCCGAGACCCAATTACTACTCTCGGGTACTCTTTTCTGACTATCTCGTCCCATTCGGAATCAACTGTTCACTCAGAATTGTCATCCGAATTACTTTATATAACATTCTCCAATTTTCGACCTTAAAAATGCGACACAAATATAATCCGAATATTTAAATCTCAATTCGCCAACTTAAATAAATCTCCCAAATTAAATAATTCCTCTAAATCATAAATTTAAGTTTCTCCAAATTAAATAAGTTCTATTTCTCCCAGAAATAATTAGATTCAATGTCCTCGAAAATACGAAGTGTTACATACTTCCCCCCTTACAAAGGAATTTTGTCCTCAAAATTCAAATGAGCTTAGTACTCCGAACCTCGACTAGCTCTCAAGTCACCTACCCTTAAGATCGTTACTCCTTTTTCTCTCACTTCTAATCGCGAATAAAATGAAATTAGTTAATCAGGGCGCCCATACACCCTGTACCCATGCTTAACAACACAAATAATACCCGACTTTTTACCAACCTTAAATCGTAATATAACTTTCAATGCACAGTTATAACTACATATATGAACAATTACCGAGGTACCTAACCCATGTACTAAAGACCAAACATCTCCCCACTTTCAACATTGCGCTAAGATTCATGCGTGGGACGTCTCGCAAAGCGAAATCCAAACAAGGAACCCTTCCGATACACTACTACCTAACATTGCCGGTCATTGAGATCCGTTAGGCCCTCAGTCCATAGCACGTACCCCAAATACCCGTCTCTCAACATAAAAGTATACACATCCACTCTTATGCTACAAAAAACAACATACCATACCGCGCCCTTTCTATCACTAGTTTCTTTGCGCGAAAATAAATCCCGAGCTATATCTCCCCGCTCGACAATAAGTCTATCCATCCTGAATCACATCAGTAAACGTCCCTACTCCTCGGGATTACCATTAACAATATCAAACATATTATTATCGAACACATTTTAACATATATACTCGTATATATAAGCTAGACCCTATCTCAGGTGATACCTAGCAAAAATCCATATCCTGGTACAACGAACACCAAGTCTTACTATAACTATCCACTATAGCTCCAAACCATCACTAACCAGCCGAAATTTGGAAAATCATACACCCTACTCCCATAATTCTTGAAAGTAGTAACCTCTCGTATAATGCAAACATCCTCTTAGCGTACACCCCCCACTCTCTCATGGTTAACACCAAAGAACCCCACTACCCCATGGTAATTATATATACATAATATGGCTATTACGGTCAACGCACCCACTAAATCCGACTAACTCGCGAATCCTAGTGATAACAATCTTATGTTGTGATGCCCCCCAATGTCACTCAAAACGTACCCATACTCATAAGGTAAAAAGACAATTTACCTCCATACTCTAGTTGTTTTGCCTGGTCCTCGGGTCCCTGATCAAAATTCTCTCATCCGATCTAACCCATAAACTTCTATAGTGGTTGTACATTCAGAACCCCGTCCTGTAGTTGCTCCCTGCCTTGCTTGCTTAGGGCAATCTCTCTTCATGTGACCTGCCTATCCACAAAAGAAACACTTCCTAGAAAATCCTCCTTGCCACTGATCTTGTCCCTGCTGGTCTCACCCATCATTCCCGGCCCTGAGGAACAAAGTGCGGCTGCTGATTGGGACCCTGCTGGCCCTGTCGAAAATCCTGGCCATCTTATCGATAGCCTCCAGATCTGAATCTCTTGGCAGAATTCCCCTGCCGGGATTCCTGCCCTCGCTGCTTGCCATCCTGCTACTGTGCTCCGCTAACAGTATCCCCACCTACCTTGCCCTGCTGGCCGGGATTCAATGTCCTCGAAATTACGAAGTGTTACAGCTGGGGTGGAATCACCGGTGTCTCCCCAATATACTCAGGATCGCTCGAAGCTAGGAGAGCGCGACGGCGGGAAAGGGAGCAATCTGAGGCTCTATGGCCAATCACACCACAATTGTAACATTTGAATGTTACAGGGTGAGTGGGTGCAGGAGGAGGAACCGTGGGTGTCGGAGTAGCTGATGTAGACGGGATCACATGAGCAGTAGAAGTCACAGGTGCTGGAGGAGCTGGAGTGGAGTAGCCACGGGGTGGAGGGGAAAATTGGTGGAATGACTCGACCTTAGTGGCGTACTCAACCGCCTTGGCAAAGGAGGTGACGTCACGTAAAGTGAGGTCGCGCTAGATATAACTCTGAAGATCGTGGATATACCGACTGATCCGCTGTTCCTCACTCTCACCGAGCCGGGCACGAGTACAAAGAAGCTGAAAGCGCTCTGTGTAGTCCAAGACTGTAGTATTTTGCCGAAGAGACAGGACCCATAAAAAGATATCACGCTCGTAAGTAGCGGGAACAAACGCGATCATCAACTGTGCACGAAGCTCTGTCAAAGACTGTATAGGAGGCTGTCCCTCAAGAACACGACGCTGCTCCAAATCATTCCACCAGACACTCGCGTAGCCCTGAAATTTGATGGCCATTAACAGGACACACCAGCGACCTTTCGGTCGCTTGTACTCAAATATCCTTTCCATGGTGACAAGCCAATCAACAACAATATCGGGCTGTAGGTGGCCATCAAACATCATGATATCCACCCGAATGTCACCTTGGCGTCACCTCCCTGTAGGCTAAGGCATCCTCATCCAGGTCATCATCGC
Source organism: Sambucus nigra (assembly GCA_949130495.1). Classification (NCBI taxonomy): domain Eukaryota; kingdom Viridiplantae; phylum Streptophyta; class Magnoliopsida; order Dipsacales; family Adoxaceae; genus Sambucus; species Sambucus nigra. The sequence continues at coordinate 241,890,420 of OX422213.1, read as the reverse complement.
ATCATCACCTGGCGGAGGCTTGGGAAGTAGTGTTCTCTGTGGCCGTCTCCGAGGCGGTGGATGAGGAGGATTAGGAGTTGGTGGTGGAGGAGGAATATAAGGTGGAATGGGCTCTCGTGGTGGGGAAGGAGGTGGAGCTGGGATCATTGGCTGGCGGTATGGGCAGTGGTTCATCTGGTGCTCCTTTTGATAATACAAAACAATGTCGTTCTGAGAGAGGTACGTACGGAGTAACCTTCGGACCCAGAGAATCAAAAGGGGAGACATCGGTGTGCCACTCAGTGGGAGGGGGAGGCTCAAATTTTGGGGCGGAGTGGGGTCGGGGTGAACGTGGGCCGTCGTGTGGGGGTAGGCTAATCCACTCCTTTACCCACTCATGTGAGTTAACGGGGGTGAAATGGACGGAGCGAGCATCCCATGTAGAATGAGGGTGGGGTACATGTGTTGGGTGACCGGATGGTGGTGATGTGTGTAGAATAGGTGGAGGCGGAAGTGTGGAGAAGGCTATATGGGGTGGGTGGGGGTGAGTAGTAATAGGTGGAGCTGGGGGCATGGAAGGAAGATGGTGAGGTTCGAGGTGTTTTTGTGGGTGATGGCGAGGGTAAATGGAGATGTGATGTAGGGGTTGGTCATGTTGAGGAGGGGTGAGATATTATGGTGATTTGGGGGGTGAATGGGATGGGACAAGAATATGAGGTGGAAGACGGTGTGGTGAGGGAATATGGTGGTGTGATGAGGGTTTGGGTGATGGCGGAGGGTGTTTAGGTAATTGTTGAAAATTTTGGGGGAAGAAGGTATTTGGGATATGTGGGGATTGAAATGCTAGGGTTTGGTGTTCAAGGTTTGGATTAAAATACATGTGGGAGTCATCTAGCACAGGGATTGTTACCTTTTGCACGTGTTTGAGTCGGATTGGATCCTTTTGTGTGCCGAATGTCGCGGATCATCTCGGCGATTGCCGGAGAGTATGTTCTGATCATGGGTGGTGTCATTTGAACACATACTGAAGAAGGAATTGCCGGACAAGTATCGGGATGAGTCGGATGTGCGTGGAGACCCTCGGTGGGCTCGTCTGACCTTCGTTGACCTCGGCTCAAGTCGGCGGTCTTGTCAAGAGTGACCCGCGTTTGGATCTAACTCGTGTGACCCAAAATATGTTTCGTAGGGATTGAAAGGTTTTCGGTAAGGCTGTTTGGCAACCATTGGGTTCGTCCAGGGCCAGGCGATACATTTGTCACCGCGTGTGGGGCGTTCCGGCCAGGTTGAAGTCGTTCAGTGTTTGTCTGGCTTCGGAGATTGTCGATGGGGGGCTGGGGTTCATTTTCGGTGGGTTGGGGTAAAATTGGGTTCGGGTCGGTATTTTTTTTGGTCCGGGGTTGGGCGGTTTGTGATTTCAATGTTTGTTGGGGTTGTTTCGGGTTAGGGTGGGTACTCAGAGGGTTGTTTTGGGTAGTCCAGCCAGCTGGGTATGGCGGTGGGGTGCCACCATTCGTGGTGGTGTTTTCTTGGGTGTAATTGGGGTTAGGGTTTGCAGAATTAGGGTTTCTATGTGGTATGGGTGTAGAATGGGTTAATATGGGGAATTAGGGTTAGGGTTTTGAGATGTTACCCGGGAGGTATGAGGGCGGCCAGCGGTGGTTGTTGGTGGAGGAAGTCGTGCGTCCATCTCATCCATTCGTGCCATCAATCGGTTGATAGCCTCTAAGAGATGTTCGTTCAGAGTTCTCGCGGAGGTGTTCATCTTTCTTGGACCCACCTTAACGTTGTTTACGAGTTTTTGTTTTACAAGTTACAACAACAATAACAACGAGTAGAACCGACTAGGCTCTGATACCAATTGACGTAAATGACGTCAAATGGGAGCAAGAAAAGATAAATCTCTCTAAAATCTCTCAAATCACTATCTCATAAAATGGAAGAATGCCTCAAATGAGGCTACAAATAAGTATTTATAGGAAGGATGTTGGTTGACCTCTAAGCTAAGAATCTAATTACAATTATGTCCCTAGGGCTAATAACCTTCCTTCTTCTAAATGCTAAACAAAAGGAAAATACAATGATTACTAAAAATAAAAGAAAGACTAAAAAAACAAAAAATGACAAAAAGGCCCTTATTCACATCAAATTCATGACAAAATTCATAGAGTGGTGGAGTGAAAATGTTGGATAAGGATGGGAAGAGTTCTAGTTTATGTGATAATTGGCAGATATCAAAGAAAAGGTGAAAGCTTGGAATGATGGGGATATTAGGCTCGAAAAGATGGCCATAATTGAGAGGATCAAGGTGTTGGATGAAAATGAAAGCGATGAAAGGCTAAATGGCACATTGGAGGGCAAGAGGAGGAACATAAAATACAAAATGGAAGAACTAATCTTGAAAGAGGAAATATCCTGGAGGCAACAGGCCAAAGTGAGAGGAATTCGATAATGGGACAATAATAGAGTCGATCGAAAGTCCTTTCGAGGACGAGGAAGTTAGAAAGGCCCTTTTTGAGTATCAAGGGGACAAAACACTAGCCCAGACGCTTCTTTATGAAAGCTTTGCAAGAAAATTGGGAGTGTAATTCTATAGGTATATGGGGTTGTTAATGCTATAACTAATGAGACTTGTGTTTGTTTAATTCAGAAAGAGGTATCATCTTTGAAGTTGAAGGATTTTTGACCAATTGGCTGTAACAACCTGATTTTTCACGTTTCTTATACACCAATAATAGGGAGTGTCCAAACAATTTATATCATTTTATGCATCGACGATATATATAAAGCTGAATACAACCACAACAATATAACGATGCTAATAATTGGATAACAATAATAAATTTGAGAGCAACTGGATAACTGAAATGGAATACTCTCCAGAGAATAATATTTCAAATAACCAAATTCAACTAATGAAATAAACAACTCTGGGACCCTCCACGAGCTGATAATTAAATATCCGAATAACGAATCTAATGTATAACAGGAAAATAAATACTGAAAAGACTGGAAAATCCTACATCTGCAACTCAGAAGACTGGAATAACGCTGACGCTGGAATCTGTCCACTCAACCCTGCTCCGGCTGTCGGATACCTGAAAAATATTTTTAAGAAAAACAGGGGGTCCGACGTCACATTTATAAGAAATATCTATCTCAACTTGAAGCAATATTAATTGCGAATTATTTACATCTCATGCCGTCCCCATCGACACTCACTGCCAAAGTAACTCACCTCATTCAATCCCAACAATGATCTAAAACGATTTTACAACAATTATCAAGTGATTTATTGATCTGCCTTTGAAGATAGGAACTCCCAAATAGAGGAGTGAAGCATGTCCTTCACTCATACCAAGATGCCTAGAGATGTCAGCACTTCTATGAGTTGTATACTTCCTAAGATAAAATATGATTTTGCTTCTATTGACATATTGACCACAGACAGTGTTATAGTTATCAATAATACGCATCAAATTTTAAAGAGAGTTTTTATGTGCTCTCCAAAAAAACAAATTTTCATCTGCATAAAGAGAGTGAGTGATTGGATTACAATTCCGAGGGGAGGATATTGTCTATCTTGCCATTTAGGAACTGAACAGAAATATTTCTGCTTAAACCCTCCTCTGCAAGGCAAAAAAGGACAGGGGAGAGTGAATCTCCTTGACACACTCTCCTGCTGCAACTGAAGAGGCCCTTTGGAGAACCACTAATAATAATAGTGAGTCTGGCAAATTTGAGAACAATATCCACCCATTTGATGAATGTTTGATTGAAAACAAATTTTGTGTAACACTGTGAGGAGAAAGTTCCAACTAATGGTGTCAAACCCTTGGCAATATCCACTTTAATACCAACATTTCCTCCATAGATTCTTTTATCTAACAAATTAAATTTTCAGATAGTGTGGCAATGCAGTAAAAACATCAGTAATTAAATATAAAGGATGATTCTAACCTCCAACAAGGGTTAATTCTTAATTGATTAAGTTCGTCCATTGGGTTTCTTCACAGATCTAAATTTAATCATTGAAATTTCAGATTTCATTACATAATCCATATCTAAGCATGTAAAACATATAAGAATCCAAGTTTTCCAATAGATTTACGTAGTCATCATCAACTAAAGTATCAATCTAATCACCCATGAATAACATATTAATTTAGCCTTAATCATATGATGATTCAACCTAACTAGGGTTCTTATCATAACAGTAACCATATATAAATTGCAGGTAATAAGTAAGAAGGATAGGTATTCTTGCCTGGATTCGTGTTGGTTCTCTTTGGTGGAATCCCTTGTTCCCAATTCCTCTCCTCTGCAGCTAGGTTTTTTCCTTTGATTGTTCTCTCTAATGTTATGTTAATTAAATGAGTTAATGAACCTCTTAACTCCTTAATTTCGTAGGTCCTCTATGGGCCAAACATGGAGCCCTTAAATGATCCCAAAACAATACTCTCATGCTTCCAAAAGTTACCCCAAAGGGCCCTGGCCCCAACTTTGCATACTTTCAACACTATTTCGGGCCTCTATATTCCTCAGACCGAGCTCTGACAGTACAAACTCGTAATACAAAAATAATTCCAAATACTAATATTAAGTCACGAGATGTTTTTATATAATTTAAATTCTCGATTTAAATTATTTGTAACATGCATCCAATATTTAAAACAACCACATAAGTACACATGCAATTATTTAATATTTAATAGACACCATTTAATTATTTTAAATTACGAGGATTACTTTAGTCTTGTCGCATGTTTATACAAGTTGATGACTAAGGTCCTAGCTCGTAGGTTAAAAGAAGTTTTGGATGAGACTACTGGGAATACACGTGGAGCTTTTGTTAAGGAAATATATTTTCCTGATCTTGTGCTAATAAAAATAATGAAGGCGTGGTGTTTGAATTGATTTTGAAAAATATTATGATCTTGTAAGTAAAGAGCTTCTATATCTTGTGATGCACAAGAAAGGTTTTGGAGTGAGATGAGGGAAACGGATTATGGAATGCGTGAGAATCACGAGCTTCTCAGTTATGGTGAATGGTAGATTTTTAGGGGTTATATTGGGGAGTCTAATGACTTGGACAAGGGGACCTTTTATCCCCATTTCTCTATATATTAGTGCCAGATGTTCTGGAGAGGTTGGTGGTTAGAGCATGTGAGTGTGATCTAGTGGAAGGATTTGAGATTGGAAAGGAGAAGGTCCACTTATCACATTTACAATTTGCAATTGATACAAATTTTTTCGGGAGTGAATATGATTTTTTTTTTTAGAATTCGATTAGTGTTATTGGCATGTTAAACAAAATTTCAGGTAAAAAAGTGAATTTATCCAAAGACGTTGTGTGGGCATCAAAGTTGGGGGGGGGGGGGGGGGGGGCGCAGTGGTAGAGAAAGTTGCGAGTAAAATGTGATGTGAGGTTGGGTCGTGTCCACTAATGTACTTGGTATGCCCTTGGGTTGGAATTAACGTTGTGCTTCGTTTTGGGAGCCGATGGTGGAAAATGTGTCTAAAAAACTAGAGGGGTCGCACGAAGGTTGCCTTCATAGGGGAGGGAAGCTCATTTTGGTTCAACCGTTTTTTATGCTATTATACCTACTTATTATATGTGTCTTTTTAAAATGTCTGTCAAAGTTGCTAATAGTATTGAAAAGCTCATAAGGGATTCCTATGGGGTGAGGGAAGGTAAGAGTCAACATCTTGTGCAGTGGGAAATGGTATCAAGGACTAAGAAAAATGGGGGGCTGGGTAACTTAATTATGAGAAATAAGGTTCACTTGGGTTAGTGTCTCTGGAGATTTCCTTTGGAGCAAAATTCGCTTTGGTGTTTCTTGTCAGATACCACGATTTGAGATCCAACAACTGGTATCGGAGCTAATGGTCACGGTATCGACTCTCGCCCTTGTCATTTGTTTGGGGAACTGTATTCGAATGAAAGTACAACAAATGCCTTGCCCAGGGCAACGATGTCGAGTGGACCCCTAAAAGATAAAAAGTTTGTCATCCTTAACACCAATCGCTTTTAGGTTAGATGGCCACTTGAGATCCAACAAGCGTGTTCAATAATTAGAAGCAAATACGGTCTCCAAGTCAATAATTGGGATTCTAATGTGGTGATAAGGGGATCCTTTCGTTGTCCATGGAAATTATTCTCTCAGGGATTAAATTTCTTCCTTAAATACGTGCGATTTGTTGTTGGTTGAGGAAACAATATTTGGTTTGGGGAGAGCATTTGGTTGGTGGACATACCTTTGTGTTCTAGATTTCCTCTTTTGTATCGGTTTGATTCTATGGGTACTTCAAATTCGTCTTCTACATTTTCTTTGAATAATACTTTAGAAGGAGTTTTACTGATTGGGAGATCGATGATTTCATCTCTTTGTCAAATCTCGTGGAAGGGGTTCATCTTTCCTAGGACTCTGATAGAGGAGTATGAGGTGGAGATTCTTCCAGATTTTTTTCATGCACATCAGTCTTTCAATTACTGCTCGAGCCCCCAATTATTTTATTATTTGAACCGTATAGAGTGATTGGGATGGTTGGGGTTCCCTCTAAAGTGCAATTATTTTCTTGTTGGGCTGCCAAAAGAAGGATTAATACTTGTGATTTTTTTTCGAAAAAAGATACTTCACATCAAGTTGTTGCCCCATTGATGTGTTCTTTGTTAATGTGATGAGGAAAGTGTGGATGATATCTTAATACACTGTTGCTTTACCCCCTTGTTTTGGTAAAAACATATTCGAGGAATTGGGTTTGGTTGGTGCTGTTCCACACAGTTGGAGAGACTTTCTTGTGATTAATTGGGTATCGGGGGAGAGTAAAAGAGAGGCAAATGCTTGTGGTGCTGTATTGTAATGTGTGTCTTGGCATGTATGGTTAGAAGAAATTCAATAATTTTTGAAGATAGGGAGGTTGAGAAAGAAGAATGAATTCATTTTGTTGCTGCATTTTGGGCATCAACTGATAAAAGCTTTTTGTGGTGTCGGTATTTCCAACATGGAGCATCACTGGAAAGCGATCATTGATTAAGAGTTTCACATTGTCTTAGCTTGAAGTGGGGTCTGCTGCTCTTCTTGGTTATACAGGTAGTAATTGGAGCTTATTGTGCCTTTCTAGTCATCTAATGGTAGTACGCAAGCTGTATCGTTTATATTGTAGCTCCCTCCCCCTCTCCCCCCTTTTTATTCTGCAACTTTGCAGGATTTCTCGACCCCAGCTTGTGTTTGTTTGTTTTAATAAAATTTCGTTCCTTTTTTTTTTCTTCTAAAGAAACTCGGAGTCCCAGTTGGTTTGATGTTTCCAGGTCTATACAAAGACCCAAAATACATATGTTCTTCATTTTAGATGTCCAATACGAGCAATGGAACACCATACGGTTACGCTGTTTCTTGATCATACACCAACAAGATGTTTTCTACTACTTTTATATGTTTGGAGGATCTTGTTTCATGCTTTTCTTTTCCACTGGACTTTAACTGGGTAGTTCAATGTTGGACTAAGGATACAAATTAACGTGTACCGTAATGTAGAATAGTATTTCTGTTGATATACGTATACCACAGAGCTTTTTTTGTTAGAACATTTTGTATTATGTTCATTTCAAAGGTGTACCAAACTCTCTGTTTTGAAGTTTTTCTCGATTGATTCACTTTATTACAGCAGTGTACGGCACTGAGCAGGTTTGGTGGATTACTTGTAATTGCTCATAACACAGTACTTAAACCATGTGCAGGCTTTGATATTATCGAGGAACAAAATTAAAGATTGGCCAAGTGCAATTTTAAAGTCACTTCCTAATCTTTTGTGTTTGAAGCTTGACAACAATCCACTCAGACAGGTACATTAGATATTCTTCACTTAATATTGTGCAATATAAGTGACTGTTATTCAATAATGACCAGCTGCGAGCTTGGGGTGGTGTTTGACTCCCTCCCTCCCTTCAGTGGGTATACAGAGGGAGAGATCAGATTGAGATAGAACTCCACAGAAAGAAGAGAGAGAGAAAGGGAGATGATGAACTGGTTTTGTGGTCTTGAGTGTTGACTGGTGAACCTAGAATCTTTTTTCTTGGGTGCGGAGTTAATATGTACTAAATTTTTCTTCTCAAGAAAGGTGTGATTGTTTTTTCGGGACACGAAAGATGATAAAAGAATACAATATATTGTGATCAAATATTTCTTACATGATAGTGTTTAAATAAAAAGGATAATGTATACAACAAATCTTTTCGGAGCTTCATATTCCAAGTGTGGGCAATATAGATTTCTTACTCTTACCGATATCCCTATCTCTCTGAAAGCCTAACGAGCAAATAAACTGTTAGCCCGATACACTCGTTGCCCGCTTGCTTTCACACCTCGCTTACGCATCTACTTAGTTAGCATCCTAAATCAACGTACCCCTATTTCCTTTACCAGAAAAACCTGTGCTCAAAAATAAAAAATAAATAAAAATATTGAAAGCGCTGCATGATAGCTTCACTCGACAAATTTTACATGTTGGAGATGAAAATTCAATATATATATATATATATATATATATAGAGAGAGAGAGAGAGAGAGAGAGAGAGGCTCATGTGCACACTAAGTTTGCACATGTGCTGGCGCACACCTATTTTTTTAAAATATCAAAAAAATATTTTTGAGTTGATTTTTTTATGTGATATTTAAACATTTCAACGGACCCATATAAAAAAAATCAACTCAAATTTTTTTTTTTACTATTTTAAAAAAATCGGTCAAACTTTTGCAGCTTTTAAGTGCTTAAAAACTGCTAAAGTTTGACCGATTTTTTTAAAATAGCAAAAAAGCGTTTTTTGAGTTGATTTTTTTTATGGCTTCCTTCAAATGTTTAAATATCACAAAAAAAAAAAAATCAGCTCAAATTTTTTTTTTACTATTTAAAAAAAATAATGTGCAAACTTAGTGTGCACAGAAGCCTGACTCTCTTTCTCTCTCTCTCTCTCTCTATATATATATATGTATGTATGTATGTATGTATGTATGTATGTATGTATGTATATACCTTTTTTCAATTTAAAGGCACCCTCGAAACCAGCCAACCTATACAGAAAATTTCAACCTAAAGCCTACAACAGAAAGAACAAACCTAATGTTATGTTAAATTTATCAATAAATTTAAACAACAAAATAACAATTAATTTTAATTTCTAATTTGAAGCCTACTATAATAAAGTATCAAACTACAGAACCGAACGATATGTAAAATTTCTCAATCAATTTCAAAATTTTAATCTAAATTCTACAACAAAATCTAATTTTCATTGTGATAAATTTTTCAATAAATTTGAATTATATTTAAACATCAAATTCCAAAATTTCATCAACAAGTTTATAACAACAAAGTTATGAACTCAAAATTACGTTAAATTTCTGAAAAAATTCAAGTCACTAATTTACAATAATAAGGCCTTTCCCAATTACTTGGGGTCATCTACATGATTCCTACATGCTACCATGTCTTTAATAATCTCCCACCAAGTCCATTTATGTCTACTTTTACACATTCTGTGAGCGTGGTGCATGTGGATTGGAGATCAAGAAAGGTCAATATTTGACATGGTCCTGGGACGACCCAACAGAGTAGGTCGTCGGACTTCCCAGTTCCTCCAACAACACTGAGCAGACCATTCTTGGCGACGGAGAAGATCATGTTACCGAAATAAATTTGGATGAGGTGGCTATGGGAATTTATTTTTGTATGTTTCTGAGGATTTGTTCTGGGTATTTGGCTTTGGGCCTAGAATGACTTGGGTTGTTCATGAGGATTTGTTCTGGGTATTTACTCTCTTGGACTGGTAAATGAGTTTGTCCGAAATCCTCAATTGATGCAATATTTTATTTTTGGTCCAAGAAAAATTGGCGATCTAAATTGACTTGGTGAGATATTGTAGAAAAAGACATGATATCATGTGGTTGAATCTATGATTTTGCAGTGAACAGAGCGGAATGAAAAATAGAAACCGTCTCAAGCTCATGCTCGAGCTTTTCTTAAGGTGGGGAGAGCAATGCACCCCGTGGGCATGGGTGGAACCCTGTCTTGCATTTCGATTGGGGAGCAAGGACGCAGAGATTATTAGGAGAAATTTTAGGGATTAGTTGCTATTATTTAGGAGATACTTTAGATAGTAAATAATCATTGCTAAGAATCTTTCGTATTTAGTAGTTTCCTATTAGGATTAGTTTCCATCAAGGATTAAGTTTAGTTCTATATAATGAATAAGAGCGGAGGCTCCTATCTTTACTCCCTTTAATTTGATATTGAATATGATTTGAGAGAGATGATTCTTAATTTGTGCATTTAATTATGTCATGGGATATGGAGTATTGGGCTACAAAAAATAAACTAAGAGGGTAGGCGAGCTTAGTTTAAAACAAGGTGGGAGAACGAGATGGGAGATCTGTATGATTTACCCTAAAATGATATATGAAAAGAAAAGTAAAGTATGCATAAAATTAGAACACTTCCCATTAATATGACCTCCAATCAACTTTTCATCACAACACCTCATAAGATGGGAGGTCCTTGTAATGTACTATATTTTTTAAAAACTTGATATTCTACGCTTTGTATCCTCCAGGTTTACAAAATTACACTATGTACCTTTATAAGTTTTCTTAGTACTGTATAGTAAAAAATTCAGAGAATTTCAGAGGGCAAGGCTTCCGTTACACGCGCCTTAAGGTAGATTAGTCCCCAAAAGTGTATCGAGTCTTCTACTTATAAAGGTCCATATCATTTGAGAACCATATGCAATCTACAGATATCCCTCCTTTATAGATAAGTAACTAATATAATATCTTTTCTTACATATGTGAAGGAGAAACGGCATCGAACCAATAGCCTGGTGGACCTCAATTTCTGTTATATGCTCTATATAATTAGAAATATCCTGTTTCCCCAAGTATCATGAAATGTACCTCGCTGGTTGGGTAACCTTCATAATTGAGAAACCTCTCCCTTTCCTGTAATCAGTTTTTAGGGCTTAGGTTTTTGCAATATCAGACTTGCAATATCATCAATATTTAAAAAGGCATGAGGCGGAGGTGAACTTGAAAAAAAATCAACAAAAATTTATACAACATACTAATATAATAATATAGTCAAAATAAAAAATAGTTTATTATCTTCACGTGTTCCTAAGAGAAAAAAAAATTATACCCGAGGAACTCACTTAAAATAAAAATGACTACTTGCGTCGTGCCTCTTTCACCTGCGTTGTGTCTCTCTTTCACCTCAAGTAATTTACGTCTAATTTCTAAAGAAATCACTTCATATTATTTGACCTTTGCATGTTGCTGCCCAAAAGAGACGAGGCTCCCCAATAAGGAAATTCAGCTCAACAACTATGGAAGGAGAACAAAGTTATGAGAAGGAGGAGAAGGAGAACACCTCTCCTTTGGTCCTTGAGGCTTAGGCACATGGTGGTGTAATGCCTCACACCTCCGTGGCGTAACACCTCTCCTTTGGTCCTTGAGGCTTAAGCCTCATAGTGAAATTTCTCTGCCACGCCTCGAGTTATTTGTTTTAACATTGAATATGGTAAACAGATGCATGCATGTATATCACACTCACACCCCCATATTGAAGGCTGGTTTACACTTAAAAAGATCAGAAAGACTACCATTTAACTTTATAAATAAACTTCGATTACTTGCATAATACAATCAACATGCGTAAAAGAGAACCTTCTCCGCAAAAGTAAGCGATCTTTAATGGGTCTCACATTTTAAGGAAGTCCGAAGAATTCTTTTATCAGAAATCAATATAATTTTTTTATGCTACACCGTGTAGTCACTCCAGTTGATTCTTTTTAAGCTTAATGTTTTTTTTCTTCATTCATAGATTCCATCAGATGGCTTGCAAGCTGCTTCCAAGCTCCAGATTCTGGATCTAAGCGGTAATGCAGGTTCTTTACCAGATCATCCTGCCTTCTCTAAATTATTGCAGTTACAGGAGCTTTACCTGAGGTATGATAATGATATATTAACGTGTTTATATTTGGTAACTTGATAGCTTCTTTAATACCTCTGCTATCTGTCTTAAATTTCCTGTTTGACTGAACAGGCGGATGCGGATATCGGAAGTCCCCCCTGATTTATTCAGTTTACAAAAATTAAGGATTCTTGATTTGAGCCAAAATTCCCTTCAATCGATTCCAGAGGTAACATTGTTTGCTGTTAGAAAACACGAATAATTTGCTGAAAGTAGCATCGTCTACCTAAATGTACTGCCACGGTGGGTGTGGGCAGTTTACCTGATGCAAGGAGAAGCTTGACCAAATTGAAATTCCCACTAATTAGTTAAAGGATAAATAGCGTAGTAATTAGGTTAGATAGGATTTATTTATGTCTTTTCTTAATTTTAGGATTTTATTTATTTTTAGTGATTTTTCATTATTTGAGGGATCTGATTTAGTTTCCAGTCTTTATTTTGTAATTTCCCTATACTGTAATGGAAATCTCATTCTTAAATACTTTGAATTTTGAGTGTTAGGATTCCAACCGTAATTGGTTTCTTTTCTTTCTTTTCAATGTGATTATGTGACTCTGTATTTCTTTTTTTTTTTTTTTAAAATGCTTCGTAATAATCATAATGCTATCGATTACAATTGATTGAGGTATTCATGGGAGAAGCAGGCGTATTGTCATTTCAGTGTATATTGTGATAAAAGAATGGGTAACATCATTATTTTGAGGATAGGATACTAGTTTACTTGTATATGTAGTTGATTTTTATTGAGTGTATTCAATTATGCCACCAGACTGACCAGTGACCAGTATGTTATTATTATGTATTATCATTCTTTCAAGATATGCTTCTATATTGAACTCTTTTTTTCTTATGATTCTAATACTATATCCCTGACTAGCTTATTTTTCATCTTTGTTTGAATTTTGTTGTGCAATGTAAAAATCTGACTCTGAAGTTAATTCATTATTTACTCTTATATTTCCCTTATGGACGGATAATTTGGCTGCACGCTATATACAACGCTGTCATATGAGATTGCTAATCTTTAATATCCTCCGCTCAACACCTATTATTGAAGTACAGTAATTATTTATTTATGCATTGGGTACAACTGTAATTACATTAACATATTATATGATTTGCATGCAGGTTTTCAAAAATCTTACTTCTCTTACGGAGATAGATCTTTCAGACAATAACATTACTGCAGTTCCACCAGTACTGGTTAGCATAGTTCATCCCCTTTTGATTTACTGATTTTTTGTTTCTATTTGTTTTTCCCTTGGAGAAATAATAGATTGTTCAAGCAATTGTCTTATGATAATTTGAATAATATTTTGGGAGGGCTTCATTTACTAGTTTGTATGATAGAAACATTCCCACACTATTCTTAGCCCGGAAATTGATTCTGCAGGGTTTGCTTGAACCCAGCCTACAGGTGTTGAAACTTGATGGAAACCCAATTAGAAGGTATGCTACTCATTTTAGTTTATGTTTTCTTTTAGTTTATTTTACCATTGCATATCTACTATAGCCCCCCCTCCCCCCCCCCCCCCTCTCTCTCTCTCTCTCTCTATATATATATATATATATATATATATATATATATATATATATAAAATTTATCAATAAAGAGATTTTCACACTTTTATTTAGGTAACTCTATTGCCAAAGCATTTTAAACCTTGTGATTGCCGTTTTAGTAATTTGAATGCATTATAAGGTAAACAAGGGAAATGAAACCAAAGCATTCCCATGATAAGCCCTTTCATACCGCTTGTATTATTGATCTTGGGATAATGTCATCTGTAGATGTAGGAAATAAATATGAAGTTGGAGAATGTAACAACAATTAATGGTAAAGTAACATCAACAAGGGTGCATAATGAAAGATAGCAAAGCATTAGCATCGCAAGCAATTTCATACCACCCATGTTTGCTTGAATAGATTTCTTCTGTAAAAGGAAATTAATACAAGGGTAGAGCTAATGCTAGCGACATGGAAGTTGTTGCTTTTGCCAAAGCAGGTGCTGCTACCGTAGGTTCTACCATTCAGCTATACGTTGCTTTGCAAAAGCTAATAATGCTTTGGCAATGGAGATAGCCTAAGAGGTCATTTGTTTTTGCATCTTTGAGTTTGAATCTAAACCATTAGGCCATAAGAGGTACATAACATTGTTTAAGTAAGAAAAAATGTAAGAGATTGAAATGGTTAAGAGATGTAAGTACCTCCGAATCTCAACACAACGTCCATTTAGGTCTCGTTTGATGCGCGGGATAAGGAGGTGGGATATAATAGTTTTATCCCATCCCATGTTAGGCAGGGGCGGATCCAGAGGTGGGCAGAGGGTAATATTACTAAATTTTCAACTATTAAGGTGGGCAATATGTTATAATTTTCAAAGTTTTTCTCTAAAATTTTCAAACTTGATAGTAGTAATGTAAAAAAAATTCTCAACTTAAGGTGGGCAAGTGCCCACCATACCCAAGGCGTGGCTCCGCCATTGATGTTAGGTGTGGGATGGTATATGATATTAGATGGAATAAGTTATTCCATCACATGTTTGATGTTAGATGAGATAGGATTTCAAGTGAGATAAGTTGTCCCAAGTAAGCATCTTATCTATCTCCCACCTAGGAGGTGGGATTATTTTATCCGCTTAGGATGGGATAATTCTTATTTTATCCCACTCTTTAATCCATCGCATGAAATGGTCCGATAAGGTGGTGGGATGGGATCAGAGTTATCTCATCCCAACGGTATAAAATAATCTCACCTACTAGGTGGTATGGTTTTATCCCACACCTAGCGGGATAAGAGGCTTACTTGGGATAACTTATCTCATTTGAAATCTTATCCAATCCAACACCAAACATGGGATGAGATGGGGTAACTTGTCTAATTTGAAATCCTATTCCATCTCACATCAAACATGGAATGGGACAATATTATCTCATCCCACCTCCTTGTCTTGCGCATCAAATGAATCAAGCACAACCTGAATATTAATTTGGAGAATGGAACTTGTGTTGATTAAAAGTAGGCCTGTCAATGGGTCGGGCTGGACCCGGACCCGATTCGTATAATAGAGTCTGAGCATATTTTTTTGGACCCGAGACCCGAAGACCCGTTTATTAAACGGGTAGGGTCTGGATCTTATACAAGATCTGGACCCGAAGATCCGACCCGAACTGTACATTATTATTTTGTATATATATATATATACATATATACTATAAATTTATATATATTTATAAATATATCTTATCAATATAACATGTAAGTATTATATATAAAAATATATATATTTATGTATATAATAAATATAAGTAATATATGTTTTATTTATATTAATAATATTCTACAATACATTACAAAATATTTTAATTTAAGATTAAATAATAAAGAAGGGAGATAAAATAAAATAAATGTACATATTTGACCAGACCTGGACCCGGACCTAAGACCTGAAGACCCGAACGGATCCGGGTCTGGATTCAATATTGTAGACCCGATGAAGACCCGGACCCGAACCCGAACCCGAATCCGATACACAGATCTGGATCTCCCTAAAACCGACCCGTCTCCGTCCCGTTGACAGGCCTAATGAAAAGTAAAAGGTAAAAATATTGTCCTTAACTGTCATACTTCTTTTCCAGCATCCGGAGGACAATTTTGGACCGAGGGACCAAAGCCGTTTTGAAATACTTGCAGGACAAAATTGTGGATCAGTAGTCTCTCTCTCTCTCTCTTTCGTGTGTTTGTGCATGTTTGTGTGTGGTGTGAGCAATACTTTATCTACTGATAACTATTGTAATATTTTGTTAATGCTTTTATATAAAAAAATTGACGGATGACTATTGTAATATTTTGTTGCATATGAAATCAAAATATCTTTTCTATAAATTATTATGGCGGTTGATTTTTTATGGACACAGGATGATCATGCTACACATATGAAAATAATTTATAGAATAGTAAAAATAACATGTTTAAAATAATGTATTTCAAACGTCATATATAATTTGAATTATTAATACATACAACAAACGTGAAAATCAGTGTTAGATATATTTTCGAATAATGTAAATCATCTTTACCATTTTTAATCAAGAAAGTCATTCATTTACTCCTTAGGAGGGGAAGGTCTATTTTTATGTCTTTTTTGGTCCATTGACAAGTCTGACTACACAAATATGTTGACTTGTAGAATAATAATTCTCTTGGGAATAAACAAATCATAATTAGTGCCTAGGCCATACTTGATTGGAGGACATAAATACCATGTGCAATGTGATTTTTTCATATAATGCAAACAATCCATGATCATAGCCAATAGTATTTTTATTGATAAAACTATCATTGTGAATATTTTTATTAAAGAAATTGAAACCTAAACTAGAATCCAAGATGAGCAAACATATCCACCAAGTCCCCATTATTAACATATTTGGTGCAGCGAAATGTCAGATGATCAGACTTGTAACTGTTGGTAAATTTTGAAAGAATGAGATGATAGAACAGAATTGAGAGATCCAGAATTACACTGAGAAAAACGATTAAAGAAACAAATGAGAGAAGATTTTATTTCATTTCCAAAAAAATTATCTGTTACAATGGCTAATTGATACAACTATACAACTTGAATTAGTTCGTTGACTAATTAACTTATAACTGACTTACAATCCACCAATAACAAAGAAGCTCTTTATCTAGCTAAT
Source organism: Sambucus nigra (assembly GCA_949130495.1). Classification (NCBI taxonomy): domain Eukaryota; kingdom Viridiplantae; phylum Streptophyta; class Magnoliopsida; order Dipsacales; family Adoxaceae; genus Sambucus; species Sambucus nigra. Next base: position 241,873,719 of record OX422213.1, on the reverse strand, counting down.
TAATTTACAATCCACCAATTGCAAACAAGCTTTCTAACTAATTAAGACTGTTGAGCTGTCTAACAACTAAATTGCATTAGCTGATTCAATTGGTAACTACATTCAAAACTGATGTGGAGATGCTTTCCCTCGAAAAAAATCCTTGCCCTCGAGATCCAACTGAGGAAACATATCATCATAATTCTCCCACGTGTCATCACTAGGCAATGTATTGAACCATTGGACCAAAACTTGGGTGACTGAACTGATCCTCTCCGTATTATTCTACGATCTAGGATGTCAATAGGCTCAACAATGACTTGACTTGCCTCGTTTGTTAGTGGTAGCTCAGTGATGAGAATGATATGTGCACCAACTCGTTTCTTGAGCAGCAAAACATGGAAAATTCGGTGGATTCTCGCATTTTCAGGCAATTGCAACTTGTAAGCAACCTTTCTTGCTTTGATTTGATAGGGCCCATAGAATTTGGGGGATAACTTGTCGTCTTTTCTCATAGCAACTGAGGTATGCCTATAGGACTGGAGCCTTAAGTACACCCATTTACTTACTGCAAATTCTCTTTTAATCCTTCCTTTGTCGCATAGAGTTTCATACGATGTTGAGCCTGTTGTAACCTCCTCCATAAATTGATTAAGATATGGGTTACAAGAATGAGGGTGTTGAGAAATAACAAGATGTGGGGGGTTATAACCATATAGAGCTTTGAATGGGGTGATTTGTAAGGTAGAGTGAAATGCTATATTATACCACCACTCAGCGTTTGAAAGCCATTTCACCTGCTTGGTTGATCTACCACTGGTCATACATCTGAGATAGTTCTCCACACATTGGTTTAGTCTTTCTGGTTGGCCATATGTTTGTGGGTGATATGAAGTTGAATGATGAAGTTTAGAGCCCAATAATCTGAATAAGTGTGTTTAGAACTGGCTTGGAAATAGAGGGTCTCTATCAGAGACAATGGTTTTAGGTAGGCCATGAAATTTATGGATGGTGTCAAAGAAAATTTGGGTAATAGAGGGTGTTATATAAGGGCGAGTTAATGGAATAAAATGGGCATATTTGGTATATCTATCAATGATTACCCAAATTTCACTTTTGCCTTTCGAGTGGAGAAGTCCTTCAATGAAAATTATTAAAATACCCTCCCAATGTTTCATAGGGATGGGGAAGGGTTGTAAAAGGCCAGGATAGGGCACATTTTCACTTTTGCTTTTTTTGACAAATCTCACAAGAGGCAACAACAAATTCTACTTCTTGTTTCATAATAGGCGAAAAAAATAGTTGCTCAATTTTTTTGAAAGTGGCTTTCTTGCCTGAACGACCTTCAGCAGAATTATTGTGAAACTCTTGAATGATAGACTGTCTTAGTGTACCATTACCCACATAAAGCCTATTATGATATCTGATGGTTTTGTTTGATAATAAATAGTTGCGAATGTCTTCAGGCTTTTCAACCAATATAGATATCATTTGTTGTGCCAATTCATCACCTTCCATGCTGTTGTGAATCTCTTGCAACCATGAGGATTATAGAGTAGAAAGTTGACACAAATTGGCATGGTCTTCCATTCTTCTTGAGAGGGTATCATCTGCCTTGTTCTCACTACCATTCTGTAGGCGATCTCATAGTCAAAACCCAGTAGTTTGGTAAGCCACTTCTGTTGAATCATAGCGATGAGTCTTTGTTCTAAAACATACTTTAGGTGTTGGTGGTCAATTTTGATTACATAGTGGTGGCCATAGAGGTAATGTATCCATTTTTCAATTGCATATACAAGAGCCCATAATTCGTTCTCATATGTGGATAGACCCCTTTTTCTAGGAGGAAGGGCCTTACTGATGTAAGCTAGGGGTTTGCCTTATTGCATTAGTACAACTCCAATGCCATCATTGCTAGCACCAGTCTCTAAAACAAATGGCTTGTCAAAATTAGGTAGTGTAAGCATTGGGGTCTTACTCATAACCTCCTTAAGTTGGTCGAATGACAGAGTGGCTTGAGGGGTTCAAATATTCCTTTCTTCAGTATATTAGTAAGAGGTCTACTAATGTTTCCATAATCCCGCACAAACTTTCTTTAGTAACCAGTAAGCCCAAAAAACCTCTCAAACTTTTTATGTTTTTTGGGAGGGGCTAGTTCACCACTGCATCCACTTTTGAGGCATTTGTAGCTACACCTTCACATGATATAATATGAGCTAGATATTCTAATTTACTTTTCCCAAATGAACATTTTGATTCTTTTAGCAAATAGTTGGTGTGTCTTAAATAGGTTCAGTGTGAGGGTAAGATGGTGTTGGTGGTCCGTTAAATTTTTGATGTATATGAGAATGTCATCAAAGAAAACAAGCAAAATTTTTCTTAGGTGTGGTTTAAAAACTGAATTCATTAAGGTTTGGAATGAAGCAGGGACATTAGTGAGCCCAAATTCCATTGCTAAGAACTTGTAGTGGCCTTCATGGGTTCTAAAGGCTATTTTAGGGATGTCGGGATCATGAACTCTAATATGGTGATATCCAACCCTTAGGCCGAGCTTTGAAAAAACACATATTCCATGCAGTTAATCCAAGAGTTCTTCTATTACTGGTATGGGAAATTTGTTCTTTAATCAATACATAGTCTCTAAGTGTGGTCCTTTTTAACCAACAATACCCGGAAAAAGGACTACATAATATGTGACACCCCGGTTATTAAAATAACTGGTGGTCAACCCTTTCTAGAATAAAACATGAATCTCATTGGCTCATTCTTAGCATTAAAGTCGAACCAATTAAATTACTAACCCCCTATTATTAAATTAAGCCGTGTGCCAATTTTTAATATTAATTAACGTGACACAAAAATATAGTAATCAAACCATAACTCATTTAAACAATTAAATAAATCCATAACCATAAACAAATCCAAAATGTAAATTTATTTCATGTTATACTTTATTTTTTATTACTCCTGAGCTTAGCATCTCACCAACAATTTTTTATATTTCTGTCTTTTGAATGTAGGGGTGTCTGTATGGTCTATCACTCACAGGTTCTGCACCTTTATTTCAAGGGTATATGATGATCATATGCTCTTTGAGAGGGTAGCCCTTTTGGTTCTTGAAATACATCTTTAAAATTTTCTAGGATGGGATTGAGAGATGTGGGAGTAGTTACCTCACTTTGTGTAGGACTTATTGAAAATAATTGTCCTATAATGAGTTTCTTCTAAATCTTGCATAACGTCTCTAGCACATTGGTACTTATGAATTTGAGTTGTGCTTCTTCTATGCACCCATAAAGTGTCACCATCTTTCCATCCTTTATTAACATCAGTTTTAACTGATTGAAGACCATCAACATAAGACTTATTTGTTTCAACAATTGTACTCCCAATACCATATCATAACCCCGTAGGGGTAGCAACCTCACTTCTTCCTTCAATTGCCCAAGTTAAATTTGGGCATTTGGAAACACTACTGGTTTGGCTACCATCTATAACTATGACCACCATTTTTGTGGTGTTTTGAATGTCACACCTAATTTGTTTAGCAGCTGATGGATCTAAAAAATTATGGGAGTTGTCGGTAACCACCAACACAATGATTTCTTGATTCTTGATTGTCCCCTTCAGCAAAAGGGTTTAATGGGATGGGTTGCCTGAGAGTGCTTGTAAGGATATGGCCATATCAACTCCAATTTCCCCTCTTGGTTGTGATAAAAGTAGCTTAGTTTATCTTGCTTCTTCAATGTTGACATTGACACTTCCTTTGTCTTCTTCATTAGTACTAAGGATGTAGATTCTCATTTTCTTGCATTTGTGTCCCCATGTATAAGGTTCATCTCAATGATAGCACAACCATTTTTCTCTTTTGCTTTGCATTTCAATTGGTCTTATTTTCGTGATGGGTGGGAAATAATTTCCATTAGGGTTATAGTGGTATTAGTAGGCACCATGGTTATGAGGGGGTTGGAATTGGGGTTGATGGGGTTGAAAATAGAATGTAACGCCCCGAACCGAATTTGTGGGTTACTCGTGAGTCAATCCGGTCCGACCCGAGTGTTAGGTGTAAAGTGCAATGAAACAACCTAAATAATGTTTATAGTTCAGTTTTATTTTAATTAACATTTCACTTGTTAGCATGAGATTTCAAATTTCAAGATGAACTACATGAGGGACCCATGGGGAACACCTCGGAGTCCAGGTAAACAGAGCTACTAATGTAAAACGTAAATAAATTGTACTTACATGAATAACACCCTCAAAATACGAAACCGCTCCAAACATGCCGTAACAAAGTGGGGATATGAGCCTATGCCTAGTGGGATTTATACAAACAGTATAGAAACGAATGGCAGAAAGGAATACTCACACGCTATAACCACATGCATGCGAAAATATGTATATATCTACATACGTATGCCTTTGAAAAATACATATTCCAATGCATTAATCAATTTATTTTCAAAAACCTTACTTGTCTAGATTGATTAATTGACCTTAATCTCATTTAAGATTTTCTTTAATCATACTTAGCATTCTCACTTTGTTTAACGCACCCAGTTAAACACTTGAAACCACTTAATTCATTAAAACCATTAATCTGTGGAATTTACCCTTTTGTTCTTTCCAATACCCTTTAGTATTTTCATCGAATATCGCCTTTTGACACACGCAATCTCCGTGCTAGAAAATATTTATTTAATATTTGAAAATCCTTTTTACAACACATTCTTGTTTTAAGTATCGGTTTAACCATTTAGGTTGCTTAACCAGCCATTCATTTACTCCTTTTACCCCTTTTCATTTCTTTATGAATATTAATAGATTTACGCATTTACTTGTCCATTTTCACTTTTACCGGAACATTTATTACATTCATTTAAGTTAAGTTGTATTAAATCATTTTACCACACAACCCATTTCTTGATATGTTTCATATTTCTTTTATCTTTTCTCGAAATTTTACCATTTATCGCATACTTACACGGGCTCCACACCGACGGCTATGCGCACCATATGCTTTGACCGGTGATTTAAGGCTTTTCACCCAAGGGCTCCAGGCCCTTGTTGCGTATCCCCAGTTGCATCCAAGTCCTTATTAATGTGTTTCACATTTTACACATGTCCACATTGTTCCACTTCTTTACTTTTACTCGATCGAAGCCAAAATTTGGACTTAACCGTCCGTTTTTGCATTAAAACTTGAAAAATTATTTCTTTTCTTCTTTAAGTCCCTTATCCACACTCACATGATTTATACTAAAATCATTCGCGCTTTAGGAATTAATTCATTTTCACGTACATTAGTGTAAAAGCATTTTTTTAACGTATTTTTATTCCATAAAAATGTTCCATTTTAAGTAAATTACCAATTTACCCATTTTTTTAACCAAACTTGCAATTTAGTTCCATAACAAGCGTTATTTCTCAAAATGGTTATTAAGTCTCCACTTAACTTTTAAAACACTTTAGCCGTTTTAACACCTGCTTAATTGTAATACCCCGTATTTTTACGCATATTTATTTTTATGAAATTATGGAAAATGGGGATTAATTAAATTAAAGGGAGAAAATTTAAATTGTAATTAATTCGATTTTATGATAATAATTACTAGCATGATGAGAGTTAGTTGTTATTGAAATAATATTATGGCCGGGAATGAGATACACGACAGTTATGTTATAAATATTTGGGACGCGTATGAGTCGCGTCACTAGTATGTATTTGGGGGTTTAAAAGGTAAATTATTTTTGTATAACTCGGATGACTATTTTGAGTGCGCCAGAGTGTCCGGAAGGGTCGAATTAGTCAGAAAACACCACTCGGATATTTTATTTGGAGTCCGGGACATTTTTGCCCAAAATGACACCCCGGAGGGGTATTTTGGTCTTTTGGAATTTTTGAATAATTAAATGGATGAAAATTGGGTTTAATTAAAAGCATTTAGGGTTAGTGGCCTGTTGGTTTCAACCCTCATTAGAAAGAGAGGAAAAGAGAGAGAGAACCAAGGAAGAAGAAGACTCCGTTAGAGCCCTAAGCCAAGAACTCAAGTTTTCACACCAAAAAGTACACCAGCGCATAGATCGTGTCAAGAGGATCGTTCCCATACCAATTTCAACTCACGAATCAGAAGTTCATTTTAAGGCAAGTGATTGTCTTGTTCTTTCTCTTAGCATTTATTATTCTTGTTAACATATGTTAAGGTTTTAGAACTATTAATACCAGAATTGGTTTACCTATGATGAGATTGTGTAAGAATCTTAGAAATTTGATGGGGGTTTGTGTAATACCCCGTATTTTTGGCTATATTTATTTTTGGGATTAATTAATTAAATGTGAATTAATTGGGAATTAATCCGGATAAAATACTAGCGAGATGTGAGTTGGTATTGGACTATATTGAGTATATATGATGTTATATTGAATATTGAATTATGAAATTTGTCGTGAGATTGAGATACGGCAATTTGATCATTTTATTGGGACGCGTGTGACAGTCGCGTCAGGATATAATTATTTTAATTATAAAAGTGAATTTAAATTCTATTAACCGTATGGTCGTTTTGAGTGCGCCAACGCGTCCGGTAGGGTCGAGATAGTCAGAAAACACTAGCCGGGGGTTTAATTTGGGTCCCGGGGTATTTTTAGGCCATACCGGCAACATAAAGGGTATTTTAGTAATTTCGTATTTTGGGAAATTTAAAGTGACGAAAATTAGTGAAGTAAATCTGATGTGGGTTTGACCCACTAAGCCACTAACCAACCCATATTAACCCAATAGGTTACGTAGGTTATTAGAATTAGGTTTCTAATTACTTTCCACAAGAAAACCCTAGCCACCATTAGAGAAAAGCTTGGAAAGAGAGAGATAGAAGGAATTCTGCAAAAAAGCTCCATCAAATCAACATCAAATTCAGAGACACTCAAGGCAAGTGGTTTATTATCGTTTAATTTCAGAGAATGCTCTTTCCATGTGTAGGAATTTAATAAAATTGATTTATTCTTGGTGAAACATGAAAACCCATGTATTTTGGAGTTTAGAACTTGAAATCTTGAGGAGAATTGCATGTAGAATGGTAGGTAGATGATTATACTGATGATATTAGTTATTGGATAAAATTAAAACGGATTTAATTGGGTTAATTCATGATTTAAAATTTTAGGGTTTATGTTCTTGTAAAAATTGGGGGAAAGTGATGTAATTTAATGATTTAATGATGATTGGGATGAATTAACTCCTCAAAATATGTTAGTATGTGACCTAGGCACGTTTAGGGATGATTAGAGACCTTAAACAATCGTTGGTTTGATGTGTAGATGAGTTTTGAAGAGATAAAAATGGTGAAAAACGAAACTAAGGAAATCTGGGCTCGAAACTGGTCGTTCGTTAGAAGACCTCCCCAGGTCGTTCGAACGAGCTTCTAACGAGTTGAACAGTCGCTTCTAACGAAAGGGAATTTCGTTCGATGACTTCGTTCGAACGAGATCTCGTTAGAAGGTACAGTTCGTTCGAACGAAATGAAATCTCGTTCGAACAGCCTCGTTCGAACGAGACTTCGAACGAGTTGACAGTTTAGGCCTTTTTGGCCTTTTTTGATTTTTGGAGTCCCGTAAACTTGTTCGAGGATAGAGATAACATTCCTTTGATGATATATTGATAGATTTGGGACATTTGGGTTATTATGAGGAGTAAATTATACACGAGTGATTTAAATAATGGTTAATATGGGATTGAGACGTGAGTGTTTACCATGACGTGAGAATAAATTATGGCGCGTGTAATTATAGACCGGGATTATATAAGTTGTATATATATTAAGATTGGTACGAGAATGTGATAAGTACTACAATTAAACTACGGAATTACTAATATGTGTGCTTACTTAGTATTGGTATATGAATTGTGTGTATGACATACCTACCATACTTGCTATCACGGGAGGTTTGCGTTCGCTTAGGGCCCTCTAATCCTTGTGTTTCCCGGATTTAGACTGGTTACCTCGATGAACATAGGTCAGAGAAAGACTTATTGGGATGTTAATAAGTCCGCTGATCGTGGGAGCGTAGGTATGTGCGTGACCCATGTGATGTGACTGTGTTCGCCTCCATTATTTGTGATGTTGTTATCTGTGAACTATTCCTGAGAGATTCGGAATATGTGATCCTTATGTACGTGATGTACCGGAATGGATAGCAGAGTATGTGTGCACCGCAGCTTAGTCTCGGGGTGCTTATATTGTATATTTATGTTGTGGAAAATATACGCTTAATAAACTGGGAACTTTCATATGGTATTGTGTGTAATTATGGAATAACATAGGGGGCTAATCTATAACGAGCTGTATTACCTTTGTATGAGAACCTGAATTTACGTTAAGCACCTATTTAACTGAGATCGTTATATTGTTAATGGAACCGAGTAATAAGGGTAAGACCTATGACAGTCTAGCTAGATATGATGTCACTTAGCTAATGTTTGTGTCGTTTTAGATGGGTACTTGCGTTAGGAGTGCACAGTTAGACGAGAGGTGAGAATATCATGTGAGTGCACGTCCTAACATGTACTTTACATTTAATGTTTTAAATGTTTTTGAAGCACTTGCAGGTTCTTAAAAATATCTCCACATTCGGGCTCTGACCCGTTTGCTTTCAAATCTATTTTTTCTTGTAAAACCTTTTTAGGTGCCCAGCCACAAGGACACCATGCATATGATACTCATTCAGGTGACGAGCTGTAGCTGTTTGTGGAAGCTACAGGGCTTTGCTTTTAGACGCTTCTATCATTTGGATTCCGTATTCAGTAGTCTTCAGTTTTAGGGCATGTTGCCCAGTTCCATTAGAGTTATTTTTCCATTGCAGTTTTCAGACTTTGGCATGTATTGATTCAGTATTTCGTTACTTATTTCAGTTGTGAAATTTGTAGTGAGAAGTTTTTCCTCCAGACTTTATTTACATTATGTGATGGTTACTCTATTTACTTCGTTATGGTGAATGGTGTTATTTTCTTCATTACACTTGTTGTATGTTAATCAGACTTTAATTAAAATTTGGCAACTTACTTTTTAAATATTAGGTGGTTAGTAAAAAAAAAAAAATTATTTTCGACAGTGATGCTATTAGCTGAGCCAACTTGGCATTTTGAATTAATTTAATAAAGGAGTAGCTACCCGGTATTTCATTAGTCGGGGTGTCACAGGTGGTATCAGAGCATCAGGTTCTAGTGTCCTTTAGGATCTGTACGGCTATTATGTTTCCGCTAAGTTCTTTGATATAGAGCCCTATATTTTAGGACTGTTGTACTCTTTTTGTGTATGCTTCGTTCTTCAGCTATTTTAAGTTTATAAACAGCGAACTTATAAACTTTGTTCTTATTTCAGATGCCTCCACGACGTGCACGACGAGTTCCCAGGGATGCAACGCCCGAACCCCAGCCCGCTCCAGTTCAGGGCATGATGAACGCCGCTGAGGTTGCAGCTATAGTAGCCCAAGCGGTAAATGCCGTAGTCCAGCAGGCACCACCTCAGGCGCCTGTTGCCGCGCCAGTACAGGCAAATGCATTCCCGTCTCCTTGGGAGCGTGTACGTGACGCTTTTCAGAAAGCGCATCAGCCAGAGTTTGCAGGTAGCTCAGATGTGGTAGTCTCGAGCCAATGGAGGAAGGATATACAGAGGCACTTGAGGATGTATGAGTGCACGGACGTTCAGAAGCAGGTGCTAGCTACTTTCAAGCTAGTTGGATCTGCACTGCAGTGGTGTGAGTCTATTACCACCGTAGAGGAGAGGGATACTCTCACTATTCAGGACTTCTGGGTGCGGTTTGACCGCAAGTACTTTCCGTCCGCTGTTCATACGGAAATGAGGAGGAAATTGATGAGTCTGAAGCAGGAGGGTAAGACTGTGGCCGAGTATGAGGCCGAGTTCACAAATCTGTTGAATATCGTTTCGGATGAGATACCAACAGAAAAGAAGAAGATTGAGAAATTCACCGACGGGTTGACATGGAGGATCCGTCAGCATCTGTTAGGGAACCTTTCATTGGCCACGTATTCTGATGTGATTAACGCTGCTTTGTTACACTGCCAGGACCACCGCTTTCATATGGCTGAGGGCAAGAGGTCGGGAGAGTCTAGCCATCAGGGCAGGACAGGAGGACATGGTGCTGGTGGGGCACAATCTGTTCAGGGGCAGAGACAGGGTGAGCAGGGTTTCCAGCAGGGGGATCAGAAGAGGTTCCGATCAGGGAACTACAGACAGGGACAGGGAGGTTTCCGTCAGGGCCATCAGGGTCCAAACGGCCATCAGGGCCAATAGGGGCAGAATGGGCAGCAGTTTCAGCAGGGCCAGCAGGGCCAAGGGAGGAACGGTAACGGCCACCAGGGCCGGGGACCGCAGGGGCAGAGAGGAGGGAAATTCCCAGGGAAGTGTTTTGTTTGTGGCAAGACTGGCCATAAACGATAGGATTGTCCTGATAGGGGCCGGGCCCCACAGCAGCAGCAACAGGGTGCTCGCCAGGAGCCACAGAGGCCTATGTTTCCCGCCGCTCTCCCCGCACCGCCACAGATGGCAGGATTGCCACCCGTTCCAGCAGTCCCAATTCAGCAGGGGCAGCTACAGTATGGACGTGTCTACAACGTCCACCAGGCAGCAGTTCCACAGGCACCGCCTGCGATTGAGGGTACGTTTCCTATCCATGGCACTATGGGTCGGGTATTATTTGATACGGGGGATACACATTGTTTCATAGCTACACATTTCGCGAAAGCCTTAAGATTGTTAGCTACGGCAGAGAGCACAGTGACGTGTGTCGACTCACCATTGGGGAGTGGGTCACTTTTATTATTTATATGCCGGGGAGTGGGAGTAGAGATTGGTAGTCTGGTATTACCTGCAGATATGTTGGTATTAGATATGCATGTTCACGATGTGATTATCGGTATGGATTGGCTCGTAGCTTATAGGGACATGATTGATTGCTTCAGCGGGAGCATTGTTTTTTCCATTCCGGGGCAAGAGATGTTCGTAGTGGCGATGCCTCGCCCAGAGGGAGGATCGACCGCTCATCTGTATTATATAGATGCGGATACCTCTAAGGAGGTTGTGATTCCTTTAGATTCGATCCCAGTCGTCAGGGAGTATTCAGATGTGTTTCAGGAGATACCAGGCTTACCCCCCAGTCGAGAGATAGACTTTGTTATAGACCTATTGCCAGATACGAGGCCTATAGCACGCGCACCGTACCGTATGGCTCCGGCAGAGATGCGAGAGCTACGAGATCAGATAGAGCAGCTGTTAGGTCAGGGCTTTATTCGCAGGAGTATCTCACCTTGGGGCGCTCCAGTTTTGTTTGTGAAGAAGAGGGACGGTTCACTGAGATTGTGTGTGGACTACCGAGAGTTTAATAAGGTCACAATACGGAATAAGTATCCGTTACCTCGAATCGATGACTTATTCGACCAGTTTCTTCTCGAAGATTGATTTGAGATCGGGATACCATCAGTTGCGTATCAGGGAGGAGGATGTCTCGAAGACTGCGTTCTTGTCGAGATATGGTTCTTACGAGTTTCGGGTTATGCCTTTTGGTTTGACCAACGCTCCAGCAGTGTTTATGGACTTGATGAACAGAGTGTTCAGGGATTTCCTAGATCAGTTTGTCATTGTCTTCATTGATGATATTCTGGTTTACTCCCAGACAGAGGAGGAGCACGCCGAGCATTTGAGGCAGGTTTTGCAGACACTTCGTTAGAACGAGTTGTATGCAAAATATGAGAAATGCGGGTTTTGGCTGAAGGAGGTCCAGTTTTTGGGACACATTATTTCCGACCGGGGGATATCTGTTGATCCGGGGAAGGTATCCGCGGTGAGGGAGTGGGGACAGCCCACGACACCAACGGAGATTCGCAGTTTCTTGGGTCTACCAGGATACTACAAGAGGTTCATTCGGGGATTTTCGAAGATAGCGGGTCCTTTGACACATCTGACTCGTAAGGGTGTGCCATTCATTTGGAGTGATGCCTACCAGTTGGCATTTGATGAGTTAAAGGACAAATTGACCTCAGCACCTGTGTTAGCATTGCTAAGATCGGGAGTTGAGTATTTGGTTTACACCGATGCGTCTTTGCAAGGGCTTGGAGGTGTATTGCAGCAGGAGAGACATGCCATAGCTTATGCTTCCCGTAAGCTTAAGCCTCACGAGATGAATTACCCCACGCATGATTTGGAGTTGGAGGCAGTGGTATTTGCCCTACGGATTTGGAGGCACTATCTTTTGGGGGAGAAGTTCCAACTGTTCACGGACCACAAGTCCCTACAATACCTGTTCACGCAGAAAGAGTTGAATATGCGGCAGCGTAGGTGGCTTGAGTTTTTGAAAGACTACCAGTTCGATATCCAGTATCACCCAGGTAAGGCTAACGTGGTAGCAGACGCATTGAGCCGTAGGCCAGCAGATGAGGTGGCAGAGGTGTGGAAGGCAAAGTGGAAGGAGTTGGGACACCAGGATGCAGTGGCCCGATCTTTCATGTCTGTGATGACCGTTACACCGCAGATTGTCACGAAGGTAGTACGGGCACAGGCTAATGACTCGTTCTGTCAGGAGCAGATAGTTCGATTACTAGCAGAGGGAGTCGAGTCCTATACCGTTAGCTCAGACGGGGGATTACGCTTCAATGGGAGATTAGTGGTTCCGGAAGGGGAGGAATTGCGACACGAGGTGATAGCAGAGTCGCACGGCTCACGGTTCGCGGTACATCCCGGAGGGGACAAAATGTACCAAGACATGAGACGCCAGTATTGGTGGAGCGGTATGAAGAGAGATATCGCTGAGTTTGTTTCGAAATGCGCCACTTGTCAGCTTGTAAAAGTGGATCATCAGAAACCGGCAGGACTGCTACAGCCGTTGGAGGTCCCAGTGTGGATGTGGGAGAGCATATCCATGGACTTTATCACGGGGTTACCTACGTCGCAGAGGGGTCACGACTCCGTTTGGGTAATTGTGGACAGGTTGTCCAAAGTCGCTCACTTTTTACCCGTAAGGACTGACTACACTACGGGACAGTATACCCAGCTCTTCATTTCAGATTTTGTGAGACTTCACGGTGTGCCCCTAAATATCGTGTCTGACAGAGACAAGATATTTGTTTCGAGGTTTTGGGAGAGTTTCCAGGAGGCCATGGGCACGGAATTGCGGTTGAGTACGGCTTATCATCCGCAGACCGATGGGTAGACCGAGCGCACAAATCAGATGTTGGAGGACATGCTACGCATGTGCATTATTGACTTTGGGGGTGGATGGGAGCAGTACCTTCCACTGGTAGAGTTTGCTTACAACAACTCCTATCAGTTCACTATTGGCATGGCTCCGTTTGAAGCATTGTACGGTAGGCCTTGTCGTTCCCCAGCATGTTGGTTAGAGGTGGGGGACAACAAACTACTTGGGCCGGAAGTGATTCAGGATACTTCGGCAAGGATTGAGTTGATTCGGAGTCGCATTCGGGTAGCTCAAGACAGGCAGAAGAGTTATGCTGATGTGAAGAGATTTTTCAGGGAGTTCCAAGTGGGGGACTAGGTTTTGCTCAGAGTATCTCCTATGAAGGGGATTATGCGTTTCGGGAAGAAGGGGAAGTTGGCGCCGAGGTATGTGGGGCCGTTTCCTATTATTGAGCGGATCAGACCGGTTGCGTATAAACTTGGATTACCGGAGCATTTGTATCGGATTCACGATGTGTTGCATATTTCCTCGCTAAGGAAATACCTTAGAGATAATTTGGCTCATTCTCACATTGTTGTGGAGGACATCGATCTCCAGCCGGATAGCTCCTACGAGGAGGGGCCGATTGCTATTTTGGACCGAAGTGAGAGGAAGCTGGGGTCAAAGATAGTTCCGTTAGTGCGTGTTCAGTGGCGACATCACAATGTCGAGGAGTCCACATGGGAGCGCGAGGATGAGATGCGCGAACGTTATCCAGAGTTGTTTTTAGAAGGTACTTTCTAGTTTCGAATTTCGGGACGAAATTCAGTTATTAGGGGGGAAGTATGTAATACCCCTTATTTTTGGCTATATTTATTTTTGGGATTAATTAATTAAATGTGAATTAATTGGGAATTAATCCGGATAAAATACTAGCGAGATGTGAGTTGGTATTGGACTATATTGAGTATATATGATGTTATATTGAATATTCAATTATGAAATTTGTCGTGAGATTGAGATACGACAATTTGATCATTTTATTGGGACGCGTGTGACAGTCGCGTCAGGATATAATTATTTTAATTATAAAAGTGAATTTAAATTCTATTAATCGTATGGTCGTTTTGAGTGCGCCAACGCGTCCGGTAGGGTCGAGATAGTCGGAAAACACTAGCCGGGGGTTTAATTTGGGTCCCGGGGTATTTTTAGGCCATACCGGCAACATAAAGGGTATTTTAGTAATTTCGTATTTTGGGAAATTTAAAGTGACGAAAATTAGTGAAGTAAATCTGATGTGGGTTTGACCCACTAAGCCACTAACCAACCCATGTTAACCCAATAGGTTACGTAGGTCATTAGAATTAGGTTTCTAATTACTTTCCATAAGAAAACCCTAGCCACCATTAGAGAAAAGCTTGGAAAGAGAGAGATAAAAGGAATTCTGCAGAAAAGCTCCATCAAATCAACATCAAATTCAGAGACACTCAAGGCAAGTGGTTTATTATCGTTTAATTTCAGAGAATGCTCTTTCCATGTGTAGGAATTTAATAAAATTGATTTGTTCTTGGTGAAACATGAAAACCCATGTATTTTGGAGTTTAGAACTTGAAATCTTGAGGAGAATTGCATGTAGAATGGTAGGTAGATGATTATACTGATGATATTAGTTATTGGATGAAATTAAAACGGATTTAATTGGGTTAATTCATGATTTAAAATTTTAGGGTTTATGTTCTTGTAAAAATTGGGGGAAAGTGATGTGATTTAATGATGATTGGGATGAATTAACTCCTCAAAATATGTTAGTATGTGACCTAGGCACGTTTAGGGATGATTAGAGACCTTAAACAATCGTTGGTTTGATGTGTAGATGAGTTTTGAAGAGATAAAAATGGTGAAAAACGAAACTAAGGAAATCTGGGCTCGAAACTGGTCGTTCGTTAGAAGACCTCCCCAGGTCGTTCGAACGAGCTCGTTCGAACGAGCTTCTAACGAGTTGACCATTCACTTCTAACGAAAGGGAATTTCGTTCGATGACTTCGTTCGAACGAGATCTTGTTAGAAGGTACAGTTCGTTCGAACGAACTGAAATCTCGTTCGAACAGCCTCGTTCGAACGAGACTTCGAACGAGTTGACAGTTTAGGCCTTTTTGGCCTGTTTTGATTTTTGGAGTCCCGTAAACTTGTTCGAGGATAGAGATAACATTCCTTTGATGATATATTGATAGATTTGGGACATTTGGGTTATTATGAGGAGTAAATTATACACGAGTGATTTAAATAATGGTTAATATGGGATTGAGACGTGAGTGTTTACCATGACGTGAGAATAAATTATGGCGCGTGTAATTATAGACCGGGATTATATAAGTTGTATATATATTAAGATTGGTACGAGAATGTGATAAGTACTACAATTAAACTACAGAATTACTAAGATGTGTGCTTACTTAGTATTGGTATATGAATTGTGTGTATGACATACCTACCATACTTGCTATCACGGGAGGTTTGCGTTCGCTTAGGGCCCTCTAATCCTTGTGTTGCCCGAATTTAGACTGGTTACCTCGATGAACATAGGTCAGAGAAAGACTTATTGGGATGTTAATAAGTCCGCTGATCGTGGGAGCGTAGGTATGTGCGTGACCCATGTGATGTGACTGTGTTCGCCTCCATTATTTGTGATGTTGTTATCTGTGAACTATTCCTGAGAGATTCGGAATATGTGATCCTTATGTACGTGATGTACCGGGATGGATAGCAGAGTATGTGTGCACGGCAGCTTAGTCTCGGGGTGCTTATATTGTATATTTATGTTGTGGAAAATATACGCTTAATAAACTGGGAACTTTCATATGGTATTGTGTGTAATTATGGAATAACATAGGGGGCTAATCTATAACGAGCTGTATTACCTTTGTATGAGAACCTGAATTTACGTTAAGCACCTATTTAACTGAGATCGTTATATTGTTAATGGAACCGAGTAATAAGGGTAGGACCTATGAAAGTCTAGCTAGATATGATGTCACTTAGCTAGTGTTTGTGTCGTTTTAGATGGGTACTTGCGTTAGGAGTGCACAGTTAGACGAGAGGTGAGAATATCATGTGAGTGCACGTCCTAACATGTACTTTACATTTAATGTTTTAAATGTTTTTGAAGCACTTGCAGGTTCTTAAAAATATCTCCACATTCGGGCTCTGACCCGTTTGCTTTCAAATCTATTTTTCTTGTAAAACCTTTTTAGGTGCCCACCCACAAGGACACCATGCATAGGATACTCATTCAGGTGACGAGCTGTAGCTGTTTGTGGAAGCTACAGGGCTTTGCTTTTAGACGCTTCTATCATTTGGATTCCGTATTCAGTAGTCTTCAGTTTTAGGGCATGTTGCCCAGTTCCATTAGAGTTACTTTTCTATTGCAGTTTTCAGACTTTGGCATGTATTGATTCAGTATTTCGTTACTTATTTCAGTTGTGAAATTTGTAGTGAGGAGTTTTTCCTCCAGACTTTATTTACATTAGGTGATGGTTACTCTATTTACTTCGTTATGGTGAATGGTGTTATTTTCTTCATTACACTTGTTGTATGTTAATCAGACTTTAATTAAAATTTGGCAACTTACTTTTTAAATACTAGGTTGTTAGTAAAAAAAAAAAAATGTTTTCGACAGTGATGCTATTAGCTGAGCCAACTTGGCATTTTGAATTAATTTAATAAAGGAGTAGCTACCCGGTATTTAATTAGTCGGGGTGTCACAGTTTGCATGTAGAGTTTTTTTCCTTAATAGGAATGTGAAATTTTGTGAATTACATGTTAATCACGAAATAAAAATGAGGTTTTTATTGATTAATAATTCTGGGTTTATATTAATATGACTCATGGGAAAATTTAGGAATTTGTTGAGTTTACTTGATGATTAGAAGGATTTGACCCCTGAACTACGCTAAGAAGTGTTCTAGGGTGACTTAGAGTAGTTTGGAAACCTTGTACTTGGGTTGGAATGGGTCTAGGTTGAGACTGTAGAGGAGAAAATCTGGAAAAATGAACTTTGAAGATGAACTGGGCAACTGCGGAAATTTCATTAGAAGTCCAACCTAGGTCGTTCGAACGACCTCATTCGAACGAGATTCCAGTGGCCCTTCTAACGAGTTTGATGTTAGTTCAAAGTGGGTGGGGGGGGGGGGGGCTTCGTTCGAACGAGATTTCCTGGGTCTTTTAACTAGATTCCAGAATGACACTTAAGTCCCGATTTTTGTTTCAAACTTCCCGTAGGCTTATTTAAATGAGTGTTAGACCTGTATGAATGTCGAGTGACTTACAATTTATAATTATTACTGAGCGGAGAATATGTCGACTCTCGGAAGGTATGAAAATTCATAGAATTAGAGAGATGCGAAAATATAAGGGAAAATATATACAAATAAGGTACGGGGTATAATAGGGGATATATTATACGTACTGCGAATACTAGGCTGCGAAAAAGCGAATGAATTTATATAAGTTGTGTGTATGCTTATTGCTCAAAATATTATGTGTATGACATACCTAGCTACTGGCTATCGAACGGAGGTTAACGCATTGTGGATGATCGAATCTTGTGTGCCTTCGGGGTATTTAGAGTCATACCACTAGAGCATGGAACCTAGGTACGGGCTATCCGTGAGAATGATGGTGATGACGGTCGTATGGGTGCGTAGGTATGTGCATAGCCCATCGGCTTGGGATTATGTTCGCCTCCAATAAGTGTTTGTGTTTTTATTGGTTCTCGAGAGACTGAACCTGTTGTCCTCTATGCGTGAGCGTTGTAGTGGGACTAGATTGCCGAGTATGCGTAGCACTAAGGGTTTCTCAACCAGGGGTGCAATACTGCCATATTTATATATAAATTGATATGTATACATAAAAGAATAATGTGTGTATACCGAAATCCTGTTTTGTGTCTTATGTTGATGACTCCATTTTTGAGAAGTGTACTTATGGTATTATCAGCTGGGCATTTAGAAGAATATGAGAATACACTAAAGTATTCTAAACCTACATCGAAATCTTAAGCACATCGGCTTTTGAGTTGTTTAGAGAGTCTTTCGAGCATAATAGTATGTACTTAGTATCCAGTTAGGGTATCCTGACTAGTATGGGTAGTTAGACTCGTTAGGCATGCACACTAGATCGAGGGGTAAGTATCTCAAGTGAGTACGCTAAGTTAACTTGAAAAATAAATGTGCTAATTGAATCATTTTAAGCACGTGCTATTTTCAACTGTTCTCAACTCGGGCTCTGAACCGTTTTTCTGTATATCTTTCTATTGTTCCATTATTTTTAAGTGCCCATCCCCTGGGACACCAGCCTTAGGAGACTTTATTTAGTTGTCGTGTTGTAGCTGCTGTGGAAGCTGCATGATAATTGTTAGTAGACAACTCAGCCTATTATTTCTTTTTCAGTTACCTATTCTGTTGGACATGTTATCCTTTCTTCTGTTTACATTCAGATATTTAGTTGTTTTAAATTCTCTCTTAGATTTGATTTCCTTTTATTGGATTTATTGTTTGGGATTGTATCTGGATATGTTTTACTCCAGTCATTTATTTTACTTTCGTTAGACTTTATTTATACTACTGTGATGCATGGCATTTGTTGGTATTCCTTTTGATATTGGCTAGTAACAAGATAAAATTTGGATATCACCCTTTTTAAATACTAGGTGGTTAGCTTTTATTAAATTAAAATTTGAATTTTTGACAGTGATGCATTATCTGAACCAACTTGATATTCTGAAATTAATTAATTAAGAACTGATCACCCGGTAATTAATTAGGCGGGGTGTCACAAGTGGTATCAGAGCATCAGGTTCTAGTGTCCTTAGGATCTGTACGGATTATTATGTTTTCGCGTAGTGTCCTTTGATATAGAGCCCTATATTTTAGGATTGTTGTACTCTTCATACGTTTTACGTTCTTCCGCTATTTTTAGAATATAACTGTAGACTTTTAAAACTTTTCTCTCTTTCTAAATTCCTCCTAAACGTGCATAAAGAGTTCCCAGGGATGCCCTGCCAGAGCCTCAGCCTGCACCTGCTCAGGGTTGATGAATGCCGCTGAAGTGGTCGCCATTGTAGCTCAGATGGCAAACGCTGCTTTAGCCGTTGTGGGACATGCACCACCTCAGGCACCAATGGTGGCTCCAGTTTAGGCCCAAGCTTTCCCGTCTGCTTGGGAGCGTGTTAGGGATGCCTTCCAGAAGGCGCATCCTCCAGAGTTTTCAGGGAGCTCCGATGTAGTCGTAGTGAGCCAATGGAAAAAGGACATCCAAAGGCATTTGAGGATGCACGAGTGCACGGAGGTACAGAGTCATATTTTGTCCACATTCAAACTGGTGGGGGCAGCACTGCAGTGGTGGGAGTCTATCACCACCACTAAGGAGAGAGACACACTCAGTATTCGAGACTTTTGGGTGCGGTTCGATCGCAAGTATTTCCCTTTGGCTGTCGAGATAGAGATGAGTCAAAATTTGGCAAATCTGAAGCAGGAGGGAAGCACCGTGGCAGAGTACGAGGCAGAGTTTACTAATCTTCTCAACATTGTACCGAGTGAGATCCTAACCGAAGAGAAAAAGATTCAGCACTTCATGGATGGGTTGACATGGAGGATCCGCCAGCATTTAATAGTCAATCACTCCTTGTCCGCCTATTCAGATGTGGCCAACGCAAAACTACTTCACTTCCAGGACCACCGATTCCATTTGTCTGAGGTTAAGAAAGTGGGAGAATCCATCCAGTAGGGCAGGGCAGGAGGGAATGGTGCCGGTGGGGCACAGGCAGCTCAGGGTCAGCATAGGCACAGTGATCAGGGTTCTCAGTAAGGGGATCCTAAGAGGTTCAGGTCAAGAGGTTTAAGACATGGGCAGGGAGGCTTTTGACATGGCCATCAGGGCCAACACAATAATCAGGGCCAGCAACAGGTTCAGCAGGGCCAGAATAGCCAAGGGAGGGGTGGTAACGACCATCAGGGCCGGGGACACCAGGGACAGAGGGGAGGACCTTTCCTAGGGAGATGTTTCACGTGTGGCAATACTGGCCACAAATGCTAGGACTGCCCTCAGAAGGGTAGAGGCCAGCAACAACAACAGGGTGTTCGTTAGGAACCCCAGAGACCGTTATTTCCCGCAGCTCAGCACTGCCACCCATTCTAACCGCCCCAGTTCAGCAAGGGAAACTTCAGTATGGTCGAGTCTATAATTTGCACCAGGTCGCAGTCCCGCAGGAACCGCCAGCGATTGAGGGCATGTTTTCTATCCAGGGGATTTTGGGGCGCATTTTATTTGACACAGGGGCCACACACTGTTTTATTGCCACGAGGTTTGCACGTACTATGGGATTATTTGATACAGCAGAGAGTACGGTTACTTGTGTGGATTCGCTATTGAGTAGGGGTTCCGTTATTTCTTTTATTTGTCGGGGAGTGGGTAAAGATATTAGGAGGTTTATCTTACCCACGGACATGCTCGTATTAGACACGTCCGAGTATGACGCGATCGTGGGTATGGATTGTCTTGTTAGGTATAGGGCCATGATTGATTGTTATAGTAAGAGTATAGTTTTTTCCATACCCGGGCAGGAGATGTTTCTGGTGGCGATGCCTCGCTCTGAGGGAGGATCGTCCACTCATTTATACTATATAGAGGAGGAGACCTCTATGGAGGTTGTGGTACCGCTTGATTCGATTCATGTAGTTCGAGAGTTTACCGATGTGTTTCAGGAGATTTCGGGGTTACCACCGAGTAGAGAGATAGACTTCGTTATTGATTTAGCGCCAGATACTCGATCGATAGCTCGCGCACCTTATCGTATGGCTCCAGTAGAGATGAAGGAGTTACGTGACTAGATTGACCAATTGTTGGGACAGGGGTTCATCCGTAGGAGTACTTCCTTTGTCTCATGTCCGAAATGTTTCAATTATTTATGTCGTACGCCGCTACATTTGGCACGTCACCTCACGATCTCACATGACGGCCTCTATCCGAATTTCGAGAATCAAGCATTCAACATCTCTATTAATATGTCCCACATCTGCCTCAACGACTTCACGTTCCACAATGTTAGGGACTTAATGCAAGTGGTACGCAAGGGAAGTCAAAACAGTGAAAAAAGGCACGATAGGAGTGTTCAAGGGCATTTTCGTAATTTCACATCCATAGTTCGGAGGTCTGGTCAACTAGAAAGTTGAAGAGCTCGCCGCAACGAAGATACTGGAAGAAACGACACCTCAATCCGAGCTACGGTGAAGGAGTTATGACCTTTTGAAGTTGGAGAGAATTCCTTGAAGAATGCTATTTTTTTTAACCCCAAACCAGAGATGTACCCCAAACCGCATGAGGTACCCCAAACCGGTTCGGGGTACCCGTACGCTGGATAGAATTTCAGTGTTTTTATTTTGCAAAACTCTTCATCTGTTTTGCTATTTAAACCACCTTCGGGGGAGCCGTTTTGCAAGACTTTAGAAGACGTTTTTGAGAGTCCAAATTACTCTAGTCTTCATATTTTTGAGTCCCAAGACTCATGTTTTGATTCACACAATTGTCAATCCTTTTTGAATCTTTTTGGTAACCCAAGAACACAACCTTGTGTTTGTTCAAACCTTTGTGGAGAGATCTTTGCAACCGAGGGTTGCGTGTCATTGTTGAGGGAGTCTCTACAAAATTTTATGGTTGCGTGTCATTGAGGAGTGCTGCGGTTCTTCCTTTGTTGGACTGAGGTTCATGTGGGTTCGCTGCGTGTGGATTCATTGCTAACGACACCGACCGACGCCTGCGGGTATTCGTGTGTCACTGTATTTCATTGTAATCCGTGTAAGTTGCGATTTACTTATTATAGTGAAATAAAAGGTTTTGCCGTGCGGGGATTTTTCCTTAACTTTGTATCGCATGCTTTATTTATGGTTTGACACACACACACACGTAGTTATGAGCTGTTTCTAAATAGGCTCGAATTAAATAAGGGTTACTTGGAATCTTGCGAATTTAATTTAATTTAAATCAATTATCACACACCGAACCTATTCGGTTTTACAAATTGGTATCAGAGCGGGTTGCGCTAATTTATCCCGTGACCCTGATTTTTTTTTAAGGATTTATTTTTTTTGATACAATTTGACTTCTCACGTCATCAAATTGGTATCAGAGCAGGTTACGCTAATTTATCGCGTATTCCTTTTTCCGCAAAATTGTGTGATATTGATTTTTTTTTAAAAATCAGTTGTGTAAAAATTCGCAATTTTTCAATGGAACGCCCATTTAATGAGGAGCCTATTTTTGAAAAACTTCACGACCATGCTGAAAATTTAAAAAGTTTGAATTTGAAACTTTGCAAAAGAATTAAAGTTTTGGAAAAAGAAAATTCTCTCTTTAAAAGTAAGATTGAATATTTGCAAGCGTTTCAAACTGAAAGTGATATTTGTCGTGAGCACTTTGGTAATTTGTGTACTGATTTTGATTCTCTAAAAATTGCCAAAAAGAAGAGTGATGAGAGAGTCCTAGTTTTAGAGAAGGAATTAGAGGACTCAAAAAATTCTAGGGTTCACGTTTGTGCCGTCGAGGATAAAAAATAAATCGATATTACACGCGTTCTCAAATTGGTATCAGAGTGGGTTACGCTAATTTATTGCGTATTCCTATTTCCCGCAAAATCGTGTGATATTGATTTTTTTTGAAAAATCAGTTTTGTGAAAATTCGCATTTTTTCTTATGGAGCACTTATATAATCAGATGCCTATTTTTGACGGGTCTAATTATGCCTACTGGAAATCTCGTATGAAATCGATTTTAAAATCTATTGACGAGCGTGTTTGGTTGCTTTGCGAAAATGGTTGGACTCCTCCCACGGTCACTGTTAATAACATCACCACTTTAAAACCCGTGTCAGCCTGGAATGAAGATGATTACAAATTGTCCAATTTAAATTCCCGTGGTCTGAGTGCTTTTTCTGGAGCTGTCTCTCCTGATGAGTTTCGCCGAATTATGACGTGCACCACGTCTAAAGAGGCTTGGGATGTTTTGAAACTGACACATGAGGGTACAAACGCGGTTAAAGAATCAAAATTACAAAATTTGGCCACCCAATTTGAGACTATTACCATGTCCGAGTCTGAATGCTTTGATGATTTTTATGCTCGTTTATCGGACATTGTTAACACATGTTTTAATTTGGGTGAGGTGATTGATAACACTCGTGTCGTTAAAAAGATTTTGAGATTTCTCCCAAAACGCTTTATTCCTAAAGTCACTGTTTTGAACTCTTTGGGAAATTTGAAATCACTTAAGTTGGAAGAACTTGTAGGAGATCTTCAAACCTATGAGATTGACATGTTTTCGAAATCCATTAAGGCTAAGGATAATGGCATTGCTTTAAAGACTCATTTTAAGAAAAAGAAAGAAAAAGTTTGTGAGTCTGATTCAGAGGGAGATTTTGATTTTAACGATATGGCCTTGTTTGCGAAAATTTTTTAAAAATTTCTCAACATGAGCAAAAATAATTCTTTCATTAAAAAGAAGTTTTTTGAGAAAAATAAAAGGCAAGGAAAGGTCAAAGAAAGTGGTGAGAGGGAAAAAGGGAATAACTCCGATGAGGAGTGTGAGGAAGATATTGAGAACGTCACTTGTTTTGAATGTGGGGGTAAGGGACATAAGTCATTTGAGTGTCCTACATGGCTTAGAAAGAAAGGAAAGAAAGTAGCTATGGCCGCCACACTTAGTGATAGTAGTGAAGGTGAGGGTGATGAGACTAGTGGTGAGAAGATTTTAGCTTTTTCTAGTCGTGTGAGCACACCCACTTTATCTCACAAAAGTGCACACGAAAGCGATGATGGTGATTTATGTTCTTCGAGTGAGGGAGAAAGTGAAAGTGAGAGTGGAGATGAAAGTGAGCTCCAAAAAGCTTTTAGAGATTTGTACACCGAGACCTTGAAAACTAAGAAGTATAATCGTGATTTAGGTCGTCGGGTTTTAGATTTGGAGAAAGAAAAGGAGGTTTTGAGAAAGGAGAAGAGTGATTTGACCGACACGTTGTCTAGTCTGACGACACGTGTATCCCAACTCGAGAGTGATCTCGAACGTGGCAGGGAGGTCAAAGTCAATTTTGTGAACGCACCTAAGAAGGTTGAAAATGTGGTTCATAAGGGTAAAGGTGAGAAGTTAGGAATAAGTCATGACGGTGCTACTACTTCCCAATTAGCACCCGAGCTGGTTCCCACTTTAGTGTTTGATTCACGTGCGTCTCATCCTAACCCACCTAGGCGCCCCATTCCTATTAGGAGAGCGCATCCTAGAAGTTTTGAGAGAGGTGTTCCGAGGCCTATTTATGTTTGCTCACATTGCAAAAGGAGAGGACACCTTAGGGAATTTTGCTTTAAGTTGGGGTATGTGTCACGTTTTTCCTCTACACGTGTTTCTGACACACATGCACCCACACATGATTCTTTACATGCTTCCGGAGACTATATGAGAGAGTTTGCACATTTAGGTGAGCAAGTTAAGTTTTTAGTCAAAATTTCACAAGAATTGATGGAGGTTTTTCATAAGTTGTCACCACCTTTGGAAAACCCCTCCGCACCTAATGATTGAGGTTTGACTTGTTTACTGGCATAGGGTGATTTTCATGATGTCATTGTTTACCTATTGCTAGTATGTATCATATTTGTTCAAATTGGTATCAGAGCGGGTTGCGCAAATTTATCGCGTGATCCTGATTTTTTTTAAGGATTTATTTTTTTTTATACAATTTGACTTCTCACGTCGTCAAATTGGTATCAGAGCAGGTTACGCTAATTTATCGCGTATTCCTTTTTCCGCAAAATTGTGTGATATTGATTTTTTTTAAAAATCAGTTGTGTAAAAATTCGCAATTTTTCAATGGAACGCCCATTTAATGAGGAGCCTATTTTTGAAAAACTTCACGACCATGCTGAAAATTTAAAAAGTTTGAATTTGAAACTTTGCAAAAGAATTAAAATTTTGGAAAAAGAAAATTCTCTCTTTAAAAGTAAGATTGAATATTTGCAAGCGTTTCAAACTGAAAGTGATATTTGTCGTGAGCACTTTGGTAATTTGTGTACTGATTTTGATTCTTTAAAAATTGCCAAAAAGAAGAGTGATGAGAGAGTCCTAGTTTTAGAGAAGGAATTAGAGGACTCAAAAAATTCTAGGGTTCCCGTTTGTGCTGTCGAGGATAAAAAATAAATCGATATTACACGCGTTCTCAACCGATTTCTTAATATGTTCCATATTTCTTTGATCTTTTCTCAAAATTTTATCATTTATTGCATACTTACACGGGCTCCACACCGATGACTATGCGCTCCATATGCTCTGGCCAGTGAATATAGGATTTTCACCCAAGGGCTCCGAGCCGTTCTTGCTTATTTTCGATTGCATTCGAGTACTTATTAATGTGTTTCACATTTTACACATGTCCACATTGTTCCATTTCTTTACTTTTAACCATCCGAAGTCGAAACCCGGACTTAATCACCCGTTTTTCCATTAACACTTGAAAAATTGTTTCTTTTCTTCTTTAAGTCCCTTATCCACACAAATGATTTATACTAAAATCCTTCACGATTTAGGACTTAATTCATTTTCACACATAAAGGCATTCTTTAACACATTTTTATTCCATAAAAATGTTCCACTTTATGTAAATTACCAATTTAGCCTTTTTTTTAAACCAAACTTGCAATTTAGTTTCTTAACAAGTGTAATTTCTCAAATGGTTATTAAGTCTCCAACTTAACTTTTAAAACACTTTAGCCATTTTAATACCTGCTTAATATCACACTTTTGCCCAACTTTCACACTTGTCATTTTAACAATTTTAACACATAAACAACACCCTTTACAATCTAAGCTCCCAAATTTTCGCTTTGCAAGAAACTTAAAATATTTATTTCATAAATATTTGACGACATTAATATTATTCCACACTTTTATTTCATAAAAATTCCCATTATTTCTTTTGGCTAAAAACGTGCTAAAATAATATATCCTTACATTTTTGTATTCGATAAAAAATGATTATTATTCCTCATCCACTAGGAATACACTAAATGACATTCTTACATTTTTATTCCATAAAAATGTTTAGTATTTCTTTTTCAGTAGAAATACACCAAAATAACATTTCTATCATTTTTATTTCATAAAAATATTTATTATTTCTTTTGCTAAAATAATATTATCACACATTCTTATTCCATAAAAAATATGTATTTTAAGATTTATTAGAAGATACACAATAATAATATATTCTAGCATTTTTATCGCATAAAAATGTCTATTTTTCAGATTTGTTAAGAACACATCATTTTTCTTATATTCCTACTCTTAATCATACACAACAATAAGACTACGGCATTTATCAAATGGAGTCTCAGATGCAATAAAACTAGATTATCTACCTAAATAACTCCAAAGTGGTAGTGATGATAAAGATGAATGAATCCCCCCACTTTAAAAGATGGCCCTAAAAGAAGTCATAAAAAAAAGCTTCACTAGATAGTCCTCCATAAAAGGCCCAAGACACTCCAAAAATACTTCCACATGCACATCTTTCTGGCCCCAAGAATACTCTTATAAAACCCCCAATAGTGTATTATTCTTCTTCTTCTTCTTCTTCTTCTTCTAAGTAACTCTTCAAACATCTATAAAAATTCCCAACAGCAACTCTCAAAGTTCGTAGCTATTATTTTAATGAAATGGTGGAAATGGTTTTAAGGAGGGGTGGCACTAACTTTTCCGTAAGGAGTATAGAAAATGGGATGCAGTTATCTCCCATATTCCATGCCATTGCCTCTCTCTCTCTCTCTAATACCCAAGCCAGAACTTAAACCCAAAGAGAACAATCCATCTGTTATTATACGCTCCAATAGCTGGCATCAATTGATCCTATGGTTGGTACGAAGATAACACTAAGGATCGACGGTCATCTTGTTGACAGTAGATTTGCAGATTGGTTTCCAGATCAGTGTTTCTTTCTTTTATCCCCAAGACAAAACACCTGATCCTATATATATATATATATATATATGCCTTCATATGAAATGTTTGTCCCACGAGCTAACTAAAACGGAATGGAAGATTGATCCCTTGACAGGTAAGGGAGAGAACTGACCCTTTTTCAGTGTCGTTCTAAGGACTACGTGCGTTGTTCGAACGACAACACTTGTCGTTAGAACGACTAGTCCGTCGCTCGAACGAGGAAGGAGAGCTCCACATCCGATGTTTATGTAATTCATTTTGATTTATACCTTTAATACTCCGTTAACATATTTCCTTTTTCGTAAAATGGAATGCAGTAATAGAAATGAGGTGGTAGGAGCTTATTCTTCTTCCTTTTGTTACCTTATCTTTCTAAATCTGTATATGATGCCCCGGCGAATTCCAACTTAAAAAAGGTATATATACTGTTTTTGTGCGGATCGGTCCGCATTTTAAAACTGCGAACCGTACATGCGTCCCTTGGCGGTGAACCCATATAAGAGAGAGAGAGTGCCTATAATTTAGGCGATAATTTCTAGGCTCACGGGAATCGCACTCTTAAAATGAGGACTAGTCCGTACAAAAGCAGTACTGTATATATATATATATATATATATATATATAATTTAATTAACTAATAACCAATAATTCTATAATCTATACATAATTTAATTAATTTTCTTCAACTCTAATATATGCCTCGTCATACATATTCCATATATATAATTTGACTAATTTATCGGGCGGGACATTACATAGAATTTGGTCCAGTGTTGGGGGTTGATGAGAAAGAGTTACTACTTCCTGTTACCATGTTTTTGAGTTTGAAATTGGGTTTGTTGCTACTATTCTTTGATTTGGTTTGTTGAATTCTAGTGCTGCTTCTTGTAATTTGGTCAGTTTAATGACATCACTCAATTCTTTTGGTTTGAACATCTTGACATGAACCTTGATTTTAGATTTTAAGCCACTAATAAAATCGGATGCAAAATTATACTCACCCAATCCTTTGTTTTCTGCCAAAACTAGGGGCTCTCTTGGTACTCTTCCACTATCCCAATTGTTGGAGTTTGCTGAATTAATCTATAATGTCACCTTGATCAGGTTCCATAAAT
This sequence comes from Sambucus nigra, assembly GCA_949130495.1. Classification (NCBI taxonomy): domain Eukaryota; kingdom Viridiplantae; phylum Streptophyta; class Magnoliopsida; order Dipsacales; family Adoxaceae; genus Sambucus; species Sambucus nigra. The sequence goes on along the minus strand of OX422213.1, from coordinate 241,845,408 downwards.
TCTTCCCACAAGATACCTTCTAAAGTTTCATAATGGGAATGCATCCAGGTCTCATCTCTCCTTTCTAAATGGAGGGTCATGAACCCTATTTTTTCATCTTCCAAAATAGGATTGACAACAAAGAATCTTTGACACCTCTTAATTCAACCCCTTATATCTTCCCCCATGAAACTTGGGAAAATTAAGTTTGGGAAGTTTATACCTGCTTATTCTAGGGTCCTTGTGCTGATTTCTTCTTCCTTTATTGCCATTGTTATCAAAAGTTGTGTCTCTGTTGGGTCTTTCTCTAAGAATGCCTCTATTAAGATCCAATTCTGTAGTCTGGTTTTGAGACTCCATTCGATCCTTTGGTCTCTTAAATTGGTCAGTGATGTTGGATAACATAGCCTCCAATGATTTTTGGATAGAGATTTCATGTTGCTCTTGCCTTTTCTAAATTTTTTGCATCTTACCTTCAACATTTCTTTCGTATTGCATCTGCCATGTTTCTACCATTTTCTTCTTAGATTTATCGAGGTTGAACTGCACTAATACTAATTTGTCAGATTCTTCAAGATCAAACTTGTAATTGTTGGTGAATTTTGAGAGAATGAGATGATAGAACATAATAGAGAGAGAAACATAATTACACATAGAGAAATAGAGAGAAAAGATTAAAAAAAATATGAGAAAGAAGACATTATTTAATTTCCAAAAATTGATATGTTACAGTGGCTAATTGATATATTTATACAACTTGAATCAGTTGGTTAACTAACTAACTTCTAACTGACTTACAATCCACCAATCATAAACAAGCTATTTATCTAACTAACCGACTTACAATCCACCAATCACAAATAAGCTTTCTAACTAACTAAGACTGCTGAGCTGTCTAACCACTAAATTGCATTAGTTAATTCAATTGGTAAATACATTCAAAACTGATTTGGAGATTTAGGCAAAAATACCCCAAATGAATTCAATCTGACATGGGATTTGACTAAAAATGAAGCAAAAACTATTTGGTTATTCATGTTTGAGGTTTCAATGGAGATGGAGAACTCGGGGATAATAATTAACTGGTAATTGAATTCTTATAGTTAGGGATTTTAAATTTCAAAGATTTTTTTGGGACCTGTTTGATTGCCTCCTCCATCCTAATGTGTATGGAAAGTTGTCTCGAGGATTTTTTTCCCATATCCACTTGTTTTAGTACATTTGACACGTTGACTCTAATACTTCTTGTCTAAAATTAATTCATGCTTTGTACATTTGAGGTTAAAATCGATTGTCAAATTTTGAGATATTTGGTCTTATTCTCATTTTATACTGTGTTTCTCATGTATGCGACATTATAATAAAAAATAATGTATTAAATGCATTCCTATTTAAAAGTATCCGATATAAGATCATCCAAATCGAGTCCAATCTAAAAAAACTCGCATGTAGTTTGCGACTTACATATTGAATGGATAAGAAGGAAAATATTATTTAAGGAATAGAATCCTACTATATTTAAAATAATTCATTAAATATAAATTAAAAAAAAACACAAAGAAACAAAGAAACAAAAAAGGCCACAAATAATGAATGGGGAGTTTTATTTTAGATTATTTTGTATGCAGATTAATATTTGTGGAACTGAATCAATTATTTCCATTAGATATCAAACGTATAAATAATACAAACGTTCAACAAGAATAACAACTAATAGGCAGACTTCAAGAAGACTCAAGGGATTCCAATTCCTAAGGAAGACTTAATAGACACAACTCACTAAGGAATTCAAACTCAAATACAAAATGCAAACTAAGCACAAGACTGTAATCTACTCGTAACATTTACACCCGAAGGTAGTTACATCTTTTATATGCCCCCTCAAGATAGTCCACGAGTAGAGAGGCAAATCTTGTCCCGTAATAACTGAAACTGCGAAGTAGGCAGCAGTTTGGTGAGAAGATCTGCAAGTTGGTCAGTAGAATAAACATGAGCTACACGAAGTAGACCAGATTATACTTGGTCCCTGATAAAATGATAATCAACTGCTATATGTTTCATTTGATAATGGAAATTTGGATTGGAACTTAAGTGAGTGGCACTAATATTATCACAATAGACAACTGGAGAAGTCATTTGGCTAACACCAAGATCTGCAAGTAGGGAACATACTCATTGAAGCTCAACAACAATGGTAGCAACTGAGCGGCCTCAGTGGAAGAATGAGCAACAATTTGCTGCTTCTTTGAGCTCTAAGAAATAAGTTTTTGACCAAGATAACCAAGGTAGGCACTAGTTGAAGAATAATCATCTTTATTTCCAGCTCAATCTTCATTCGATAATGCCTGAAGTGAAGCAGAGGACCCATGAACAGATAAAGGGAATCACAATAGACAAGAGGCACTTTATCCAACGTGACACATAGACAATGTAGAATGCACTAGACAAGAAGGCAATTATCAGTGGTTGGTTCATGTATAAACTTGGACATTTTATTGATTGCAAAAGAAATATTTCGACGAGTGAGATATAGGTATGCATGCAGAGGAGTGCCCTGTGTTAAAGAGAGTGTTGTTGAACTCATTGGCAATGGAGCAAGAATAAGTTTGGCATCCTCCATATTTGTCCTTATAAGCAAGTCCTGGATATATGTTCGTTGTGAGAGCAATATGCCATTCAACTTCAAGAAAATAAGAAAGAGATCCAAGATCTTTTAGAAAGAGACATTGAGCAATACAATCAACAAATTTAGAAAGAAGTTCATTACTGTTACCGGCTATGATAATATCATCGACATAAACTAGTACATACAAGATATGATTGTAGTTTTTGAGAACAAAGAGAGAAGTATTATAGTGTTAATTCTTAAAGTCGGAGTCCATAAGTAAATGGCACAATTCGTGATACCAAGCCCAAGGATCTTACTTGAGACCATAGATAGAGTTTACATACATATGTGGGGTGATCAGAATCCACAAATCCAGTAGGTTGCTTCATAAAAACATTTTCAAATAGCTCGCCTTGAAGAAATGAATTGTGGACATCTAATTGCCGAAGAGACCAACCATTACTCATTGCATTACTAAACACAAGTCTTACGGTGGTGGGCTTAACACCGAGCTAAAGGTTTCATGGTAATCCACACCTGGTCTCTGATAAAAACCATTAGCCATAAGGGGAGATTTAAACATATCAATAGAACCATCAGAATGTATTTTAATACGATAAATCCATTTGCAACCAACTAGATTAGTGATACCATCTGGTGGAACTATCTCCCATGTTCCATTACGAACGAGAGCATCAAACTCTTCAGACATAGCTTGATGTCAATTGTGGACATTGAGGGCTTGAGATATTAATGTAGGTTCAGGATTATGTGATGATTTTTTGTGTGTGTGAAGGTTGAGTTTTTACATTGGTTTGGTTATGTTTTTTTTTCTCGGGTAATCATTCGATGTTGGGTGGTATGTTGGGTGTTGTTTTGTGTTTCAGTGAATTGGTGAGAGGAAGGTTGGATGGTGGTTTGTGTTTCAATGAATTGATGGTAAGGATTAATTATTGGTTATTACTCAATGTTGGGTTGTTGTGATGGTGGCTCGGATAATTGTGAAGCATCATTAGACGAAGACATTTCTGGAGTGTGTATTAAAGGTGGAGTGTTAGAAGTAAGTTGTGATGGAGTATGAATGGAAATGGTAAGGAAAAGAGGAATCCAAATATCAATTGTATTGGAAGTGGGACATGGTAGATTATTATGAAGTGATTTGTAAGGAAAACTGACTCTACAAACTGAACATGATGAGAAACAAAGATTTTTGAGGTAGAATGCTCAAAACATATATATGCACTTTAAGATAAAGAGTACCCAAGAAACACACATGGTTTAGACCTTTGATCAAGTTTGTGAGATGTAGACGGACAAAGCCAAGGATAACACAAGCACCTGAAAACATTTAGTTTTGAGTAATTAGGACTTTTGTGGAAAATTAATTCATATAGAGATGAAAGGTTGAGCATAATGGTTGGCATTATGTAAATTCAATATATAGCAGTTGCAAATGCATGGGACCATAAGGTAGTTGGAAGAGAGGCATGAGAAGGTAGTGTGTAGGGCTGTGTTTCGGCCGGATCGGATCGGAAAATGACCTTTCGGAAAAAATTCCAATTTTTTCGGAAATAAGATATTTGTTCCAATTTCCTATCCAATTTTTTCGAAAAAATCGGAAAATTGGAAAAAATTTGGAAATTCAAAAAAATACTAAAATTCAGAAATTTTGGAAATTCCAAAATTTCAAAAAAATTAATATAGGATTTTTTATTACTCGAAATTCTCATTTTAAAGAAATCGAAAAAAAGATTTAACCCAACATGTAAATATGTAAGGATTTAACCATTTTTTTCATTTGTGTAGAGGATAGATGGATATTCTCCTTTTATAGAGGACTTTTTTGGGTCTCTCTTCCTCTCCTAGCCGATGTGGGACACATGAGAATGTTTAAAAAAATTAGAAAAATTGGAAATCAGAAAATATTTCAAAAAAAATCGGAAATAATTCAGAAAAATCGGATCGGAAAAATCGAAAAATCGAAAATTCAGAATTATTTCCAATTTTGGATCCGATTTTTTTCGGAAAAATTGGAATCGGAAACCTTATATACGTTCCAAAATCGAAAAATATCGGATCGGATATCGGAAAAATCGGAATGTTCGAAAAAAAAACACAGCCCTAGTAGTGTGAGTCTAGTTTCAACAGTATGATGGTGTCTTCTTTCGGAGTACCCATTATGTTAAGGTGTATGAGGTGGGGTGGTTAAATGAAAGATGCCATTTTGGGAAAGGTAATGTTTAAGGCCCATATATGCCCCCCCCCCCCCCCATTATGTGAATTGAGACCGATACTTTTGTGTTTAAAATGATTTTTCACAATAGCTTTGTAGCGTTTGAAAACTTCTTGAACTTTAGATTTTCTTTTTAGTGGGTAAAACCATAAGTATATTGTAAAATGATAAACGAAAATGACATAGTATTTGAACCTATCTTGTGACACAATAGGAGAATTTCATACATCTGAAAAGATTATATCAAGAGGTTGTGTAGAGATAAGAGATGAAGTGGAGAAAGATAACTTATGACTGTGGAGTGAAAACTAAATGGCCCAAACATAGTGGCCCAAGTGGGTTTGGATCCGAAAGGAAGTCAACCTATAATTAAATAATAAACATCACAAGAGATAATTATGAAGAGGTCAATCCGACTGCCAAAAATCTCGGAGGAGATTAACGTAAATCAAGAGGTAATTTAACCAAAACCTTTGAGAAGCTCAATACGAATCTCCTCCTCCATATCTATAAATGTAACCCTTACCCTAGGGAAAAGGGGCATGTAATTTCTTGCTAAAGAATTTTTAAATAAGTAATTAAAAGAGAAAAACACCCCGTGGACTTAGGTAGTTACCGAACCACGTAAATTATTTTATTGTGAGATTATTTTATTCCTTGTTTGGTTTCAATTGCTTAGATTCATTCATTGTTGTTATTTTCACTCACAATTGGCGCCGTATGTGGGAAACGATTCTTTTTCCCTAAGAATATTAAAGCTAGAAAGTTAAGCGATGCCCCACTTTCACAGTGCACATATTGCGGGCAATCAGCAAGGCGGACTACCACTACACAGAGTCAGGTCTGAGATCCACTTCGCTAAAAGTTAAGATGCCTGTCATCCACGATACCGCCCACATGAGTAGCCTTCTAAGAAGAGCAACGACTAGACCATGAAGAATAACTCCATCAACAAGAGGAGGCAACGTACCTTCAATTAGAGGAACACGCATCTCCAACGATGCCTAAAAAAATGGAGCGAGGGATCTGAGGTGAATATTCCTAAACGTCTCAAGATGGAGCTACACCGTTTAAATAACAACTAAAGCACGAAAGACCAGGAGTGGAAGAAAAGAGAGTTGACCCTGCAAATAGGGTCATGGAGAAATTGGATGGGGTAGCCTTCGATGAAACTCAACCATAAAGGAGATTCTTGATTGGAACCACATTATTTGAGTAAGAAAGGGAGGTATTAATTTTTCTACTAAAACATAATGATGACGTATTCGCATGGCATCCATATAATATGTTTAGGATCGACCTTAAAGTCGTATGCCACAAACTTCACATTGATCCCATGTATTCGTCGATCACACAAAAGGCTCACCGAACTACTCCAAAGAAAGCAAAAGCAATGGAAACAACGGTAGTGAAACTTTTGGAGGCAGGGTCCATCGGAGAAGTATAATTCCCAAAATGGGTCTCAAACCTGGTGGTGGTAAAAAAAGAGTGACGGTAAATAGAGAGTGTGCATGGACTTCATCAATCTCAACAACGACTGTCCCAAAGACAACTTTCCTCTGCTTAAGATCGATTGCCTGGTCGACGCCACTACCAGTTATGAATGGATGAGTTTTCTAGATGCATACATGTATAATCAAATTCCTTTTTTCATCCCCGATCAAGATAAATCTTCATTCATAACCATTCTAGTCTGGTATTGTTACAAGGTCATGTCTTTTGGCCTTAAAAATACAGGACCCACGTACCAATGACTAATTATAAGGATATTTAAGCAGCAGTTGGGAGACTAAATGGAGGTATACATTGACGAGATGCTCGTCAAGAACAATATCAAATCCAACCATCTGAAGGACTCAGCGGAGACCTTTGAGATCCTTAGGAACTACCTAATGAAGCTCAACACAACCAAGTGCTCTTTTATGGTTCAATTTGGAAGGTTCCTAGGGTACTTAGTTGGCAAAAGGGGTATTGAGGCCAACCCCACTATATAGTGGTGATCACCAACGTTTCGCCTATGAAGACACAACACAATATCCAAAAGTTAACAGGAATGTTAGTAGCCCTTAACCGTTTCATCTCAAAGTGTTCCGAATGATGCCAAACATTTTTGCAGCTGTTGAAGAAGGAAAAAGGCCTCACCTGGAACAAGAAATGCTCAAAGTCCCTGAAAGAAATCAAATCCTACTTGAGAAAACTTACCTTGATGTCGATTCCAGACCCAAAGACCCTATATATCTCTACCTAGCGGTATCTAGCCATGTAGTCAGTTCAACCTTAATGAGCAAGAATAACCCGTTTACTACATCAATAAAATGCTCCTGGACACTGAGCAACGCTACCTTCCACTTGACAAATTGGCCTACTCTTTGGCCATCGCATCGTGCAAATTAAAGCACTATTTTAAAGTTCACTCATTCATAGCCATGACTTCCTTTCTCCTCAAAGCCATTCTTCAAAAGGAAGGCCTATCTTTATAGATATTCAAATGGTCAATTGAACTTGGGAGATTTTATATATACTATCAACCAAGAACAACAATTAAAGGTCAAGTTTTGGCAGATTTCATTACCGAATTTATAGGAGAAGAGGAGCCCAACGACTAAGATATAACCGATCAGTTAAGAAGTGGGGAGATCGACCAGTCCATAAAGTTGACACTTTATGTGTACGACGCATCCAACTCCAAGGGGGAAGGAGTAGGAAATGTGCTTATTTTCCCAAAGAATTCCATGATCAGGCAGGAGATTAAACTTGACTTCAGTGCCTCTAACAATGAGGCTGAGTATAAAGCCCTCATCGTTGAATTGTGTAAAGCTCACTCACTAGGGGAAAACCATCTTAATATATACTACAACTCAAAGTTGGTATCTAATCACGTGAAATTTCAATGCCAAGGATGAATAAATAACGACATACTTGCAGATATCCCATGAATTGATGACCAAATTTGAGAAAGTCGACATTCAACAGTTCCCCTGGGGGTATAATTGACATGCCAATGCCTTAGCATCCTTGGGATCACCAGTGGACTCTGATCTTATAAGAACAATTGAAGTAGAATTCCTGCCAACCTCAGTATCACAAAGCTCGTGGTTGCCAAGTAGGTTCTTACCATGTAAAGATGTCCGAGCTGGATGGACTCAATAATCACTTATCTGCAAAATGTCATCCCGTTGTTCAATAAGAAGCAAAACCACTAAGTCAGGGTGAAAGTTGTACGATTTTATTTAGTGCCTAAAGGAAAACTATACAGAAGATCTTTCATCGGTCCCTACCTCCAATGCGTGCATCCAAGTGATGTCGACTAAGTTCTATACAAACTTCACAATTGAATTTGTGGGAGTCACATTGGAAAATGTTATGTTTTCATCTTTACCTATATCTATTTTGGACTGTGAGGACAGGGTCCTGGGTAATAATGTCATTCCCTTGGTGAAATTCCTTTGGGAGTTTCAGGGCATTGAAGGTTCAACTAGGGAATGCGAGTCGGAGATGGAGGATAAGCACCCAGAACTCTTTCCCTAGTTGGTTGTTCTTATTTCGGGGACGTAATCTCCTAAGGTGGGGAGAACGTAATACACGTACCCAAGATTTATCTCTTTCCTTGTAAAGTTGTATTTATGAATGAATATTGAGATTTAATCATCGTCGTAACCTTCGTGCTTGTCAAATCAGGGTTTTCGTAACATAAAGTTCATTTCAAGGAAAACTAAAGTCATTCGAAGGATGGTTATACTCGTTCGAATGGTTCGAATGAGATTCTGACGACTTGAAACATGGTCGCTTCCTTGCACCCTCTGGTATATATTAGAACCTATCGATAGATGTCATTTGAACGAAGAGGGTTCTCGTTCGAGAGATATTAGATGTCGTTCGATTGACCAGATCTGAATTCAAAAAATTATGATGAACTTTTAATGTGTTGTTAGCCCCATAGCCCTTGGATTGATGATGTTTCAACATGTGAGAGCATCTGATGATTTAAAACGTGTATAACATGAGGGGTTTGAGTTTTTAATTCATTTTGTGGGTTTCTTTAGCTTATAAGAAGAGAGAGAGGGTGGGTTCCTTCCTCACCATTGTTATCATCATTTCTCTCTCTCTCTCTCTCTCTCTCTCTCTCTCTCTCAGTTCAAGAGTTCATCTTCTTCCCCAAGTATTTCCCACCATAGTTCCACCTTGACACCACTATAATACACCATTTTCAAGCCTTTTTCTTCATCCTCAATCTTTATTAAGGGTAGAAGTGGGTAGAGCCAATCAAGTAGAGAAGCTTTGGAGCATATTTGAAGAGTTCATCTTCTTCCCCAAGCATTTCCCACCATACTTCCACCTTGCCACCACTATAATACACCATTTCAAGCTTCCTTCTTCATCCTTAAGCTTTATTAAGGGTAGAAGTGGGTAGAGACAATCAAGTAGAGAAACTTTGGAGCATATTTGAAGAGTCTTGGAGTATTTGGAGTTAGAAACTTCGATAGTCATCTTCTTCTTTGTCTCATCTTCAAACCATGAGGTGGGGTTTTCCTCATCCTAAGAATTCAGGGTTTCTAGCGATGAAAAATGTGTAGGATGCATTCTAGATGATATTTAATTCCAAAAATGAAGCTATTTGCTAATATATTAAAGTTTTTCAAAAATGGATTTTTAAAGAAGACAAACTCTAAATGGGTCTTTTATGGATAAATGGAATTTTTACCTTGAAATATAGAAATAAACCATGAAAAAATGTAAACCCATGATTATACCTTGTTTAGTTCATTTTTGAGGAATTTATAGGCTTGAAGTCCTCCTTAACATGTGTATAATCGTGTAGTATGATAGAAAATGGTATTTTATACTAGATAAATCATGTTGAAATGGATTTTATGAGGTAATGATCAAATAAAGGAAAACAACACTAAATATGTGTCATAAATATTGTTAGAAGGACGAGAAATGATTTGGAGTCGCATGAAATAATAGTGCTAAATAGTGGGCATTTGACTAAAATGGACTTTAAATGGTTGAATGTATTTTATGTAGAAGACATAAAATGATGAAGCGTTATTTTGGACATAAGATCATAAAAATGATGTTTTGAATAAAAATATTGATTTCTAGTTCCATAATGGATTAAATATGTTTTTCACAAAGTTATGATGAAGAAATGGGTAAAATGGTAATTTTTGCTAAAATTGAGGATCCTAGTGGTTGGATATCCTCGTTAGACCTTATCGGTCGATTTTTGTGAAAAATAGATAAAATGGCACGTTGGCAAGGCGAAATGGTGATACAAATCGTAAAAATGATGAAAACGGTAAAATGATGGAATAATGTGGACATCAGCCAAAAGTGTTAAAACACGATAATATGGACTCAGATAACACCAAGAAAATTTGAGAAGGGCTCGGAGTCCAGGGGTGAAAGATTCAAAATCACTGGTCAGAGCATATGGTAGCATAGCCGGCAGTGTGGAGTCCGTTAATGTATGCGGAGATTGAAAGATTCCGAGAAAAGATAATGGAAAATGGAAATTATAATGGTTGTACTAAAAAATGTATAAGCAAGACAACCTACTGAAATGTGATAAAAAGGAGATTAATAAATGAAATAGAATTAATAGTCTCTAGACCCGATAAAGGGTGGTATGAAACGGTTAAGTGTCAGTATGAGCTCGTCGCTTGTGTGCATTGCATGGTATTTGCATTAATACTAGCTAAAGTGTTAACGTTTTCGGAATTGATTAAAATACTTTTTATATTTAGAGTATTTTTATAGAAAATGTATAGTTAGTATTATCCACCATGCTGAGTGTTCTCTCACCCCTACTTTTTATGTTAAAATCCTCACCCCCACTAAGTACTTCGAAGAGGGACATCGAGAAGGACACAGGTAAGTCCCCATAGGGAGACCAACGTTGTTAATGCTCTGTAATTTTATTTAAATTACCTTTTGAAACATTGGATATTTTGGGACTTTAAACATTTTATTCTGGCCTTTGGCCATAGCTTGTAATAATACAAGGATGATTATAGTTTATTTCTTATTCAAATAGCATTGTGGAATAAAATTGATTTTTATAAATAAACCTTGTAAATTGACTTAATTACTTGAAGTGTCCACCCATTTCCCAACTTAAAATCGGTAAATTAATCTTTAATAAATGGTGCAATTAAAGGACTTTTCTTAATTAATAAAATTAGACTTTCTCCCTACCTCTTTAACTCCTTGATTTGGTGTGGGTTAACCCAACGATGACCCGAACCCGGGTCGGGGTGTTACATATTATACCACGCCCAAAAGACCAACTGAGGAGACACCCTTCGCTTTAGACTACGGGATGGAAGTTGTAATCCCTTTGGAAGCTGGTATGTCGACCATGAAGACCACTATTGCCGAACAAGGTTTGAATGAAGAAATAATTAGAACTGAGCTTGATCTGGCTGACGAATGGCCAAATTTTGACCTTTGAGCCGGCCAGCCTTATCACGATCTTTGACCGTAATAAAAAAACACGTATTTTTTTATACGCTCAAAGACCTTGACAGGTCCGTGACAACTGTCTTAACTAAAAAATCCTACCGTCTCTTTTTTACCATTTCATTTCCCTCCTTTCTCTCTCTCTATCTCTCTCTCTCTCTCTGCGTGACTGCTCTCTCTTTCTTTCCATCTCATGTACATTTTTCTCTCACTCTCTCTCTTTTATTTTTGTGTGTTTGTGTGTATATATATGCTTGTGTGTATGATTTTGTATATATATATATATATATATATTTGTGTGTGTGTGTGATTTTATGTGTATGTGTGATTAATTTGGTGTTTACAAAAATTGGGCATAAATCTGAATTGGACCCATTTGTTGTGTAAATATTAAATTGGGCCCCTTTATTGTGTAAATATTAGACCCCTTTATTGTGTAACTATGAAATTGAAACTGGTTGGACATCTAAAATTGGGCATATTATTGTGTAAATGGGAAATTAAAATTGAAGTTGCGTATAAAACGAAAATTAGGTATAATGTTGTGTAAATATGAAATTGGACCCCTTTTGTTGTGTAAATATGAAATTGAAATTGGGTATAAATCTAAAATTGGGAATATTATTGTGTAAATGTGAAATTAAAATTGGGTATAAAACGGATTTTGAGTATAGTGTTGTGTAAATCTAAAATTGGGTAATGTGAAACGAAACATGACTCTGTATAAATCATAACTATAAACATTATTATCGAATATAAATAAGACATAATTAAATGAAACATATTATAGCCCTTTCATAAAGTGCGCATATATACTAGCCTTCTAGTTCTTATGCGTACGCATTCAATAGCCTTTAGATCCGTTCAAGAGTCATTGCCCCTGTAATAAGATCTCTCAAATTGTCTCGTTTGGACTGGTTGGGACTGCATAGTTTCTGTATAATAGTATTTTTAGTGGCTTAAACTTATTACTTTTGGGGGAAGTTCTGTTGTCGTATCTTAATGTTCTCTCAGTACATACTAGATGATGCGATGTTAAGTGTTATTTCAATTGATAAATTGAAATAACACTTACACTTGCGAATGTATGTTGTGTACTTGGAGAACTATGGGGATATGCTACCGAATTTCCCTAAAATTGGAACAATGTGCATGAGCTGTTAAGTATATTACAAGTATACGCGGTCTTGAATGGGATAAGACCATTCATCCTTTAGACGTGATGGAGGAAATAGGAATTAGTATTATAAATTAAATTTTAATTTCAATTTCAAATTAAAATTGAATATAAATTTGAAATTGGTATTATAAATTGAAATTGAAATTGTAATTGAAATTGGTATTTGTTTTTTGGTATAGTGCCTTGATTTTTGGTATTCAATTTTGAAATTTAAATTTGGATTCTCTCTTTAATTGCAGCAGCAGTCGCCATCTCTCTCTCTCTCTCTCTCTCTCTCTCTCTATATATATATATATATATATATATATATATATATATATACACACACACACACACACACACACACATAAAGATTATTGAATTATTTGGGATTCTTGAATTGTTGTTGACCGGTGGATTTGAACATTTAGATGGCCATTGAGTTGGCTGGACCTAGGAATTTCTAATGAAAAACATTATTGTTTGAATTATTGTGTTGAATTCTTGCATTGTTGTTGACTGGTGGATTTGAACACTTACATGGCCATTGAGTTAGTTGGCCCTAGGCATTCTCTAACATTTAGGGTTGTGATGCGAAATGAAACATAACAATGTAAAAATTAAATATAACTAAGACATAATTAAATGAAACATCATATAAATTTTATACAACAAGTAATAAGTAGTCATGTATTCACGTGAGAATACATGCATGCATGTAGCCCGCAAAGCAAGTGTTATATAACAAGTGACAGACGTAAAAGGTAAAACGGGAACTGCAATAGATAGCCCATGTGTTAATTTACATTAAGTCAACTTCTTATATAACACTTGCTTCGGTGGGTGCATGTCTGCATGTATTCTCATTTGAATGCATGACATATCGGCTCTGTAACATTTATAACTAATTGAAATTACATATAGTGCACATATATACTAGCCTTGTAATTCTTATGCGTACGCATTCAATAGCCCTTAGACCCGTTCGAGAGTCATTACCCATGTAATGAAATCTCTCGAATTGTCTCGTTTGGATATTTTGGGACTGCATAAATTTTGTATAATAATATTCTTAGTGGTTTAAACTTGTTACTTTTGGGGGAAGTTTTGATGTCGTATCTTAATGTTCTTTGGGTACATACTAGATGATGCGATGTTAAGTATTATTTAAATTGATAAATTGAAATAACACTTACACTTGTGAATCTATGTCGTGTACATGGAGAACTATGAGGATATGTTGTTGAAATTTCCTCAAATTGGAACAATGTGCATGAGCTATTAAGTATACAACAGAAATATGCGGTCTTGAATAGGATAGCACCATTCACCCTTTAGAGGAGATGACGGAGATAGGAATTATATTGTCTTTACAATATCACACTAAAAGATGAGATGTCAATCTTGTAGTAAATTATTTAATGGGAACTAAATGTTCACACTTTTGTTTATACTAATCTATGAATATACACTTCTTACCCATAATATATGATTATTTGTAGTATCTATGATTGGATATCCTAAATACAACGAGTGGATGGGTGAGACAAATAGATTAGGGGATGTGTTTCGTAGAGGTACTAATGAATACGCAAAGAGATGTTGTAATGATGAAGACTTTCCATTTTCGTGTGCTAAGTGTAAGAATGGTAAGGTGTTTGACTGGAAAATAGTTGAACTACATTTGTTAAGATGGGGTATGCAAGATAGTTATCAATTTTGGAATTTCCACTAGGAATTGAAAGTTCCTTTTGTCCCCGAGCAACCTTCACAATAACCTTCAACAAGTAAGATTGATGTACAAGGGGAGGATAATATAGATCATAATATGTTAGAGGATTTAGTTGATGACGTGTATGGAGTTCATAAAGTGGAAGAAAATGAGGTCACGGAAAATGTACAAGGTTCAGGTGCTCATGAAAATATCGGGATAAACCTTGACGATGACTACCAAAGTTTAAAATTGAAGGCGACCCAACCATTGTACTCTGGTTGTGATAAAGATTAAGAAACTTTACATGCCATGGTTAGTTTGCATAGTTTGAAGACACAATATGGTTTGTTTGGAAATAATGTGATGAGAATTTTGAATTAGGTGAAGGGCTTGCTACCCAAGCAGAATACTTGTCCAAATAGCTATCCTACTATGAAGAACAGTTTGAAAGGTTTGAGAATGAAGTATAAATCAATTCATTCTTGTGTGTGTGACTGCATACTATACCGAAACGAGTATGAAAATATCGATTGGTGTCTGGTATGCGATGAACCTAGATATGTCAAATCTACTGGCAAGGAAGTCGCAATCTCAAAATTGCCTTAAAAAGTGTTGAAATATTTTCCCGTTGTGCCTAAATTAAAGCAATTTTTCACAGTCCCATTGATAGTGGAGGCAATGACTTGTCATGCTAGGGAAGAAGTAGGGGATAATCTCATGCGTCATCATATTGATTCTACAACTTGGAAGATGATGAGTTTTGAGTATATTGATTTTGTTCGAGAAAAGCGTAACATTCGTTTAGCAATATCATCAGATGGTTTCAATCCATTTGGAAATCTAAGCACCAATCAAAGTGTATGGCTAGTGATCCTAGCCCCACTCAACCTCCCTCCTTCACAATATATGAGACCTAAATTATTGCTGCTGTCTTTGTTGAAACCTGGGCCAAAGGCACCAAGTGAGGACATCGATGTCTACCTGGCTCCTTTGGTAGAAGAGGTAGATGTTGCCAATTTCTGGCAATAAAACCTTGATTCCAATAGCCCTTATTGGAACCATGAAGGTTTATAACTAAAACTCTATCAACCTTCCTTGCCTTCAGATAGAGGACCCCATCTGTTGTGTGGGACTAGGAGTAGCAATACCTAATCTCTGGAATCTCTATGTAGGTCCCATACAACTCGTTGATCCCGTGTATGCCATTGACAATTCGCCATATATTTGGGGAACATTGGGCAGGAACCACTTCAAAGAACTCACATAACTCTAGGAACAACTGATTTGTGGGAAAGGATATTCCCCCCTCAGCCACTGAAAGAGTATGGATCCATTGTCCACCCTCAATGGAGGCGCAATCCCGAGGAAACTCGGCACATCACACTCAATTGTTACCCAAGGAGGAATTGAATATTTCCTCCTAAATTCCCCTACAGTCTTATCATTTACGGAGTACACCACTTTTGAAAAAATAAGGATGAGGAAAGGGGACACTCGGTAGAAATGGAAACGATCAAAGAAAGGAAAGAATAACAAAGTTCAAATTGATTGCGAGGAAAAAAAAGAGCCATAGATGAATAAAACTTACAGGCGAAGTATGAAAAACTGTAGTTCCAAGCGTTCATTTTTGGATGATGAGAAATGGTCAAACGACGGTACAAAATTTTGATCACATAATGAAATTCCAAATGTCTAATCATAGGGGAACGAAACCTAAGATTCATAAATGCAACTCGCGATTCATTTTCAAAAAAATAACATCGTATCCTTGTTGTGACGAAATAATTACAAAGCATGCCCCTTCTAGACTTAATGATAATCATATGGGCCGACCAACTGATTTTGCAAGGCAGCTTCTCAAAACACTCTGGCCCATTCATGCCAAAGATATTTGGGGGATATTGTCGGGTGCAAACCGAATAACCCAAACATAGCAGCCCCAGTGGGTCTGGATCCGGAAAGGAAGTCAACCCGGAAATAAATAATTAACATCACAATAGATAATTATAAATAGTTCAATTCGAGTGATAAATTTTTTGGTGGAAATTAACGCAAATTAATAAGTGAAGAAGGCCCTTTAACAAGTGCTTTAGGTAAAACTAACTTTTTTCAATTAAATTCAGTTGCTTCTAATTTTATCTTCTTTAAACCCTAAACATGCATCTAAACAATTTAATGCATTGAACAATTAAAGCATGCGGTAAAAAGAAACAATTTCAAGATAAAATCCCCGAAGGGCAAAAACCTTTTTATTTCACTATAATTTATAAATCGTAACTTACACGGATTATAATGAAATACAGGGACACAAGAATACCCGCAGGTGTCGGCCGATGTCGTCAGCAATAGATCTGTACGCAGTGAACCTACATAAATTGCAGTCCAATCTTCAGCAAGGAGTACCCTCAAGCACTCCCTATGATCTCAGTCAGCAATTGTCTTCTAGTAAATGTGTTTAAGATCACAAACTTTGGAACTATGTAATTGGATCTTGAATAAACTTTGGATGAAACTAAACCCAATGGGAATTTTTAAAACGGTTCATCTATCAGAAAACAACTATGCAGTGTTGTTTTTATAACTGAGCAAACTTGAGTCCAACAAAATTGAGACACGAATTTCGAGGCGGTGGCTCTCGTTCGAGCGACATGCGATGTCGTTTGAACGGCATGCGATGTCGTTTGAATGACAGTGAAACATGTGTCTCATTTAAATAAAATCCTCAAATATTTAATAAAATATTTTGGCTCAAATATAATTAAAATGCCTTTTCTAAACTTTAATTTAAATTCCCAAAAATTAAAAACATTTAATTCATCCAAGATTTAAACAAAATTCTAAATCGCATAAATTCCTTTGATTATTCATACCTGAGTGATCTTAAAACAAACCAATTATGAAATTGCAACTTGTCTTTATTTCTTCTTCTCGGCTTTAAATTGCAAATCCTTCATTCTTGAATCTTTGTAGACTTCAAATTATTCTCGGATTAAAAACTTGTATAGAGTCAATTTATTTTGTCTGGAATTAAGCCAATTGCAAACAAATTGACTCCATTAGAAATTTGTGCTTACAAATCTCACCCTTTGGCTATTCTGGGACAAAACCAAAAAAAATGCTAGTTGTAAACTAATTTCCTATCCCAGAAATCTAAATATAAAAGTACAGGACATGAATAAACTATAAAGCAGCATATGAGTCTAAGTCTATCTCTAAATGTGATGTAGCGATGACTACCTGAATCTTTAAATTATATCTATACATGAGACATAAACAAATGTACTGAAGTGAAGTGTGGAGGAACAGAAAAATATTAATCATTAAAATTAAACTCAAACTCCCCCTACATCACATATCTCTCCCCCTTTTTGCCTGGAATAGACAATTACGACATAGCAGGATAACATATGACAGTGAATATGAGATAGTAATAGAAAGTAAATATCATAATCATAAATAACATAACTGCATCACAAAATATACATCTAAGTCACAAGAGTGTATCATCAAATGTCCATAAATATCGAGTACATCATATGAGATAAATATAAAAATATATCAAGTGTCCAAAAACTCATATACAATGTCTCAAGAAAATAAATACATCAAAGTGTATCCTCCTCCTCCTCCTTATCATCATCATCATCATAAGTCGTAGCAAGGTGTCCCAAATCGGATGTACCAGCTCTTCTACTCATCTCCCAACATCGTATCTCATTAAAGAAAGCAGAAATCTGGGAGTCACTACGTGCACGAGCCTCA
This sequence comes from Sambucus nigra, assembly GCA_949130495.1. Lineage (NCBI taxonomy): Eukaryota > Viridiplantae > Streptophyta > Magnoliopsida > Dipsacales > Adoxaceae > Sambucus > Sambucus nigra. Next base: position 241,827,488 of record OX422213.1, on the reverse strand, counting down.
GCCTCTGCCTCAAAGTGCATCACCATTGCGCTGTACATCTGTGATTGCGACGCCACTGGTGCCTGTAGGGAATCAAACTCCTCCACAGTGGGTCATTTAGATCTAGATGGACGAGACCGAGAGGGTACAGAACTACGTTCAAATGGACTAGATGGATCTCCAAAGAAGGTACTATCACTCGGCGAAGGTCTCGCTCTCGCATCAGACGAAAAATGACTCTCAGAACGAGTTAGTGTACTGTGATCGATCAGAGTGGGAGCAGACAGACAGACAGACATACATTTATCATCCTCTAAAATAGGCACTCCAGTTATGGTATGTAACACCCCGTGTTTTTATTAATTAATTTAATTAATTAATTGGGATATTCAAGGAAATAAAACTTTGGATTAAATGGTCTTTAATAAGCATGTTTATTTTTAAATTCGAGTAGTAAATTTTTCAATCAAAATTAAATCGGAGTAATAATAAAATGTTATAAAGATTTTTGAAAATATTTTAACAAGCAGGTACGTTTTGTTGAGATTAAAGAATATTTTCTAGTGTAAAGGCGGATTTTTAATCAAGTGTCGGGGTCGTTCAAACGACAGTGTTTGTCGTTCGAACGACATAGCATCTCGTTCGAACGACAACATACGTCGTTCAAACGACAGCGACGGTGGATGGATTGGAGAGTCGTAATCATATTTTAACTCTTGCGCCCTTTAAACCCGAAACTGATACGGGGATGGGACTTTGAAAATCACTTTTCTCTCAAACTTTCTCTAGTAAGGTTCTCAAAACATATTTCCTCTCATCTTCAACCCCTAGCCCCAACTTTTAGCAAGTTTTGAAGATTTAATTGGTGTTTTCTCAAGAGTAGTTCAACCTTCTACTCATATTTTTATCCAACTAATATCAGGCATGAATACTCTATTCTTTTTCTTTTGTATTATGCGTTTTAACTGTTGCCTAAAGCTTAATTTCATATTTTTCTTAAAATCAATTAGCAATCTAATTAGAGAAAGTGGGCACTAACACTTGGGGCTATTTTTATGAAATCTTTTAATATGAATAATATTCATAACCCTTGGGAACGTAGGATTTATGAGTGAATTTTTGGTTTTATTGGTGTAGGTTGCATGTAGAAAAATCCTAGTTTTGAATTAAATGAATTTGGGGGCGTATAATTCATGTAGATTGTGTTCAGATAATGAAATTGAAATATGATGTATTAAATGATGAAATCTCGGTATTTAATTTATTATAATTAAATGGGATTAATTGGGTGTTTATGATGATGTGAAAATTAAATTAAGATTTAATGGGATTGGATTATCATGCATAGTTTTGTACGTTGATTTATTATGCTCATTTGTGTGACTTGTTGGTATTGATGACTAGTGTTGAGTATTTTTTCTCTCCCTATATTTTAGGATACCCTCTAGGTATGGGACTGGTGGGTAGGCCTTTAGATGATTTACGCCTTCTAGGTATGGGACTAGTGAGGGTAGGTTATCGCAATATTTATCATATTGGGGGTGGGCTGATTTTCGATATTTTATCATCGTTATGCTAGCCAAGGCATGAGACTAGGTCAAGATTTAAGTTAGAAATTCATCATATACATAGGGTAGGACGTATTGATAACTTGGAGACCCTTAGGTATGTGACTAAAGGGTATTTTGAGGATGTCACATCGATAATAAGGGTGGGGGATTTGTTAATTGTGGAATTGAGAAAATTGAGAACTAATGCCTAAGAAAAATGGGTATTAAAATTGGTGGCGACATAATATGTCAGGGATCGACAGTTTAATCGGGTCAGCTTGGGCGATTTATGTCGTATCGTGTATGGAACCTTTTCATATTACGGGAAATCGATAATTTAAATGGATTCGACTAGCTATTGACAAGGAGAAGTGTGACACTTTGGTGGAAATTACCACCCGGGGCGGGAGGAATGCCATAATAAAAAGTGATAACATTAATAAAATTGGGTTAATTAAATTAGATTAAAACCGTGGAACTTGGGAACTTAAAATCATATTGGTATGTTCTTTTGAAATGGGGATCTGTGCGGGTAGTTCGTGATTTACATTTATTGCGTTCAATTATTCGTAAGTAAAATATTCTATTGTGATATTTATTGCGTATAATGCTATTGTCTAGGTTCACGGACCCTATTTGAGAGGAGTAATGTGTATTCATGCTCGGGGCTCTGACCTTGTACGTTAACTAACTTTTTCAGGATAAGTTTTAAAGAAGCTGCATAGGATTATCGGAGTTTATCGTTTGGAGGTCCAGCTGGAGTTTATTCATTTTATTGCTTTATTTAGTTAGACTTTCTTTTCAGTCGTATTTCATTATGAGACTTCATTTGGTTTTTTTATTGGGCCATTTGGTTCCAAAGTTGTTAAAGGATTTCAGTTGGATTATTCGCAGTGGATTATTATTCAGATATTATATAATTAGTATTGGAGATTGGATTTATTCGAAGTTTTAGCATGTGATGGATCTTTTATCATTCAGTTGTTTGTGATCATTTGGGATTGATTCAATGATTTATCCTATAGACTGATTTATTTATATCTCATATCTGTCTCATGCTAAGAATAGTATTTATTTAGTTCACGCCCGGCGTAGTCCGACGACGATGGCTGGCCACCCCTTCTGTCGGATTGCGCGGGGTGTGACAGATGGTATCAGAGCATGGTCATAGGTCTCGTAGGTTATGAGTCTGTTTTAGCTTCCGCGTTGCTTATCATTGATTTCTTTTATGATTTGTACTCTTAGTTATTTCGAGTCTAATGTTACTTTGTTCCTATCTTTTCAGATTGCGAACACAAGGAGAACTGGGAGTAGGAGAGAGGAGTCTGCTTCTTGTCCCGCAGCTAAGGAGAGGCATCGACAGATTGTTTTAGAGGACGAGGAGTTAGCGTATATCATTCGTGAGGCCACAGTGGCCAGTATGGAGATGGGTAGGCAGAGATGGTTGACTTAGCAGGGGCAGGACAGGATACACCCGCTTTGTCCTGGGATAGGGTGAGGACCAGCTTTCTTAAGGTCAATCCTCCCATCTTTGGAGTGGGATCTGACCCAACAGTTGCTCACCAATGGTGGAGGGATATAGAGAGGCACTTAAGGATGGTGGACTCCACAGATGTGCAGAAGCAGATGTTATCAACATTTAAGCTATCAGGGGATGCGTTGCAATGGTGGGAGAGTGCCACCACATCAGAGGAGATTGATCGGTTGAGCTATGCAGAATTTCAAATAAGGTTCAATAATAAGTATTTTCCATATGCTATTAGGTGTGCGAAGAAGAGAGAATTCATAGACTTGGAGCAAAGATAAAAGTCGATTATCAAGTATGAGCAAGAGTTCACCAATTTATCTACTTTTGTACCTGAAGAGGTGGATAATGAGAGGAAGAAGATGGAGTGTTTCATTAAAGGATTGTCATGGTCGACTAGGCAGATGGTGTTGGGGAACCCGACATACACTACCTATGCTCAGGTGGTGGATGTGGCAATGTTATTATGTCAAGAGAAGGCTAATTATCAAAAGAAGTTGGGAAAGAGATAAGAGTCTAATGGACAAGGAAATGAGATTAAGGGTCACAATGATCAAGCATGGAAGAGGCAGAGAACCATTAAGGAACAACAAGGTCAAGGGGAGGGGCGAGCCACTTTTAGGCATTTCGAACCTTTTAAGGGTGAATGCTTAATCTGTGGTAAGATAGGGCATAAGGCGGTTAAGTCTTTCAAGAAATAAGGCCAACAAGGACAAGCAGTCCAGGCCCAATCGGATCAATTCATACAAGGGAAGCAAGGAGTTCAGGGATAGCTAGGACTGAGGCCTCCAGTCTTAGCAGCAGCTAGTGTTCAGGGAGCGCCGACAGCACCGGCAGCGTCAAGTGTTCAAGGGGCACCAGCAGCACCGGCAGTGTCAGGTGCGCAGGGGGTGGTCCCAGCACCAACCAATACCGATTAGGAGAGTTGATATGTGCCTCAGCGTCAGGCATAGCAAGATAAATTTCATGGCTAGTAGAGTATAGCAGTACGTAATATTTTTACATACTTATATATGTAGGCGTTAGATATATTATATTTTATTAAGGGTTACGTTCGGGGAGGTTAGGTGTATGGGCGCCTAACTGTGGTACTTTATGGGTAGGCACATGTGAGCCTTACTTTATTTTGCATGATTACGATTTGCTGAATTTCGAGGACGGAATTCATTTGTTAGTGGAAAAGTATGTAACACCCTGTGTTTTTATTAATTAATTTAATTAATTAATTGAGATATTCGAGGAAATAAAACTTTGGATTAAATGGTCATTAATAAACATGTTGATTTTTATATTCGATTAGTAAATTTTTCAACCGGAATTAAATCAAAGTAATAATAAAATGTTATAAAGATTTTTGAAAATATTTTAACAAGAAGGTACGTTTTGCTGAGATTAAAGAATATTTTTCTAGTGTAAAGGCGGATTTTTAATTGAGTTTCAAACAACAGTGTTTGTCGTTCGAACGATATATCATCTCGTTCGAACGACAGCATACGTCATTCGAACGACAGGGGCAGTGGATGGATTGGAGAGTCCTAATCAGATTTTAACTCTTGCACCCTTTAAAATCCAAACTGATATGGGGATAGGACTTTGAAAATAACTTTTCTCTCAAACTTTCTCTAGTAAGATTCTCAAAATATATTTCCTCTCGTCTTCAATCCCTAGCCCCAACTGTTAGCAAGTTTTGAAGATTCAATTGGTGTTTTGTCAAGAGGAGTTCAACCTTCTACTCAGATTTTTATCCAACTAATATCAAGCATAAATACTCTATTACTTTCCTTTAGTATTATGCGTTTGAAGTGTTGCCTCGACCTTAATTTCATTTTTTTCTTAAAATAAATTAGCAGTCTAATTAAAGAAAGTGGGAACTAACACTTGGGGTTATTTTTATGAAATCTTTTAATAAGAATAATATTCGTAACCCTTGGGTACGTAGGATTTATGAGTGAATTTTAGGTTTTATTGGTGTAGGTTGCATGTAGAAAAACCCTAGTTTTGAATTAATGAATTCAGGAGCGTGTAACTCATGTAGATTGTGTTGAGATAGTGAAATTGAAATATGATGTATTAAATGATGAAATCTTGGTATTTAATTTAATATAATTAAATGGGATTAATCGGGTGTTTCTGATGATGTGAAAATTAAATTAAGATTTAATGGGATTGGAAAATCATACACAGTTTTGTACGTTGATTTACTATGCTCATTTGTGTGACTTGTTGGTATTATTAAATTGTCTTTGTGATGACGGGTGTTGGGTATTTTTTCTCTCCCTATATTTAGGATGCCCTCTAGGTATGGGACTAGTGGATAGGCCTTTAGATGATTTACACCTTATGGATACGGGATTAGTGAGGGTAGATTATCGCGTTACTTATCATATTGGGGGTTGTAAGGACATATTTTTATAAATGTCCGGGGTAGATTCTAGGAAATTTCTATTTTCTCAAAGATCACAGTTCATATGTCTGATACCGCTACATTCGGCACGTCAACACGATCATCCTCGACGGCCTTTATCCGAATTCAGTGCATCCACTTTCTTCACGTGCATCATGCTACATGAAACGTGCTGCTCAGCTCATTCCCACTACTCCACTACGCTCTATCAGTAATATGTTTTATTGGAGATTTAAATATTTTCATAAATATTTGGGAAATGTTTTTGAAAATTATTTTTGAAGTCTGGTTTTATTTTTTATCAAAAGCAGAATTTTTCTAAGTGTAGAAGCGAATTGCCTCGATCGACGAGATCACTCAAACGACTTTGGAAGTCGTTCGCGCGAGATAGTCATGTCGCGCGATATCGTTAGAACGACTTCTATCCTTCGATCGAGCGACATGGCTATCTCGTTCGAATGAGCCACCACCTCGATTTTTGTATAAATATCTAATCTCCTTCTACACGTTTTTCAAGTCTTTCTGCAATCTCAAAATTCTGCGAAAACAGCCCAGAATAAGACTTCACTTTTTAAGGTTTTCTAAACCTTTTTGTTTCATAAAACCATTCTCATATATGTTTGTGAATCTTTAAATCTTTAAGAGGATCATTTACTCATCTAGAGTAATTTGTGAGGAAGCCGCTCTCTTCTTCACTGCTGCCCTACGGGAAAGGGATTGTTCCAGCCGCCGACAACAAAACAGACACCCAAGGGTATTTCTATGTCCTATATTTTCATTGTAATCCGTGTAAGTCGTACTCTTACAAAATTTTTGTGAAAATAAAATATTTTGCCCCTTTGGGGGATTTTTCCTCATATATGTGTTCTTAGATGTTTCATCATCTATTTAATCACATATAAGATGCATGTTTAAGACTTGAGTGGTTAAAACTATGTTTAATTAAATAACTTCCTTATGCGAACGCAAGCGTACTCTTCTCAAATTGGCCGTGTAATTTTCCGCAAAATTTTTCTAAGATATCAATTTTCTGAAAAATTGACTTTTAAAAATGAGTGTGTTCATAATGGAGGAGTTATATAATAAAATTCCAGTTTTTGACGGGACAAACTATGCATATTGGAAAGCCCGCATGAGATCTGCATTAAAAGCTATTGATGAACGTGTCTGGATTTTGGTAGAAAGAGGGTGGACTTCTCCCTCCGTCACTGTTGAAAATGTGATCAATTTAAAACATGTCACTTCTTGGATTGAAGAAAAATTTAAAGGGTCTTCATTCAATTCTAAGGGTCTAAGTGCTATTTCTGGGTCTGTCACACCTGATGAGTTCAAACGCATAATGACGTGCACCAAGTCAAAAGAGGCTTGGGATGTTTTACAACTTACCCATGAAGGAACAAATGCTGTGAAAGAGTCTAAATTGCAAAATTTGACAACTCAATTTGAAACCATCACCATTCATGAGAATGAATGTTTTGATGATTTTTATACTAGGCTTTCTGACATTGTTAATACTAGCTTTAATCTTGGTGAACATATTCCTAATGCCAGAGTTGTCAAAAAGATTCTTCATTCTTTGCCTAAGTGTTTTATCCCTAAAGTCACTGTGCTAAATTCTATGGGTAATTTAAATACGCTAAAATTGGAAGAACTTGTAGGAGACCTGCAAACATATGAAATTGATATGTTCCCTAAAACTGCTAGGTCTAAAGATAAGGGAATTGCACTTAATGCCCAAGAGAGAAAGAGTGAGGGGTCGGCTAGAAAGAGGGGGGAGTCAACTAGAAAAAGAGAGACAAATTCGTTTGATTCTGAGTGTGATTTTGATTTAGATGATTTGGCTCTTTTTGCAAAAAATTTCAAGAAGTTCTCAAATTCAAGAAAAATGGTAATTTTAAAAATAAAAAGAATTTTGAGAAAAATAAGTTTGAAAAGAAAAATGAAAAAGATTTTAAAGATCCTCCTAAGAAAGAAATTGAGAGATGCTTTGAGTGCGATGGTAGGGGTCATAGAGCTTTTGAGTGTGCTACTAGGTTGAACAGAGAAAAGGGCAAAGCTGTCCTTAATGCTACCCTTAGTAACGACAGTGAGGTCGAGTCGGTGGATTCTGGAGTCGAGTCACCGCATGAGTGTAACTTCACGGCATTAATGGCTAGTCATGTGAGCACTTTTAGTTCTCCTCCCGACGATGAGGATGATGCATCACAGGGACACCTCGAGAGTGAGAGCGATGTGAGTGAGGGGGAGGATGACACAAGTGAGAGCGAGAGTGAGATTCAATGCGCCTACGCTGAGTTATATTCTGAGTCTTTTGAGACCAAAAAACGTAACAAAGTGTTAGTTCTTAGAATCTCCGCTTTAGAGAAAGAGTTGAGATCGTTTGAAGAGAGAGAAAGTTTTTGTGAAAAAGAAACAGAGAGAAAGGAAAGCCTTGAGAAAATAAGATGTTTTGAGTGTGATGGGACAGGACACAAGAAATTTGAGTGTCCCACCAGACTTAGGAGACAGGGCAAGAAAGTTACCATGCCCGCTACCCTGAGCGATAGTGAGGATGATAAGGGTGATGAAAGTGTGATCCAAAAAGATTTTAGAAAGTTATTTATCGAGACCATGGAAACAAAAAGGTCAAATAGAATTCTAGGTCTTCAGATTTGTGAGTTGAAGGAAGAGAATGTTGAGCTGAAAAAGGAAAAATGTGACTTGACCAACACGGTGTCTAGTCTGACGACACGTGTATCCCATCTTGAGGATGATCTCATACAAGAACTGGAGGTTCAAGTCTCATTAGAGAACGCATCTGAGAAGGTTGATAAGATGGTTCCCTATCCCGATTTGAATAATGGTGAGAATGTTGGAAAAGGTCATGATGGTGCATTCACTACTTCTAATGCGCTCGAGCCTATCTCCACTTTGGTGAGTGATTCTCATGGGTGTCCGTCTAGGATAGTTCATCCTAGGATTTTTGATAAATTAGTTCCTAGACCGGTTTATGTTTGCTCCCACTGCAAGAAACGAGGACATCTTAGAGAGTTTTGTTCTAAGTTGGGTTTTGTGTCACGTCATTCCACTTCACACATTCATGCACAAGCACCCACTCATGATACCTTGCTTGCATATAATGATAGAGAGTTTGCACACATTCGCGAGCAAGTGAAATTTTTTATCAAGGCCACACATGATCTTATGGAGTTGGTCCAAATGATGTCACCATCTTTGGAAAACTCCACAGCTCTTCCCGGTTGAGGTCTTGACATGTCTGCTAGCATATGGTGAGTTTCATGATGTCTCTTTTTCCTATTGCCAGCACGTACCATTAGTTTGTTTTATATGTACTTTTGCTTTGTTGTACAGTTATTTATTTATTCTTATGAAAAATCCGAAAATATTTTTATATTTTTTATGCACCTTTTATGGATGAACATTTAAGATAGCCAAGTCACAATTTCATTCCATCTTTTCATGTGACAGTTTGATAGAGATTTGAGACGCTACATCATTTTATCCATGTGCTTTACACTGCTTGGAGTCTTTGAGATGTGATTCGTGATATCTTGTGTACATGTTTGACTCCTATCTTCTTTATTGCACACATGCATGGCTTTATTTGATTATTGTACGTGTCTATCACATGTTGGCTTGAGTGTTTCCATCTCAATTCTGTCTATACAACTAACAATATGCGATAAAACTTGACAAGATTGGAACGCATGTAAAAACCATTTTGGTGAGACTGAATGTTTGTTTAAGAATGGGGAGGGGCTGCGAAAGGTTCTTATCTATTCTTTGCGCAAAAGACACCGTTCAAAAGGACCTAAAAAATGGAGGAATTTTATTATCCGAGGTCCAAAGAGGTTAAAATATCCCCGAAAAAATGTAAAGGCAATAAAAAGCAATACATGCCAAATATGGGCCGTTAGGTTTCACCATCAATTCTCCAAAGTTTGAGAATTTAGAAAGCCTCTATTCAAAATTAAAATCTGAGGGAGTTTGGTTGGAGAATATAAACGGGTTTGCACTTCCTTGAAAGTCCTGAAAAAGCATGAAACAGTTTTGGACGTTATTGGTGTGGAAATCACTTTGAGCTTTAATTTATTGATTTGATTGAGTCAATATCTCATATTACCACATTTTTTTACACCAAAGGAAGAATATGAGTTCATTCGTTAGGAGTATCCGATATTCATCGTGCACATATGTCATGTTTGTATGCATTGATTTTCCTATCGAATTTGATCACACCCCTTCAATTTCGCTATCATTGACTTGGTTGCTTTTGTGATCTTTCATGATGTGATTCTTTATTGTATACTATGTATGAAAAATTTTGAAAAATACAAATATATCAGTTTATTCCCGTGTGTCATTCTCCATGTGCATTCATTTCTGCTTCTCATATTTGTCTATTTGGGGACATCATAAAAAGGGGGAGAAGAATTATGGGGGAGAATTGGTTTTGGTTGTTTGGCTGCATGAATGATTTGCGTAATCTTAATTGATCATCAATTTTTGCATATCATTATATTTCAATATGTTGCTTGTCACGGGTATTTGCTTTATCTCATGTGTGTAGGTACATCATTGTTCATTATTTGATTACACACCCTGATGATAAAAGCTTTGGAAGGTACCGGAGAGCTGATGTTTTGGAAGACATGTCATTTAATATTCTCAGTTTGAGGGTTTAATGGGGATATTATCTAGTATGTCATTTGATTGCATAATTCGGATTTTTATGTATGTACCGGCATAAACATAGGGGGGGATTTGTAAGGACATATTTTTATAAATGTCCGGGGTAGATTCTAGGAAATTTCTATTTTCTCCAAGATCACAGTTCATATGTCTGATACCGCTACATTCGGCACGTCAACACGATCATCCTCGACGGCCTTTATCCGAATTCAGTGCATCCACTTTCTTCACGTGCATCATGCAATGTGCTGCTCAGCTCATTCCCACTACTCCACCACGCTCTATCAGTAATATGTTTTATTGGATCTTTAAATATTTGCATAAATATTTGGAAAATGTTTTTGAAAATTATTTTTGAAGTCTGGTTTTATTTTTAATCAAAAGCAGAATTTTTCTAAGGGTAGAAGCGAATTGCCTCGATCGACGAGATCACTCAAACGACTTTGGAAGTCGTTCGCGCGAGATAGGCATGTCGCGCGATATCGTTCGAACGACTTTTGTCCTTCGTTCGAGCGACATGAATATCTCGTTCGAATGAGCCACCGCCTCGATTTTTGTACAAATATCTGATCTCCTTCTACACGTTTTTCAAGTCTTTCTGCAATCTCAAAATTCTGCGAAAATAGCCCAGAATAAGACTTCACTTTTTAAGGTTTTCTAAACCTTTTTGATTCACAAAACCATTCTCATATATGTGTGTGAATCTTTAAACCTTCAAGAGGATCATTTACTCATCTGGAGTAATTTGTGAGGAAGCCGCTCTCTTCTTCACTGCTGCCCTACTGGAAAGGGATTGTTCCAGCCGCCGACAACAGAACCGACCCCCGAGGGTATTTCTTTATCATATATTTTCATTGTAATCCGTGTAAGTCGTACTCTTACAAAATTATTGTGAAAATAAAAGATTTTTCCCCTTTGAGGGATTTTTCCTCATATATGTGTTCTTGCATGTTTCATCATCGTATTTAATCACATATAATATGCATGTTTAAGACTTGAGTTGTTAAAACTGTGTTTAATTAAATAACTTTCTTATTTGAATGCAGATGCACTCTTCTCAGGGGTGGGCTGATTTTTGGTATTTTATCGTCGTTACGCTAGCCTACGCATGAGACTAGGTCAAGATTTAAGTTAGAAATTCCTCTTATACATAGGGTAGGACGTATTGATAACTCGGGGACCCTTAGGTATGGGACTAAGGGGTATTTTGAGGATCTCACATCGATAATAAGGGTGAGGGATTTGTTAGTTGTGAAATTGAGAAAATTGAGAATTAATGCTTAAGAAAAAAGGGTATTAAATTTGGTGGCGACATAATGTGTTAGGGACCGACAGTTTAACCGAGTCAGCTTGGGCGATTTATATCGTGTCATGTATGGAACCATGTCATATTACGGGGGATCGACAGTATAAACGGATTCAATTGGTTATTGACAAGGGAAACTGCGACACTTTGGTGAAAATTACCCCCCGGGGCGGGGGGACCGCCATAATAAAAAGTGAGAACATTAATAAAATAGGTTAATTAAATTAGATTAAAATCGTGGGATTTGGGAACTTAAAATCATATTGGTGTGTTCTTTTGAAATGGGGATCTATGCGGGTAGTTAGTGATTTACATTTATCGCGTTCGATTATTCGTAAGTAAAATATTCTATTGTGATATTTATTGAGTATAATGCTACTGTCTAGGTTCGCGGACCCTATTTGAGGGGAGTAGTGCGTATTCATGCTCGGGGATCTGACCTCGTGCGTTGACTAACTTTTTCAAGATAAGTTTCAGAGAAGCTGCATAGGATTATTGGAGTTTATCGTTTGGAGGTGCAGCTGGAGTTTATTCATTTAATTGCTTTATTTAGTTAGACTTTCTTTTTTGTCGTATTTCATTATGAGACTTCATTTGGTTTTTTTATTGGGCCATTTGGTTCCAAAGTTGTTAAAGAATTTGAGTTGGATTATTCACAATTGATTATTATTCAGATTTTATTTAATCATTATTAGAGATCGGATATATTCGAAGTTTTTGCATGTGATGGATCTTTTATCGTTCAGTTGTTTGTGATCATTTGGGATTGATTCAATGATTTATCCTATGGACTGATCTATTTATGTCTCATATAATTCTCATGCTAAGAATGGTATTTATTTAGTTCACGCCCGATGTAGTCCGACGGCGTCGGTTGGCCACCCCGTTTGTCAAATTGCGCAGGGTGTGACATGCTACAGATATGTGAAACTAGGAGTCCATATGGAAGAGAGGGGCGAACAGGAGTGGTAGCAATAATGGTAACTGATGACATGACCCAAAACAGAAGAGATGGTAAATCAATGTCCCACCCCTGACAAACAGCGTACATGAAATAAACAATATCGAAGCCAATATGAGTGTGATTGACTCGAGGATAGATAGACGATGACGCAAACTTGTTAAGAATACGAAACGTTGTGTGTAACTGACGATGATACATGGTACTACCAATGTGTGGTATCTCCCAAAAACAATGTTGAATAATGGCCTCAGCAGTTGGACAGTCCTCAGAACAGCAGGGAAAAATATCAACGAGAACACGAGGAAGCTGCAGCAGCGAAAAAAAGCTGGACACCCCGAACAGATGACTGAATGCCAGTAGGAGTATGGATTTCCCAATAATAAAACTCTCGAATAATATCAGGATATACCATACCCTGCGCATCCAACAGTGTGAACCACCCTCTATCTGACATCCATATAGGTATAGATAACTCCATAAATTGTGAGACACAAAAGACACGCTCCCTAACTATGGCATGAATGTGTAGACCTAGATGACAATAGTGCTCGTACTCAAACACATTGTGCCAACACACTGGTGAGAATGGGGGGCGATGACTTTGAGCCCCTTGAGCACGTGATAAGGTGGGTAACTCATCTAACCTACCTAATGGGGCACCCCTACGTCTAGGTGGCATGACAGATAAACTGATAAAAATCGCGTAAAGAAGGACGGGGGTAATAGACAAGATACTGACACCTAAGAACCTATTTTCGTACACATCCAACCGAACCACTGGAAAAACGAATCACAACACAACCAAACATCAAACAAATATAATCTCAATCAGAAACAAAATGAAACCACATTTAAGAGGCACTGTTAGCAGCCAAAAAATATGATAATCTTTGAATAAACCTATGAACACCCTATATATTCAGATTTAATATTGATAAAAAATAACATAAAAGTGTAGAGGGGTTTATGTGATTTAATTAAAAAAAATCAAACTTTCAAAACTCAACAGTCATATTTTGATTCCAAACTGAAATAAACAAGAACAATACACCAAACCAATGGATTAAGATTAAAAAAACGTGTATTGTTCAAGGTGATTAACCCATTTTCATTTGAGTTTGAAATCGAAAAAATGTACCAACTCAAAAACAGCTCAAACCAGGGGAAAATACCTTAATACGAGAGTCTGAGACCACTGAGTTACTCAAGCAACGACTTTAGGACTGAAATGAGGTTGAATCAGCTTGTTTTGGTTAAAAAATAATTGACGTTTGAGGTTCGAACGAGCAGAAGTGAAGAGATAGTATGTTGTTGAGTTAAAGCAAGTGAAGTACATATGACTTAACGAGGTTATGTAGAAGCCCTAGTGTCGTTCGAATGAACAAAAAACTTCACGCAGATTAAATTTGGTTCGAACGAGATCAGACATCGTTTGAACGATGTGACAAAAGCATGTAGCATAAATTTCCAACAAAAACTTTACTGGAAATACCAATAAAACAGGCCCAACTAAAAAGTTTGCTAAATTTATGCCAACATATAGTCAATGTGCTCAAACATGGATATGAAGTGTATGGGCGTGTACTACGAAAAATGAGTCACAATTTCTAATGCATCAAAACGTTCAAGATGATCTAATTGACACCAATATGTCAACAAACATTGTTATAGCCATGTGTGACAATTAATAAATGAGCTTAATGAACTAATCAATCAACATACACACAAATCCAGAATTTTGACGATTCTACAAATAATAGAGTCATGATGCAATGATTCATCACTAGGATTCGTGGTGCAAACCCCTTTTTTTACTTTCCATCCGAACATCCTCATAAATAATACTCACTTATTTTTCTTTTGAGGTGATCTAGACTAAATAGACCAATTTTTGGAATATTTATCTTTTTATTTTCGTTTCATTTTTTTAGACTCTTTTTATACGGTGGCTACCATGAAGAGTCAATTTTACACTCTCGTAGCCCTTTCTAGTAAACACTCATCATTTTTTTTTCATTTTAATTCCTTTCGGTAAACGGTTCTTACATGCACATATCCTCCTAAGACTACTTGCGCGTTGATGACAAAATTGAGATAAGAATGTCTCACCAAACTCAAATTGGCATGTGATGTCAAACATTCATAAAAGCTCGTGCATGTGTGAAAAAATAGCATATGTACAAAGATGAATCCAAATGCACACCAATTTAGAAACAACTCCATTATGACAATGATTAAGATCATTCAACGCATGAATAATTATGACCAAATGTCCTAGCAACATGGATAATGAAGTGATGGGGATCAAATCACACCAACATGACATATTAAACATGAAAATTCACGACTCAAAAACTAAATTTTTTTTTTGTGTTTTTTAAAAAAATTTGACTCAAAATAAAATCTTTTTGTATTTTTCAAAAATATTTAAAAAAAATATTTTTGTGTTTTTAAAAGGACTCGAAAATACAACTAGATAAATGTCATAACTCTAGAGAGAATATATCGCAAAATCACACTAGAGTATGACAAACCGACGAACACGCTCAGCCAAAAGATGAGACATGTGGAGAACCACATGAAATGACACGCGTATCACCAAGTCTAATCCCTAATGCCTCTAAATTCGATTTTCTAACCCAAGTGGGTGTGAAACGACGAGTGCGATATTTAAAAATCGTAACGACTGTGTTTTTTTACTTTCTAAGAACGTGCTTAAGATTGTAGCAAAAATGCCTAAGATGACATCTCCTACCGCAATGAGTGCAAGTGTATATACGACAAGGAGTGTTTGCTACGGGATGATTATATCTAACGTTCCTAGGTGGCTCTCTCGCTTGCCTGGTTTTGGATTTGGGAACGGGTGTAACATGTGTATCGTTGCCTATACCACACCTATCATCTTTGATTTGGACGGTTCCTAAAATTTTACCTAACTTTTTAGACCTAGCTTCCAAATCAAATTTAACCCTACTTGAATCTTTCAATTTTTCCTCAAGCTCGCCTATCCTTGACTTAAGCAAATGCCTAGAATCCTCAAACTCAAGTAATTCCTTTTTATAGTCTCCATCAACCCGCGAAGACTATCTCTCTCACCCTCAATATATTCTAGCTTCTCTCGAATTTTCTTCTCCCGTGCCCTAGGATCCTCGATTAATGCATTGGAATTATGTTTTTTATGGCACGTTGTTTCAACTTAGCTTCTAATTTCAGATTTGCCTTCCTTACTTTCAGAGTTTCTTCATGCAACTCATTAAAGGCAGTTTGCAAGTCTCTCTTATCCTCACTTTCATTCTCACTTACCTCACCCTCACTTTCTGGTGCGTCACTTTCTGAGGAAGAATCGTGCAAAGGTGTGTCGACATCGCTTACATGATTGGCCATAAGTGTTGGAAGTTCTCGCTTACTTGCATAAAAATTTTCTTCTTCGGGGTCACTATCACCAAGGGTAGAAACTCGATTTATCGGTTTATTTAAATTCTCCCTAAGTTTAGTGGGACACTCATCTATATTATGGCCAAACCCCTCGCAGCAACGACACTTCTCACAATCATCCTTATTAACAAAATTCTTAAGAGCAGACTTCATGCGTGATTTCCAATTAGAAGTTTTAAACACGCGAGTTTTAAAATTATCAAAACTGGAGAACGGCACACATAAAGTCGCAGGATCAAACACAATAAAATAATGAACAGGCTCTCTTACCAATTTGAAGAAGGCCCTTTAACAAGTGATTTAGGTAAAACCAACTTTTTTAATTAAATTCAGTTGCTTCCAATTTTATCTTCTTTAAACCCTAAACATGCATCTAAATAATTTAATCCGTTGAACAATTAAAGCAAGTGGGAAAAAGAAACAATTTCAGGAAAAAATCCCCGAAGGGCAAAAACCTTTTTATTTCACTATAATTTGTAAATCGCAACTTACATGGATTATAATGAAATACAGTGACACACGAATACCCGTAGGTGTCGGCTGGTGTCGCCAGCAATAGATTCACACACAGTGAACCAATATGAACCGCAGCCTAATCTTCAGCAAGGAATACCCTCAAGCACTCCTAGTGACCTCAGTCAGCAATTGTCTTCTAGTAAATGTGTTCAAGACCACAAACTTTGGAACTATGTAATTGGATCTTAAATGAACTTTGGATGAAACTAAACACAATGGGAATTTTTGAAACTGTTCATCTATCAGAAAATGTCTATGCGGTGTTGTTTTTATAATTGAGCAAACTAGAGTCCAACAAAATTGAAATACGAATTTCGAGGCGGTGGCTCTCGTTCGAGCGACATGCGATGTCGTTAGAACAATTTATGTTGTCATTTGAACGACAGTGAAACATGTTTCTCATTTAAATAAAACCCTCTAATATTTAATAAAATATTTTGGCTCAGATATAATTAAAATTCATTTTCTAAACTTTAATTATAATTCCCAAAAATTAAAAACATTTAATTCATCCAAGATATAAACAAAATTCTAAATCACATATATTCCTTTGATTATTCATACCTGAGTGATCTTAAAACAAACCAATTATGAAATTAAAACTTTTCTTGATTTCTTCTTCTCGGCTTTAAATTACAAATCCTTCATTCTTGAATCTTTATAGACTTCAAATTATTCTCGAATTAAAAACTACTATAGACTCAATTTATTTTTTCTGGAATTAAGCCAATTACAAACAAATTGACTCGATTATAAATTTGTTCTTACAATAGGTGGATTAACTAACACCTGTGAGAAGTCCAATATGATTTGACCTCCTCCATATCTATAAATGTAACCCTTATCCTAGGGGAAAGGGATGCAACTTCTTGCTAAAGAATTTAAAAGAAGTAATAAAAAGAGAGAAACACCTCATGGATGTAGGCAATTGTAAAACCACATAAATCCTTCTATCGTGAGATTGTTTTATTCCTTATTTTGTTTTAATTGCTTAGATTCATTCATTATAGTTATTTGCACTCACAATGACTTTTATTGATAAGATCTGCATTACATGAAAATTATATTATTATAGGAGAAGAAAAATCCAAATGATAACTAGAAATAATGTCTTTCAAATTAGGAAAAGTTGGATGTCCTAAACGATGATGCCAATTTGATATGGATGTGGTGGAGGGCAATTTTTTTGAGGTGGAGCGCCTGAGTTGGTGGCTAAGGGTGGTCGGCCGGTGTTATTTGGTGACGGGCACCAACCTATGTTACCCGTTGGATATGAGTAGGTTGGACATCAGTTAATGTTGGTCTTTGTGGGCGTCAATTGGTGTTATTGGTGTCTGTCATATGTGACACCCCGCCTAATTAAATACCAGGCGATCACTCCTTTATTAAATTAAAATCAAGGTGAACAGTTGGTTCATTCTTAGCATCACTGTCGTAAAAATAACTTTTCCAATTAAACACCCTAAATAATTTAGCTAAGTGTCAAAATCATTCAAAACCTTATTTCCATTTTATTAAATCCGATTATAAAACCTTTAACCATTAACATTTTAAGAGTCACACATTAAGTATGAGAATAGAAATGAACATTTAAGAGTTTAACCATAAATCATAAATTCCAACATTTAAAACACTAAAGGAAAACATCCTGCCAGTAACAAATCCCGAAATAAAGATACTGAAATTTAAAAGAATTACAATCTATGACAATACCAACTAAATAATGGAAAAGGGCGACACATGCCCCTGCTGGATAAAGCTGAACTAGGAGTAGAGTCAACAATGAGGTCGTCTAAGCAATGGCCTGCAACTCCCACAAAAGTTACAGCGCATTCCATCCAAAGAATCCTAAGTAAGACGCCCCTATGGCTGGGCACCTGTAATACATATATATATATATATATATATACACAAGAGAGAAGAGGTAACAGCAAACGGGTCAGAGCCCGAATGTAAAACAGTTTAAAAATAGTTTAGCAAGTATTTAAAATGCTTACTGGCTAATGCAACAGTCATATTAGTATGCGACACTCTCTTGAGAATTCTCACCTCTCATCTAGTGTGCGCATATACCGTACTAATGGATCCCATATACCTCTCTAACCTATTCTCCATAAGTCTTAACACGTGAAATTAAGGTTATGATATTCACATTAGAAAAGTCTATCTCTTCAAGATTTCTTACGTTATTTAGAATAATCCCGTATTGTTATAACGTTTCCGAATACTTACAGTGAAGTTGATGAATTTCATACTTTACTTAACTACTATTTTACTCAGTAGAAAGTTCTCATATAGATACACGTACATATATTAATTACTCGTATAATATATATACAAACAACACCCTGCATAAAATCTATGGTGCTAGACTTCCATATATAAGTATATATATACCAATCACTCATAAATTATATATATATACTATTGGCACCCCACATAAAAACTATGGTTCTAGCATACTCTGTTATAAAGTCCCTGTATCACACATACTTAGGGAAATGCTAGTTCAGAATCACTCTCGAACTGCATTAACACAAAACAAAAACAAATGGAGGCGAAACATAGTCCCAAGTCCCAAGAGGTCAGCACATACCCTCACGTCTCTTAGGATCGTCTGACTATGAATCAGATAGCCTGTACAAAGGAATCCTATGTTCTAGGGCACGAGTCAATATCCCCCATAAAGGCTCATCAAGATAAGACTATCCCAGCGCGGAAACCACCGTGATAGCAAGTAGCGCGAGTATGATTTTTATACAGATATAATATATACACAATCACACAGTCATATATATATATACACATCCACATTGTTGAATTAGGTGCGCTCACGACCCATAATATTAATTATCCTTTATTACACATTTTACTCGATTATTTCATATAACGGACTCGTTTATTTTATTCTCGTAAATAAATCATTTTAAACTCACTTCTCGTCTCTCGAAGTATTGCCTTTACCTAAGTATAATTTCAGTAGGCCCTCACTTGACTTCTACTCCAACTTCCCAAACATTTCGATTATTAAAATCAATGCACATATGATTTTCTAAGTATGAATATCTCCTCGTTTACCTCTTTATTTCGCTTCATATTAAAGTCCCACTTAACGGGGTTTATCTTGACCCTACTGGTCCTCTTTATGTTCCATTATGTTCTAGCAACCCTAATCAAGGTTTACTATGCCTAAAATCGGATTAAGCTAACACGAGCAAAAGTGCAAGTTTCCAGGAGGGGTCGATCGATCGATAAAAGGGGGTC
Source organism: Sambucus nigra (assembly GCA_949130495.1). NCBI lineage: Eukaryota > Viridiplantae > Streptophyta > Magnoliopsida > Dipsacales > Adoxaceae > Sambucus > Sambucus nigra. The sequence goes on along the minus strand of OX422213.1, from coordinate 241,807,853 downwards.
GATCGATCGATCAAGCAGTTATGGCGAAACTGCAGAAAACCCAGCTACTGAATTGTTACCCCAAACTCCTCCAAATCATCATGTTTCAGTCCCAAACTCCCAACCAATTATACTATAAGTGTTGTATACCCATATAAACAATATTCTACGTAACACATGTGAATTTTCATCATCTATAACAAGATAAAAGCCAAAAATCTTTATAAGTCTCAAGAACCCTAATTTTTCCTTTAACTTAGTTTCTTCCATTCTTTTCCAGATTTTCTATCACTAATACCATGGAAATTCGTGGTTCAACCTCTTCATGTGAAATGGATTTCCAGAAATATGATCTCTACCTCTACAATATGCAATTTTTGTCTTCAATTAAGGTTTTTCTTCAAGAACACTAATTCTAATCAACCTAAGACTAATATAAAAGGATGCATTAACTTGATAAAAGCAAGATAGATACTTTCCTGGAAATTTAGTCTCTGATTTGTGGAAGAATTTGGTGTGGTCAAGATCCTCGTTGCGCGATTTACCATTTGGCGGTGACGGCGGTGCAATCGAAGGTGTTCTTGGCCTAGAACTCCTTGGAGAGCTTTTCCTCTTCCTCTCCAATGGCCGTCATTAGTTTTAAGTTGTGTTAACCCTAAAATATAACACTTAACATCTGATATAAACCTTGCAAATTCGTGGATTTAATTACCCATAATTACGAAATGTCCGAAACGCCCTCCCGGGGTACAAATTAGGCCTAAAAACGCCCCGAGAGCCAAACTAAACCCCCCGAGTACACTTTTCTGACTATCTCGACCCTTACGGACACTTTGGCGCACTCAAAATGACCATACGACCAACTTATAATTTATTCACTTTTATTTATCAATATTTAGTCTCAACACGACACGGGCGCGTCTCGACTTAAATTTTCATAATTGCCATTTTATTCACACGTGACAATTTTATAAAAAAAAAAAATCTCATATTTTACTATACTCATCCAGTAACATTCAACAAATAACAAATTTCCAATAATTACTAACTCTCGTCACGCTAGTAAATATTTAAAACAACATTTCGGATTAAAATTAAATTAATTTATCTCAATTAAATTTAATAAATCCCTAAATTTAAAAGCCATAAAAATACGGGCTATTACATACTTCTCCCCTAATAACGGAATTTCGTCCCGAAGTTCAGAAAATAAGGCCTACCAGGTAGCACAATTCTGGATATCCTTGTCAGTACGTAACATAGTACGACGCTCAATCACTATAGCCCTTTCCTCATAGCAAGCTTGTTTTACATTCTCATTGGAGACACTTCATATTGCGCTCCCAACCGACAACATTCGCATAGGTCACGCTTATACGTTATAAATTTCCATTATCTCACTATCATTAGGAGGCCGCACCTCACTACATGACAACTACTCGGATTTATTCATATACAAAACTCCCATTCTGAGAAAACCATATGAACATTTGACCACTCTTGTTCGCCTAAAACAGTCATGGAATTCTACCATAGTTATCGGATATTTTCTCGACCGATCCAAAAATTTTGATTATCTACTCACCTCTAAACATACGGAAGGAGAATAGTCAAGATTCTTCCATAACAAAGCCTAAATAAGAACCTCGTACGCGACAAACAGGTATGAGTGCTTCTACAGAGCATTCCTGAAATCATCGTACCAAGATTCCAAAATCTCCTTCACGTGGCTCCACTAATCTTTAATCACCGTGCGCCTATTCCCTGGCTAAGGGTGATACATCCTACTCGAAACGAAACCTTATCTCCGCTGGTTCCCGAAATCCCATATCAAAGGTGGGATTCACCAATCTCATCCTGATTCAGAAATTTATACTCCGCCGGACCATGCACTGGCGCGATCCTTCCTTTCAAAGGAAGTCTGGGGCATACTAGTTAATATTGTAAACCAGCCCAAAGGAATATCAATCACTTCCTTCTCGGCGACTTAATTCACATGTTCGGGATGAACCCTTGATCTTGTTTTGAGGATGTCAACCCATCCAAGAACTTTACCGACTTTACCGACCTCTTCCAATTTCAGGAATTGTCGATAAACACAAAATTCTTTGGTTGATTCTCCTCTTTCAACCAAACCTTACCTATGGGCAGTGCATGTAGAGACTACTCACTACGTCCCGCTAAACATCGATTTTCCCTTGAAATGTCTCACATTAAGTGACACGTAATACTCCCCTTCCTTCCTTGGTGTATGTTGAAAGTTCCGACCCATGCTCTTTCCTCCGCGATGCGCACTTCTGGATCTTTTTTACCATGTTAACATCATCACTATTTGTACGCTCAAGTCACTCTCACACTTGACTACTAACAACTCCACTCCGAGTGTTCTTCATAATAATTTAATTCTGCTCCATTCAAGGAATACCCCTTCTTAAATGGCTTCCCACATCCTTCCAATCAAATTAGGGTGTGCTATTCTAATTGCACACTTATGTATGGATTATCTCCCCTCATGTGACGTTTAATCCACTCTATCACTTCCACTTCGTTATACTTGTCCCACAAACATATATTTCACACGTCTATTACCACGTCCCTTCGACTCGGACGATTTTAACTGCAGCTAACCAAGATGCCCATATTTTGCAACACCCCGACCGCCCTAGGAGAGCGAACGAAGTGCTACTCATCAGTGAAATTACCTAAATCCAACAAAGTATAAGGAATAGGGAATTCAAATTCCATGACAATAAATGAGGAATAACAAATCTCAACCTTCTTCAGATAAGTACAATAATTTTTCCAAATAGGTACAACAACCAAAATAAATCACTAACGCTATATTCATCAAAATAATTATAGGTCATCTCTTTTGTATAATAAAGTTCTTTCCAGATAATCCATGCTAAAAATCATTCCAACTCCTTATTCACCTTGTGTTCTGAACGCGGTTACGACATTTGGGTACTCTTAATCACCCTAGAAATTAAAATTTTTAAATTCTCCTTATCATCGTTCCACCCCTCAACTCGTGGGGATAACTTTCAATGCTTTCTTACCACAAAATCCGGCTTCCAACTTACATACATAATTACTTGATCCCATTTCGACTAGGGTACTGAACTCATGGAATAGTGACCAAACTTCTCCCTATTTCCAACGTTACGCTAAGTTTCATGCGTGGGATGTCTCGCAAAGCGAAATCCAAACAAGGACCCCCCCCCCCCGATACACTACTACCTAGCATTGTTGGTTATCAAAATCCGTTAGGTCCTCCGTCCATAGCATGTACCCCTTTATTCCGTCCCTTAACGAAAAAGTTACAATTCCTCCCGTAATTATGCTTAACAAAGAACGTTTCACCAATTTCACTATCGTCCCGTATTGGTTATTGGTAATTGCATTCTATAAACCTCGAATACATACGATCAGAATTCTCGAAATTCCTTTCCCTAATAATAGGGGTATAACTCTTAACTCCAACATCTCTAGAGGATAGATATAACACTGCACTCTTCCTATCACTAAGTTCGAAGTGCTAAACATAATACTGAGTCAAGTCTTTTCACTCAACGGTAAATAACGATATATACTGAATCATACTGACAAAGTCTATACATACATTGGCATCAAATATCTCGAGCCCACTATCTCCTACGAAGTCTCTAGGATAGATAATATAAGTGCGAGTCCAACCTTCTTACAGGTAAAGCCTTGCCAAAACAGAACATGTTGCACTAATGCAATTACTCTGATAGCCTTGCAATAAATGCCCACTATCATACTAACCATTTCTATAACGTTTTATCAAAGATAATATCATACTCGTATATCGCATCACAACGACGAGTAACCTCAATAAAATACGTAATACTATTAATATACACATTCATCCTCCGCGGATAGCAATAAAGAAAAATCCCGCTACGCTAGGGAAACATATTCACATAATGGTAACGTTTATAATTATATACATTAAACTCATCTCACATGCTAATCTAGCAATGAAAAAAATATAGTGACTCGCTCGTGTCACAAAAACACGCCTCATCCTCCGAGGGTACAACTTATACTTCCACCTTGGCAATCGTCTTGACTGCACAAATGGTTTTTGGACGTAACACGTCTGCCCAAATAAAAAAAAACTACTTTAATCATCGTCCTTTACTAGGCACCGTATTCTTGTCCTTTTACTCACTTTGGAACATATTATCGCGAGCGATTTCACTCCGCACAAAATACCTCAACACATAATCCACTTACTACCTGTCCTACTAACCAGGTTAGGATTGTCCTTCTCTCGGACTTTAGTAGACTTGATTCCTATTAGCTATCTCGATTATACCCTTTGTCTTTTAGGCCCTAAAGAACATGTCACTGACTATAATAGTCGTTACTGGATTTACCATCTCTTGGTAAGAATTTAACTATCTGAAGCATTTAAATGGGTCCCCTAATGTGTATCCACACCCTTTTGTGGTGCTACACCACCAATGTTGTATTCAGTATTATTCTCGACTAAATTCTTTGATTCTTTTAGCTTCCCCCACAAAGAAGCATTATCATCTATATTGACAAAATACGACATTGTCAACCTCTAAATCGGTCGTCCATCAGAATTTCCTTTTTAAGTGTTATCAACTATTATTACGAGTCGATCTCCCACTTGGAGTCGTTTCCTCCACTTGTATCTACGTCTCCCGATACAAAATTCGTTAACGGTTAAGATTCATATTCATCAATGGACTTCTGTCACGTCCTCTTGTGATGAGTTCAGGACAAAGTTCACTTATAATCCTGAACATGTGATGAAGGAACATACGGTCAACATTGTGCCTAAGGTTCTCCTTTAGATATAGCGTTCCACTTCTAAAGTTGGTGGTTGACTCCCATCATTATAACTTCGTCCCGAAAGTCAAGAAAATTTTCTCTAAATTTTCACTTTCAGTTAGCCACACTCCGTCCTATTATTAAACCTTTGGATACTTTACCTCCTTTGGTAAACACACATAATTCCCGCATTTCTAGAATTTCCACAAATAATTCTCTACCCGTTTTGTAACACGTTGGGTAAGTTTACTCTCGCACCTCATTCGATCATAGCAGCACTTGGAAATCATTGATGCGCCTTAGTCGCCTTTTTAGTCTTGGCTTCTCGTGTCATAATGGAGGTGACCTCGACTACGGTCATCATCCTCGGATATATTTTACCACCTCAACTGAGCCCGGCCTCCTGAGGTCCGCTTAACGGTCCTCTTCTGACATCCGTCATTGCTCGGCACACGCACACATCCGAACGCAATAGAATTCACTAAGACACATACGTTATAGCAGGAGAACGAAATCTCGTCAAAGAAATCAACAATCCTAAACATAGGGCTCTATACCAAACAAAGCAACGCTGAAAGCATAATAAGCCGCACAGATCCTAAAGGACACTAGAACCTGATGCTCTGATACCACAAGTGACACCCCGCCAAATTAAATACCGGGCGATCACTCCTTTATTAAATTAAAATCAAGGTGAACAGTTGGTTCATTCTTAGCATCACTGTCGCAAAAATAACTTTTTTAATTAAACACCCTAAATAATTTAGCTAAGTGTCAAAATCATTTAAAACCTTATTTCCATTTTATTAAATCCGATTATAAAACCTTTAACCATTAACATTTTAAGAGTCACACATTAAGTATGAGAATAGAAATGAACATTCAAGAGTTTAACCATAAATCATAAATTCCAACATTTAAAACACTAAAGGAAAACATCCTGCCAGTAACAAATCCCGAAATAAAGATACTGAAATTTAAAAGAATTACAATCTCTGACAATACCAACTAAATAATGGAAAAGGGAGACACATGCTCCCACTGGATAAAGCTGAACTAGGAGTAGAGTCAACAATGAGGTCGTCTAAGCAATGGCCTGCAACTCCCACAAAAGTTACAGCGCGTTCCATCCAAAGAATCCTAAGTAAGACACCCCTGTGGCTGGGCACCTGTAATACATATATATATATATATATATATACACACAAGAGAGAAGAGGTAACAGCAAACGGGTCAGAGCCCGAATGTAAAACAGTTTTAAAAATAGTTTAGCAAGTATTTAAAATGCTTACCGACTAATGCAACAGCCATATTAGTATGCGACACTCTCTTGAGAATTCTCACATCTCATCTAGTGTTCACGTCTACCGTACTAATGGATCCCATATACCTCTCTAACCTATTCTCCATAAGTCTTAACACGTGAAATTATGGTTATGATATTCACTTTAGAAAAGTCTATCTCTTCAAGATTTCTTACGTTATTTAGAATAATCTCGTATTGTTATAACGTTTCCGAATACTTACAGTGAAGTTGATGAATTTCATAATTTACTTAACTATTATTTTACTCAGTAGAAAGTTCTCATATAGATACACATACTATGGGTACCCAGAATTAAGACCATGGTCCTGGACGAGTAGCCCAGTTCTGACGGGCCAAAGTCCAGGCCCCCCGCCTCTTATTTTGATCCGATCTCTTCCCACGTTCACCTGAGGGGAAGTTATAGGAGAGATGGAAGATGTGGGGGAAACCATCACCCCCACTCACCTAAATGTACATGTATATATTAAACCCTAGGTCCGGGGCAAAAGGACAAGTTGTATTCTCTGTAATCACTCCCCGGAGTATATAGAAATAAAACCCACTGCATCACCGTGGACGTAGGCACTTCTTTGCTGAACCACGTACATCCTTTGTTGTGTGATTGTCATTTTACATTCCTTATTCCTATTTGGTGATTGCCTTTCTCTTATCTATTTGTTTTGCATAATAATTGTCACTACAATTGGAGCCGTCTGTGGGAAGCATTCATCTTTCCCTGAGAAGAGCCCATACCAAGAAAGGAGTTTAAAATGTCTAGTCACAGCAGCAATGTCCCCCAGGCAGGGGATATTCAAGAACCACCTGCTCCTCGCAGGATTAGGTCTGAAGTTCGACGTTCAGATCCGAGGGCTCGCTTGGAAAGGCCAGCCTCAGAAGAAAGCCAGGGACCGGCGAGGTCCACACAGATATCCAGATTGATTGATGCATACGAGGCAAGGCTCCACGAGAAGAGGGAGTCTTCTCACAGGTATGAGGCTAAGAATGCTCGCCTAAAAAGAAGACTGGAAAGACTGAAGATGGAGCTTCGTCCTGATAACAGGATACGTCCATACCGCACTCCTAGCCCTCAGGCGAGAAAGTCTTGCAGCCGAGGAAGGAGCCCTAGGCGAGGATCTCAAAAGGTCGAGGGAGACGAATCAGACGATGACCTCCACGAGCAGCTGCGAAGAGCTCGCCGTTACCAGATCCCTGCTTGCAGCGACGAGAACATACAAAATCTGGTCCGAAGGGAAATGGACCAATATCCTGCCCACCACGATACCAGATCAACCATAGAACTCGCAAGGCGAGCTCTCAAAACCCAGATGAGGTCACCCTTCACAAGGGAAATCGAAGAAGAAGAAGCCCCCAAGAAATTTTCCATTCCAAGGTTCAAGATTTATGATGGTAAGACTAATCCCATCGATCACATCATGACCCTCTAGAATCATCGAGATGCACTGATGTGCCACATTTTTCCCTCGAGCCTACATGATGTGGCGCATAAATGGTTCGAAAGACTCCCCCATCGGTCCATCGGAAGTTTCAAATCCCTGACAGAGCTCTTTACGGCCCGGTTCATCACTAGCAGCTCCCATCCCAAAAGGATGGATGCTTTATTAACAATAAAGAAAACGCCTCAAGAGACACTCCGAGACTATGCGAAGAGGTACTGGGAGTTATTCAACGAGGTTGAAGATTGCTCGGAACAAGTGGCAGTGGCCTCTTTTAAAATTGGGTTACCCAGCTCCTCCCTTCTATACCAGTCCCTGACAAAGAAGGAATATATGACTATTGACGACCTAATGGCTCGCATTGAGAAGTACACTAAGGTGGAGGATGTCACCCGCCTCAGCACAGGAGAAAATGGTCGAGCTAAACTCACTACCAAGGGAAGTGAGAAAACTGAGAACCAGAAGAAAGGAGGAAAGAACGGGGGCAAAAATGGCTCCAAGAACGGAGGGAACCATGACGCGTCGAAATCATTCCAGGCGGTCAACACCATCTTCAAAGAACCAATTTACAAAATTCTCGCAAAGATCAAAGATGAGCCATTTATCAAGTGGCCGAGGAAGATGGGAGGAGATCCCTCGAAGAGGAACAATGCGTTAAGATGCGCTTTTCACAAAGAGGGAGGACATAAGACCGAGCACTGCAAAGCTCTTAAGTCTCACCTCGAGGAGTTGGCCCAGTCTGGGCATTTGAACGAGCTTTTGGAGAAGAGGGTAGAGAAAGCGGTTGCCAACAGAGAGGCGAGACCTGACAACGTGCTGTAAGATGACGCTGGACATGAGTTCACAGTAATCCATGGGGCATCTGACGCCAAGCAGATACAAGGAAACTCAGCTCGAATGGAAATGAAAAAACTTACAGCGGTAATGCAGGCCTTTCAGATTGATCCAGCAAAGTCACAGTCAGGAAAACATCGACGAGAAGATGACGTCGACTATAACAAGCATATTGTCTTCACAGATGAAGATCTGGTGGGAGTGAGGACCCCACATAATGATGCTCTGATCATTACGCTCAGGATAGCTAACTTTGACGTCGACAAATTGCTCGTCGATCAGGGAAGCTCGTCCGAAGTAATCTATCTCGACCTATTTAGAAAATTAAAGTTGAGCGTTGCCGACCTAAAGGAAGCTACTGTCCCTTTAGTTGGCTTCACTGGAAAAATAACTATGCCCATGGGGAAGATTGTACTACCGGTGCGGGCTGAAAATATCTCCAAAATGATCGAGTTTTTGGTAGTTGATATCGACTCACCATACCAGACCATCCTCGGTAGGGGATGGCTCCATATGATGAAGGTAGTCTCCTCGACCTGCCATCAGGAACTCAAATATGTAACCGAGCGAGGAGTAATGGAGATCCATGGTGATCAGGCAATGGCGAGAAGGTCCTTCATAGCAGCCATCCGACCGAAGACAAAAAAGAGGGCCGAGCAGCCCAGCGAAAAGGTTGAAGAGGGTCTAACACCTTCTAAACAGTAATTAAATTACGAAAGACCTGGAGCAGAGGAGATCAGACTCCTCCCCTCTGAACGGGTCATCGAAGACCTGGTAGAAGTGACGGGTAGGGAAGGCAACAGTAACAGAGTCTTCTTGATTGGAGCATCTCTCACCGACTAATAATAGAAGGAGTTGACAACATTACTGAGGCGCAACATAGATGTTTTCCCGTGGGAACCATACGAGCTGCCTGGAATCGATCCTAGTATGGTCTGTCATCAGCTGCACGTCGACCCCACATTCAAGTCAATCACGCAGAAGGCACGGCGAACTGCACCCGAGAAAGATAAAGCGATCGAAAAAGAAGTTGAAAATTGCTGGATGCAGGATCCATACGGGAAGTACAATTCCCAAGTGGCTATCCAACCCAGTAGTAGTTTCGAAGAGCAATGGGAAGTGGAGAGTTTGCATCGACTTCACTGACCTTAACAAAGCATTCCCCAAAGATAGTTTCCCCCTCCCGAAGATAGACTAACTAGTAGACGCCACCGCAGATCACGAGCGAATGAGTTTCCTGGACGCATACTCAGGGTATCACCAAATCCCCTTATATGCCCCAGACCAGGACAAAACAGCGTTCATCACTACAGTTGGGTTATACTGGTACACAGTTATGCCCTTTGGGCTCAAGAATGTCTGGGCAACATATCAACGATTGGTTACCACGATGTTCAAGGATCAGATGGGAGACATCATGGAGTTATACATCGATGACATGCTCCTTAAAAGCAAGAAGAAAGAGAATCACCTCTCAGACCTGTCAAACACCTTCAAAATTCTCAGGAAGTACCGAATGAAACTTAATGCAAGCAAGTGTTCTTTCGGTATCCAGTCAGGAAAATTTCTTGGGTACTTGGTCAGTAAGAGAGGCATAGAGTCTAATCCAGACCAGATCGATGCAATCAACAGGGTACAACCCCCTCGCATAATTCGAGACGTACATAAGCTCACTGGTATGCTCTCTGCCTTAAATCGCTTCATCTCCAAATCCTTCGAGAAGTGTAAGCCTTTTTTCCAGCTTCTAAAGGGGAGCAAAATGATAGAGTGGAGCCCAGATTGCTCACGAGCATTGGTCGAGCTCAAGTCTTAAGCTCTCCATCATTGCTCGTCATACCACAACAAACGGATTCTTTGTACCTGTACCTCTCTGTATCCAGTCACACTGTCAGCTTTGCGCTAATATGCGAGGTTGCAGGAATCCAACACCCCATTTATTACGAGAGCATGACCTTACTGGATGCCGATCAAAGGTACCTACCATTGGAGAAGCTCTCCTTTGCACTAGTAGTAGCCTCGAGGAAGATGAAGCATTATTTCGAAGCTCATACTATCATTGTCCTTACATCGCATCCCCTAAGGCAGTCCTAAGGAAAATGGATTTATCGGGCAGACTGTCTAAGTGGTTAGTCGAGCTCGGTCGATTTGACATCCAATTTCAACCAAGGACAGCTATCAAGGGTCAGATCCTTGCTGATTTCATAGCCGAATTCACGAGCGAAGAACCCTCCGACCAACCTCAACTAACAAGGCAAAAGGAGAACCCAGCAGAAAAGGAAACATGGAAACTGTTTGTTGATGGAGCCTCCAACTCAAAGGGGGCAGGGGTGGGCATTATCCTCATTACTCCAGAGAACACAATCCTTGAACAAGGAATCAGTCTTGGATTTGCAGCCTCCAACAACGAAGCAGAATACGAAGTCCTAATAGCCGGCCTCCAAAAGGCGCATACTTTGGGAGTAAAACATTTACAGGTGTTTGGCGATTCCCAACTAGTCTCCAATCTAATAAGTGGAGATTACAATGCAAAGAATGAAAGAATGGCAGCCTACCTGGCCTTAGTGAAAAAACTGATGTCAAGCTTTGAAGAAATCAACGTCCAGCAGTTTTCCAGGGGGCAAAATAGTCATGATGATGCCTTAGCAGCCCTTAGTTCGGCAGATGACTCCGACCTAAAAAGATTCATCCCCATCGATTTCCTCACTTGTCCGAGCATCGACAGCAATCCACCAAGCATGGAACGGGTACTCCAGGTGGGGTCAGCCCCCAGCTGGATGGACCCCTTAAGAGAATATTTAAAAAATGGCACGCTCCCGAATGACAAGAAGATAGCCCACCAGATAAGAGTCAAATTTTCTCGCTTTCACTTATCCCCAGAAGGCAACTTGTATAAGAAATCCTTCTCCGGTCCCTACCTCCGATGCATCCACCCAGGGGATGTCGAGCAAGTGCTACGCAAGCTTCACGAAGGAATCTATGGAAGCCACACCGGAGGAAGGTCTCTAGCCTTTCGATTAATGAAGGAGGGCTATTGGTGGCCATATATGCAAAAAGACTCTGCAGTGTATGTCCGAAAATGCCTGAAATGCCAACTCCATGCTCCTATGGTCCACCAACCCGCCAGCGATCTAAAGTCCCTGTCCAGCCCATGGCCATTCCCCCAATGGGGAATGGACATCGTGGGACCATTGCCTGCAGCTACCAGCAATCGTAAATATCTGTTGGTTGCGACTGACTACTTCACCAAATGGATCGAGGCAGAACCCCTGGCGAACATCCGAGATGCTGATATGATAAGGTTCATATGGAGGAATATAATCACCCGTTTTGGAATCCCCAGAACCATCATCACCGACAATGGAGCATAGTTCGAAAGTGGCTCCTTTCAGAACTTCTGTGACGAACACGGTATCAGACACCACTACAATTTTGTGGCCTACCCTCAGAGCAATGGCGAAGCTGAGGCCTCCAACAAAACCATTATCGATGGATTGAAAAGCGATTGGAGCGAGCCAAATGCGCATGGGTAAATGAACTACCTCACATCCTATGGGCATATCGGACCACTCCTCGGCGAGCAACAGGAGAAACCCCATTTTCGCTGACATATGGCATGGAGGCAGTCATCCCACTCGAAGCAGGTTTGCCGACAATGAGGTCCAACCTTGTCGACCAAGGCCATAATGATGTAACATTACTCGCTGAGCCCGACCTAGCCGACGAGCGCAGCCCTAGTGAAACTAGCGAGCTACTAGAAACAGCTCGCGAGGCATTACAACAAAAGGGTTAACCCGAGGGTATTCTGAATTGGGGACTATATTTTAAGGAAAGTCCTGGGCAGCGCGGTAAAACCATCAGACGGCAAGCTAGGTTCCAACTGGGAAGGACCCTTTAAGGTAACCAGAGACGACCTGCAAGGCGCCTATCACTTGGAAACGATGGAAAGCAGGGAAATACCACGAGCATGGAACGCAGCTAATCTCAAGAGATTCTATTTTTAGATCTTTCTATTGTATTCTTTTATACAAGTGCATTTCCCTTATTATTAATGAAAATTATTTAATTGGTTACACTTTGATCAGTAACAGCTGCATTTATCGCACATCTTTTCCAAGTAACGGGCACATTGATCACTATACTATAGCAGGGGAATACCCCTCCTCAGGTCATCGTCATGAAACACAAAGAACCTCTTAGCATTGCCCCTGGAAATATATGAAGCCCTACAAGGGATCCTTAGGAAATACGACCAAGTTTTATATTGGTCATCAAAACTCCTTGATTGATTAAAATCCTGATCGGATGGAACATCCAACCTCAAGTGTGTCCTAGCCAATTGCCCCACTAAGGCCTAAGAGAGTGTGACGACACAACCTAAAAGGTAAAGTGATGCACAATGGTATCTCGATATTATACTGGACTGGGAGTACATGTGCATGACAAAACAAACTTAGAAGATTATAAAGCAGCAAGAATATGATGCACACGTTTAGTCGGCAAAGTTGCCCAAAACACAAACTTTTTATTAATTCATCATATTTACAACAATGGTGATACATGTTTAGTCGGAGAGCTCACCCAAATCATTTACATTACCAAAAAGAACAAAAAATTAACAACTGGAAAAATCTCAATGGGGGGAGGCCTCCGAGCAAGATAGTCAGCCACTCGAGCTCTTCATCCGTCATCAGGAGTAGGAGCTAACTCTTCCATAACCTCATTTGCATCTGACTTCAATAACTGCCGAGGGATAACATCGATGGGGATCCATCGATCATCCCTCCGGAAGGGGTTAGGCATCAGGGTAGAGGGAGACATCTCATGGCGATACCAAAGCATCGAGTTCCTGGGGACTTGCAGCTCCTTCAAGGCACTTAGCCATCCCCTAATAAAAGAAAGCTCCTCGAACTCAGACAACCTTGTTGGAGCATCTGACCAACCCTGGTCATAGCCGTCAGCCCACGCTTGTCGAGGACCTTTCTTGAACAAGTGCCGCAACCGAGTGACATCCCTTGAAGCCCGACAGCAATCACATAGGCTCGCTGGACATCACCACGGAGTTCTTCCGTTTCCCTATCTTAAAGTTCTTCCGCTTCCCTGTTTCTGCTCCTGGAGCTCCTACCAACTCACGAAATGGGTGGGAGAGTGGAACCTCGCGACACAGGAGGAGTAACATTCTGACCAGTTCTAGTTCGCGATGATGAGGAACCTTGTAATACTGCTAGAACAGTGCTCGACGCATGCTCCCTAAGTCGTAAGAATTCTCTCCTCAGGTCTTCATTCTCCTGCTGAAGAACCTCCCCAACGTGGTTGATCTCGGAGGCCTCTAATAGTTTTGTTCTCAACGCATTGACCTCCTCTTGTACTAAAGCACCAATTTCCTCCATTTCCTAGAGCTTGTCCTTCAGCTTGGCCACAAGTTCAGATTGCTCCTTATACTTCTGATTCCTAGATCTAAGGGATTTGCAAAGCTTAACGAAGGTCTGGCGAACTTCGGGACTCGCATTGGGACCAAGGGTCCTGCCCAATTGGGAAGTATCAGGAATGTAATCATCCATATCAACTAACTACAAGCGAGAGAAAGATAAGGGAGAGAAAGAGACAAATCAGTGCGAGCAGAATATGAGGCCTTTTCATTAATAAAGGATTGGAGTTACATCGAAAAGTAAAGAAAAAATTTACAAACAGAAAAAACCAAAAGTACATAGCAATCCTAGTGGATAACTAGTTGACAACCTCAGGTGGCCCAGAGGTCGATGGCCTCTTCCCCTTGTCAACATCAGCAGGAGCACCACCCTCAGCAGGGGTAATCTCTGCCCCCATAACCAGAGAAGCGTCAGCAGGGGTCGCTTGAGGAACATGATCAGCACCTTCAACAGCTGGGACAGGAACTTCATCCACGGTTGGCTTTGGACCTGGTTCATGCTCGTCAAACAAGGGAGAATTGATGTCGACACCAGCAGCCAAAAGGGCCTTATTCCAGCCTTTTTTGAAGTTCAGACGACTAATATAGCCTATCTGAACTTCATCATCCTCATATGCTACAGCCCAACTGGAATTGTATGAGTCCTCCTTGGCAGTAATAGCCTCAGACTCTTTCTTCTTCAGCTCTTCAGATAGCACCCTATTGTCCTCAATAACCGCTAGCTTGATCGAGTAAACCAGGTCGTAGGCATGTCTCAGCTCCTTCAGATCCTGGACTGCAACGTCCTTCTCCTTGTTGGCAGTGGCAAGAGCCAAGCCGGATGAAATCCGAGCAGCGTCAATGGCTTTAAAGTTAGCCTCGAGCTCTTTACCCTTCTGCTTCAGGGCGGAGTTCTCTTACTCCATCTCGCTGTTTCTCTTCACCGGCTCATCACGTGAATGATACAGCACGGTGAATTCAGTAACAAACTGCAGAAAAAAGAAGGCATTAGAAGAGGAAAATGAGGGAATTCATAACAACTTAGGAGAAAAGGGAGAAACCTTACCAGAGCAAGCCTTTGACTAGCCTGAAGGGCCAACTACTCTGACCCTACCTCCCTTTGGCGATCAGACAGGAGGACAGCTCTCTCAATCAAAGCTGGGGCCAATAGGGGAGAAATTGCCACAGAGGCCCCCTCGGGCAACGCGGACACCGGGACTAAGGCTTGCCCGGCCTTCGTCCTCGCTTCTGCCCTCCTCCTCTCCTCCTCCTTCTCACTCTCCTTCTTCTTCCTCTCCTCTACCCTCCTTTTCTCTTCCATCTTCTTCCTCTCTTTTTCCCTTTTCCTCTCTCTCTCTCTCACCTGCTCCTCTTCCTCTCCTGCTCCTGAGCAGAGGACCGGGAACCAGTAGCCACAGCCCCCGAGCTAGATTTTTACTTCTTTGACCTTTGTGCGAGAATCATATGGTCTTTATCATCATCATCCCTGATCAAGTTCTTCCTTAGAGGAACCATCTCCTCGATCGAACTACTAGAAGTGCTCGACGATCCTTGAGCTTCAGAAACCTCCCTACGATCAGAGGAACTGCTACTGCTAGAGCTCTCTCCCCACAAATCACCTACAGCTCCTACAATGTCACTCCCAAAGCTGCTCTCTTCCTCGTCCAACTGGATAGGACCCGCAGCAGTCTCTTCGAATAAATCAAACTCTGGGATACTATCCACAGGCCTTGCTATGAAGCTGGAGCCAACGTTCTTGTACTCGAGCAGAAAGGCAGCAGATTTGGGATGCTCGCCGTCACCCAAAGGCTCCCTGATATTCCAAGCCTTAACCAATTTCGAGATACGAACCTCACTGAGAGCAGGCTCCAAGTTCTTTGACCTCGTTGTGGAAGAAAAAGCAAAGAGGAGTTAGAAAGATCACAAATCAACAAAAGTCGAAACAACAGTACAATGTCTACCTATGTATTCCTCCCCATAAAAGGGAACATAGAACCTCCCAGACCTCGACCCTTCAAATTGAGGAGAAAACTGCCAATTTCTAAGAAGGAAACCTTCTTCTAGTAGTCCTTATGGGAAGCAGGTAGATTTACTACCAATACCCTGTCAGGGCTCCTAGCTTTGAGGTAAAGGACACCAGAGCTAGTTCGAGAAAAGGAGTAGCAAAAATAGACATCGGATAGCCCTAACCTAGTACCATACAATTGATTTATCCAATGTACTCCATTTACTATTTTCCACACATTTGGCGAGCATTGCGCAGGAACAATATTAAAATAGCCAAAAAAATGCAAAAATAAATCATTAGGAGGAAAAGTGAGTCCCCCCTGAGAAAGCAACAAGACGTGGATCCAGTGGGCATCATCAATATCTCTAACGTTTCTAGGAGGGGAGGCACAGCACTCAATAACTACCCACTCAGGGATGTTGTAAAACTTCCTAAATTCAGAGATTGACCTATTTCCAATCTTCGCCATTGGAAAAACCCTAGAAAAACTACAAACCTAAAGAGAAAATACAAAGAAAGGGCAAAGGAAACTTACAAAATAGAAGATCGATTCAAGCGATGAAGAAGCACGAGCCCAAACAACTAAGAAGCAATGAGAATGGAGATTGAGAGAAAAAGGTACGAAGCGCTAGAGCTCACAGAAAATAGAAGAATTCTGGAAAGACTGAAGCGACGGTAGAAAAGTGGCTATTCCAACAAACCTTCAAATTCCGCTAATCATAGTGCACAAGAAACGAAGCGGGTGCCGCCAAAATCAACTTCACAGCTTTCGAAGAATTGCAAAAAAGACATTATGGCTAATCATTTAAATTTATTGAGCCCATGAACATGGCCCAACAAACTTAGGGGCAATTGTGGGTACCCATAATTAAGACCATGGGCCTGGACGAGTAGCCCAGTTCTGGCGGCCCAAAGTCCAGGCCCCCCACCTTTTATTTTGATCCGGTCTCTTCCCACGTTCCCCTGAGGGGAAGTTATAGGAGAGATGGAAGACGTGGGGGAACCCATCACCCCCACTCACCTAAATGTACATGTATATATTAAACCCTAGTTCCGGGGCAAAAGGACAAGTTGTATTCTCTGTAATCACTCCCCGGAGTATATAGAAATAAAACCCATTGCACCACCATGGACGTAGGCACTTCTTTGCTGAACCACGTACATCCTTTGTTGTGTGATTGTCATTTTACATTCCTTCTTCCTACTTGGTGATTTCCTTTCTCTTATTTATTTGTGTTGCATAATAATTGTCACTACACGTACATAAATTAATTACTCGTATAATATATATACAAACAGCACCCCGCATAAAATCTATGGTGCTAGACTTCCATATATAAGTATATATATACCAATCACTCATAAATTATATATATACTATCGGCACCCCACATAAAAACTATGGTGCTAGCATACTCTGCTATCAAGTCCCTGTATCACGCATACTTAGGGAAATGCTAGTTCGGAATCACTCTCGAACTGCATTAACACAAAACATAAACAAATGGAGGCGAAACATAGTCCCAAGTCCTAAGAGGTCAGCACATACCCTCACATCTCCTAGGACCGTCTGACTATCAATCATATATCCTGTACAAAGGAATCATATGTTCTAGGGTACGAGTCAATATCCCCCATAAAGGCTCATCAAGATAAGACTGTCCCAACGCGAAAACCCCCGTGATAGCAAGTAGCGCGAGTATGATATTTATACAGGTATAATATATACACAATCACACAGTCATATATATATATATACACATCCACATTGTTGAATTAGGTGCGCTCACGACCCATAATATTAATTATCCTTTATTACACATTTTACTCGATTATTTCATATAACGAACTCGTTTATTTTATTCTCGTAAATAAATAATTTTAAACTCACTTCTCGTCTCTCGAAGTATTGCCTTTACTTAAGTATAATTTCAGTAGGCCCTCACTTGCCTTCAACTCCAACTTCCCAGACATTTTGATTATTAAAATCAACGTACGTATGATTTTCTAACTATGAATATCTCCTCGTTTACCCGTTTATTTCGCTTCATATTAAAGTCCCACTTAACGGGGTTTATCTTGACCCTACTGGTCCTCTTTATGTTCGATTATGTTCTAGCAACCCTAATCAAGGTTTACTATGCATAAAATCAGAATAAGCTAACACGAGCAAAAGTGCAAGTTTCCAGTAGGGGTCGATCGATCGATGCTCTGGGCTCGATCGATCGATCAAGCAGTTATGGCGAAACTGCAGAAAACCCAGCTACGGAATTGTTACCCCAAACTCCTCCAAATCATCGTGTTTCAGTCCCAAACTCCCAACCAATTATACTATAAGTGTTATATACCCATATAAACAATATTCTACGTAACACATGTGAATTTTCATCATCTATAACAAGATAAAAGGCAAAAATCTTTATAAGCCTCAAGAACCCTAATTTTTCCTTTAACTTAGTTTCTTCCATTCTTTTCCAGATTTTCTATCACTAATACCATGGAAATTCGTGGTTCAACCTCTACATGTGAAATGGATTTCCAGAAATATGATCTCTACCTCTACAACATGCAATTTTTGTCTTCAATTAGCGTTTTTCTTCAAGAACACTAATTCTAATCAACCTAAGACTAATATAAAAGGATGCATTAACTTGATAAAAGCAGGATAGATACTTTCCTGGAAATTTAGTCTCTGATTTGTGGAAGAATTTGGTGTGGTCTAGATCCTCGTTACGCGATTTACCATTTGGCAGTGACGGCGGTGCAATCGGAGGTGTTCTTGGCCTAGAACTCCTTGGAGAGATTCTCCTCTTCCTCTTCAATGGCCGTCATTAGTTTTAGGTTGTGTTAACCCTAAAAGATAACACTTAACATCTGATATAACCCTTGCAAATTCGTGGGATTAATTACCCATAATTACGAAATGTCTGAAACGCCCTCCCGGGGTACTAATTAGGCCTAAAAACTCCCCGAGACCCAAACTAAACCCCCGGGTACACTTTTCTGACTATCTCGACCCTTCCGGAAACTTTGGCGCACTCAAAATGACCATACGAGCAACTTATAATTTATTCACTTTTATTTATCAACATTTAGTCCCGACACGATACGGGCGCGTCTCGACTTAAATTTTCATAATTGCCATTTTATTCACACGTGACAATTTTATTAAAAAAAATCTCATATTTTACTATACTCATCCAGTAACATTCAATAAATAACAAATTTCCAATAATTACTAACTCTCGTCACGCTAGTAAATATTTAAAACAACATTCTGGATTAAAATTAAATTAATTTATCTCAATTAAATTTAGTAAATCCCTAAATTTAAAAGCCATAAAAATATGGGGTATTACATCATATTTGTTGGATTAGCAATTATTTGGAGATTTACCTCAAATTTTGTGTTGACTTGAAGAAATGCTTCAAAAGATAGAAGCTTCTCATGGAGCTCATCAAATGTGATGCAGGTGCCACGAGCTTGAACAGCGCGAACTAGCTCTTTGTAGTTATCTCCTAGTCCATCCAAAAATCTTATCTGTAAGATCTTCCTCATCCATTAGTGCTTCTAGTATGGAAAGTTCATTTGCACGGACTTTGATTGATGGAAGAAAATCACTGATATTCATAGTACCTTTGGTGGGATTTTTTAGAATATTCTTGGTTTGTTTGATGTGACCACGAGATGGTTTGGCCTATGTATTGGCAAGAACAGCCCATGCTTCTCGAGAAGTGATGGCTCGAGCAACAAATGAGATAATTAGAAGAGAGAGAGAATTGATGAGAGCATTGAGGATCATTTGATCTTGTCGAATCCAAATTTTGTGAGAAGGAATTGGTGTGGTAATGTTACTTGTAGTTAGAGTCTGTGGTGGACATGGTTTGGAGCCATCAATATAACCATGGAGATCATAACCGATGAAGAGAGTTTCAAATTAAAGCTATGAGAGATAGTTAGTGGAGATAAGTTTGAGTATATGTATTAATTGTGATCAGATGGAATTCATTGGTTTGGAGGATGGTGGGTGAGCTATTTGGGATAGACATCGTGTAGGCGAAGGGATGAAAAAATATTAATGGGGGAGAGAGAGGAGCTTCTTTGATACCATACGTGATTAATATTTGTGGAACTGAATATTTATTTCCATTATACATCAAACGTACGTATGAATAATACAAATGTTCAATAAGAATAATAACTAACATCTAAACTTCAGGAAGACTCGAGTAGTCATTTTCCTAAGGAAGACTTAACACACACAACTCACTAAGCCATTCAAACTCAAATATAAAATGCAAAATAAACTCAGGACTGCAATATACCTGTTACACTTACACCAGAAGGTAGTTACATCTTCTATAGTTGGACTATGCACCCATTAATTATTGTCGTTTGGGGTTTACCCCTAAAACAATTTATGCACCATGACCCCCCAAAATTTAACATTTGCCATTTACTAAGTATTTTAACTGTTTATTATGAATTAATGTACTGAATTACCCCTAGAATATTTCTAAATTTCCTAAAATTCCCTCACTCGACCTTTCTTTCACCATTTCTCTCTCTTTCAGCCATGGGAGGAGCTTTATACTCCAAGCTATCTCTCACTTTTCTCTTTCTCTTGAACCTATTTTTGTGTATGTGTGCATGTGCAAATCAACTACAAATATTTATATACATAATCCAACAATCAAGAAAAAATTATAAAGAAAATAAAATTAAAACAAAATTGAAAATTGCATATCAGTATATATATTGTGTTTAGTGTAGATTCCGAAGATAAAGATTTAGAAAAGAAAAATATATGTATATATATGTAGAGAGAGAGAAGGAATCATGGTAATAGCGAAAGAAAAATAACACATTAGATTTTGCGTGTGTGTATATATATATATATATATATATATATATATATATATATATATATATATATATATATATATATATATATATAGTATTGCTCTTGTGCGGACCAGTCCGCATTTTAAGAGTATGGATCGGACAAGTGTCTCCTGGCAGTGAGCCCAGAAAAGAGAGAGAGTGTGCCTATAATTTAGCCGATAATTTCTAGAGTCGCCACTAGATGACACATGTCCGGCCCGCACTCTTAAAATGTGGTCTGGTCCACATAAGAGCAGTACTATATATATTTATATATATATATATATAAAGTATTGCTCTTGTGCGAACCAGTCCGCATTTTAAGAGTGTGGACCGAATAAGTGTCTCCTGACGGTGAGCCCAGAAAAGAGAGAGAGTGTGCCTATAATTTAGCCGATAATTTCTAGACTCACCACCAGATGACACATGTACGGTCTGCACTCTTAAAATGCGAACTGGTCCACATAAGAGAAGTACTATATATATATATATATATATATATATATATAGAGAGAGAGAGAGAGAGAGGGAGAGATGGACAATTGGAGGTGGGAGACGAGCGGCAAATGCAGTACGGTGAGGATCTAGAGTTGAGAGAGAGGCGAGTGAGATGTGAGAAAGAGATCGATGAGAGACAAATGGGTGGGGGTCTTGGGGCGGAGAGAGAGAAAGAGATTTTTGGGGGGAGTTTCTAAGGGCACCTCATTTTGTGCTCCAAAATACCACAACTTCATTTTTACAACAAAATACCAATTAATTTTAAAAGTTACTTCATAATACCACATCATGGCCACCACATATTTAAAGTTGTAAAAATCATTTACACACTTTCCCTCCATCTCTCTACACATTCAAATCCCCAAACCTTTCATCTCTAACTTTTCATATTCAAATCCATTGAACTAAAGATTAACCTTTCATCTTCAATCTTTCATCTTGAATGCACTACCCATTCGAATACGCAAATATATATATATATACCCGCTGAAACCTTCATCTCTCTATAGTTACAAATCACCCACGATCAGATACCATCGAGCTAACATTAGTCTGTCACCCACGATCATCTTTATTACCCTTCTACTTTTCTTTCGTTTTGGACTGTATGAGCATGTACTGTTAAATGAACTAGGGTTTGGACTAGGGAATTACATTAATTTTCATGCTTTGATGGATCAAAACCACGCATGGACTGTTAAAGGAACTAGGGTTTGGACTGCTAGAAAACGAACTAGGATTTGGTTTGTCTAAACATCGTTTGGACTGTTAAAAATATTGAAGCCCCTGAACTAGGGTTTCATTCGTTATGAACATATCGAATGAATTCTCTTTATTCGATATCTTCATGGTCAATGATTTTGTTTACAAATAAGGGTTTCATTCGTTATGAACATATCGAATGAATTCTCTTTATTCGATATGTGCATAGCATAGCGAATCGATTGATTTCAAATTAAGCGAACCATTCGTTACATTCATACCGAAATGAGGTCCTAATTCGCTATGTTTATGCCGAATTCCACTCAATATATTTATGTTTGATTCGTGATGTTTATGCCAAATTAACTTACACTTTTCATTATATGCATGCCGAATTAACAATCATAGTTCGGCACCTTTGCCCCGAATGGAATCAATTATTTTCTTATCTTTGTTTCTTATGTTTATGTTAAATACCTATCAAATGATACATGATTAACCATTAGTATTTGTGTTGAATACTTATCAAATGATACATAATTAACTATTATTATGCAGAATTATCTTTGTTTCTTATGTTTATAATCAATACATGATTAGATATGATTGGTTACAAATTGACTTATGTCTATAATCAATACATTATGAACAATTATTTGAACATATTTTGTTACGAATTGACTTATGTTTATAATTAATGCAAGTCAAACATGGATAACCTTGTATCTTACTTTCGCAAGAACCGTAAGCCGTTGACTGCCACTGAGAGGAACGATCGAGAAGAGATCCATACTCTGTCTGTTCCTACTGTCCCGGATGTATTGGAGGTGGATCCTCGAGTGGTGGAGACGCATGAGGATGTTACAGTCGAGGTTGAGGACCAGGAGGCTGCGATTGAGGGTAAGGAAGTTGAGGGTGAGGAGGCTGAGGTTGAGGAGGAGGCAGAGGTTGAGGAGGAGGCAGATGAGGGTCACGGGGGTTCCGAGTCGGAGTATGTTTCTCCCTAGCGGCTTGAAAACCCATTTATCATTTTACACAAGACCATAGTAGCTTATTGCCAGAAAAGAAGGTCCCTGAAGAAGGCACATCTACTCCGGCATATGGGGGGCCCACCGATCTTAGCCTATTAAAACATTTTAAGCATTATGTGGCGTACGGTATTTGGACTAAATCAGTGGTAATTTCATTTCCCTTAAATGTTGTAACATTAATGTTTTCTTTTTTGTGTTTCTTTCATAAACCTTAATAAATATTTTGCTTATATTGTAGGTGGAGCGGGTGTCGTTATTATGCATCAATCATTAGACTAAGATCAAGGAGTGGCAATTCATTGATCTTTCTACAAGTATTAAAAAGAGGGTTCATAGGGCCAAGTTGGGGGGGCTTATCTCATCTAGCCACCATTATTTAGATTACACCCTTATTTCTACGTTTGTCGAGAGGTGGCATCCGGAGACAAATACATTCCATTTGCCCTTTGGGGAGATGACAATCATCCTCGACGACGTATCAACGATCTTGGGTGTTCCTCTCATCGGATTACCTTTGTATAACCCTCAGCCCGAAGTTAAGGAGGAAGAGGAGGAGGACATAGTGGTCTCGTCATTTATGGACCTGGTGGTAGAGATGTTAGGAGTGAATAAGGAAGTTGCATTGGATGAATGTGGGGAGTATGCGGCAGTCCATTTGAATTGGCTCACTGCGAATTTTAAGGAGAGGTCGCGTGATTCCAACCCATCGAGTGAAGATAAAGACTATTGTGCCAGAGCCTACTTGTTATACATTATCGGGTGCACAATTTTCCCCGATAAGACCAATAACAAGATTTTCGTTGTATACCTTCATGTTCGTAGAGACTTGAAGAAGGTGGGGGAACTAGTATGGGGTATGGGCATCTTAGCGCATGTCTTTAGGAAGTTGGGACTTGCTTCACGATCAGGTGGCAGACAAATGAGCGATCACCTCTCTCTCATATAGGTAACCAATTACACACATCATATTTTATCTACGTATGTTTATCAATGTCCTGCTTTTTCTAATAAATTTGTAATGTGTGTTTGCTTTGCAGTCATGGATATATGAGCATTTTACAGGGGTTGGCGGATGCATTGATATGGAGTTTGATTAAACGAAGCCAAGGATTGCACGTTAGTCATTGCAGTCCGCCTCTCAAAAAATGTATTTACGAACTTAAACCAATTTTCAAGGGCAATTCGATGATATGACTGTTGGTGATGCGAGTTAATTCAAATAATTTTTATAACGTTTTATATTTTCTGACATCAAATTATGTTTTGATATGACTGTTGGTAACGTTTTATTTGTAGGTCATTTGGGAACCCTATCGAGATTTTAGGGTTGCTTATCCCTTCCATGAAGCTTCATGGTATAGCGGGATTATGATTTGTTTTGAGGTGGGGGAGCCCTATTACCCTAAAAGATTCCTTAGACAAATGGGATGGCTACAAATCATAACGCGTGACCCAATGACACCTATGAAGGACTATAGGGGAGACAAGGCGGCTCGGTACAAAGTTAAATTCGATATGCAGAAATGGTACCAAGAAAACTGGCAAGACCACCTCTTATTCGAGAAATCTAGGTATGTGCCGGTATCTAGCCCCTGGGATTGCAGCAATGATTATATGGCTTGGTTCATTTCCAAATCCCATCCTAGAGTCCAAAATCCAAAGTTCCGCAGCGTGAAACAACAACATACGTCGTTGGTAAGTTTTTTGTCTAAACTTCATCCGCTACTATATATGATTATAATACCCTTTTTTGGCTAATCTAATCCTACGGTGTTATTAATTGTTTCATAGGCGGACGAGGTGCGTAAGGCTTTGGACTTGATGAAGAACAATATTGATGATGGGATTATAACTGATCCGGCCATATTAATTGCACGCGATGTGCAAGCCTACGATATCCTAGCTGTGGCCATCGGGGTAGGCAGGTCGGTTGTCATTGAGGAGCGGGTGGTAAAGAAAAGAAAGACCAAAGCTAAGGGAAAAGACAAAGTATGTGAGGGGTCGCATAGAAGTAGAAAAAGAAATAGGTCGGATATCTTTTAATTTTTGGTTTAATGATAACATTTTTGGGTTGTATTAATTTTTGGTTTAATGATAATATTTTTTGGTGAATTTGAAATTAATTTGTTGGTTATATAAGCATCCCTTATTTGTTGGTGAATTTGAAATTAATTTGTTGGCTGTGTATAAACATCCCTCATACTTTGAAATTAATTTGTTGGCCGGGTATCAGAATCCGAGATCTAATGGAACATGAGATCCATTCGGCATGTATATACAAAATTAAAAACCATATTTCGGCATGTATATAGCGAACCAGTTATGGTTAAAGTTGGTTCGTTATATACATCCGTAACAGAATCCTATTTGGATTTCCTGATGAGATCCATTCGGCATGTATATAGCGAATTAAGCACCATATTTCGGCATATATAAAGTGAACCAGTTATGGTTAAAGTTGGTTCGCTATATACATCCCTATCAGATTCCTATTTCGATTAGCTAATGAGGTCCATTCGGCGTGTATATACCGAATTAACCACCTATCAGTTTAAAATGGTTCTTTAATTATCATTAATGAACAAAATTAATCTCAACAACTTAAACAACAACTTATACAACAAATCAAAAAATACAACTTAACATTAATTAATCTCAACAAATTCTAAAACTAAATTCGAATATCATACAACTTTGTTTCAAAATCACATCATACAAAAAAGTTTCATACACCAATCAAGTCGATATGGATAGGCTCATCGTTGGTTGCTACATCGTTTGGGAAGATTTTTCGAATCTCCGATACTTGTTGCGCATATTTATCAATCCACGATTTTGCTTCTGGCAATGAGCAACTATGCCAGTGACTTGCTACCGGGGGAATTGGACAACTGCACTTTAACTTCAAACCTACAAAGTGATTCCCGCAGACATGAGCAATCTCTATGAACAATGGATGCACAGTTCGTTCATGTCTCATTGGTAGGAATGTGAGACACTGTCTCTTCGAAATAAGGACGCACACACACGTGTAAATTTCCGCCAAAAGATAGCTGCACTCGGGCATGATCATCCATGACTTGGGCATACATGGGCTATAATAATCGTCTAACATATGTAAAATAGTGTTTGGAAACCAGTCACCAAAGCAATGTGCATAGAATTCAATATTTGTCGTGACTTATTTAATCAAGTCCGATCTCACCTATCTCCATCCATCGGGGCCAAATCTGAGGCATTTATAAATGCATCTAAACCCATAATTTTCGTTAGCTTCAACCTCAATGATATCTTCTACGCAATCTTTATCAAAAACCGGTATCTCATTGATATATTATTTATATTCGGGGGAGTAGTTCGGGCACCATGGGGCTGGGTGGGTGAACTCCGTAAAATCAATTTTCTTCTTAGGCCTTTGAATCGCGGGGTGTTCATTTATTGCAGATTGCCTAGCAAGTTCGAAGCTCGAGGGATCCCTTTTAGTTAACTTCTCGTGCTTTTGCTCTTTAGCAGTTGGTTTTTAACCTCTCGGGAGACCCTTGCAATGATTTAGCACGGATGGCTCAAATAACCTAGCAGTTGTGGGACACCCGATGTCCTTCAGTTTTTGCAATATGGCCCTTTTCTCATCAATAGTTGACAGTTCCCACCGTTGTTTAAAAAGTATCATTTTCGGCTCTTAGTCAACCATATGGTACTTCTCTAATTCGAGCACCATTGTTAATTTGCGCCAATGTTCATCAACATCCCCCATAGTATTGATCTTCCCTCCATTCGGTAGAGGAACAATTCATGAGCGCACGTTAGATAGTAGATGTTGCGTGCCAAGTGTAGGCACGATTTAACATCCATGCCAACGGTATCACAAGTCTTCATCTCCTCAAGAATTAGGTCAATGGCATAATGAGAAACTCGGCCTATGAGCTCTCGTAAAACCGAAATATTATGCGCGTGCTTTATTTTTTGCAAAGAATCCTCAAACTCCCTCATGATCTCCATCACTTGCAACCCAATGTAGTTGTTCATGCTGGCAAAAACCTTATCAAAAGGAAGTTGAGAACTCTCCAAGTGCCTCTTCAACTTACCATATGCTCCTTCACAACGGTTAGTTATTCGGTTGCCCCGGTGCCTAATCATATTTGCCCACGCATGAACGAAGCTCTCCCTTAGATTGTACCATGTACAATCTATGTAACGAAGCGTGTTTGTGAACTCATACCAATCACAGTGAAAAAGCATCCACTATTCATTAAAATCACTCTCGATGGGTGATTCAACTAAATGCATCCAATCCCTCATGAATTTCTTCAATGTATCCTCATCTTTGGTCTTTTTCCTAGAATGGAGCTTCATATTTCGATGTACGTGGAAGGTGAAAACCATAGTTCTTGCCTTGGGGAACATAACTTGCAATGCATTCATGCATGCATGCTCCCGATCTGTGCTGAAAACTGTGGGATATGCAAACGGGTCGAATAGGGATTTCAAACGTCCCAACGCCCACCAATAGTTCTCCACATTCTCCGTTGCTAAAAAGGAAAAGGAAATATTGAAAGTCCTATCGCACGACATTATTCCAACCATCTCGAAAAAAGGCATCTTGTATCGATTGGTCTTATATGTGCAGTCAACAATGATAATGGACGGAAAACTCTTAGCTAGTTGGATTGAGTTTGGATGCGCCCAAAAAATGTCTTCCACCTCCATGGTTGACTCATTCGTTCTACAACAATACACGTAATGTTTATCCCCAAGCAACTTCATTAACTGTTGCATCGTCGTTCTACCCTCTCGTTCCGAGATCCTCAACTTCCCTTTGGCATTCTATATTGTTTTCATGGTCGAAACATTACTAACATTACGAATTTTAATCGTCATTAGAATGGAGGTCGGATTTACACCGCTCATGGACATCTCTTCGACATTTTTTTTCCACCGAAGTAAGTCTACTCGCATATGCATGTCCAACTAAGGTTTCTAGAAATGGGTGATTGTGAACGCCCCTAACGACAGACAACACTCACTGTCCATTGTCCATCGGAATTCCTTCAACAAAAATGGGCAGTTGCACTTCCGAGTAGCTGTATTCTTCCTCCTACCTTTATTCCCAACATTCTTCCCGTGATGATCACGGTACTTATCTCCCCTCTCACAAACAATGTGTAGACGTCCCTCACGCGTTGCAGAAGATGCATCAAACTTGGTTATGACTATCACTGTTTTGACAGACCGGGCTTGCTCTTGAGCCCAATCAACTAACTCTTGCCAGGTGGGAAATACCTGAGAATTAAGAATATAATGAATCAGTATAACCTAATTACAATATATAAAAATATTACATCAATAATAGACATTATAATACATGCTCAATAAAGAACGTCGCACTAACATCTACTAACACCGCACCACCTTCCGCGATTTGGGATATTTCGATGTTCGCTAAAGCCTGATCAAATAACAGCTCATTGAAATCCATGAAATCATCCTACATAAGTAAAAATATTATTAGTACCCACAATCAATGAACTTGAATAACAATATTGAGAACTAGCTTGCAACATACTTGATCACATAATCACAACATATGTTTGAATTACATTAATAACATACTTCATAACATAATTATTAACAGTACCATGTTTGTATCATGTTTGAAACACAAAATGATACAATTTCATAACAAGCTTGCAATGTAGTTGAATTAAATTATGTCTTTGGATTACATTGGAACCAAACTTATATTACATTATGTCTTTGAATTACATTGTTTAAATTCTCTTTGGCATGAATATACCGAATATGTTTCATTATTTCGGGGTGATCCTAACGAATAATGTAAAAGTGGTTCGGGATGTATGTAGCGAAACAAGGACAAGCATTCGGGGTAATTATGCCGAATATGTACATCAGGTTCGACATGATCATAACGAATGAACCTACTTCGATCAAAAAAATATACAGTTGGTTCGGGAGGTTTATCCCGAATTTCTTCCATAAAATTGGGACCCCAATCCCGAACTAACTGTACGTTAGCTGCATTTTTTTTAATGTGCAACCCTTATGAAAAAAACAAAAATATAAGTAATGGGACCCAAATTTTACCTCAGCAATGGAATTTGTAGAGTTATCATTTGTTTTTGAGGTGTTGTCATTATATAATGGTGGGATATCCATTAATATGTGAATATTTAAAGAACAAACCCTAGATATTTAATAATATTGTAGAAGATGGTTGGTGGGGACAAAACTTAAATAATAATGTGTGGGGACTAAAACTTTAATAATGTTGTTAAAGATGTTGTTGAAGATGATAGGTTCTATTAATGGAGACAAATTTGTTGGGTGAAGAGAAGATGAGAAAGAGAGAGTTTGGAGTGTAGTGGGTAGAGAGAGAAAGTAAGAATTTAGAGTATAGTGATATTATGTATTTTAGTTGTGTTAAAAAATATATATATTGAGTGGTGGCCCTTAGCAAAAATCAGATTTTAAAACCTTGTGGTCTTTTGAAGCAATCTTTGTGGTGCCCTTAAAAACCCCTTTTTTTTTTTTTCTTTCTTCTTTGTTTTTCATTATTTTTAACTTTGTTACAAGAGTAGTTTGGTGACTAAATAAAAAATAAGAGTCAAAATTCATCAGCTAACGGAATCCGTTAAATTCGATGCCAATGTTTCATCCATTTTTTTAGAGAGGTTAAACTTAAATGGCATAATAACTAACGGTGCCCAAGTCCGAATAGCCATTTATTTTATATACATAATAATACAACCTACATATAATTTTTTCATGTGTCTTTTTTACTTAACTCCTCGTGATAAGAGGATATTTAGACATAATCCCAAAAGAGTTCAAAAATTACACTTACCCTCATTTAGACAAAAAATTCACTACAAACCATTATAAAACATAACCACAACTCACAGATTTGTCAAAATGGGGGTAAATCTAATTTTGAACTGTTTTGGGGTTTTGTCTAAATATGTTAATATCACAGGGAATTAAATCAAAAAGATCAAAATGAGGGTAAGTCTAATTTTGAACTGTTTTGGGGTTTTGTCTAAATATGTTAATATCACAGGGAATTAAATCAAAAAGATCATGTCTTTGTAAAAGAGGGTCACTTGTAAAATATAAGGTCTTATTTTATTATAAGATATTTAGATTTTGTAAGGACACAAATTTTCAATTGAGTCCTTTGTAGTTTTGGCTCAATTCCGGACAAAAACGTTTGAGTCATAGGATAGAGTTATTGACCATCCATCAAGCCTATAACATTCTAAAGTTGAAGACGTAGCGGCCAAGTTTAAAGCTTCATCAAAATGCCGAGTTTATTGTGCCTCGTTTCTACGTCATCAACATGGTTCCATTGCTCCTAAGGTATGATTGCATTTTAATACATATATAGGAGCTTGGAAAAATATTTATATGGGTGTAAGTTTTGTTTAAATTGTTGTTTGGTTTCAAAAAGTATCTTTAAAACTCTAAAATGAAGTTTCTGGGCTAAAAATAGATTTTTTATACTTTCTGGTTTTTCATTCGATATTGCCGTTCGAACGAGTTTGTCGTTCGAACGAATTTGCCAACGAGTTTCCACATTGGCCACTGGAATGTCGTTCGAAGTTTCGTTCGAACAAGAATGATGTTCGAACGATATTTCTAACGAGTTCACACTGGAACTTCGTTAGAAGGCTCGTTCGATCGAGACTTCATTCGAACGAAAATCTCGTTCGAACGAGTTTTGGCGGGAATAGTTAATTGGCAGTTTTTTGAGAATTTTTCCCACTTTCCCACTAACTTTTTACCTGACTAATTAAGTGCGAAAACCAACTTTTTCTTTTCAACTTTTTCACATCTTTCCATCTCCAAGATAGAGTTTGAGAGCAAAATTCCAAAAGGAAAAAGTTCAAGTTTGAGTGTTCATTTTTCAAAGAAAAATCCTTAAAACACTTATGTTTTATACCCATATTGTTTATTCCAAGTTTCAATATATATACATCTTGTTTGGAGTGTTTGGCACCGGGTTTTTCTCTATCGCATTGAAGAGATTGTTTGAATTTACTTCTAAATCCCTCAAAGAAGAAGAAGTTCGTTTGTTGTGGCCTACCCACTTGGAGAAAGGCTCCTTGTTTGGGTGATGGTGACCAGATAAAGTCTCATTGGTGGTTTCCAAGGTTCCGATTGAGTTTCGGGATTGTCAACTAAGCAGAGGTAGTTATAAGAAGACGCGTTGGGGATTGAAGGAGTCGAGTCGAGTGTTGTAAGTCATCTTGCTTATAATTGTAAATTCCGTACTTAGTGGATTTGAGGCTAGGGTCGTCCGAAGTTTTTTCTTGTTATGGGTTTTTCCTCGTACATCGCGGCGTAGTGATTTATTGTTTATTTTATCTTTTGCAAAACTCACCTAGAACGCATGCTTAGGTAAAAAGATACAATTTGGTTTAATCACTACTTATCTTTAATTTGGTGCTACAAAATTATTTGGGTCAATTTTAATTTGATTCAAGTCGTTAATTTAAGTTAACTTGATAAAACTGGTTTGGCCTAATTTGATAATATTGAAAATATGACTTAGGTAAATTTCTAGGACTTGGATTGAATTAATTGTGTTTAAGTGAAATTTAAATTGTGTGTGTGTTTAATTTTATTTCACTTGGTTTAATTTTAATTTGAAAAGAAATAAAAATTTGTTGTTTAATTGAACCATCTTTCGCTTTCGCATCTCTCAGAGCATTGATTGAGAAAAGCTTGTTACTTTTCAAATTGGTATCAGAGCGGGATCTTATTACGTTTAAGATCCTTTAAATATTTTTGGCTAAAATAGAATTTTCCCCATTTTCAAAATTTCCTATTTTTGATGGTTCTAACTACGCGTATTGGAAAGCGCGAATGAAATCGGTACTAAAATCTATCGACGAGAGAGTTTGGTTATCTGCCGTTAATGGGTGGTCTCCACCTATGCATTTAGTAGATAATTAGCGTGTTCCCTAACTCGCCGATAGATGGAGTGATAGTGAATTTAAACTTTCTAATTTTAATTCCTGAGGTTTAAATGCCTTGTTTAGCGTGATCACACCAGATGAATTCCGTCGCATTATGGCGTGTGAAACCGCTAAAGAAGCTTGGGATATTTTACAACTCACTCATGAAGGTACTAGTGTCATTAAAGCTTCGAAACTCTAAAACCTCACCACTCAATTTGAAACCATAAAAATGAACGAAAAGAAACTTTTGATGAATTTTATGCTAGACTTTTCGATATTGTTAATTCATCTTTTAATTTGGGAGAGAAAATACCCAACAACCGAGTAGTAAAGAAAATTGTAAGGTCCCTACCCGATAGATTTATTCCAAAAGTGATCGTTATAAATTCTCTACCAATTTTAGCCTTTACGAAATTAGAAGAGCTTGTAGGTGATTTACAAACCTATGAACTAGACATGTTTCCCTCTAAAACTGAAAAGAAAATATAAAAGGGCGTTGCCTTAAAAGCTCGAAAAGAGAAAAAACAAGTAGTTTGAGAGTGAAAGTGATAGTGACTCGGAGGATATGGCTATGTTTGCTAGGAAATTTCGAAAATTTCTTAAATTTAACAAAGATAAATTTAAAAATGATTTTAAGAAATTTGAAATTTCTAAGCACGACAATGCCGAAAAGATCCCTAAAACTCCTAAAGAAAATTTAATTAGGGATAAGTCAAATAAGTGTTTTGGTTGTGAGGGTTATGGCCATAGGGCTTTTGAGTGCCCCACGAAACTAAGGAGAGAGGGTAAGCAACCAATTTCTTTTAATGCAACCCTTAGTGATAGTGATATGGAAGAGGGACCCGATTCCCCCGCTAAGACCAACTTTGTGGCGTTTATGGCTAGTCATATGAGTGATAGTGAGAAATCTTCTATTGATGAAATTTTAACACATGACACTTCAAAGGTCATAGTTTATGATTCCCTTATTTTTTATGGTAGTGAAAGTGGAGAAGATAGAGAGAGTGAAAATGAAGAAGAGGTTGATGTGAGTAAAATTCAAAATGCTTTTCAAAAACTTTATGAAGAATCTATTAAATTAAAAAGAGCTAATTTGAAATAAGAAGCGAGTTTAAGAGAATGTGTCAAGGTCGTTGATGATAGTGCGTTGGTTGAAGACCTTAGGACACATGAGAAGACTCTTTGAGAGAAGCTTGAGTATATAGAAGGCGAGAGAGATAGCCATAGAGGTCTAATGGAATCCTTGAAAAATGAGCTTCTCGTGTTTGAAGAGAGAAATGTTTTATTAGAGTCTACTATCCTAGAATTAGAAAATAAACTAAAAGACTCTAGTAACGTCAAATTTGATTTGGAGTGTAGGTCCGAAAATCTAGATAAAATCTTAGGCATGGTCCAAATCAAAAATGACACTTGTGGTTTAGGCTTCGATACTTGTAATGAATCAACTCATAAAGCCAAAACCAATGTTTTAGGATAATCGCCTAGAAAAACCGTTAGAGATCATTCCTTAGGTAAGTCTTTTTGTCGAGTCTTTAAGTGCTCACATTGTGGTCGAAAAGGTCATCTTAGAAAATTCTGTTTTGATCTTAAGCGAGGTCCTAGAAAAACCCAATGTAAGGCAACCAAGGTAGCCAAGATTCCTACGCCCCGAGATCGTCATTCGTCATTAGTTTGGGTTAAGAGATCCGACTTGGTAGCTTTACAAGATAGGATTTTTTATTCTCATTTACTTTCACATGCTTCCTCCCTTGCGAAATCTAAAGGTTGAATGTGTTAGTTTTGTTTGCATACTCTAGCTTTTTGTGCTTCATATTATATATCAATGCTAGGTGTATACATGTTTAATCATTTTCTAGTCAATGCTCCATGCTTAATCACATGCTAGAATTATGATTCTTATTTAGCTTTTGTATTCTATTTCTTTCATTTTAGTTTGCATTAAATATAAAATACAAAAAGATTTTTGTTTATCATTTGGGTTTTTATCTCTTGGTAATTTAAGCTTAATGAAAAATTCAAATGATTTTTGTTTGTCTTTTGAGTATATATTTTTATTTTTGGTTAAAAATTTCAAAAACTCAAAAAGATTTTTTTTGTGTGTTATTTTAGTTTGACACACTCTATGTGACATACACTTGTGTTAGAATCCCATCTTTTACGCTCCCATGTGGCTAGAACTTTTGGTTAAGATTATCAATTCTTATTATGTTCTTTACCATACTTACATGGAGTAGTTGAATTTTGTGTTGATTGTAAGGACATATTTTTAATAAGTCCGTCACAATTTATTATGTCGTATACCGCTACAAGTCGTCGAAGAATTGTGAAGATTGCTTCTACAAAAGACGGATCCGAATTACCAGTTGCCTTCAACATTCAAGCCCAACAATATGAACTTTGGTAATATATTATTTTAAGGTTTCATATGCATTTCATATTAAGAGTGTTGGGATATTTTTAAAAGGTGTTTTAAAAAAACTTTTATATAAAAATATTTTTATAATATTCTTAAAATGAATTTTAAAAAGCTTTGTTATAAAAATTGTTTTTATAAATGTTTGTTTTTAAAAAGGTGTTAATTTTTTTAGAAAAAGAATAGTATTGAGAAAATTTCATTGGCAGTTAACACACCTCGACGCCAATCTCGTTCGTGCGAGATCAGCATCTCGTTCGAACGACATTGGATGTCGCGCGTAGTCGTTCAAACGACACGCAATCTCGTTCAAGCAAGATGGGGTTCTCGTTCGAACGACCTTGCTTTTTGACTGACACGTTGCTGTAATGCTTATCCATTGACCGACTCAAATTCTGTATAAAAAGGGGTCCTGGCAGCCTTGAAAAATGTGGAGAACAGTTTCAACTTTTAAGAGTCTTATTCTTTTGAAACTTTTGTGTATCTGCCCAGATTTAATTCAATAACTTTTGGCAGAAAGTTTTTCTCCAACAATTTTAAGGGTTCAAATGTTTTGTTTTTAATTCACAAAATCCCAATTACTTATATATGAATTGTTTTGTGGAACCCAAGAACATATTTTCCTTTGGTTTATTCTTTGTGGGAAAACTCTACAACCGACAGCTGCGTGCTATTGTGGAGGGAGTACTTATAAAGTTCACACTTGTGAAGAATCCATTTTTCTTCTTCATTGCTGCCCTCCTGGAAAGGGAAAATTCCAGCCGTAACTTGTGGAGGAGCCATCTTCTTCTTCACTGCTGCCCTCCTGGAAAGGGAAAGTTCCAGCAGAGACATCGGAACCGACACCTGCGGGTATTTCGTATGTCGCCCTATTTCATTGTAAGCCGTGTAAGCTATTTTCTTACAAATTATAGTGAAATAAAAGGTTTTGCCCCTTTGGGGGATTTTTCCTGAATATTTATGTCATATGCTTTATTTATTTATGGGTTAACACACGCACTTTTAGATGCATTTTTAGGGGATGGATTAATTTGGTTTAAAAATAGACTCTAATTAAATAAGTGTGCCGAATTGAAAACTTGCGAATAAATTTAATCAATTATCACACAGTCGCACTTTACAAATTGGTATCAAAGCTTATTTAAGCGATCACCACTTTTCAAATTGGTATCAGAGCAGGTTGCGCTAATTTATTGCGTATTCCTATTTTCCACAAAAATTATATGATATTGATTTTTTTGTAATCAGTTTTGTGAAAATTTGCAATTTTTCAATGGAACGCCCATTTAATGAGGAGCCTATTTTTGAAAAAGTTCACGACCGTGCCAAAAAATTAAAAAGTTTGAATTTGAAACTTTGCAAAAGAATTAAGGTTTTGGAAAAAGAAAATTCTCCCTTTAAAAGTAAGATTGAATACGTGCAAGCGTTTCAAACTCAAAGTGATATTTATCGTGAGCACTTTGGTAATTTGTGTATTGATTTTGATTCTTTGAAAATTGTCAAAAAGAAGAGTGATGAGAGAGTCCTTGTTTTAGAGAAGGAATTAGAGGACTTAAAAAATTCTAGGGTTGCCGTTTGTCCCGTCGAGGATAAAAAATTAATCGATGATTTTACGGCACGTGAAAAGACTCTTAGGGATAAGTTTGTTTTAATTGAGGGTGAGCGCGATAAACTGTTATGTTTAATTGAAAATTTGAAAAAGAAATCCTTGTCTTTGGAAGAGTCTAATTCTTTGCTTGAGTTAAATATTTTGAAGTTAAAAAATGATTTGACATACTCAAGTAGGTTTGAGTGATGGTAATGGCTCATCGTGTTCTCATGCTTCTAATGCTAAAGCCAAAATCATTATTTATTTAGAGGGTCAACTAATTACAAGGATGTTATAAAAGATCACACTTTAGGTGTCCTTCCACCCATTTACACATGTTCATATTGTGGTAGGAAATATCACCTTAGGAGATTTTGTTTTGATCTTGGAAGAGGTCCTAGGAATTCGAAGTCTAGTATTTTATTGGTTCCCAAAACCCCGTGTCGACGTGTTACATCCACTTGGGTTAGGAAATCACTTTTGTATACGCTAGATTTTAGAATAGTTGATTCTCATTTGCTTCCACATGATTCTTCTATTGCCATATCATATAGATGATCGTGTTTGCATGTTTGTCATACACTAGTTGTGGTTTCATGATATATATTTGCTAGTGTAATGACATGTACTTTTGTATATATTTTTTTGTTTTAAAAAATCCAAAAAGATTTTATTTTGATAAAATTTTTAAAAAATCCAAAAAGATTTTTGTATTTTGTTTGCACCGTTTATGGATGGACACTTAGGATGACCAAGTCACAACATCATTCCATTTTTCATGTGACTATTTGATAGTGTTTTGAGACAATGGGTCAATTCATCCATGTGCTTTACAATGTTTGGAATCTTTGAGATGTAATTTAGTGTTACTTCCTACATGTTTGACTCATGATTTCCTTTATTGCACACATGCACGGATTTGTTTGATTATTGTGCTTGTCTTATCACATGTTGGTTGGGTGTTTTCACTTCAATCCTGTCCTTTAAAACGAACCAAGCGTGATAAATTTTGATAAGGAAATTGTGCATATAAGAACCGTTTTATGAGTTTGTGTGCTTTGTTTGAATGGGGAAGGGCTGCGAAAGGTTCATTTTGCCTTTGCGAATACTAAGCCACCATTAAATTGGACCTAAAAAATGGAGGAATTTTGTTATCCGGGATCCAAAGAGGTTTAAAAGAGCCCGAAAAAAATATAAAGGCAAGAAAAAAAATTCATGCCAATTATGGGCCATTTAGGTTTTTGCACCAATTCTCCAAAGTTTGAGAATTTAGATTACCTCTAAAAATAAAATATATATGAGGGTGTTTGGTTGGAGATTTTATAACGAGTTTGCACATCCTTGAAATTCTTGAAAATGCGCTAAATAGTTTTGGACGTTATTGGGGTGGAAATCATTTTGACTTTGATTTGTTGATTTGTATAAGATGATGTCATCTAAATTCAACATTTTTTTACACATAAGGATACTTTTGATGTTCATTCATTAGGAGTACATATGCATCGTGCACATATGATTGATTGAGTTGATTTTCCTATCGAATGTGTTCACACCCATTCATTCCATTTTCATGACTTGGTTGTTTGATTTTGAATCCATGGTGTGATTTTTAGTATCTTATTTTTATATGAAAATTTTGAAAAATGAAATATAGTTTGTGGATGTTTTTGGGACATACCTTTATATGCGCGAAGTTTGATCCATGTTTGCTATGCATTTTTTCGTGAAACTCCGTGTTTTGATTATTTCTTCTTACCTGTCTATTTGGGGACATCATAAAAAGGGGGAGAAAGAATTATCATGTTATGAGGGAGTCTTTGCATTATGGGGGAGATTTGATTTATTAATGCTTTATTATTATATCATTTCAAACTCGATGCGTCACGAAGGTTGTTGCTTTTTCTCATGTGTGTAGGTACGATGATTGAAGATCATAATGTTGCACACCCTGATGAGAAAAGCTTTGAGAGTTTTGATGTTGAAGAAAAATTTGAGAACTTACAAATTTTACCTTTTCAGTTTTGGGATTCATGGGAGGGTAGATTTGTATAGGCATTTTGGTTTTTGATAATTCGGATGTTTTTATGTATGTACCTGCATAGACATAGGGGGAGATTTGTAAGGACATATTTTTAATAAGTCTGTCAAAATTTATTATGTCGTATACCGCTACAAGTCGTCGAAGAATTGTAAAGATTGCTTCTACAAAAGACGGATCCGAATTACCAGTTGTCTTCAACATTCAAGCCCAACAATTGAACTTTGGTAAGATATTGTTTTAAAGTTTCATATACATTTCATATTAAGAGTGTTGTGATATTTTTAAAAGGTGTTTTAAAAAACTTTTATATAAAAATGTTTTTATAATATTCTTAAAAGGAATTTTAAAAAGCTTAGTTATAAAAATTGTTTTTATAAATGTTTATTTTTAAAAAGGTGTTAACCGTTTTAGAAAAAGAATAGTATTGAGAAAATTTCATTGGCAGTTAACGCACCTCGGTTTCGACGCCAATCTCGTTCGCGCAAGATCAGCATCTCGTTCGAACAACATTGGATGTCGCACGTAGTTGTTCAAAGAACACGCAGTCTCGTTCAAGCGAGATGGGGTTCTCGTTCGAACGACCCTGCTTTTTGGATGACATGCTGCTGTAATGCTTATCCTTTGGCCGACTCAAATTTTGTATAAAAAGGGGTCCTGGCAGCCTTGAAAAACGTGGAGAACAGTTTCAACTTTTAAGAGTCTTATTCTTTTGAAACTTTTATGTATCTGTCCAGATTTAATTCAATACCTTTTGACAGAAAGTTTTTCTCCAATAATTTTAAGGGTTCAAATGTTTTGTTTTTAATTCACAAAATCCCAATTACTTATATGTGAATTATTTTGTGGAACCCAAGAACATATTTTGCTTTGGTTTATTCTTTGTGGGGAAAACTCTATAACTGACAACTGTGTGTTATTGTGGAGGGAGTACTTATAAAGTTCACTCATGTGGAGAAGCCATTTTTCTTCTTCATTGCTGCCCTACTGGAAAGGAAAAATTCCGGTCGTAAGTTGTGGAGGAGCCGTCTTCTTCTTCACTGTTGCCCTCCTGGAAAGGGAAAGTTCCAGCCGAGACATCGGAACTGACACCTGCGAGTATTTCGTATGTCACCCTATTTCATTGTAATCCGTGTAAGCCGTTTTCTTACAAATTATAGTGAAATAAAAGGTTTTGCCCCTTCGGGGGATTTTTCCTGAATATTTGTGTCACATGCTTTATTTATTTATGGGTTGACACACGCACTTTAAGATGCATGTTTAGGAGATGGATTAATTTGGTTTAAAAATATACTCTAATTAAATAAGTGTGCCGAATTGTAAACTTGCGAATAAATTTAATCAATTATCACACAGTCGCACTTTACAAATTGGTATCAGAGCTTATTTAAGCGATCACCGTTTTTCATTGATATAATGGATTCTATATTTATATGCCTCTTTTCACACATGCACGAGCTCATTTGAAATTTTAACTTCATATGTATATTTGAGCTTTGTGAGGTGTTCTCCTACCAATCTTGTCATCTACATATTTGTGACCTAGGAGGACTAGTGTATGTCAAAATCCGTTGCACGTGAGATTTTTGAGAAATAAAAATATGATAAATATAAATGTGCACGGGGAAGGGCTCCGAAAGGAATTATTATCCTTTGCGAACAGTAAGCCACCGTCGGTTTTGACCTAAAAGAAATACGTGGTCCAAAGGCCTAAAAATAGAATTATGGCATTAAAAAGAAAAATAATTACCAATGCCTATTTCTGTTTGATATATTCATTCAAATAGTATATGCTTATTGAGGGAGATTGGATGGTATATCAACGGTTTGCAAAATGTCCGTTTATCCTAGTTGTACTTTCAATGTCATGACTCTATTGGTTTGTAGAATCATCAACATGCTAGGCTTGTATGCATTGTGTATGTTTGTTCATTGAGTTCAATTTATATTGTCACATGAGGTTATATTCAAATGTGATGAAGTTTGCAATCAATTGATAACTCCGTGAACATGTTTTAAGTGATTGGGTCTAAATTTAATTGTTACTAGTTCACACCCCAACACTTTCATTTCCATATGACACATTTTTGCCATACGAGTGTGAAAAGCTTATATTATTTTGTGTTATTTGTGTGTTTATATCTATATATATGTGCGTGTTCATCTTTGATATATCTAGAGTGTGTATATATATATATATATATATGATATTTTTATTTGATCTTTGCCTTGCTTTCTAGTCCTTCTATGCTTTAATTCAACAAATAAGAACGAATACCAACTAGGATGCAAGAAAATTATACCAATATGATACATAAAGTATTAAGCATGTGATATCAACAAAGAATGCAACAAGTTAGATCCCAATTATGAATTATTTAATTGCATTTAATATTTTGATATTCCCTATGCGTTTAATGTGTTTGCTTAAGTGTGCAATTTCTTCTAAGTGGCAACTTTCATCATCAGGAAAAGATATTGATCCTTGGGTTGTTTGAGTCAAGCTATGTATTTTTATTTTGGGTGAGACATTTTTTTCAGTCTAGTAGAGCTTGACGGCCCTTTAAGATTTTTGTTGGTTTTTGTCCCAGAATAGCCAAAGGGGGAGATTTGTAAGGACACAAATTTTCAATTGGGTCCTTTGTAGTTTTGGCTCAATTTCGGACAAAAACGTTTAAGTCATAGGATAGAGTTATTGACCATCCTTCAAGCCTATGACATGCTAAAGTTGAAGACGTAGCGGCCAAGTTTAAAGCTTCATCAAAATGCCGAGTTTATTGTGCCTCGTTTCTACGTCATCAACATGTTTTCATTGCTCCTAAGGTATGAATGCATTTTAATATATATATAGGAGGTTGGAACAATATTTATATGGGTGTAAGTTTTGTTTAAACTTTTGTTTGGTTTCAGAAAGTATCTTTAAAACTTTAAAATAAAGTTTATGGGCTAAAAATAGAATTTTTATACTTTCTGGTTTTTCGTTCGATATTGTCATTCGAACGAGAATGTCGTTCGAAGTGTCGTTCGAAGTGTCGTTCGAACGAGATTTCTAACGAGTTCACACTGGAACTTCGTTAGAAGGCTCGTTCGAACGAAAATCTCGTTCGAACGAGTTTTGGCGTGAACAGTTAATTGGCAGTTTTTTGAGCAGTTTTTCCACTTTCCCACTTCTTTTCCCACTAACTTTTTACTTGATTAATTAAATGCGGAAACCAACTTTTTCTTTTCAACTTTTTCACATCTTTCCATCTCCAAGAGAGAGTTTGAGATCAAAATTCCAAAAGAAAAAAGTTCAAGTTTGAGTGTTCATTTTTCAAAGAAAAATCCTTAAAACACTTATATTTTACACCCATATTGTTTATTTCAAGTTTCAATATATATACATCTTGCTTGGAGTGTTTGGCACCGGGTTTTTCTCTACCGCATTGAAGAGATTGTTTGGGTTTACTTCTAAATCCCTCAAAGAAGAAGAAGTCCGTTTGTTGTGGCCTACCCATTTGGAGAAAGGCTC
Source organism: Sambucus nigra (assembly GCA_949130495.1). NCBI lineage: Eukaryota > Viridiplantae > Streptophyta > Magnoliopsida > Dipsacales > Adoxaceae > Sambucus > Sambucus nigra. The sequence continues at coordinate 241,766,394 of OX422213.1, read as the reverse complement.
CTTGTTTGGGTGATGGTGACCAAATAAAGTCTCATTGGTGGATTCCAAGGTTCCGGTTGAGTTCCGGGATTGTCAACTAAGCAGAGGTGGTTATAAGAAGATGCGTCGGGGCTTGAAGGAGTCGAGTCGAGTGTTGTAAGTCATCTTGCTTGTAATTGTAAATTCCGTACTTAGCGAATTTGGGGCTATGGTCGTCCGAGATTTTTTTCCGTTGTGAGTTTTTCCTCGTACATCGCGGCGTAGTGATTTATTGTTTATTTTATCTTTTGCAAAACTCACCTAGAACGCATGCTTAGGTAAAAAGATAAAATTTGGTTTAATCACTACTCATCTTTAATTTGGTGCTACATAATTATTTGGGTCAATGTTAATTTGATTCAAGTCATTAATTTAAGTTAATTTGATAAAATTGGTTTGGCCTAATTTGGTAATATTGAAAATATGACTTAGGCAAATTTCTAGGACTTAGATTGAATTAATTGTGTTTACGTGAAATTTAAATTGTGTGTGTGTTTAATCTTATTTCACTTGGTTTAATTTAATTTGAAAAGAAATAAAAATTTGTTGTTTAATTGAACCATCTTTCGCTTCCGCATCTCTCAGAGCATTAATTGAGAAAAGCTTGCTATTTTTCAGATTTAACCTTTTTTTGATCATATATTAAAAATGACATTATTGTCCCGTCGTGATATTCTTTTAGCTTTTTTCCAAAATATCTTTTGCAACAAACTTCTCCTTTCTTTATAAACATGTATCATGCGACCATGGTAACTAAAATAATCACTCAAATATGGTATTTCGTATAGATGAATAATCCTTAAAAACTATACTTTGTGCTGGAGGCGGAGCCAGGAATTTCCACGGGGTGGGGTAGTAGAAAAAGTACGGGAGTTCGGGGGCGGTAGCCCCCGGGAAAAAAAAAGAGAGGGTTATTCACACGTTTATACTTCGTGGCTAAAAATATAAATATTCACGCATTAATTGTAATAAAATAGAACAAACCAAACCATAATGATAATAAAAACATATCAAAGATATTATAACCTAAAAAATAAATATTCACGCATTTATAGTTGTAATAAATATCAAAGCTTATATATCCCAAAAAAAACAGATTTTAAACCCCCAAAATCTCCCCAACAAAAACCACAATGGACAAGTGAAACCTATAACATTAAAAAGCCCTAATTGAGTAAAACCCTAAATTAATTTGACAAAAAAAATATGAAACATGGTGAAAATAAAATAGATTGATAAATAGTTACCTTAAAAAAAGTCTTGGAAGTTGTGTGTTTTGGGCTTTTGATTGAATCGGCAACCTCAAATTCACAACTTATGAGATGCTATGAGTTTTTATTATCCAAGAGCTCCTGATTTGTTTGTGTAGTGGTCTTTCTAGGCTAAAGTGGTTTGTTGAATTATATTGGGAAGAGAAATATATTTTGCTTTTGTGTAGTTATGACATCTAAGGAGGGCTTTTTTTTATTGTATCTAGCACTTTTTGACTTTGTAAATGGGTTTTGTAAAGTGATGGGGGCACAATTGTTAAAGAGAAAGGGGTGGACCACCTTACAAAATATACACCTCGTCTTTTTTTTTTGTTTTTAAAATACACCTCACGTTTTTATTTTTGAAATTATTGGGGTGGGGCACTTGCCCTCACCCAGTCCTATATACCTCCGCCCTCCTTTGTGCCCATGATAATATAATAATACTTAAAACTAGTACCTTGTGCTCATGGTAATTAAATAATCACTAAAATGGTATTTTGGGCCCATAATAGTGAACAAATTAAATAGCCATATTGTTAATTAGTGAACTAAATTAAAATAGATTTTAACGATTATTTAAAAAGCAATAATGTCCAAGGAAGCAAGTATATTGGAAGAAGATGTTTTTTATAGTAATATTACTCAAACTGGATCGGCACATTGGTCAAATTTAATTATTAAACAATGATTTTTAAACAAGAGATTGTTTTACATAGTTGATTAAAAAGTAACAGTTGCGTGGTCCGTAGAAACTAAACTTTTCCCCCACGAACTTGAGTAATAATTGGATATAAGATTACTATGTTCTAACATTTACTCCACTTCACAAAATCCTCGTTTGATATTTAAAACATTAACAACTATTTTTACTTGAAGTCTAATTATTATTGAGATTATTTTTTAATTTGATCATATTTTATGTATAAGTTCGGTTTTGGTTAACAAAAATAAAACAAAAAAACAAGAAAGTTGAAAACCAAAAATATGAAGGAAAAAAATACCAATATTATGCTAGGCCAAATATTAACTAAACAACTTTTTTAAGACAACACCAACAATATCAATGCTTTTTCAACTTAATTTTTTTATATTTCAATTTAATTTTTGTATTGTTAAATTAGTTGTTTAAATTTTAACTATATGTTATTTGGATCAATATCTTATTGAAATTGAAATATATCTTATCAACAAACATTCTACAATAGTATGTTGGTGTTTTTTTTTAATTTAAATTGAAATATAACAAAGTTGGTTTTTGTAACATAATATTTGTTATCTCTAGCATCTAAAAAACATTCTACAAAATAATGTTGGTTTTTGTAACATAATAGTTGGTTTCTTTTAAATTGAAATATAACAAAGTTGGTTCTTGTAACATAAATTAATATTTGCTATCTCTAGCATCTAAAATTCTAATAAGATGTTGATCCATGTATTTAAAATTTAAACAACTAATTTTACAAAGTTAAAACTAAATTGAAATATAACAAAGTTGGTTTTTTAACATAATAGTGTAGAATGTTTGTTAGTTTGGTTAGTATTTGGCCTACATTAAAACAAAAACTAATTTTTTAATATCTTTTTTTTTTCTCTTTGAGTTTACAAACTCAATAAAATTTATTTGTATACTTTGAGGGTCACCGAAGTAGTTTACTCTTTTATTTTTGTAAAATGAGTTACCCTTAACACATAGATACTAAGTGTGAAAAAATTAAAATGCGAGAAAAGTTTTTCTTTTGTTTTTTTTAACTTACCCGCTGGTAGGAAGGGAGGGGGGAGCGGGATTGAACGCACGACCCCTTGGAAGGAAGGGTCGGCGGTAACCATTGAGGCAAGCCCCTTTGGTTAGAAAAGGTTGATGTAATGTTTAAAAAGAAAATAGAGTTTTGTTGCAAAAGATAAATTATATGAATGGTAAGCCAGATTCGAGTAGTATGAATAGAGGTAAGGGTATGTTGGGAAAAAACAAAAAGCAACTTACGGCTGCTTAACAATGTGAGTGGTTTTGGTCAAGGTTCTAAAAAACGCGGGGCGTGATTGAGGCGTGGAGGCCAAGCCTTAAGACTTAGAAGCCTAGGCGCCTAGGCGTAAAAAGGCGTGAGAAGGCGTTTAGGCCTTCTTAATATATTTTAATATTTTTTAACCATAACAAGGCTATTAAAATACAAAAATTGCACATATCATAAAAATATGTCTGAATATATGCAAATTAAAATACTATATTATTATTTTGGATAAGATAATGGTCCGGTTTGTAAACATATTCTTTAGAAGGCGACATCGTTTCACTAAGGTATTGTCGTTTTTAGAAAAAAGTGCGCCGTAAGGGTTTTACCAAGAATAAGGCGTGAAAAGCGTAAGGCGAGGCGTTTCTCCCAAGCCTTAAGCCTAGGCGGGTTTTTTAGAACAGTGGTTTTGGTGTAATGCCTTATGTATAATATTATCCGAATGTGTGTGTTCGTGTATATGAACTAAGGGTATTAATGTACAAAATACAAGAGGTATAAGAGGTCAAGCTACTTATGAACTAAGGGTATTAATGTACAAAATACAGATAAGAGGTATAAGAGGTCAAGCTACTTATGGAAGGAGTATTGATATACACGAACACACACATTCGGATTATTATACCTTAGTGAACGTAATTAAAGAAGAAGGGGGGTAAATGAATGGATTTCTTATTAAAATGGTGGTGATGATGGTCCATCGAATTTCATCAAAAATTGAATTCTCTAGTTAGTGAAATATAAATTGGATATATGTTCATTTTTGGCTTGTTTTGATCATATCATCCGTTAATTTTTGAATTTTTTGATGAAATTTACAGAAGATCTCCATACTCGTTGGTGGCTCTCTCCAATCATGATAATGACTTTACAGGAGATGGAGGTCCTAATGAATGGTCTACTGTAAAGTAAATTTTTGACAAAATAAAAAGGGCATACATATGCTAGAATCTAACCATAGAATATATGCATTTTCTACATTTGATACTTATGATTATCATCGCTCATTAAAGGCTTATTTCTTTAAGGAAATTTAATGGAGATGATTATAGTTGTGAGATTATCTCCACCAAGCTTTATCTTCACCAAGCTTTATAAAAAAAAAAAATCATTCATACCCTCATAAATGGGAGGGGATGTTAGGTACAATGAAGATTCTGAATAGAATAATTCTAAGTGTACCACCAAATCATTCCAAGCTTAGTTGTTAGAAAATGAACAATCTATTTGAAAGACCTCGTGGTATGCTACTGGGACAATCTTGGAGGTGGATTGAATTTGGTCCCCAGTTCAATCCCTGACACTGTCAAAATAATATTTGACCAGCGGAAACCACGAACCGCAAATGAGGAATAGTCGAGGTGCACATAAACTGACCCGGACACCTCATAGTATGCTACAAAAAAAAATGAACCGACTTTCTTAAGGGTATGATTTGAAGATACATGTAAAATTACTCTTTTGAATAGCAATGGGAGTTTTATTTGAACTGCATAAAACAAGAGAATCATAATTTGGGTGGAAAAGCAATGGTGGACATAAATATTGAAGGGAGATCCCTAACATGCTTTCCATGTTGAAACTCGCTCTTTCGTCCTTCCACAGGTGATGTGTCAAGCACATTTTGAGTGGTGTTTGAAGTCACATGGGATACATCACAAAAATCACCCAATATATATTTGGCACATCATGGATAAAAAAAAAGGGATAATCTTGTCCGAGTTAAAAACATTACAAACAACTAAAGTCATTTATTGAAATGGTGGACGATATCACGGTAGCAGGAACTTGAGATTGGTGCTATGAAGCTATGTAGGGTAAAAGGGCATTTAAGCAAGTTTACTGTGTAAAATTGATTGTATTTAGGTCAAACATTAGTTTGGGTTGATGTTCTGGTTAAATTTGGATTTTGGTTTCGTTTAATGAGAGAGGAAAAACCTTGTTCTAATTAACATTACCCAATTTTATTTTAATTGACATTTTAATGAAATGACACTTAAACCCTCACAATCATACTCAACGTCTTCAGATTCACTCCTTTGGCCTGAACTCTCTCACCAAGGCATTTATTTGATACACTCAACACAAACTCAAAGCTAGTGCCCTTCGTAGCAGAAATCCTAATTCTTTACACAAAAGTGTAGTTTGCACAACTAAGATACGGATTAATGCAATGGGAAGAGACGTACGTTTATCACGCGTATAGAAATTGCTTGATAACACGTAATCAATTAAAATGTCAGGAAAATTTAGAAGATAATCCCTCGGACTTCAACCCGAGTATGACTATTCTTCAGCAACACAAAATCAAGCGAATAAGTAAGAAAATTGAAGAGATAAGCACTACATTGTGCTCGGGACTACACATCCGAGCAATGTCTCAAACCCAGATCTTGGAGTCCGTCAATGAAGTAACAATGTGTTTAAAACCTTTCTACACTGTGATGCGTCCACGGGGCTCAGTTAATCTTCCCATCCAAAATGATTTCATTTTCAATATCCTTGTTTGTTTGCTTTTTCAAATGGATCTTCACTGTCAACATGTTTGAAGCTTCAACATCTTTTGAGTTTGGTTCTTCAATATCGACAGAAAAGATGAATGTTGATAAAATGAGGAAATATATGTGGATGACAATTTTGGTTTATTGAAAATTCTATATGGTTGTAGTGGATAGACTTGTCATATACCAACTTAGTGATTGGTTTTACCTTGTCATTTGGCTAGACTGAGCAAAAAGGTCTGAGATTAGGATAACTCCATTATAAAAAGCTTTGATACCAAATATTATTGGGTTGGTAAATCACCATTAAATATTAGTCTTTTGGGCCAGAACATCTTCTATGGCAGCTTCCGTTGACAATTTAAACTTGAGGATTTTATGCAGGCTGACAACTGGATTGACTTGCTTGACTGCAGTTTGATTTGGGTCTATTATGCATTTTCCCGAGAAAAGGCTGGTTTCAGATGGTCCTGGCTCTTCATAAACCACAAGAGCCGCATCTGCAAAAAAGAGTTTGGTGTGAGTGAGGATTTTGGTGCCGAGGGCATCACATATCGTCCTATGTAGCACATAAACTTCAAATACGATGAAACTGGAGTATCCAATACGAATACAGTTCAGATATGGCCAATACATATCCGATACTTAAAATACGTATCCATTGACCTAATTGGCAATATTGAATTTTGGATACAACATGGAAACGACCCCATGCATTCTGGATAATCCTGAAATACAGATGTGTAGATTTTTGTATTCTTTGTAAAAAACAAGTTTCCGATTGCAATTATGAAAAATAAAAAGGTTTGATTATTAAACAAAACAAATATACACAGTATGTTCAATGAAAACAACCTTAAGGTTCATGAAATTTTGTTATGTGTCTTTTTATTTAACTACCAAGTCACATACTAATATCAATATCAACAATCTGTGTATGTGAATGCTGCATCTGGAAATATTTTTTACAAGAAATATACATATGTATAATATTAATATTATAGATATTATTTTGTCGACGTATCCAAACTCTATTTTCTAAGATTTGTCGTACCCCTGCATCGTTTTGTATCCTGTGCTGCGTATCTATATCTTGCAACATAATTATCATGTTTACATGGTGCCTAAATCAAGTAGATATGCAACACGCGTGTCGTGCAAGAGTATGGTAAGCTATAACCACCAAACAACATAATGTGCAGAGTAACTGATGAAGATCAAAAGTTAGGTCTAAAACCATAGACAGAAGAGAAGTGGAAGAGAAAAATATTTAATACTCGTTATTTAATTTTATTTATTTATTTAATTAGGGTTAATTAGGAGTTTGTAAGGACAAGTATTGGGGTCCTTTATTATCTTAGCTTCGGCCCATAAATTAATAGGTAATTTGTTGAAGAAAGGGACCTTATTTTCTACGATTGAAATTGAACATTTTATTTCATAGTAGCAGTTTTTTTAGCTTTATTATCTGCATTTCTGTTTGGTGCTACATCATTTTGGTATCAGAGCCTAACCACAATCCCATTTGCGCTGCCATGTTCCCACTGTCATCACCACAAAACATCACCAGTGCCACACATAGCCCCACCGAAACCCACCACCATCATTACCTCTCTCACCAGCCAACACCATCACCCATATCACCAGCATAACCACAACCGCCACTGACTTCAAACTCGACCTTCCACCTCCATTGTCACCTACAACCACCACAGCCGCTACCGACTTCCAACGTCAACACTCGTTCATCAACATCAATACCAGATAAAAAAAAAATAAAGGAAAGTAGAAGAAGACGAAAGACGAGGGAGTGTTGCAGTAAGTTTAATAATAATTTAAAAAAAATTTACAAGTACGTATAATTTCAACAGAATCCTCTCTATCTTTTTATAACCTGTCTTTATTTTCACTCGTACCTCTCATTCTTTCCCCTTAGCCTTCCATTATGATTTTCGCAATAGAGGTAAATTACAAGGTAGAAATCTTGAATCAAGATCACGAGACAACAAATAAAACAAGAACCAATATCATAACTGACTTCGACGAATTAAAATTGATATGCGAAATCTAACAAAGTCAATGGAAAAATTGTTAGATGACCAAAAAAATGAGATGTCTAAAGAATTTGGTTCTACTTTAGCAGTAGTCGCTCGCAATATACAAAGTGACATAACATCCCAAATTGAGTAACAAGTCCTTCAATAATTAGCAATTGGTCGTTACTTCACTAAGGAAAAATAATTAGCTAAACAAGTGGAGAAACATCAGGTGCTTCTAACCATAATCCTAGCATCCGTCACAAGTCAATTCTCCACAAGTCTTAGTACTTTGAGCCCTCAACCTAGCTTGCCTTATGCCCAAGCACTTGTGCACGTTGAACACGGAACATAAGGCATGTCAAGTAGAGACCTGCAATTCACCCGAGGAGAACGAATCCCAAGACACGGTAGTTACCCCCATCCGCCTGAGGCGCGTGGAAATCTGGGTACGCCAGGTAGATAACCCCCATCCTCCTGATGGCGGCCCAATAATTTTGACATGCACGTTAGATACCCATGAGGAGTGAGAACACATAGGCAACCAAGGTCTATACCACCATCAACCCCCATTACGTCACCTGGCGGTCGATAATCGAAACAAATGTTATCAACCCCATCCTAGCTATAACCCAACTGATATTACTAAGAAAGTCAAGGTCAATAAATATCTCTAGTTATGATAGAAAACTGGACCCTAACATTTTTTTTAATAAACAGCATAGCTTAAGATTTACTTTTTGAGTTTTAAATTTAATGGCATGTCCAAGTTACAGTGTGCAATTAGCAAAGATGAAGCTCGCAGGTCTACCAAGCACTATTGACAAGTAGACCCGGCAAAATGAGGTATGACACGAACCGACACAGAGTTATAAATTAATGGGTGGACCCCATTAATTTAAGGAAATAAGATATATTGTTGTGACGTATAAAGAGTTTATATAGCTTAATGTTAATTTAATCATAACTATTTTTACTAAATGAGAGTTAATAATGTCATTGAATTAATCGGTCTAATTGTGTTAAAAAATGAGCTAATAACTCGTATATAATTCAAAATAAATAATTATCTTAATGGGTAATAGCGAGTGAACACAACACGACACATTAAGATAACGAATTGGTTTTGAATACGGTTTTTTTACACGATAAAAAAGTCACCCATTTAGACACGAACCTGATAAGACCCAAACACGATAAAAACCGACACGAACACGACTCGACTCGACCCATTGCCAGGTCTATTGACAAGGGGGTCAAAGACACTATGACCAGTGACAAACCACAAATAACTCTGGCAGAGATGACAGAGATGATAACAAAACTGCAAGAAAAGTATCTCCCCAACAGCTAATGGGTAATTAATGAATCAGTGGCTCAGTCTGTGATAGACATCTAAAGTGAACTCCATGACTTGCTTTGAAGACCTCATGACTAAATGTGAGATTCTGGAGGAAAACTGGATTCGGGTCATTGGATTTCTTAATGGTCTACGCCCCGAGATCAAACAGAAACATCATTGCATCCACCCGAGTCCTTAAAGGATGCTTATCACAAAGTGCTCGTGGTCGAAAGATTTAAGTTCACTACCACAAGGAGGGTAACTTTTCAAGCCAAGGAGTCGGGATCAAATAAATACGCTCCATTTGATAGACCTCAAAGAGCCTCTCCGGCAACACCTAATGTGTTCAGATATAGCTGCAACTCTAACAAGGCCACCACGACAGCCTGTCAGGCAAGCTATAACCCAGCCAGACTATTAATGAAAGAAAAAAAGTAAATGGGACTAGGGATTTAGTGCCTCACGTCACACCAGGGTAATGTTTCAATTAAGTGCCACCTCTACCACAACTTATGTCATATTGCGTCACGTTGCCCGCACCGCACACTAACTGTAGGAATTAGAGAGGACACACAAGGCCGACATGTCTATTTTTGGCGGTTACGAACCCAACGAGTCCAGGAAAAAGTTTGAGGAAGTGGGCGTGGGTAGAGATGGCAACGGGGAGGGTTTGGGTCGAGTTTGGCAAAACCTGAACCCAACCCAACCTGTTTAGGAAAATACCAAACCCGCCCCGAAACCGATTTTATTAATAAAAGCCGAACCCACCCCAAATTAATATTTACGAAACCCAAACCCGACCCGACCAGCTTATTAAATTTAATTTAATGAAATTATATTGTTACATATTTAAAATAATTCATAAATACACCACCATGATTACCAACTTATATGATTAGTAATGGACAAAATATAACTTAAAATATATTTACCTTAAGGTATTTCTTGTGAAATATATATTTTTATATTTTTTTGATACAATATATATAAACAGGGCGGGGCAAGTTTTTTAATACCTAAACCCGAATCCGGGTACGATTTTTCAAACCCGAACCCGCCCTGAACCTACAAAAATCATTTTCAAACCCCAGCCATTAGGGACGAGACGGAGCGGGTGAAATTGCCATCCCTAGGCACGGAAGAAGATGCCTCCCTATGGCCTTGTGATGTATTCTCACTGCTCTCCAGAGGATGAGTGTGTGGAACGCACTAATATTTTCCACACATTTGACAATGGTGGCCATAAGACTTGTAAGTTGATCATAAATGGTGGTGATTTTATGAACATATTGTTAGGTTGGTCGTGGTTAGACTAAAACTCTAACCAAAACCACATCATAAGCCTTACCACTTCATTTGGGTGAATAAAGCTTCTTTATTTTTACTGCGTTGTTTTGGTACCTATTCAGATGGGTGACTGCATAGACACAATCTAGTGTGATGTCTTACTATGGATGCAACTCCCGTGCTTTGGGAGCGTCCTTGGCTTTAACATAAAGACATCACAAATTTTGGACGAGAAAATACTTTTATGTTTCCGCGCAAAGGAAAGAAGAGTCTATTGAGATATTACACAAACCCACCAAGCCTACGGAAAAAGACACTACTCCTAAGCGTGCTTCCTCTCAACCTCCTAACACACAAAAACTACATCCTTTTACTCGCACTAAATTTGTGAAAGAGACTAAGGAGTCTGACATGGTATTCACCTTGGTAGCAAATAAGAATGAGGCGATGATCTCCTCTACCACTCCGAGTGACTTGCCATCCTAGCTGACCCGAGCTACCATTCATGAGTGACATCCAGCGTGCTAAAGATTTAGTCTAAGGATCCCAATTGCCTAACACTTTGCATTATCGAAGGAACCATAAAAAGTGTGCTGAAATAAATAGACAAATAAAAGGTCTCTTAAGGAAATGCCACATTTGCCTCAGTCCTTGTGTTGTGACAACCTTGTTAATCCTAAAGAATGATGGGCCTTTGAGGATGTGAGTTAATAGTAGGTCTATCAATAAGATCATGATCAAGTACAAGTTTCCCATCCCAAGGCTTAAGAATATGTTAGATCTTTTAGCCTACTAAACTTGATTTGGGCAGTAGTTGTCGTTAAATTAAGACTAAACCAGGAAATGAATGGAAGAATTCCTTTGAAACCCCATATGGATAATATGAATGATTAATCATGCCCTTTGGCCTCTCTAGTGCCCCTCACACACTTTAACAAAGGTAATGAATGAACTTCATCCATTAAGTGGAAAATATTTGGTAATCTACTTTGATGATGTCCTCATCTATAGTTGGTGAAAGGAAGAACATTTGCATCGCCTTCCAGAGGTCTTTATAACACTAAAGTTATGCATTAACCTCAAGAAGTGTTTATTTGTCCAGCCTCATGTGCTCTTCCTAGGATTCGTTCTCTGCGCAAGGTGTAAGGCATCTGCCCTCAAGAAAGTCGAGTCAATAAAAGTGGTCAGAACGTCAAGACTCTCACCGAGGTTCATAGTTTCCATGGCTTAGCCACTTTCTACGGGCGATATATTCGAGAATTTAGTGCCATTGCGACTCCCATTACAAACTATATGAAAAGGCGGAGTTTCAATAGACTATGGAAACACGCAAGGCTTTTCTTTAGATTAAATAGTTATAGGCTACTCTGTTGAGACAACCACATTTTTCTAAACTCTCTAAAGTAGTTTGCGATACGTTTGGTGTTGGAATTGAGGGTGTCTTAAGTCAAAAAGACCATCCCGTTGCGTACTTCAACAATAAATTCAATAACTCTCTATAAAAGTATACTACTTGTGATAAGGAACTTATGATTTGAGTTATTATACCAATCCTTCATCATTGGAGTTAAATCCTATTACCTCGGGAGTTTGTTGCCCTTCGTTAGGAAGTTTAATGTTTGACATGCCAAGTGGGTAGAATTCCTCCAATAGTATGTCTTTGTTATTAAACATTGAGTTAGCATTGTAAACAATAGTCGATGTCCTTAGCCACGTGTGTGTCATTAGCCGTACATGATTATTCATGTGATCGGTTTTGAGAGTTGGATGAGGACTTTACTTGTCACAATTTATCATTATTATTTCGTGAGGTTTCTGAGGGTCCTCATAGTACTCATGCTAATTTTATTATTCGAGATGAATGCGATTATGTATTCCACATACGTCTCTTAGGGAATTCCTTATTTGGGAGTCACACGCGGGAGGTATTTATGGTCACTAAGGCAGGAATAAGGTCATCACGTTAGTGGAGGATCGTATCTATTGGCCATCCTTGAAGCGGGATGTTGTTGTAGTTGTATCCCAATATCATACGTGTGTCAAGAAAAAAATAAAAATAAAACATTGGATTGTACATCTCGTTGCCTATGCCCTCATCCTATCGAGATTTTAGCATAGACTTTGTCTTAGGATTGTCTCGGATTGTCCGAGGCCATGATTTCATTTTGGTTCTAGTAACTCATTTCTCTAAATGGGCATTTCATAGCTTAACAAAAAATTCTTTGATGCCCCTTTTGTGGCAAAATATTCTTTCGTGAAGTAGTGCGAATCCAACAATTACCGATGTCTATTGTGTGGGATGTCAAATTTGTCATTTATGTTTTGAAAACCTTTTGGGAAGCTGTTTGGTACTAGTTTTCCTCTGCCTTCCACCCTTAAACTGATAGTCAAACTAAATTAAGGTTGTTAACCGAAGTCTCGGGGATTTGCCTATGTGTTTAGTGGATGAAAAGCTAAGAAATTGGGATTTATTATTACCTACTGCGGAATTCGCATATAATAATTATGTGAATCTTTCAACCGGTAAAATCCCTTTTGAGATTGTCCATGGGGTTTCTCCTCTCCAACGTATTGAGCTTATCACTACCGTTCTTCTGACTTTGCCACCTCTTTTGCCAAGCACAACCGTGACATGCATGCTATTAGACAAAAAATTGCATTACATAATGAAGATTATAAACTTGCTGCAAATGTTCACCGTAGACATCAAGAATTTAATGAAGGTGATTATGTGATGGTGTGTGTTCGCCCTAAACATTACCCTACACAATTCTTTAAAAAACTACATGCTAGAGCAATCAGACCATATTGTATCCTTCATAGGTTTCGACATGATGTTTATTTACGTAATTTACCATCTGATAGGAGTATTAGTCATGTTTTCAATGTCAAGGATTTGTCCCCTTACTGAGGAACATTCGACCTTCCTATTGTGCATCTTGATAAGTCTATATGTAAAGTGCAAGTGCACAAATTCACAAGTTGTAGATAATCAATCAAACAAGCCAAAGTGACACTACATAATGAAGAAACCATAGTCAAACACAAAAGAAACACAAGATGTACGTGGTCCGACAAATTGCCTACATTCATTGATTGACCACTAATTGGGAGTCGTTGATGGCCTCTACCTGCTCTGCTTTCAAGTGAATGGCCAAGCCTAGGCTTGCTACTAAGGCTTCATACTCTGCCTCATTGTTAGAGGCGTTGAATTGTTAACAAAGAGCAATAGAAATTGTACCTCCTTTTGGGGTCACTAAATGAAGTTTAGCTCCTCTGCCTGAGATAGTGGAAGAGCCATCCACATGCAAGACCCATGTTGGAAAGTTGGTGTCTATCTCCTGGAATAATAGTATGGGCTCCTTGGGTATTGTTGCTTTTGTTCCTGAGCTCTTAAGCTCTTCCTTCATTTCGTCCAGGTTGCTAAACTTTGCAATGAAGTCAGTCAAGGTTTGACCTTTGATGGTACTCCGTAGCTGATACTTGATAACAAATTTCACCAATTCCACATACCACTTTACAAGTCTTCTTGAGGCATCAGGCTTGTAGAGGATATGTCGTAAAGGTTGATCGGTTATGACCACAATGGTGTCACACTGGAAGTAGGGCCTTAGACGTTTGGCTGAGGTGATGTGGCAGAAGGCGAGTTTCTCCATCCTTGAATACTTACTTTCAACCCCTTGCAAAGCACAGCTCACATAATACACAGGGTACTGAACTCGAAATTCTTCTCGGATCAAGGCTAAGCTGACAGTGATTGGAGAAGCAACAAGGTACAAGTATAAGTCTTCCCCAGTGATGGCCCGGGACAATAGAGTTGGAGACCCCAGGTACTTCTTTAGGCTCTGGAATGCTTCCTCAGCCTTTGGAGTCCATTGGAAGACCTCCTTTAGTATTTTGAAGAAAGGCAGGCACTTGTCTGTGGCTTTTGAGACAAAACGATTAAGGGTAGCAACTCTCACAGCAAGGCTCTAGCCCTCTTTAACAGTTCTTGGGGATTCCATATCTAGCAGAACCTGGATCTTCTCTGGATTGGCCGTTGTGCCACGTTTGGTGACAATAGAGGTGGAGACCCCGGGTACTTCTTTAGGCTCTGGAATGCTTCCTCAACCTCTAGAGTCCATTGGAAGACCTTTAGTATTTTGAAGAAAGGTAGGCACTTGCCCGTGGATTTAGGGACAAAACAATTGAGGGCAACAACTCTCATAACAAGACTCTGGACCTCTTTGAAAGTTCTTAGGGACTCCATATCTAGCACATATCTTCTCTGAATTGGCCTTTATACCACGTCTAGTGACAATAAAGCCCAAAAATTTGCCTCCAACAACCCTTAAAGCACATTTCTTTCGGTTGAGGCTCATTAGGTTCCTCTCGAGGATGACAAAAGTCTCCCTAAGATACTGAACATGATCCTTGGCTTCTAGACTTTTGACCAACATATCATCAACATAAACCTCCATGGACTTGCCAACAAGATTTTTTAAGATGGAGGTCACCACCCTCTAATAAGTTACACATGTATTTTTTATTCTGAAAGGCATAACTTTGTAATAGTAGGTACCTTTGTCCGTGATAAATAAGGTATCCTCTTCGTCGACAGGGGCCATCCTGATTTGGTTGTACCAGGTGTATGCATCCATGAATGAGAGGAGTTCAAGGCTAACCGTCGAGTCTACCAAAGTGTCAATATGAGGTAGAGGGTAACAATCTGTAGGGCATGCTTTGTTGAGGTCATTGAAATCAACACACATTGTCTACTTCTCGTTGGCTTTGGGCACAAGTACCACGTTGAAAAGCCACTCTAGGTACTTCACCTCTCTTGTAAAGTTGGCCGCCAGGAGATTGTCAACCTCCTCAGCAGCAGCGGTGTTCCTTTCTGGACCAAAGAACCTCTTTTTTTTTGCGGACAGGCTTGTGGTTTGGGTTCACGCTGAGGTGGTGGACAGGGTCTACTCCGATCATGTCGAGTCATTCAGGCGAACACATCTTTTTTTTTCTTTTAGGAACTGGGCTAGCTTCTCTCTAAGGGGGGGAGCTCAAATCAACGCCAATCTGCACTACCTTGGTAAGATCTTCTGCATCAACGCAAACCGTGACCCGAGCCTCAGCCGGCGCACCTCTCTGTTCTTTTTCCTCGTCTCGCAGATATAGGGTATCCACATTCATCAATTCTATGCCCAAACTCTCTAGTGGGAGCTCAGGCATATCTCTGGTGGAGGAGGCAAGACCTCTGAAGGGGCTCCAGGAACCTTAACGAACTTTTTGTAACCTCGAGCAAGTTGTGGGAAGCCTCAAGCGACATCTTCTTTCCTTCCATGGAAGTTTTGTAACATTCCTTGGCTTTCTTTTGATCCTTAAATGCTTCTCACAAAGCGAATGGACATCCTTCCTTAAGCGACATCTTCCATTCACTTGAAGCGAAGTATCAAAAGCGAATGGACATCCTTCCATGGAAGCGAATGGATCCTTAAGCCTCAAGCGACATCTTCCATTCGCTTGAGGAAGAATGGAAAGAGGAAGGATGTCTTTTTCCTTCCATTCTTCCTCTTCTTGACGTCAACTGCCTCAGGGGACTCCACAAAGCGAGAAAAGACATCCTTCCTCTTTCCTTGGTTGGGGGTTATGGAATGCCTCGCTGTGACTACATCCTCGGCATTCATGTACTTCTAAGCTCTCTTAAGCAACTCAGTTATGGATCTAGGGGGTCTCTTGTTGAATGACCACAACAAATTCCCTGAAGTGAGGCCTGAGATGAAGGCAATCACACAAATGGAATCATTTAAATCATTAACTTGGAGAGCCTTTTGGTTGAATCATACTCTCTGATAGTCTTGTCGGTCTTTTGTCTGAGTGGAGGAGGGCGGTGACAGGCTTCCTCATCTTCGAAGCCCCTATGAAATGGCTGACGAATAATCTTGCCAACTCTGTGAAGCTTCCGATGGTCCCTGGTTTGAGCTTGGAAAACCAGTGCCTAGATGTTCCCCTTAAAGTAGCATGAAAGGCTTTGCAGAAGACCTCATCCGAGGTATCTTGAAGGAGCATGAGTGACCTGTAAGTCTCCAAATGGTCTATGGGATGTTTAGACCCGTCAAATGGTTAAATATTAGGCATCTTTCACTTTAAGGGAAGAGCATAATGTTAGAACCACATTGGAGAATAAAGATAGTGTCTTCTAGAGAGCTAACTCAATGATATTGGGAGTTTACGTCTTGTACTGGTTGGGGAAATTCCCCAACTGGTCTTTTATCTTCTTAATCTCGTTGTCCCAAGACCTAGACACCTTGGTTGATTAATCTCCTAAGATTGACAACCTATCCCTGATGGGGATAGGTCACTGACCATTGTGAGGCCCTGGGTACACCCTCTATATCATTTTCTCCTTCAAACCGAGGCTCCCGATTTTTTCCAGTTCCGCTATGTTCTGATCCGATTAGTTCCTCTACCACAGGTGGTAATGGAAGTCTTCTAAGAATATCAGTTAGTTGCTTTTGAAGCTCCTTTTGTCATTCTTCAATGTCTTTGAAAGAATGGACTAGCTTGGCATTAGTTGTCATGTTAGCAAGGGTAAGGTTTCTATAAAAAAAAGTAAGTGGAACTTGTCTTTCCCACAGACGGCACCAAACTGGTGGGTCTTGAAATCGTGTGAGACCTCAAACCCGACGAGTGATACCCTCAGGACCTCATAAGGTAAGGTGTGCTAAAATAATAGATAAGTATATAAAGTGGTTCGGACCTCAGCTGAGGATCCTACGTCCATTGTCAAAGGGTGTTTCATTGTATATTAGATCATAATATGGTTATTACAATCTAGGAGACCTCTTGAGCTTTGGCCAAGAGGGTCTAAGGTATCTGCGATCTTTGGTTTTAATTCAAAGGACCTTAGGAATTAACTGATGGACTTCTCTAGCGGTTCATATATATTAATTTAGGACTCAATAGGGTGTACAACAAGTAAAACAGTTATAAATGATCCAAGCTATGACTGAGCGCTCACAACAGTGGGTTGTGAGTGTATATAACAATGAGAAAATATTTATTCTGCTTGTAGGTTATGAAGTGAAATTGTATTAGATCAAGTTGCTGGTTAGCTTAATTCTAGCATACCCTTAACCGTTCATAAGCCTTCCTTATATATGCATTCTCTTGGAGAGAGAATGAGTGGACTACAGCAGTATGGCAGGGCTCCCTCTGAGGTCTAACTGTTACGGTAGCAAGGTGGAGTGTGGGAAAAAGGCTCGCTAGTGGTATAAGGTAGTTGATGGGTGCATTTAATGCGGATAGGAGTTATCAATGCAAGTGGAGCTGAGTGACGGCGATAAGTAAAACCATGTCATCCATTTCACCTACCCGTCAGACAAACTGTATGAGTTTAGCTCAAACTGCAGGAGTTTAGCTATACGCCTAGGAGGTCTGGAATCGTCATTGGTTTTCCATTAGATGGCCTTGAGGTATGTTGCAACAATATCTTTTTAACCCCTGGAGGCCATTTCCCTTCGAACTAAGGTGCGCTGTGCTTGTCAGGCACGATGGGGCGTTGGTGTTGAGGTCTCTAAGCTTGGTTGTAGAGATGTGTTGGAACTACTGAGTATTTTAGGAGTGGGAGGAGGTGGCCAGTGACACTACTGTGGTCCTTTCTTGATGACAGTTGTGGGTCAGAGGTCAGAGGTTGACCTTAGGACCTCTGTTCTTGCGTAAGTGAAGTTGAAGGGGTTGAGGAGCATCGGAATACCAACACTTAAATAAGGTATCATCACTTTCTATTATTTGTAACACTTGGTTGCAAATCTTTGGCAGCTAAAGTAGCAGAAAAACAAAACAAATGGAGAACAAAGGCCACGATCCTAATTTTTTATAAGGAACGTTCTCAATATCCACAAATAAAAAGAAGGCTCACCACTTTCGCTGAAAACAAAGCATGTCCCAATTATTTCTTCATATTCTCCAATCTGCAAAATCCACAAGCACTAATAGATCATTACATAATCCTCAAAATCTAATATAGAAAATTGATGATGAAAGGGAAAAATTGCAAAAACAATTCCCAAGCTAATATATTCCCCTTCGAATGCTCTAACTTGTATAATTAGCTATCATATGGTTATGTTGTAACTTATATGATTAATTATCATTCAGCCTAGACTGGATACATCTGGTTTATGTATGAATTATGCAAGGAAGTAGCACACACAATGTGCACAAAGAGTTGCACATATTTTATGTGCAAATTTTGTGTGTCTAGCATTACTTTGTAAACATGATACAAGTGATCTATTGTCCTCAATATTGTGAATGACATAAACAAGAATCTTCAGAAAACAGACATTAACAAGAATCTTAAGAAAACAGTATCCAACATTTGGGAATCAGCTGAGAGCATGATTTGATGTACCATAAAATTTGAAATGGTTCTGTCAACACCGATCAGCTTATGAGCCTCACTTTCTTTCCTTTCTTTTTTACAATTTCAAGCTCCCAGTAACATTTTTAATCATACCTCACTTTCCGATGTGGAAAATATGAAACCCTTGCCACAAACAAGGGGACAACACTAGAAGGTCATAAAGAAAGTCATATAATAAAATCTATCTCATAAATTATATAAAAAAGAAGAACGCGTGACTAAAGCAGATTTATTTCAATATGATCTAAGGAAACATGAACTGCTCTAAGTTTCCAACAATCATTTTCTACAGTCAATAAATACCAGAAAATTTAGAAACAATAGGACTTCCTTGTGCTTCTGAGTTTCAACTTGTATAAAATCGAACATTCCTACAATACCCCCCCCCCCCCCCCCCTTCCCTCCTCCTAACGTATTAGAAAAGGAAATCAATAGGAATGAAGAACATCTTGAACACTAAAAAGGAAAAAAATCTAAAGCATTAGATAGTGCAATCAAATGTATGAATGAACAATGTGAAAAGAGATTTTAAAGACTATGGTACTTCCCTCTCAATGTGCACAATTTTTTTTCAAGTCACAACTCACCAGCTTCAATTTGTTATCAATAATCAATACTGGGTTCAGAGTGTCTAGACCCTGCATTTTTCACAGTAAAACAGTGATATCTTAACTCAGGGATTCAATGATAAATTTCAAGTATATAACTAATATCTATCTTCCCCCCACCCCACTGCAAACAACAACAAAAAAGGATAAAAAAAACACAAGTTATGAGCTTATCTTTCGCCTCTGGACAAAGACAATACTAATTCACTAATTATACAAATGAAAACACTTTCCACCTCTGGACTAGGCAACGCAAATGTCGAAATAAATAAGCCATAAATATGACCCTACCTCAGGGATCTTCTGATTTATAGTTCTGAGTTCTTGTGCTTTCCAGAAACCCAAAATGGCAAATTCACAAATAAAGTTCATAATTCAGGTGACAGTTTGAAACCAAAATGTAAAGTCCACTCCTAGAAGTCAAATTTACATGTGAATCACTCACCAATTATGGTTTCTAGAAAAGCACATAAGCTCACACCAAAACAGCACTGAATGGTATAGTAATCAAACAATCAAATGAATTTGTTTTCTTTCTGTAGTTGATGGGAAATACAGCAGCATTCCACAGGAATTAATTCTGTTAAAGCTCCAAATGATTTTTGGGGGTTGATGTTCTAGTGAATGATCTTCCTGAACAAAGTTAAATTTTTGCAGAATTAGAACAAAAATTTCTTCAATAAAATATTTAAATCAGAAACCTAATACTTTACTGAATAAATATGTCATTCCACATGAATTTTCTGTCCTCGATATCAGCGTGTTAAAATATATTTTTTCTGTGCATTTAAAATATGAATGATCAACATACGTCGCAAAAAAAAAAGGATCATTCATAGCAGGATGAATATTCAAGAACTTGAGGAGAAAAGAAATACAAGAAAATAGAGAAATAGGTATTGGCGATACTCAAACATACAGATAGAACATATGGTGCATTTGGTGGAATATCAACTTGCTCCGAGATATCATCTACATCAATCAATACATACTCTTCGTCATCCTTGTCAAGATCATCAGACCAAGGGGACGTCATAACCTCTTCTTAATACATCTCCATCTCTATCTCTACTACTTAAATCTCTATCTCTATCTCTACTACTTAAAAAGAGAGAACTTCCTCAACTCTTAGGTTGCGTTTATTTTTTTATCTGAATCTGAAGTCTGAATCTGAAATCTGAAGACTGAATCTGAAGTCTGAAATCTGAATCTGAAAAATGTGTTTGTTTTTACGTCTGAATATACTTCTGAATGAATGTATTTAGACTATTCAGACTTCAGATTCAGACTTCAGACCTAACTCTACCTCTTAATCATTAAGAGGCAAATATGACCGTTAACCTCTTAATCATTTAAAAAAACAAACATTTTTTGATACCTCTTAAGTCTGAATGGTTCAGATTCAGACTTAAGAGGTAAAAACAAACGACCTCTTAATCTCTATCTCTACTACTTAAAAAGAGGGAACTTCCTCTTCAACTCTTAAAGTACTAAACTACCCCTATTAAATTAACATTTCCTATCATACCCTTAATATTAATCTCACACATTTATTAACTTGATACATTCTCTCTCATAATACCTTCATCTAACAAAACTTTTAAATAAATTCATCTTGAAATCCACACATTCATTATATGAAAATCATTCCATGAATCTTAACTTGATACATTCCCCCTCCTAATACATTCATCTAACAAAACTTTCAAATACATTCATCTTGAAACCCTAGAAATCAAAAGTCTTCATCTTCCCATCAGATTCATATTGTATAGTTTCTTCGTTGCTGTTGTTTCTTGTCCAAAAAACAAGGTCAATACTCATAATTTCCTCTCTAATTTTTTTCTCCTTTTTCATTTGCCATCAAAAGTATGCATTTGCTAATTTGAAAGCAAATACATAATTTTTGTAATTATATCTATCTCATTCATGAATGTTGTCTCTCTTTTGTGGTGAGATTTTGTATTTTCAATTTTATTGTTGTTCTATTCATGTTTTATAATAATTCTAAATTCAATGTTAATTTCAAAAAAATTATATATATTTTTTAAGTTAAGGAATTACCAAGTTCATACCTTATTAGATTATTGTTTTTTATGCATTCATATATATTTCCCAGTTGAACATATTTGTATTCATGTTTATTTCTGAAAGATTCAAAAAATTCTTAAAACACTTCAATTACTTTTTAAAAGACAAACTTTCCTTTTGTTTTAAAGATCAAACAAATATTTTTTTATTTGTTGATTTTTTTTCAATAAAAACAGTATTTTAAACAGTTTTTTAAAACATTTTTTTATTTTTTAAATTTAAAAATAACTGTTTTTTATAAAAACTATTAAAAAAACTGTTATGATAGTTTTAGAAACCCTTTTTTATTTAAAAAAAACTGTTATGATACTTTTATATAAGTTTTTTTTAAGATAGATTTAAAAACTGTTTTTTTCAAAAAAAAATATTTTTTACATAAAATTGGGAAAAAAATTAATAAATAGAAAACTGTTTTTTAAATTGAAAATTATTTTTATAACCGAACACGACTCAAATAAAAGAAACTCGACACAACACGATAATTTTTTTTTTAACCAAACATGAACTCCTAAGAAAAGTGACACGACACAACATGAAATATTATTTTTTTACAAAACAAGGACAAGATCTAAGTAAAAGTGCCACGCCACAATATATATTATTTTTTTAACCAAACACGAACGCAATGTAATACCCCGTATTTTTATTATATTTTATTTATGGGATTAATTGCATTAAATGTGTATTAATTGAAAATTAATCCGGATTAAAATACTAGCGAGATGCGAGTTGGTATTTGATTATAATGCGTATATATGACTATATATGAATATTGAATTATGAAACTTGTCGTGAGATTGAAATACGGCAATTTGGAAATTTTGTTGAGACGCGTGTGACAGTCGCGTCAGGAATATAATTATTTTTATTATAAAAGTGAATTTTATTTCTATTAACCGTATGGTCGTTTTGAGTGCGCCAACGCGTCCGGAAGGGTCGAAATAGTCAGAAAACACTAGCCGGGGGTTTAGTTTGGGTCCCGGGGCATTTTCAGGCCATACCGGCAACGTATAAGGGTAGTTTGGTAATTTTGGATTTTTGGGAATTAAAACCCACGAAAATTAGGAATTAATATCTGATTTGGCAATTACCCACTAAACCCACTAATAACCTAAGGGGCTACGGAGGTTATTGAAATTAGTTCCAAAAGAGTTCCTAAGGCAAACCCTAGCCACCATTGTCACTTTGGGGAAGAAAGCTTGTAGAGAGAGAGAAGAGAGGAGAATTCTGCAGAGAGAGAGAGAACACTTCAGCAATTCGACATCAAAATCAGAGATATACATAAGGCAAGTGGTTTAATTACATATTTTGCAAAGAATGCTTCTTCCATGCGTAGAAAATTATTAAAATTTCATTGTTCTTGGAGAATGATAAAAAACCATTGAATTGGATATAGAGATTTATAATTTTATGAGGAGATTGCATGTAGAACAATGTTAGGATGATTAGTCAGAAAAAAATACATCTTTTATACCATAAAAACGGATTTATTTATGTCTATGGATGAATTTAATTTCTAGGGTTCATGTTCTTGAGATTGGGAAAAAATATGTAGAGATTTGATATGTGGATGAGATTTAGGATGAATTAATCCCACAAAATACGTTAGTATATGACCTAAGTATGTTTAGGAATGATTAGAACCCATGAACGATTGTTGGATTGATGTTTAGATGAGTTTGGAGAAGAAGAAAAGTTGGAAAAACGATATAGGGAAAACCTGGGCTCGAATCTGGCCACTCGTTAGAAGACCTGCCCGGGTCGTTCGAACGAGCTTCTAACGAGTTGACAGTTTGACTTCTAACGAGAGGGATGTTCGTTCGATGACTTTCGTTCGAACGAGATCTCGTTAGAAGGCCCACTTCGTTCGAACGAACTCTCGTTCGAACAACCTCGTTCGAACGAGACTTCTAACGAGTTGACAGTTTAGGCTTTTTAGCCTGTTTTGATCCCGAGTGTCCCGTAACCTTGTTGATATGTAGAGATAACAATTCCTTGATGATTAATTGATATATTTGGGATATTTGGGATATAATGAGGAGTAAAACCTAGAAGTGTAGTTGAACCTAAGGGAAATTATGGATTAGGACGTGAGTGTCTATTACGATGCGAGAACTATTGGCGGCCTAAATAATTATATTAATCGGGAACATATAAATTGTGTAGCATTATATGTCGGTACGAGAATGAGATGTGTACTACAAATAAATTATGGTGACTACTAAGATGTGTGCATACTTAGTATATGTATATGATTTTATGTGTATGACATACCTACCATACTTGTTATCACGGGAGGTTTACGTTCGCTTAGGGCCCTCTAATCCTTGTGTTGCCCGGATTTAGATTGGTACCTCGATGAACATAGGTCAGAGAAGGACTTATTGGGATGTTAATAAATCTGCTGATCGTGGGAGCGCAGGTATGTGCGTGACCCATGTGATGTGACTGTGTTCCCCTCCATTGTTTGTGATTGTTGTTATCTGAGAACGATTCCTGAGAGATTCGGAATGCGTGATCCTTATGTACGTGATGTACCTAGATGGATAGCAGAGTATGTGTGCACCGCAGCTTAGTCTCGGGGTGCTTGTATTGTATATTTATGACGTGAATAATATACACTTAATTAATGGGAACTTTCATGTTAGTATTGTGAATATAATTATGGTAATATTTTGAGAAAACATAACGGGTTAATTGATAGTGAATTGTATTACTAATTGAGAATCTGAGTTTAAGTAAAGCCCTTTATTTAATTGATAACGCTAGAATGTAATATGGGAATCGAGTAGTAAGGGGTAGAACTTATTACGGTTTGGTTAGATATGTATGTTATTTAGATGGGTACGGTACGTTAGGAGTGCACATGTAATCGAGAGGTGAGAATTTCATGTGAGTGCACGTCCTAACATGTATTTTGCATTTAATGTTTTAATGTTATTAAAACACTTGCTGTTTTTAAAATGATTTCCACTTTCGGGCTCTGACCCATTTGCTTTCAAATCTATTTTTGTAAAAACCATTTTAGGTGCCCAGCCACAAGGACAGGATCCTCATTCAGGTGACGAGCTGTAGCTGTTTGTGGAAGTTACAGGACTTTGCTTGTAGACGCTTCATCTATCTTGATTATATATTCAGCATTTATCAGTTGTAGGGCATGTCGCCCATTTCTTTTAGAGACATTTCATTTATTTCAGTTATTCAGACTTCGGGCATGTAATTAATTCAGGATTCAGACTTGTCATATTATTTTCAGTTGTGGGATTGTTGTGAGGAGTTTTCCTTCGGACTTGTTATTATTTGTTGGCTATTTCATTACTTCGTTATGGTGAATGGATTATGTTGTTCTTCCATTATTCTAGTTCTGCATGTTAACCAGACTTAAATTAAAATTTGGCAACTTACTTTTTAAATACTAGGTGGTTAGTAATCATTAAAATGTTTTCGACAGTGATGCTGTTAACTGGATCAACTTGGCATTTTGTATTAATTTAATAAAGGAGTAGCTATCCGGTATTTAATTAGTCGGGGTGTCACACGCAACCAAAATAAAAATGACACGACACGCCTCAAAATCTTATTTTCACCTATAAAAGTAATATGACATAACACGGAATCTCATTTTTTACCAAATACTAACACAACCCACTTAAAATGCAACACGACAAGTTGACCGTATTCACATTTCATAAAAAAATGGATTTTGTATCATGCCATGTCACTTTCATATGTGTCATATTCATGTTACATAAAATTAAGATTTTGAGGTGTGTCGTGTCATGTCGTGTTAATTTTATTTTGGTCGCGTATTATAAAATATTTTAAATAAAATGTACAAAAAAACAGTTTTAAATAATTTATTAAGTGCTTAAAGATTTTATTTAAAAAAAATTAAGATTCTAATAGTTACTGTTTTGGAACTACTGACTTTTTATTTTTATAAAACAATTTTTATAATTATTAGAATTTTTGTAACAATTTTTGTAACTATTAGAATTTTTGTAACAATTTTCTTAAAACACTCCCATGCTTAGATTTTACTTGAAATAATTTTTTTTAAATAAAATCTTTAGGCACTTAAAAAATTGTTTAAAACTATTTTTTTTTTACATTTTATTTAAAATATTTTATAATACCGCATATACCTACCACTGGCGCGTACTAAGATACTAAAAAGATGGGCCCCGCCTATGCATACCGCTAGCGCGGATCATTGTTTTAAATAGTAAAAAGATTATTTTTGAAATTCCTCTGTGTTGAAATTTGTTCACACTGTATGGTTCAATGTATTCATTTTGTCTCTCTACATATATATATTCTTCTTATTAAGTCTTACGTCGGTTCAGGTTGTAACTCCGCAACTAAGAAAAACATAACTTTCAAGAACAACCAAATAAGTGAGCAAAATGAGTCCAAATTACCTTACTGAAGCTGCAATTACATGCCTTGGTTGAATTATCTTTGTCAACTCAAACACACACTCTAAAATGTATCTTTAGCATCTTTAGATACATAGCGGTCAAAGAATTTCAGTTTGTTTTTCTCTACTCTTAATATTTAGTACTGAGTGTCACTTATTTAGTTCATGGTTTATGGATACTTATGGAATACATTGCACTTATTCAAGTACCATAATTTTTTTTAATTTTTTAAAATTAATTTACAATTGTTGTTTTCAATTCATCTTATTGTTGAGTAAATTGTTTTAATTTCTTGGAAACCTAGGTTTGTCCATACTTATTAATCGAATGGATTCTCTTTATTATTTTGTAATTTCTATTCAATGAACATAAATGCAGTTTCTCTGTCTCACGTAATTTATCTTTGAAAGTTGTTGTATTGATATGTTAAGACTGATAATCCATCCATCATATTATGTAAATGTAATGACTAAAAAGAACTAATGTCGTGTTTAACTTCATAGTGATGATTAAGTAATTAAACATTTAGGTATCAATTCCTCACTTTGAGATTTCCTTATAAGGATTGGCAATGGGACGGAAGCATCAACACATGATGAGGGCTCCGAACAGCCTCTTATTGACGTAACTTCCCATCATTAAATATAAATGCCAACTCGCAAAACTTCTTGACAGATCGAGCAATTCTTGCAACAACAAACAAGCACGTAGACTCACTCAATGATATGATGATATTGATATGTTCCCTGGAGAATTGAAGACATTATAGCTTTGATGAAGCTGTGGATGACATGCACAACTATTACCAAGAAGAATTTTTAAATTTTTTGATGCCGAATGGATTGCCACCACACGCTTTGAAACTTAAACATAATTGTCTAATCATTCTTCTGCGTAATATAAATCAATCAGTTGGATTATGTAACGGAATAAGAATGTTGTACAAAGGTTTTTTGGATAATGTCATCCATGTTCGTCGCTCATAAAGTTGAAGAGGAAGAAGAACCTTTTAATCCTAACAAACGTCAAAAGCAACATATTTAAGCATTAAATTTTCAGTTTTTAGGATTACACACTGTTTTTATCAAATGTCATCTTTCAATAACTGCGAATTGGAATTTGCTTGTTGAAGCTTTTTTTAACTTCTTTTTTTTAATGATATTTCCCTGTAAATCATTTCAAGCTAATTTCATTGTGATATATTTATTCGGATTATATATACATACATATTTGTGTGTATTTCTTCCTACTTTTGAGTAGGGAGTTTTGAGTTCATTTATGATAGATTTAGAGTATTCACAGGAATATCTTGTATAGTTTACAGTTGAATGGAAGTTTGGGTTTGGGGATAATGATTGATGCTTCGTACTAGGTAGGTCAGATCAAACAAACAGTGTACTATTAAAGGACATTTTGAGTGAGAGTCTTTTAAGGCGTTCGTCAATAACTCGTGTTAACAAAGGGGAAAATGAAAATAAAAATAAAAGGTGAATTTAAAGAGAAGAGAGTACAATGCAAACGTGGACTAGCAGTACAAATTAAACATATCAAAAATTAATATATACACAAAAAGGATTTCGTGCATACCCAATTTGCATACCCTTCGTGCGGATCATTTTTTTAAAATAATAAAAAAAAAATTGGGGATGATTTTATTTTATGGTTTTTAAACATTTCAGTAGGACCATAAAAAAAATTCAACTCAAAACGAATTATTTTGCTATTTTAAAAAAATCGGTCAAACTTCGTGAGTTTTTAAGTTGTTAAAAACTGACAAAGTTTGACTCTTTTTTTTAAATAGCAAAAAAATTCATTTTGAGATGAACTTTTTTTTATAGTCCTACTGAAATGTTTAAAAACCATAAAAAAAATTAACTCAAAAGTATTTTTTTACTATTTTATCAAAAATGGTCCGCGCCAGCGGTATGCAAATTGTGGTATGCATGAGAACCTCTCTCTCTACATATATATATATATATATATATATATATATATATATATATATATATATATATATATATATATATATATATATATATATTGTAGACACCTCATTCTGTTACCCCCTAACTCTCCTTAGGTCCCTAGTACCTCCACTCATCATCGCAAACCCAGGTCACGTCCCGAGTACTGACCTGGAAGCCATCGGGCACCCCCGGCTCAGTTTGACCCAAAAGTCAAACTCCTCGTCTCGACCGAGACTCAATGAATCTTCGAAGGGCACTGAATACCCTTTCCAACGGTCCGCCCCGTGCGCGATCCTGACTTACCATGCGGACGAACGATCCGTTTGCGTCCGAAACCTGACCTAGAGGCCACCGGGCGCTCCCGGGATCTGTTGACCCAAGTCAACCCTTCATCTCGACCGAGGCTGAATGAATCTTCGAAGGGCACTGAATACCCTTTCCAACGGTCCGTCCCGTGCGCAATTCCGACTTTCCATGCGGATGAACGATCCGTTTGACTCCGGGAAGCTACCGAGCGCTTCTCGGGCCCGGTTGACCAAAGTCAACTATCCAAACCGGGTCAAACTCTTTAGAATGTCAAAGTACATCTCCTAACCTATCCAACGGTATGCCCCGTGCGCGATTCGAACTTACCATGCGGACGAACGATCCGTTTGCGTCCGCACGATTCCCCGTCCAACGGACCGACAAACGCTTTCGAGCCACATTTGACCTAAAGTCAACTACCGAACTCGGGAGAGATCCAAAGGACTTTCGAAGGTCTCTGAATTATCTTTCCAACGGTATGCCCCGTGCGCGATTCTGACCAACGGTTTGCCCTCGGTGGCCAATTTTCCGAAAAAGCCTAAGGCGCACTGCCAAATGGCAGGTCCCAGACCCTGCCTATCGGCACCTGCCGATAGGCAGTACCATGGCAGGGCCGATCAGCAGTTCCCTGGGCCTATAAAAGGAGGCCTTGGCCTCATTTGCAAGAGGAGCCCAGATCTGATAGAAATCTCTCTGAACGAATCCCAAAAACCTCTCTCGAAGGCAGCGTGATTTCAACTTCCAAATCCCTTTTTCACTTCCACTTTTCATCATCCCTTTCATCAAACATGATGAATTAACCACTCTCCATCATCATCCAAGCTCAAGGGCTGCTCTCCAACGTTCAAGATCAAGCTCAAGATCTTCAAGAAGGTCCAACTTTCTCAAACTCTCTCTTAAATTCTCTTGAATTCCCAATAACTTGTTTTCTTACTTAGCACTTTTATAATCTCATCTCACATACCATAAATACACTTTTTATCTAGTATTATTTCACATCTCCTATTTTCATATAAATAAAAACCCAAAAAATAAGAAAAAGAGTGTTTGCTAATAAATTCCAAATAGGGATTCTCACACTTTTTCCACATTTTTCTCATAATTAAAACATTTTTTCCACACACACACACACACACACACACACACACACACACACTTAAAAATAAGAGATTTCTCCATTTTGGATTTATGGGTTAAACCCCACCCCTCACTTTACATGCGAACTACGTGGACTTTGATGCCTTTATAGGCTACGTAGGCGTCTCGGGGTAAAACCCGAGACTCGAGTCCTTTCTCTCACTTTTTCTCTCATTTCCTATTTTCTCTAAATCCATTTTTCTTACATTATTAGACTTAGTAACGTATTACTCCATATGCGTTATCGTTCTCTTATAACGATCAAGGTAGGGGTAATCACGGAAATCTTATTTTCTACACTAATCTCACATTCCTACGGATGACTCGCTTTGTCTTTTCTATGATACAAGTCGAAGATTCCTACATCCATTCTATATATATACACTTGCACACATCTCACGGGGGGAAACATAAAGGAAAATAGCAAATATCCATGAGAGACCGAAAGTGCGGAATGGGTGCCTAACACCTTCCCATTTCGTAACTAAGCCTCCGAACCCTTTCCGAATCATTTTGGTTTCGCACGCACCAGTATGTCTTTGGAAGCCATCCTTCGGGGTGGCTTCCTCTTTTTCTTTTGTCTGTTTTGAGTAAAATAGACTGGCGACTCTGAATCTCTCTATATTTTTCACACCTCACAAAATCGACGCCAGCCGAAGAGCTCTCCTGAGAGGGGACGCGCGGGACCCGAAGGATCCTTCCTCCCTCCGCGACGGGGATCGGGGATGGCCACAGTGGCGACTCTGCTGGGGATTTTTCTTTATTTTGAAGGCTTGACTCTATTTACATGGATGCTATATTTGTTTATGTTTCCCCCATATCTGCATGTTCCCCTTTTTCATATGTATCCCATGCTTATGCTTATGTTCACACACTTGTAGAAAATTCTCCATGTACACTTCACACCACATGCACCTAGGATCACATGTATATCCCCATGTTGCACGCATCACCCATCCACACTTGGTGTACCTTTTGAGGTACTTGTACTTTGTTCCCGATTTGGCATAATCAAAGAAAGGCATTCTCATCATAAGATACTAATAAGAGAATCATGCATGATTCACACGACAGCACCAAAGAGCATTGATATTGACCAAATTTTACCCAGTAACTGGAGGGTCACTTCGTGATGGGCGCTGGTCCGGCAGGTCGCAGTTAGCCTAAGCGATATGACTCTCACCTTCCATTGGCCAAGTACCTTCGACGTATATCGAACGGTTCCCCCGCATCTTACCGCTTGACCGAAGTCATGACGAGATGTATATCACAGGGAATTCGTTTACGTACGCCGAGTATATCAAATTCGCTCTCACACGTACCGTCCCCACGAGGTATATGGTGAGGCAATTCACGTACACTCAGGTATATCAAATGGCTTGTCCACACGTACCGATTGCCCGCAAGAGCAAGACGTATATCGTGGAAGCCATGCCAAAGGGGGGAACCCATTCCGATTCACCCAACCAAACTACATACCCGAATATAGGTGTCAAACCTAGGACACGCACTTTAGATTGTTGGTTTTAACCCGAAACTCTGCCGAAATTCCGGGTCGATCTTCCGCCCAATTTTTGCGCATTTTCAAAACGGGACTCTGTCCGCGAGCCTGGTTACATGTCCAAACATAGCTTTGGATATATTAAAACCCCACTTTTCCAGGCTCGGGTCCCGTCCGGCATTGCATTTAGGAGAATTAAATACAAGTGAGAACATAATAATCATAATAATCATAATAATCATGCTGAGTTCCGTCTCCAAAAATATTTCTCCCTTTTTATCAAAAATCCAAAAGTAATCTCTTCCCCTTTTCTCAAAAAATAAATCTCATCCTGCGCCTTCTCAGGTTGATCGCACGCCCTTGGCCTGGCTCCTTATTGGCTTAGGTCTTCAGTCAAATCACCTCGGAGTTTCATCCATTCCTCTACTACTTCTTCCGAATCTGGAATCCATCCATCTTCCATGGAGAATGCAGATAAAGCACCGATCATACAACCAGATTTGCCGACAGTCCTAGTTCAGCTCGTGGCCAAGATTGACAACCTCCAAGCTGAGGTCCGAGAAATGCAACGAAACCAAGTCCCTATTCCTCAAGAGCCCGAGGCCCTGTTCCCTCGTGCTATGGGTCCACCCGAGCCCATCTGGGTCCCTGAAGAATATCAGCACGCTCCGCGTGCCCCTCCTGCTAATGGGCCGCCGCCTACCCAGCTTCCAATGCCAAACATTGCTCAGCCTATGGCTAACCTACCTGTGGTCGCTGATCCAAAGGAGGAGGAGTTGAACAAAGTCAAAGAAGATCTTAAGATGCTAACCAAGAAGTTTGATCAAGTCAGGATCTATGGAAATTACATGGACTACACCCATATGTCTCCTTATCCTAAAGCAAGGTTACCCGAGAAGTTCAAGATGCCAAATATCGAGAAGTTTGGAGGGGGTGGTCCCCCGATTGTTCGTCTTCGCAGTTATCATCGTTCCATGACTCTACTAGGGGCTTCGAAAGAAGTGATGGCCCAATTGTTCAGCAAACTTTGAAGGATAGTGCCCTCTGATGGTTTTTATCTCTCGAGGAATCCAAAATTCGTAGCTGGGAGGATGTAGCCCGAGAATTCATGTCGCAGTACAAATACAACGAAGAGCTCGAGGTCACCCGTCGTGATTTAGAGCTGCTCAAACAAAACTCTGGAGAATCAGTCAGTAACTTCATAGCCCAATGGAGGGAAAAAGCAGCTACCATGACCAATCGGCCATCTGAGGAAGAACAAGTTAACATAGTAAAGAAGAATTTCTTGCCCCATGTCCGAGCAACCATGAGAGGACAGTACTACCCCCACTTTCGAGCTCTCAGAGAAGCAGGGGTAGAAATCGAGGAAAATCTTGCCAAAATAGAAGTTGAACCGAAGAAGGTGTCCGGACAGTTCACCCCTAGAAAATATGACAAGCCTGCTAATGCTACGGTCTCAACCATCAACAACATCTCTCAACCAACCACATCATGGGCACCAGAAAGCCTCCCTGCTCCCGTCCGAAGGGAATACACTGAGTTTCATGCTCCACTCTCCAAAGTTTACCAATCCCTATTAAGCCGAAACCTTATAAAGCCCCTGGATCACGTCCATTACCCAATCCACTTTCCAGAAATTTCAAGACTGATGCTCATTGCGCCTTTCACCAAACAGCTGACCATACCACCTACCAATGCTTCCACCTTCGAAACATAATCCAATATCTCATTGATCGGGGTACCATCGCCCCACCAGCCAATCCTAAGCTAAACACTACTCATAACCCACTCCCAAATCACACAAATGCCATCTTCTTGGAAGAAAACTCGAATTTCGATCCGTCAACCTAGATCACACCCTTATACCCTCCTAAACCCCTTCAACTTTGCCCATATTTCCTCCTACACCCTACTAGCCCCGCTGATCAGGCACTGTCACTCCTTACCAGAGCGTGCATCACTGTCCGGACCTGTTCTGAAAGTGGAAGTATGGAATTACCAGATGTGTTGAACCAACTCCTAGAGTTCGGGCTGAAATTACCCTCACAAATGATTATCGACTACCAGAGGTTCAATACGTTGTTTTTGGAAGCACGAAAATGGCCCCGAGAATCAGATAGGTGGATGGTACCAACCGACGAAGCCTTCTTAGATGATGTTGTTTGGATCATGACGGAAGCATTCAGGCAAACCAACAACATTTGCAGTATCACCGAGCTATTTGGTTCTTTGAAGCTGCAAGGGCACCTGGTCCCTTCACCCTTACACATCCCCACAGAATGGGAAGACCTATATGAGGAGGTCGTTGAAGTCGTGGAATGCATTGACTTCACAGGGAAAAACAGAATTGTTGCCACCGTATGAGGGGAAGAATTCGAAGATTCGAGCGAAGAACAAGTTTCAGAAAGAACTGGCCCAGTAGCTGACTTATGTGGGATGATATCATTTGAAGAACTCCTCGGAAAAATAGATAAGGTGGCAGAACAACCTGATATTGATGAGGAAACTGGATTTAAGTTTTTTCTTTCTTCAGTAAATCATATGACCAGGTCTGGGAGACATTACCAAGTTCCCAACTCACTACCAGTAAATGATAAGGGGAAGGGAGTTGAAGACCTTCCTATGCCGGAAATGACCCTCGAGGAGAGCAAGATCCTCGATCAACTGAAGAAAACTCAAGCTAACATCACCCTATGGGGGCTTTTCATGTCTTCCTAGCTGCACATAAATGCTTTAATTAAATTACTCGCTGGACCTATAGTTCCCCTTCTACCACACCAGAAGAAGCGGTGAACCTGGTCGGATCCTTGACCTCTACCCGAATGTTGTCCTTTTCTGAAGAAGAAATCCCCAAAATTGGGCCAAATCACAATCATGCACTCAACATCTCCGTCGAAATTATAGGGAAGGTGGTACCACTTTCTCTTATTGACAACGGATCCGCTTTGAATGTCTGCCCACTGAGAACCTTCAAATGTTTAGGTCTGAAAGAAAGTGACCTCGCTCCAACCTCCGCTGCCATGCGCGCCTACGATAATACCCGTCGTGAGGTGATGGGATCCATAAAACTTGTAATAGGGGCTGGTCCTATAAACCCTGTCGTCGAATTCCAAGTCATCGATATCCCAGCCTGTTTTAACCTGTTGCTCGGAAGACCCTGGCTCCACAGTATAAAGGGTGTCTCTTCATCATTTCATCAGAAATTGAAGTTCTTCGCCGATGGGCGAGTCATCACCATATTGGGTGACGAAGGTAACGTCGAGGGCGCAAGCACCAACAGTCCAATTCTTGAGATACAGCATGGGTCAAATGATATGCTCCTATCAGTTTTCCGAGTTGAGCCATCCCTACTCCCGACAGGGGACGGTTTCAGAGAAAGGGTTTGTCCAGAATATGACCCTTATGGCAATATCAATGTGATTCAGATGTTCAGAAACATGCAATTCATGCCCGGAATGGGGCTAGGATAAAGACAACATGGGATACTGGAGCCCATCGAACTGAAGAAAGCTTTCCCTCCTTGCGGCTTGGGATATCAACCATCAGAACCAGAGCTCAGAATGACCCGGCAGACTCGATCAAAGAGAGGGTTAGACTACGTTCGAGCTATCTCAGGTGATTCCTTAAATTGACGATTCATCAAAGAGGGCGAGGATTTCCCCTTTTGCGGTTTTCCAGAACCATGGTACGACCACACAGATAAGAAAATGAAGCCTGGAATGGAGATCTTTTTCCAAGATAGCTACCCATTGGCCGAAAGTTTCCAACACCGCGTACAACCGCTTATCAAAGATACTGAAGAGACTGAAGAAAGTGACTCCGAAGATTCCTTCAACCTGCAGACACTGGGGCTGGCACTCTGCATGGTTCATTCAGGCACTACATCACTGGACCCCTCTCGTCTGATCAAAGCTGCTTATACACCTCTCCTCAACTGACATGCTGCGCCAGTTCTACCTCTTGAAATCTCCCCCAACCCCAATGTTTACCCTATTTCTTCTATTGTTGTCCATCCTTGCTCAAATGTAATCGAGACCTCTTTTGACGAGGTTCTCAATGCTGTTTTTCCCATCAATGAAATAAACGAAGATTTTGAGTATCTTGCTGTGCCTTACATTAATTGTTTAGATTCTAATCAATCTTTTGATGATGATGATTTTGTAAATGAACAATTATTAACTGATATAAATAAGGTTAATAATAAACAACATAACCGCGTTCAAGTTAATGAAGAAGAGACTGTTGTTATTAATCTCGGTTCTAGTAGACAACTACGCGAGAGTAGGATAGGGGCCACCCTTGACGAGCATGAGCGCGCATAACTCGAAGAATTGCTAAAGGAGTTCGTGGATGTCTTCGCATGGTCCTACGACGATATGCCCGGTATTGACCCCGAAATAGCTCAACACGAGATCCCCACTCTCCCAGATGCCAAGCCAGTTAAACAAAAATTAAGAAAACTCCACACCGAATGGTCGCTTAAGGTCAAAGAAGAGGTGATCAAACAGTTGAACGTGGGTTTCATTCGAGTGATCGAATATCCCACATGGCTAGCCAAGATTGTACCTGTACCAAAATCAGGAGGAAAGGTTCGAATGTGTGTGGATTACCGAGATTTAAATAAAGCCTCTCCGAAGGATGATTATCCGCTACCTAACATCGACATGATCGTGGACAACACAGTCAGTAATGCTCTCAAGTCATTTGTCGACGAATTTGTCGGATATAACCAAATTAAGATGCACCCCGACCATCAAGAGAAAACCGCATTCATCACCCCATGGGGAACCTTTTGCTACACCGTTATGCCATTCGAACTCAAGAATGTTGGGGCTACCTACCAAAGGGCCGCCACAACCATCCTGCACGATTTGATTCACAAAGAGGTCGAGGTTTACGTGGATGATATGATTATCAAGTCCAAAACTAGAGAAGGTCATGTTCTCGCTCTCCGGAAGTTCTTCGAACGACTGCGACAATATCAGATGCGACTTAATCCACAGAAGTGCGTCTTCGACATTACAAAGGGAAAACTCTTAGGATTCATGGTCAGTGAGAAGGGGATAGAAGCAGATCCAGCCAAGATGAAGGCCATACTTGAGATGCCACCTCCCCAAACAGAGAAAGAGGTCCGAGGTTTTCTTGGGAAATTACAATACATCAGTCGGTTCATCAGCCAACTAACCTCCATCTGCGAACCAATCTTCAAGCTCCTCCGAAAGGATTCAACCAAGGTCTGGAATGAGGCCTGCCAAGAATCTTTTGATTGAATCAAATAATACCTAACCCAACCTCCAGTTCTCATGCCACCACAGCCTGGTCTCCCTTTGTTCTTATACCTAACCATAACCGACACTGCAGCCGGGGCTTTGCTAGCCCAGTACCTTGAAGACTCCCGCAAAGAAAGAGCTGTCTATTATGCCAGTCACAAATTGGTCGGGTACGAGGCCAACTACACTGCTTTAGAAAAAGCATGCGTCGCGCTTGTCTGGGTCACCCAAAAGTTGCGGCACTACATGCTCGCCTTCCCCATCAAACTTATATCGTGAATGGATCCCATCAAATACCTGCTCGAAAAACCCGCCTTATCCAACCGAATGGCCCGATGGTTGATGCTCTTAACCGAGTTTGATATCGTGTACGTCACACAAAAAGCCGTTAAAGGAAGAGCCATCTCTGACTACCTCGCGGATTACCCCATAGAAGAAACAAATGTCTGGATCTCTGAATTCCCAGATGAAAATGTCCTCTGCACCACTCAAGACTGCCTCCGATGGAAAATGTTCTTTGACGGCGCTGCCAACAAAAGGGGATATGGCATTGGGATACTTCTGATCGCCCTAGATGACTCCCACACTCCTATCGCCATTAAATTGGATTTCCCTTGCACCAACAACATGACAGAATACGAGACATGCACACTGGGCCTCAAGGTCGCTCTCGAGAAAGGTATTCAATACCTTGATGTATACGGGGATTCTACCCTTATCATCGATCAAGTGCTCAGAAAGTGGAAGGTCAAGGACGAAAAGCTCCAACCCTTTCATGCCCAATTAGAAGAGTTGGCCTCCCAATTTCGAGATATCACCTTCCATTACCTATCCCGAGCAAAGAATAACCTAGCCGATGCTCTCGCTACTTTGGCTTCCATGGTCGACATGCTCGAGGGAATAATAATGACCCCCTTCCTGGTTCAAAAGCAAGACAAACCTACCCATTGCTACCGTATTGAGCTTGCCACCTCAGAAGATCCTGAGCTAGTCAACTACTGGTACTATGATATTTGGTGCCTCCTCCGGTACGGTAGGTATCCAGAGGGATCTAACAAGAACGACCGAGCTACCCTTCGAAGGCTGGCCGCTCAGTACATCATCTGCCATAAAGCACTATTTAAGAGGAATTTTGATGGAACTCATTTGCACTGTATCGTAGGGTCTGACATTGAAAAGATAATGTAGAAAATCCACAGCGGGGAATGCAGGGACCACATTAACGGTCACATGCTTGCCAAGAAGATCATCCGACAAGGATACTACTGGACCACCATGGCCCAGGATTGTACCGCCTATGTTCGGAGGTGCCCTAAATGCCAACAGTTCTCTAATATCCAACATCTACCTTCGCGGGAATTATACAACATGACTTCTCCCTGGCCGTTCTCCACCTGGGGTACCGACATCATAGGGAAGGTTACACCAAAAGCGTCAAACGGGCATGAGTTCATCCTAGTTGCCATCGATTACTTCATCAAATGGGTCGAAGTTGAGTCATACGTAGTATTAAATGCCAAGAAGGTGGCCAAATTCATCAAGAAAAATATCATCTGCCGATATGGGGTCCCGCACGAGCTAGTGTCGGATAATGGTTTGCACTTCGAGGCAGAAGTCACAAAAGTTATCAACGAGTATGGGATTCAGAGACATAAATCTTCTCCCTACCGACCTCAGACCAATGGTGAAGTTGAAGCCGCCAATAAAAACCTCAAAACCATCATCAGCAAGATTACCGAAAGTTATAGGGATTGGGCCGATCGGATCCCGTACGCCCTCTGGGGCTATAGAACCTCAATCCGAACCTCTACTGGGGCTACCCCTTACTCCCTGGTCTACGTCATGGAAGCAGTCCTACCTGTGGAGCTGGAAATACCCTCGCTACGCGTCATGCTCGAAAGCAAGGTTAGTAAAGAAGACTGGAGCCAAGGCCGTCTTGATGAGCTGACCGTCCTAGATGAACGGAGATTAAAAGCTCTTTACCACATACAAGGGTATCATCGTCGAATAGCGCGATCGTTCAACAAGAAAGTCAAGGACCGTGGTGTCCGGGAGGTGGATTTAGCCCTCAAGGAGATAATAGAACCCATCTGGGACCCCAGAGGAAAATTCAAGCCCAATTGGAGTGGCCCCTACATTGTGAAGAAGATCTTGTCTGGCGGTGCCGCCATGCTCACTGACCTGGATGGGGAAGAGATGGCTCGTCCAGTCAATCTGGACCATCTCAAGAAATTCTACCCCTAGTCCGAAATCTCGGCGCGCTACGACTCTTCTCATCCCCCTTCTATTCTAAAAAAAAAAAAAAACTCTCTCCATTTCCCTCTACCCAGAACTACGTGGGCCTGATCCTCTGCAAAAACTATTTTCAAATAGATAAGAACTTTTTCAGAAACCCCATAGGTACGTAGGCAGCTCATACTCCCCACATGAGCACGGCCCCTTCTTTTTCACAAAAATATATTCCTTTCTTATCCCCGAGAACGGCAGTTCATTCTAAACATCTACTTGAACAAAAGGATTATGTATGCCTTAGCGATTGGTATAGATAATTCAAAATACAAAATTCATCAAAAGGCACAACTGGATGATCAGAAACTTGTTTATTTCATTAATAAGAAACTACAGTACGGATTATATAAGAAAAAGGAACGGATAACTTGTAATACCCCGTACTTTTGGCTATCTTTATTTTTAGGATTAATTAATTAAATGCGTATTAATTGGAAATTAATCCGGGTTATAAATACTAATGAGATGCGAATTGGTATTTGATTTTGTGCATATATGATTATATATGTATTGGGTATTATGAAATTTGTCGTAAGATTTATATACGGCATTTTAGAAATTTTGTTGAGATGCGTGGGACCGCCGCGTCACGGTATAATATTTTGTTAATAAAAGTGAATTTAAAATCTATAATCCGTATGGTCGTTTTGAGTGCGCTAACGCGTCCGGAAGGGTCGAGATAGTCAGAAAACACTAGCCGGGGGTATAGTTTGGGTCCCGGGGTATTTTTAGGCCATACCGGCAACTTAAAGGGTATTTTGGTAATTTTACATTTTGAGGAATTAAAAGTGACGAAAATTGGTGATGTAAATCTGATGTGGAATTTGGCCCACTAAGCCCATAACCAACCCATATTAACCTAGAGAGCTACGTAGGTTATCATTTAGGTTTTCTAAGTTTCCCCAAATCAAAACCCTAGCCACCTTAAGCCACCATTGGAGAAGAGCTTGGAGAGAGAGGAATTTCTGCAGAAAACTTCATCTAATCTACACCAAACTCAGAGACAACCAAGGCAAGTGACTTTATTCCATTTAATTTATGAGAATGTTTCCTCCATGTTAGAAAATTCGGATTTATGGTTTGTTCTTGATGAAAATATGAAAACCCATGTAGTTTAGATCATAGAACTTGAGAAATTGTGAAGAGAATTGCATGTAGTATGATAGGTAGATGATTTTCCCTTATAATAATTGTGATTTGAAGGAATTAAAACGAAATAAATTCTGGGATTTGATGATGATATAAACCTAGGGTTCACGTTCTAGAGAAATTGGGAAAAGTGTAGAGATTCGTAATTTGGTTGATGTTATGATGATTCAATCCTTGAAAACATGTTAGGAGATGATGTAAATATGTTTAGGATGAATTAGAGACCCTAAAACGTTATTGGGATGAACTTTGGAAGAGATTAGAATTGATAAAAATGGTGAAAAACGAGATGGGGAAAATCTGGGCCGAAACTGGTAGCTCGTTAGAAGCAGCCCCCAGGTCGTTCGAACGAACTCGTTCGAACGAGCTTCTAACGAGTTGACCAGTCGTTACTAACGAGTAGGGGTTTCATTTGATATCTCGTTCGAACGAGATATCGTTAGAAGGGACAGTTCGTTCGAACGAACTGGGATCTCGTTCGAACAACCTCGTTCGAACGAGACTTCTAACGACCTGACAGTCCAAACTCGTTCGAAGCCTCGTTCGAACGAGACTTCTAACGAGCTGGCAGTTTGGTCCTTTTTGGACTGTTTTGACTTTTGGAGTTCCGTAAACCTGTTCGAGGATATAGTTAACCTTCGTAGTGATAGAATTGGGACATTTGGGTATTTATGAGAAGGAGTTTACATACGAGAGTGTATTACATGGACGATTTGGGTTGAGACGTGAGTGTCTACTACGACGTGAGATAATTATGGCGCGTATAATTACAAACCGGAATAGTATGAATTGTGTTAATTATAGTTATTATGAGAATATATACTACGATTAAAATATGGTATTATTAAGACGTGTGCTTACTTAGTATCGGTATATGGATTGTGTGTATGACATACCTACCATACTTGCTATCACGGGAGGTTGCGTTCGCTTAGGACCCTCTATTCCTTGTGTGCCTACGGGGGGGATATAGACTGGTACCTCGATGAACATAGGTCATAGAAAGACTTATTGTGATATTAATAAGTCCGCTGACCGTGGGAGCGTAGGTATGTGCGTGACCCACGTGATGGTGACTGTGTTCGCCTCCACTATTTGTGATTTGTGTTATCTGAACTATTCCTGAGAGATTCGGAATGTGTGATCCTTATGTACGTGATGTACCGGGATGGATAGCAGAGTATGTGTGCACCATAGCTTAGATTGCGGGGTGCTTGTATTGTATATTTATGATATGAATAATATACATTAAATTAATGGGAATCCTCATGTTAATGTTGTAAAAATATTACGGTATTGTTTCGAGATATATAATGAGTTAACTGATAGTTATATCAATGGCATATTTAGTAACTGAGTTTACGTTAAACCTCTATTTAATTACGAGCGTTGTTATGTTAAATGGAACCGAGTAATATGGGTAGAACCTTTGGCAGTCTAGCTAGTTATGTTGTCAGTTAGCTAGTAGTATGGGTCGTTATAGATGGGTACTTACGTTAGGAGTGCACAGTTAGACGAGAGGTGAGAATATCATGCGAGTGTACGTCCTAACATGTACTTTGCATTTAATGTTTTAAATGTTTTTAAAGCACTTGCAGG
Source organism: Sambucus nigra (assembly GCA_949130495.1). NCBI lineage: Eukaryota > Viridiplantae > Streptophyta > Magnoliopsida > Dipsacales > Adoxaceae > Sambucus > Sambucus nigra. Next base: position 241,725,212 of record OX422213.1, on the reverse strand, counting down.
TTTTTAAAATATAACTCCACATTCGGGCTCTGACCCGTTTGCTTTTCAAATCTCTTTTTTTTTGTAAAACCATTTTAGGTGCCCAGCCACAAGGACACCAAGCATAGGATACTCATTCAGGTGACGAGCTGTAGCTGCTTGTGGAAGCTACAGGGATTTGCATGTAGACGCTTCTATCTTTTGGATTCCAGAGTCACCATCTATCAGTTGTAGGGCATGTTGCCCATTTCTTTAGAGACATCTTTTACATTTCAGTTTTCAGACTTTAGCATATATTGTTTCAGTTTCGTTTATTTATTTCAGTTGTGGGATTGTAGTGAGGAGTTTTTCCTCCAGACTTTATTTACTGTTATGTGATGGTTATTCATTTTACTTCAGTATGGTGAATGGTGTTATTTATTTCTTCATTACATTTGTTGCATGTTAATCAGACTTAAATTAAAATTTGGCAACTTGCTTTTTAAATACTAGGTGGTTAGTAATATTAAAATGTTTTCGACAGTGATGCTATTAACTGAGCCAACTTGGCATTTTGAATTAATTTAATAAAGGAGTAGCTACCCGGTATTTAACTAGTCGGGGTGTCACAGGTGGTATCAGAGCATCAGGTTCTAGTGTCCTTTATGATCTGTACGGCTATTATGTTTCCGCGACGTTTTCTTTGATATAGAGCCCTATGTCTTAGGACTGTTGTATTCTTTTTGTGTATGCTTCGTTCTTCAGCTATTTTAAGTTTATAAACCGTGAACTTATAAACTTTGTTCATATTTCAGATGCCTCCACGACGTGCACGACGAGTTCCCAGGGATGCCACGCCCGAACCCCAGCCCGCTCCAGTTCAGGGCATGTTGAACGCCGCTGAGGTTGCAGCTATAGTAGCTCAAGCGGTAAATGCCGCGATTGCCGTTATTCAGCAGGCACCACCACAGGCGCCGGTTGCCGCGCCAGTACAGGTTAATGCATTCCCATTTGCTTGGGAGCGTGTACGTGACGCTTTTCAGAAAGCGCATCCGCCAGAGTTTGCTGGTAGCTCAGATGTGGTAGTCTCGAGCCAATGGAGGAAGGACATGCAGAGGCATTTGAGGATGCATGAGTGCACTGATGTTCAGAAACAGGTGCTAGCTACTTTCAAGCTAGTGGGATCTGCACTACAGTGGTGGGAGTCTATTACCACCGCGGAGGAGAGGGATACCCTCACGATTCAGGAGTTCTGGGTGCGGTTCGACCGCAAGTACTTTCCGTCCGCAGTTCATACAGAGATGAGGAGGAAGCTGATGAGTTTGAAGCAGGAAGGCAAGACAGTGGCCGAGTATGAGGCCGAGTTCACTAACCTGTTGAATATCGTTCCAGACGAGATTCCAACAGAGAAGAAGAAGATAGAGAAGTTCACCGACGGGTTGAATTGGAGGATCCGTCAGCATCTGCTAGGGAACCTATCGTTGGCCACGTATTCTGATGTGGTTAACGCTGCATTATTGCACTGCCAGGACCACCGTTTTCATATGGCCGAGGGCAATCGGTCGGGGGAGTCTAGCCATCAGGGCAGGACTGGAGGACATGGTGCCAGCGGGGCACAATCTGGTCAGGGGCAGAGGCAGAGTGAGCAGGGCTCCCAGCAGGGGGATAATAAGAGGTTCCGGTCAGGGAACTACAGGCAGGGTCAGGGAGGTTTCCGTCAGGGCCATTAGGGTCCAAACGGCCATCAGGGCCAACAGGGGCAGAATGGGCAGCAGTTCCATCAGGGCCAGCAGGGCCAAGGGAGGAACAGTAACGGCCACCAGGGCCGGGGACAGCAGGGGCAGAGGGGAGGGAACTTCCCAGGGAAGTGCTTTACTTGTGGCAAGACTGGCCATAAGAAGCAGGATTGTCCTGATAGGGGCAGGGCCCCACAGCAGCAGCAGCAGGGTGCTCGCCAAGAGCCACAGAGACCTATGTTTCCCGCCGCTCTTCCCGCACCGCCACAGATGGCAGCATTGCCACCCATTCCAGCAGTCCCAGTTCAGCAGGGGCAGCTATAGTATGGACGTGTCTACAACGTTCACCAGGCTGCAGTTCCACAGGCACCGCCCGCGATCGAGGGTACGTTTCCTATCCATGGCACTATGGGTCGGGTGTTATTTGATACGGGTGCTACGCATTGTTTTATAGCTACACACTTCGCGAAAGCTTTAGGATTGTTAGCTACGGCAGAGAGCACAGTGACGTGTGTCGACTCACCATTGGGGAGTGGGTCACTTATTTTCTTTATATGCCGGGGAGTGGGAGTAGAGGTTGGTGGTTTGGTATTGCCTGCGGACATGTTAGTGTTAGACATGCATGTTCACGATGTGATCATCGATATGGATTGGCTCGTAGCATATAGGGCCATGATTGATTGCTTCAGCGGGAGCATTGTTTTTGCCATTCCGGGGCAAGAGATGTTTATAGTGGCGATGCCTCGCCCAGAGGGAGGATCGACCGCTCATCTGTATTACATAGAGGAGGATGCCTCTAAGGAGGTTGTGATTCCTTTGGATTCGATCCCGGTCGTCAGGGAGTATTCAGATGTGTTTCAGGAGATACCAGGCTTACCACCCAGTCGAGAGATAGACTTCTTTATAGATTTGCTACCGGGTACGAGACCTATAGCACGTGCACCGTACCGTATGGCTCCAGCGGAGATGCGAGAGTTACGGGATCAGATAGAGCAGCTGTTAGGGCAGGGCTTTATTCGCAGGAGTACCTCACCTTGGGGCGCTCCAGTTTTGTTTGTGAAGAAGAGGGATGGTTCACTGAGATTGTGTGTGGACTACCGAGAGTTGAATAAGGTCACGATACGGAATAAGTATCCGTTGCCTCGAATCGATGACTTATTCGACCAGTTGAGAGGAGCTTCTTTCTTCTCGAAGATTGACTTGAGGTCAGGATACCATCAGTTGCGTATCAGGGAGGAGGATGTCTCGAAGACCGCATTCTTGTCGAGATACGGTTCTTACGAATTTCGGGTTATGCCTTTCGGCTTGACCAACGCTCCAGCAGTGTTTATGGACTTGATGAACAGAGTGTTCAGGGATTTCCTAGATCAGTTTGTCATTGTCTTCATTGATGACATTCTGGTTTACTCTCAGACAGAGGAGGAGCACGCCGAGCATTTAAGGCAGGTTTTGCAGACACTCCGTCAGAACGAGTTGTATGCAAAATATGAGAAGTGCGGGTTTTGACTGAAGGAAGTCCAATTCTTGGGTCACATTATTTCTGACCAAGGGATATCTGTTGATCCGGGGAAGGTATCAGCGGTGAGGGAGTGGGGACAGCCCACGACACCAACGGAGATTCGTAGTTTCTTGGGTCTAGCAGGATACTACAGGAGGTTTATTCGGGGTTTCTCGGAGATAGCAGGTCCTTTGACACATCTTACTCGTAAGGGTGTGCCATATATCTGGAGTGATGCCTGTTAGTTGGCATTCGATGAGTTGAAGGACAAATTGACCTCAGCACCTGTGTTAGCATTGCCGAGACCGGGAGTTGAGTATTTGGTTTACACCGATGCGTCTTTACAAGGACTGGGAGGTGTATTACAGTAGGAGAGACAGGCCATAGCTTATGCTTCCCGTAAGCTTAAGCCTCATGAGAAGAATTACCCCACGCATGATTTGGAGTTGGCGGCAGTGGTATTTGCCTTACGGATTTGGAGGCACTATCTTTTGGGGGAGAAGTTTCAGCTGTTCACGGACCACAAGTCCCTACAGTATCTGTTCACGCAGAAAGAGTTGAACATGCGGCAGCGTAGGTGGCTTGAGTTTGTGAAAGACTACCAGTTCGATATCCAGTACCACCCGGGTAAGGCTAACGTGGTAGCAGACGCGTTGAGCTGCCGGCCAGCAGATGAGGTGGCAGAGGTGTGGAAAGCTAAGTGGAAGGAATTGGGACACCAGGATGCAGTGGCCCGATCTTTCATGTCTGTGATGACCGTTACACCGCGGATTATCACGAAGGTAGTACGGGCACAGGCCGAGGACTCGTTCTGTCAGGAGCAGATAGTTCGGTTACTAGCAGAGGGAGCCGAATCCTATACCGTTAGCTCAGACGGGGGATTACGCTTCAATGGGAGATTGGTAGTTCCGGAAGGAGAGGAATTGCGACACGAGGTGATGGCAGAGTCGCACGGCTCACGGTTCGCAGTACATCCCGAAGGGGACAAAATGTACCAGGACATGAGACGCCAGTATTGGTGGAGCGGTATGAAGAGAGATATCGCTGAGTTTGTCTCGAAATGCGCCACTTGTTAGCTTGTAAAAGTGGATCATCAGAGACCGGCAGGATTGTTACAGCCATTGGAGGTCCTTGTGTGGATGTGGGAAAGCATATCCATGGACTTCATCACGGGGTTGCCTACGTCGCAGAGGGGTCATGACTCCGTTTGGGTAATTGTGGACAGGTTGTCCAAGGTCGCTCACTTTTTACCCGTAAGGACCGACTATACTACGGGACAGTACGCCCAGCTCTTTATTTCAGAGATTGTGAGACTTCACGGTGTACCCTTAAATATCGTGTCTGACAGAGATAAGATATTTGTTTCGCGGTTTTGGGAGAGTTTCCAGGAGGCCATGGGCACGGAATTGCGGTTGAGTACGGCTTATCATCCGCAGACTGATGGGCAGACAGAGCACACCAATCAGATGTTGGAGGATATGCTACGCATGTGCATTATTGACTTCGGGGGTGGATGGGAGCAGTACCTTCCACTGGTGGAGTTTGCTTACAACAACTCATATCAGTTCACGATTGGCATGGCTCCGTTTGAGGCATTGTACGGTAGGCCTTGTCGTTCCCCAGCATGTTGGTTAGAAGTGGGGGACAACAAACTACTTGGGCCGAAAGTGATTCAGGATACTTCGGCAAGGATTGAGTTAATTCGGAGTCGCATTCGGGTAGCTCAAGACAGGCAGAAGAGTTATGCTAATGCGAAGAGGTTTTTCAGGGAGTTCCAAGTGGGGGACCAGGTTTTGCTCAGGGTATCTCCAATGAAGGGGATTATGCAATTCGGGAAGAAGGGGAAGTTGGCACCGAGGTACGTAGGGCCGTTTCCTATTATTGAGCGGATCGGACCGGTTACGTATAGACTTGGACTACCGGAGCACTTGCATCGGATTCACGACGTGTTCCATATTTCCTCGCTGAGGAAATACCTTAGAGATAATTTGGCTCATTCTCACATTGCTGTGGAGGACATCGATCTCTAGCCGGATAGCTCCTACGAGGAGGGGCCAATTGCTATTTTGGACCGAAGCGAGAGGAAACTGCGGTCAAAGATAGTCCCGTTAGTGCGTGTTCAGTGGCGACATCACAATGTCGAGGAGTCCACATGGGAGCGCGAGGATGAGATGCGCGAACGTTATCCAGAGCTATTTTTAGCAGGTACTTTCTAGTTTCGAATTTCGGGACGAAATTCAGTTATTAGGGGGGAAGTATGTAATACCCCGTACTTTTGGCTATATTTATTTTTAGGATTAATTAATTAAATGCGTATTAATTGGAAATTAATCCGGGTTATAAATACTAATGAGATGCGAATTGGTATTTGATTTTGTGCATATATGATTATATATGTATTGGGTATTATGAAATTTGTCGTAAGATTTATATACGGCATTTTAGAAATTTTGTTGAGATGCGTGGGACCGCCGCGTCACGGTATAATATTTTGTTAATAAAAGTGAATTTAAAATCTATAATCCGTATGGTCGTTTTGAGTGCGCTAACGCGTCCGGAAGGGTCGAGATAGTCAGAAAACACTAGCCGGGGGTATAGTTTGGGTCCCGGGGTATTTTTAGGCCATACCGGCAACTTAAAGGGTATTTTGGTAATTTTACATTTTGAGGAATTAAAAGTGACGAAAATTGGTGATGTAAATCTGATGTGGAATTTGGCCCACTAAGGCCATAACCAACCCATATTAACCTAGAAAGCTACGTAGGTTATCATTTAGGTTTTCTAAGTTTCCCCAAATCAAAACCCTAGCCACCTTAAGCCACCATTGGAGAAGAGCTTGGAGAGAGAGGAATTTCTGCAGAAAACTTCATCTAATCTACACCAAACTCAGAGACAACCAAGGCAAGTGACTTTATTCCATTTAATTTATGAGAATGTTTCCTCCATGTTAGAAAATTCGGATTTATGGTTTGTTCTTGATGAAAATATGAAAACCCATGTAGTTTAGATCATAGAACTTGAGAAATTGTGAAGAGAATTGCATGTAGTATGATAGGTAGATGATTTTCCCTTATAATAATTGTGATTTGAAGGAATTAAAACGAAATAAATTCTGGGATTTTATGATGATATAAACCTAGGGTTCATGTTCTAGAGAAATTGGGAAAAGTGTAGAGATTCGTAATTTGGTTGATGTTATGATGATTCAATCCTTGAAAACATGTTAGGAGATGATGTAAATATGTTTAGGATGAATTAGAGACCCTAAAACGTTATTGGGATGAACTTTGGAAGAGATTAGAATTGATAAAAATGGTGAAAAACGAGATGGGGAAAATCTGGGCCGAAACTGGTAGCTCGTTAGAAGCAGCCCCCAGGTCGTTCGAACGAACTCGTTCGAACGAGCTGACCAGTCGTTACTAACGAGTAGGGGTTTCGTTCGATATCTCGTTCGAACGAGATATCGTTAGAAGGGACAGTTCGTTCGAACGAACTGGGATCTCGTTCGAACAACCTCGTTCGAACGAGACTTCTAACGACCTGACAGTCCAAACTCGTTCGAAGCCTCGTTCGAACGAGACTTCTAACGAGCTGGCAGTTTGGTCCTTTTTGGACTGTTTTGACTTTTGGAGTTCCGTAAACCTGTTCGAGGATATAGTTAACCTTCGTAGTGATAGAATTGGGACATTTGGGTATTTATGAGAAGGAGTTTACATACGAGAGTGTATTACATAGACGATTTGGGTTGAGACGTGAGTGTCTACTACGACGTGAGATAATTATGGCGCGTATAATTACAAACCGGAATAGTATGAATTGTGTTAATTATAGTTAGTATGAGAATATATACTACGATTAAAATACGGTATTATTAAGACGTGTGCTTACTTAGTATCGGTATATGGATTGTGTGTATGACATACCTACCATACTTGCTATCACGGGAGGTTGCGTTCGCTTAGGACCCTCTATTCCTTGTGTGCCTACGGGGGGGATATAGACTGGTACCTTGATGAACATAGGTCATAGAAAGACTTATTGTGATATTAATAAGTCCGCTGACCGTGAGAGCATAGGTATGTGCGTGACCCACGTGATGGTGACTGTGTTCGCCTCCACTATTTGTGATTTGTGTTATCTGAACTATTCCTGAGAGATTCGGAATGTGTGATCCTTATGTTCGTGATGTACCGGGATGGATAGCAGAGTATGTGTGCACCATAGCTTAGATTGCGGGGTGCTTGTATTGTATATTTATGATATGAATAATATACATTAAATTAATGGGAATCCTCATGTTAATGTTGTAAAAATATTACGGTATTGTTTCGAGATATATAATGAGTTAACTGATAGTTATATCAATGGCATATTTAGTAACTGAGTTTACGTTAAACCTCTATTTAATTACGAGCGTTGTTATGTTAAATGGAACCGAGTAATATGGGTAGAACCTTTGGCAGTCTAGCTAGTTATGTTGTCAGTTAACTAGTAGTATGGGTCGTTATAGATGGGTACTTACGTTAGGAGTGCACAGTTAGACGAGAGGTGAGAATATCATGCGAGTGTACGTCCTAACATGTACTTTGCATTTAATGTTTTAAATGTTTTTAAAGCACTTGCAGGTTTTTAAAATATAACTCCACATTCGGGCTCTGACCCGTTTGCTTTTCAAATCTCTTTTTCTTTGTAAAACCATTTTAGGTGCCCAGCCACAAGGACACCAAGCATAGGATACTCATTCAGGTGACGAGCTGTAGCTGCTTGTGGAAGCTACAGGGATTTGCATGTAGACGCTTCTATCTTTTGGATTCCAGAGTCACCATCTATCAGTTGTAGGGCATGTTGCCCATTTCTTTAGAGACATCTTTTACATTTCAGTTTTCAGACTTTAGCATATATTGTTTCAGTTTCGTTTATTTATTTCAGTTGTGGGATTGTAGTGAGGAGTTTTTCCTCCAGACTTTATTTACTGTTATGTGATGGTTATTCATTTTACTTCAGTATGGTGAATGGTGTTATTTATTTCTTCATTACATTTGTTGCATGTTAATCAGACTTAAATTAAAATTTGGCAACTTGCTTTTTAAATACTAGGTGGTTAGTAATATTAAAATGTTTTCGACAGTGATGCTATTAACTGAGCCAACTTGTCATTTTGAATTAATTTAATAAAGGAGTAGCTACCCGGTATTTAATTAGTCGGGGTGTCACATAACTCCTTTCCCCCTATTACCCTAAAAACCAGATAAAATCCCCCACATCTGTTACATAAATAAACTCCCCAGGAGTCCTACCCATAGCTACCCGAAGAGCCTGCACCCTCATCATCTACATCCTGAGGACCCTAAGTTTCTCCTTCCTGAATGGAGTGCCGCAAACTCTCCATGGACCGATGAGCCTTAACCATCTTTGAAAAGACCACAAAACCCCCTTCCATGGAGTCAGATAAAACAAACCACCTATGACCAGTCTCCACTGCCAACATCTTGCTGACTACTTTCCTCCACAACCACTTCATATAATCTTTGGGGACATGGCAAACCTTCCCAACAGACTGAGAGGGACGGGTCGACGGACGCCGATCTTCCCACAGAGATCCAAGCAACAGACGCAGGTGCTCAGTCAAATCTTCTACCGGAAAGAAATTTGAGGTTCGAGGGGGCACGACCTGCGCCCAGCCAAATTGGCGCAAAAGTCGCCAAGGGAAATAAAAAGAGGTATGCCTGAGACCAACCAGCTGCACATATGAATATTCTCCTAGCTCCATAACAGGCTGCAACTGTCCCCACCAAGGCACTGACCAATACAACCCACAAGCCCCATGCTCCACAAGCCAATTCTCCCAGTTCTCAACATACTGGCCCATGCGGATGAAGTAGCGCGAAAAGAAGTTGGGTACAACCGATAAATGATATTATGGAGGAGTGACAAGCGGAATCTTTCAGACAACCACATAAACAGCATCACAGGGTTACCCCTTAAAAAGTCAGAACGACCTTCTCTCCAGGCATCCAGGCCATTCAAAGTCTCCGTTAATATCACCGTCGCAGGATTGTGACGATATGACATCCATGAGGTAATGGCTGTAAGCTGTGAGTCCACTCGCACCTCCCCGATCACCAACAACAATTTTGAGACCAGACCCAAAATAACGGCTCTAGCATAGCCAGCATCACTTACTTCCCGCAAATGCACGGACTGGAACACTGTCGGGAGGGAGATCATTCCCCCGACAACCAATGACCTGGCCGTCGAAGGAGAAATATGGAGAAGCCCGGCCAAAAAATCCCTAGGAGAATGGGAAAATTCGGGTAAAGCCGCGAAAACACTGGGATTCACGCCCAGTATGGCAGAAAATTCCTCGTAGGTAGGACAAACTTCTTCCAACCCAAAGTAGAATACATGGTCTTCGGGATATCAAAATTGTACTGCCGCCACCAGCATATTCCACTCAAAAGGTCGATTACGCCACAAGGAGACTCGACGCATGTTGAAAGCATCATAGTCGACATTATGAGAGCACATAGCTTCCAAGGTTTCAAGGTAATTGACAAACTCGGTGCTACCAGGGAGAGCCATCTCGCAAGACTAAAAGACGATGGGTGGGTATGTAAGAATGCAAAAGGTGTGAGGAAAACACTCCACCCTTCTCCCTTTTTATATTTAAAAATCCTCACAAGGGACATAATCCCTGCAGAAATCGAAAGGAATCCTACCCCACAAGGTACTAAAGGCTGAAGAGGGTACCATTCAAAGCTTTCAATTGATGGGACCGGACTGAACTGCCGATAGGCAGGCCAGGGTGTTTGCCGATCGCCAACCCCCCATTTTTGGAAATTTCCTCCTTTCCTTTTTTATCAAATCAGAAAAACTCCATAAAAATAAATTGATATTCTCAAAAGAATTTTGAGAATCCTGTTCCCTCCTTATGGGATTCCCCGTTTTAAATAAAACAACTTCCCTTTGAAAAATTCCAAGAATACTCCTATTTTACGGTCTCAATAGCAAATTAAAAGGCGCATGTGCATGCATTCATTCATCATTAAAATAAAAGATAGCCAAAAAACTACATTGCATTGCATATATATGTTTTCTGTATTACATCATTTTACAAGAAATAAAGAAAAAGCCAAAAAACAACGGGACTCATCCCGAACCCTCCCCCCCTCTCTCTCTCTCTCTCTCTCTCAAGAGCTTCCACCCCTGCGACACGCTCTTTTCCCCCTATGGCGAGACGACGCACCACCACTACCCGAGCCAGAGTCCTCTCCAGATGAGGCAGACGGCACCAAGCAAGAAGGAACGAGAACCGCATCCCGAATATGGGCAGTCGTCGAAGATATCCAGTCTCTAATGTCCCTGAGCCAAGTGGTCGACACTCGGATTTACTGCAAGGAAAAGGCAGAATCAGTATCAAGCAAAAGGAATCAAAAAAGAAAGGAAAAGGATCAAAAGGTTTACCGCAGGTCAAAGGACCTCCTCTGTCTAGCCCAGCTCCTCCGGATCCATCGCAAGAGGACGGTGCAATATCGACACTATCCCTCCATCAGCCTGCCGGATGTTGTACGAAGGAGTGTGCAGCCGAACAAAAGGGACCTCCGAGGTCACCGCCGTCGTAGGTGCCGACGGACCACCACCACTGTAGGAGGACCCCACCGCCCGACTCGAACTAGCAGGAGGGAAAGGCAAAGCGTCATGTATGTTGGGCGCCATCAACCAGCTCGTCACAAAGTCCATATAATCACACGGCGTGGCCGTATCAGTATACAATGCATAGGACTCGCCGATCATCACCGCGATCCTCTCATCCTCCAACAACTGTCGCTCCCGCCTCATAGAAGTAGGAGGCTGTGCGGGAGGCACCACCACCTCCTCCTCAGCAATTTGACGGATCACCCTCTCCCCGAGGTACCAGTAATGGCCGAACTCATGCACCAATAAACGCCTCAACTGCGCGTTCACCCAGTCATCCCCGTATCCTGAATGGAGGTCCCCCAAGGATAAAAGGTCAATTGAAAATCCACAAGACAAGCATGAGTCGATACAAGATCAGAAGGTGTAGAAACCAAGACTGAAAAGGAAAAGACCTTACCCGACCACTGGTCAGGTCATTCAAGACCTGACGCACCGCCTCCAGGGAAAGAGATCCCTTCGACTGCCGGTTGGCCTGACGCCATCGGTACAGTCGGCAGAAGTCCCCAACAGTGTCATCCTTCAGAGCAATCAGCGGGGTGTTGCACCCAATCACCTCATAAAACCACGTCTGAATTCACAAGCAAAAAGAGACGCATAAAGAAAATGTGAATGCATGAAAAGAAAATGCGAATGCATGAAAGGAAAATGCGAATGCATGAAAGGAAAATACACAAAGTAAAGGATACCTCCAGGAGATACGTGGCTCCAGTAAAAGTCTGTCGGCAGCACCGGCTGAATGCATCCAAAGAAGAGTAAAGGGTCGCCAAGGTCAGACTCCCCCAATCATAGAAATGGATGTTTGAAAACATCCTCAAGTACGACAGAAACCAAAAATGGACGACGTTGCCGTTCGACGCCACCATGAAACCTCCCAGCACCAACAAGATGAACAACCGGGCCATCTGCCTCACTTGCAGCTCGTCCTCCACATCAACCACCCGGCTCAGCAAAACATCCTTCAGCAAGGACAGCCAGATAGAATCCCCAGAGACTATCCTCCTCACATCACCGAGTGCCGCATACACCACCTCCGGCCTCACCCGTAAAGAGTGATCCACCTATATCTGCTCCCCGTCACAATCCAACCCCAGCAGTTGCTGCACATCTATGGGAGTTACCGTCATCTCCCCGAAGTCAAAATGAAAAGTGTGGGTAGTGTCCCACCACCTCTCCCCAAGGCACACAAAACTGCTGTCGAATGAGGCGTCTCATCCAGCGCAGCCGCCAACCTCCCAAAACCCACTGAAGATACCATACAGCACACCACGGGTGGAAGATGCTCCCAAACATTCCTAATCCCCGTCGTCCCGCAGGCACGCATGTTCTTCAAGGAAATATCCGACTGGCAAAAGGAAAAATTCAATCAAAGGTCAAAGAAAAAGGGAAAAATCACCCAAAAAGGAAAGAATTCCAAAGGTCAGGTTACTTACATAACCACCGGGAATCACTCTCGAAGAGTGATGACGTGACGGCTCCCGCAGCAAGGTCCGCCCATCCGCAACCGGCTCGAATGCATCAAAGGCATTCTCATTTCCTAAAGCAAGAGGCACCTTGTCCCTCCAATCCACATTCGCCCAGTCATCAATGGCCAACCACTCTCGATGGGCAGCGGTACTCACAAAAGCGGCCATTTATTGAAGATCAGAACGTTAGAACAATTCGCAGAGAGAAATCGCAGAAAGAGAGAAGGCAAGAAGCTGTGAAAAATGAAGGCCATACCGATCGACACTGTCCCTCACCTTCCCGAGGCAGCCCAAAAGTCCGTGCCACTGCCGAATGGCACCTCTCAGTCTATGCCGATCGGCACCCCCTTAACAAAAATTCCCAAAAAATACCAGAAAGCCTCGAAAAATCCCCGAAAAATTCCTAAAAATCCCAGGAGGGATTTAGAATGTTTTTCATCAAGAAAATTTCGCACTCCTTCAGGCGACACACCGTTTTCCCCAACGAAGCCCTCAAAATCCAAGCGAATGACTTCTCGGGCAAGGTGCCCGGACCACCTAATCACCTCCTCATCAGACTTTATAAGGGGACTCCCCGGCCATCGACTACCCGGTGCGATACATTATCACATGGTATTTTTCCCAACAGAAATCAGAAGAACCACTCGCCCCGAGCGATCTCTCCCAAGGGGCAATCCAAATTTTCCCCAGCTCATTCATCGTTCCCCAGCGGAACCTCAAATCCAATTCTTATCCCCCCAAACGGAACCCCTCTTCCCCAGCGAAATCCTCAAAAGCTAAGTGAAAACTCCTCCCGGCAAGGCTCCGGAAAATCCCTAAAGGATCACATGATCAATTCCCCAACGGAATTCTCTCACAACACCCAAAATAGGTTGTTCCCCCTGCAAGGTCTCCTATAAAGCTTCCCCCAGCTATAAGCTCCCCAGCTCAAATCGGAATCACAAAGCTCTTTCTCCAGCAGAATCAAAATACAATCTTTATCCACTCTTGGGTCAGAATTGACCCCTGTCTTGGATCGTCACCTTAGTTAGGTCAGAATTGACCTCGGTCCTCGGTCGTCACCACTCTTGGGTCAGAATCGCCCCCGGTCTTGGATCGTCACCTTAGTTAGGTCAGAATTGACCTCGGTCCTCGGTCGTCACCACTCTTGGGTTAGAATTGGCCCCGGTCTTGGATCGTCACCTTAGTTAGGTCAGAATTGACCTCGGTCCTCGGTCGTCACCACTCTTGGGTCAGAATTAACCCCGGTCTTGGATCTCACCTTAGTTAGGTTAGAATTGACATCGATCCTCGGTCGTCACCACTCTTGGGTCAGAATTGGCCCCAGTCTTGGATCGTCACCTTAGTTAGGTCAGAATTGACCTCGGTCCTCGGTCGTCACAACTCTTGGGTCAGAATTGGCCCTGGTCTTGGATCGTCACCTTAGTTAGGTCAGAATTGACCTCGGTCCTCGGTCGTCACCACTCATGGGTCAGAATTGGCCCCGGTCTTGGATCGTCACCTTAGTTAGGTCAGAATTGACCTCGGTCCTCGGTCGTCACCACTCTTGGATCAGAATTGACCCCGATCTTAGATCGTCACCTTAGCTAGATCAGAATTGACCTCGGTCCTCGTTCGTCACCACTCTTGGGTTAGAATTGGCCTCGGTCGTGGATCGTCACCTTAGTTAGGTCAGAATTGACCTCGATCCTCGATCGTCACCACTCTTGGGTCAGAATCGACCCCGGTCTTGGATCGTCACCTTAGTTAGGTCAGAATTGACCTCGGTCCTCAGTCGTCACCACTCTTGGGTCAGAATTGGCCCCGGTCTTGGATCGTCACCTTAGTTAGGTCGGAATTGACCTCGGTCCTCGGTCGTCACCACTTTTGGGTCAGAATTGACCCCGGTCTTGGATCGTCACCTTAGTTAGGTGAGAATTGACATCGGTCCTCGATCGTCACCACTCTTGGGTCAGAATTGACCCCGGTCTTGGATCGTCACCTTAGCTAGGTCAGAATTGACCTCGGTCCTTGGTCGTCACCACTCTTGGGTCAGAATTGACCCCAGTCTTGGATCGTCACCTTAATTAGGTCAAAATTGACCTCGGTCCTCTATCGTCACCACTCTTGGGTCAGAATTGACTCCGGTCTTGGATCGTCACCTAAATCAGGTCGGAATCGACCTCAATCCTCGGTCGTCACCACTCTTAGGTCAGAACTGACCTCGACCCTCTGAATTGGTCATCCTCATTTCCTTAGGTCCTCAAAACCGACCTCGATCCGCTGAATTGGTCACCTTTGCTTCCTTAGGCTCGCATATTCGACTTTGATCCATAGAATTGATCATCCCCAGCATACTTCTTAGGTCCTCGGAATAGACCTCGACCCTTTGAATCGGTCATACTCCCTCAAAGGCATCATGCGATGTCTAATCGACGGCTATCATTTGTTCCAAACTCACCCATCGAGGGGCTCTGTAGACACCTCATTCTGTTACCCCCTAACTCTCCTTAGGTCCCTAGTACCTCCACTCATCATCACAAAGCCAGGTCGCATCCCGAGTACTGACCTGGAACCATCGGGCACCCCCTGGCTCAGTTTGACCCAAAAGTCAAACTTCTCGTCTCGATCGAGACTCAATGAATCTTCGAAGGGCACTGAATACCCTTTCCAACGGTCTGCCCCGTGCACGATTTCGACTTACCATGCGGACGAACGATCCGTTTGCGTCCGAAACCTGACCTAGAGGCCACCGGGCGCTCCCGGGCTCTGTTGACCCAAGTCAACCCTTCAGCTCGACCGAGACTAAATGAATCTTCGAAGGGCATTGAATACCCTTTCCAACGGTCCGTCCCGTGTGTAATTCCGACTTTCCATTGGACGAACGATCCGTTTGACTCCGGGAAGCCACCGAGCGCTTCCCGAGCCCGGTTGACCAAAGTCAACTCTCCAAATTGGGTCAAACTCTTTGGAATGTCAAAGTAAATCTCCTAACTTTTCCAACGGTATGCCCCGTGCGCGATTCGGACTTACCATGCGGACGAACGATCCGTTTGCGTCCGCACGATTCCCCGTCTAGCGGATCGACAAACGCTTTCGAGCCACATTTGACCCAAAGTCAACTCCTGAACTTGGGAGCGGTCCAAAGTACTTTCAAAGGTCTCTGAATTACCTTTCCAACGGTATTCCCCGTGCACGATTCTGACCAACGATTTGCCCTCGGTGGCTAATTTCTGAAAAAGCCTGAGGCGCAC
The DNA here is from genome assembly GCA_949130495.1 of Sambucus nigra. Lineage (NCBI taxonomy): Eukaryota > Viridiplantae > Streptophyta > Magnoliopsida > Dipsacales > Adoxaceae > Sambucus > Sambucus nigra. Next base: position 241,709,626 of record OX422213.1, on the reverse strand, counting down.
TGCCAAATGGCAGGTCCCAGATAGGCAGTACCATGGCAGGGACGATCGACAGTCCCCTGGGCCTATAAAAGGACGCCTTGGCCTCATTTGCAAGAGGAGCCCAGATCTGATAGAAATCTCTCTGAACGAATCCCAGAAACCTCTCTCGAAGGCAGCGTGATTTCAACTTCCAAATCCCTTTTTCACTTCCACTTTTCATCATCACTTTCATCAAACTTGATGAATTAACCACTCTCCATCATCATCCAAACTCAAGGGTTGCTCTCCAACGTTCAAGATCAAGCTCAAGATCTTCAAGAAGGTCCAACTTTCTCAAACTTTCTCTTAAATTCTCTTGAATTCCCAATAACTTGTTTTCTTACTTAGCACTATTATAATCCCATCTCACATACCATAAATACACTTTTTATCTAGTATTATTGCACATCTCCTATTTTCATATAAATAAAAATCCAAAAAACAAGAAAAAGAGGGTTTGCTCATAAATTCCAAATAGGGATTCTCACATTTTTTTCACATTTTTCTCACAACTAAAACACTTTTTCTACACACACACACACACACACACACACACACTTACAAATAAGAGATTTCTCCATTTTGGATTTATGGGTTAAACCCCACCCCTCACTTTACATGCGAACTACGTGGACTTTGATGCCTTTATAGGCTACGTAGGCGTCTCGGGGTAAAACCCGAAACTCGAGTCCTTTCTCTCACTTTTTCTCTCATTTCCTATTTTCTCTAAATCCATTTTTCTTACATTATTAGACTTAGTAACGTATTACTCCATGTGCGTTATCGTTCTCTTATAACGATCAACGTAGTGGTAATCACGGAAATCTTATTTTCTACACTAATCTCACATTCCTACGGATGACTCGCTTTGTCTTTTCCATGATACAAGTCGAAGATTCCTACCTCCATTCTATATATATACACTTGCACACATCTCACGGGGGTAAGCATAAAGGAAAATAACAAATATCCATGAGAGACCGAAAGGGCGGAATGGGTGCCTAACGCCTTCCCATTTCGTAACTAAGCCTTCGAACCCTTTCCGAATCATTTTGGTTTCGCACGCACCAGTATGTCTTTGGAAGCCATCCTTCGGGGTGGCTTCCTCTTTTTCTTTTGTTTGTTTTGAGTAAAATAGACTGGCGACTCTGAATCTCTCTACATTTTTCACACCTCACAAAATTGACGCCGGTCGAAGCGCTCTCCCGAGAGGGGACGCGCGGGACCCAAAGGATCCTTCCTCCCTCCGTGGCGGGGATCGGGGATGGCCACACAGATATATATATATATATATATATATATATATATATATATATATATATATATATACGTACTAGTGTCTACGACACTATGAAAAATATTTAAAAAGAAGTAAATAAATATTATTTTAGTTACATGTTGTCCACAAATTACACATGTTATCTAATAACATCTAATCTAATCGAGTGACGGCGTCAGAAATCTAAAGTAGGTGGGGCATAATCTATTGACGGGGGTGGTAGCCACCGATAAAAAATTTAAGCTTATTTTTACATTTTTACAATTATAACTAAAAATACAATATTGAATACAATATTTTTTTTGAGTAGGTTCCTTTCGGACATTAATTTTATTCGTTGGACGCACCAAATTTTCACGAGTTCTTTTATAATATTTTTTCATAACTGAAATTGCAAGTTTAAATATTAAATTATTTTATCTCACCAAATATTAAATTATATAAAAAAAATTACAAGTTTAAATAAAAATTAAATCCCCCCAAACAAGCAAATGGTAACAAATAATTGTTTTTTTTTTCTCAAAATTTATTGGTGGGGCACTTGCCCCCCCCCCCCCCCCCCCAAACCCAAACACACACACCTTACAAAGTGGATCCACCACTGATCTAATCTATATAACTATATTAAAATGGTTGCCCCAATTCGTGTGACGGTAACACGTGACAGATGTATTAAATATCATTAGAGGTATAAAGATGCATTTATGATTTGTAAACGTAATTCATGTATGTGGCTTTGCTCTTCCGCTTCTTCCTTGGAATTCAAAAGAATGGGGAATTAAAGTGACAAAGCATTTAATAGAATCCAAAGCAAACCTTGTGTACAACATTTGGTATTCTTTCATTACCAATACCTCTTCATCCACTTTTTGTATATACATAGATGTCAAAACTACCATTCTCATTTGTGACAATATTTTTACCGATGAACAATGGCTTTTTTATACAGATGAAAGACAAGAAAGAACTTATTGAGAAACTATTGAACACAGAGATAAATATTTTCCTCTCTATCAGAGATGGGGTTGTACTTATGCAACATATGGAGGATTTCTATTACATTACTCCGCTAAAGGTATTTGCTCTTCATATTTACTTCATACATAAATTTCATATTCTTAAACTGATTTCATAGCTTACACTGAGTTGCTTTTGTATATATTTTTTTTCTTCTAGAATATAAGATCCAATTATCAGGATGTTGCAAGCTCACAATCCAGTGAGGAAGGTAACATATCAATCGGTTAAGGAGGTCATCACCAGTGTAGCCAAGTTTAAGGTGCACTTTCTTAGGCAAATGTTATGATACCTGTAGGAGTTCCATTATTTATTATGTTATAATTCCCATACGCCCTTCAGTTTTCACGAAACACGTTTTGAGAATCCAAAGCAAACCTTTTTGTTTTTTCTTTTCAAACTTAGAAACACGTTATGAGAAACCAAACCAAAATGAAACAAAATGAAACGATTTTCCATGAAAATGAAACGGATCTAATACTCAGGTACATGCCCATCAAGCATCTATATTTACAAGTAATCGTTTAAATATTTTCGTTTTGGTTACTCCATTCACTTGATTTTTTTTCTTTATAGGTAATAATTTAATTTCTCCTTTCACTTGGATTTTCCAGGTAATCTTTTAATTTCTCCATTCACTTGGATATTTTACACCCTTAACTTTTGTTTATGCTGCAAATGTATTTGACGATTTAGTTTTTCTTTTAGCAAACTCTTTTGAAAGATGTATTTGTGGTGAGTACATCTACAAAAGATATTATCAAGTAATATTCTTCCTTATATTTTGATTGTTGTATAATTATTTTACACATTTCATATCCATTTGTATCCGTTTATATTTTTCACTATAACTTTCTTCATCGATACTTCACCTTTTCTTTACTGTCGTCGATGAAGAAATGGTAGATGGCAAAGGACATCATCGAGATCCTGATTGGATTCTCATAACGTATTTCTCAGTTGGATCCACCTGAGTATTAAATCCAAATACATGTAATTGCATAGTAACTGTTTGATGAAATGTCTCAAAGAAGTAGGTAATCCTCTCCTTTCATTACACATCTTTTTTTTTTAAATCTAATTTACGTTACTATTTTATATACTCATCTGATGTGACACCGTGCTTTGTACTGTCAACTCGACGTTATGAAAGGAGATTCAACATGTTAATTTTCTTAGTTGTCTAATTCATGAACTATTAAATTACAGTACCAGTGGCTAGGATTTATAATACTATTGCCAAGTATCTCATTATTTTATATGTAATCTTTACGCTGAGATATAAAAATTTATTCTTAAGATTAGCACTTATAAAAACCCTTAACTAAAACATATGTCATATCCAATGAAACTTCCCTTAAAGTTGTATTTCGTTTTTCTGTTACAATGAAGCGTTGATTTTTTTTTTACTTACAATCATTTTCTATACATGTACATATGAGTTAAATTATTGTAGTTACTTTGAATTTTAACAGAGTTAAAATTCAATCTTCTTTCATTCGTAGAATACAATGGGCGAAACAGATTATAACAACAAAATAATAGAGTTTAGATAAATGTCACGCATCGCGTGGCCTACATGCTAGTAATATAATATAAAAATGGTGTCTTTTAAGCGTGGTTCAACCACGTGTATTTCATTAATGTTTCAATATTTGAAGCCTCTCCACATTTGCTCAAATACAAGTGGCTTTTGGCCTCCCAAAATAAAAGGACACGACTGCCTTTTGCCCTCTCAAGATGAAAAGACACAGCGCTCTCCACCCTTTAAATTGGCTCGGTGCAGGGTCGGCTCTATAGTTTTCGGGGCCCTAAGCGAAAAATCAAAATGGGGCCCTTTTGTATAAAAAAAAATCAAATTAAGAAAAATGTGTTATTCTCACATTTTTCGATGCAAAACCAATTTTTATATTGCAAATCAATTTTAATATACTATAACCGAAAGTATCACTTGTATCGCTCGATACAACCTAATGTCTAATCCCATCACTATCTACATGGTCACTACTATTTTCATGGCCCCTAAGTCGCATAATTATATTTTTCCAATCATTTACTCCTTCATTTGCTAATTGAGTTTTATTTCCATTCTTTTTGAACAACTTACAAGAAAAGCAAAAAACCTTATCCTCGGATCATGAGTACACTAGCCATTCTCTATTACGTTTTTCTCCATTTTTCCCATAAAAAGTATAACGTATAGTAGAAAAATGCCTATTTTCTATATCTTTAGGAAAATTAATATCATTATCTCTTATTGAACCTTTTTTTACCATTGTGTCTATCAAATTTTGATCAATATTTTTCCAATTAGCCGGATCATAAATATCTAGTGGTAAAGCTTCTGCACGCTCATTTTCAAATTGTTCATTATCTAATTCTTCTAAATTTCGATGTTCAACAATATTTTCATTATCTAAATCTTCTATATTTTGATGTTCATCATCTATTTTTGTTTGTTTATTAAAATATTTATTTAGTGAACCCGCTAGTTTTGATTTTTCTTCTTCAATTTATTTTTATCTTTTTTTTTTTTGTGACCGGAGGGATATTTTCTAGTGGACATATTCACACAACAACAAGTGTAATTTGCAAAAACAAAAATTAATCAAAAAATCACAAGTTTCTCAACAATATTAAAGAAAAATGTTAAAGAGGAAAAATATAACCTGATTTGTAACCAATTTGAGAGCAATCTCAAATCTTAATTTGTAAATGCCCAAATAACAAATTGGAATCTACAAAAAAATACAACACAAATATTAGTAGTAAAACAAATAAATTTATATTGTGGGATATAACAAAGCAAATGAATAATATATACTTACACAAACAAGCTCCAACCAATCTTCAATCAAGCCCTAACTTTCTGAAATTGAAGAAATTGAAACCCTAAATTTTTAACCCTTATTTTGACGAGGTTAGCTCAAGAAAAACAGGGGGGGCTGCCGAAAAATGATTTTTTGAAGAGGGGGGGGGGGGGGGGGGGGGGGGCAGCAACGGCTAAGGGTTTTGGGGACACCCCGTAAATTTATACATTTAATAGTTAATTCATTCGAAAAAAAATTAAATTACTAGTGTGTCGTAATTTAATGGAATTAATTATGGAATTTTTATATAAATATTAATCGGGTGAATAATTGGTTAATATTTATGGAAAATTAAATTTACTAGGTAAATAGTAATATTTAATTACGGCTAAAGAATATTAATGACGCGGGGTTTACTTATCTCAACCGGGAGTCACTTCCAGACTAAATTAGGTGGGAGATAAGAAATTTTATAAACTTATTTGGATGCCAATTCTGAGTGCACGGTTGAGTCTGGAAGGGCTAAGATAGTCGGAATAGAGTACCTGGGGTAGTAAATGGGTCTTGGGACATTTTTAGGCATAGTCGGGTATACACGGGGGTATTTGGGTCACTTGGGCTTGGATACTTAATTAAAGGGAAAAGGGGAACGACTAATTTGATTGTGGAAAACATATAATGGGAGAGAATACCCTAAGGAACAGTTAAAGGCACTGGGAACTAATTTGGGGAGACAAAGGAAAGTGCCAAAGGGGATTTCATCATCAAGCTTGAGAATCACAACTCCGGATCAGACCCTACGAAATCATAAGGCAAGTGGTTAACTTATTGTAGCATTTAATTGTATTACGATTCATATTTGTGTGATGTGGGAATCAAAATTCGTTTTGGGGTAAAGAGGGTACAAAAAGGGGGGTTTTGTAAATGAACCTCCTGATTAGAAATTCTTGTAGAGATTCATGATATAACCTGAGATTTATGTGTAACTGATTAGATGTGAAAACCCAGACGAATTATGAACGAATTTGAGATAGTAATTTGGTGTTGAGACTGATTAACGAATAACCTGGGTTTTTCTCCAATTCGGAAAATAGGAATAGGGTGGAAATTAAATGGGGTTTGGGGACTTAATGGGGGCTCCTTATGATGTTTTTAGTGTATTGTATTGAAGAGCGGATTTGGGTTAGACTGTAGAAGGAGTTAGAAATTTAAGGGTTTCGTCCATGGCAGAAACAGGCTTTCGGAGAAGACGAAGACCTGTTCGATCGATGGCTGGGATCGATCGATCGATGGTCGAAGATTTTTTACAGGTCGGACAGTTTTAGTATATAAGGGAAATTTAATTAAAATTCTTCCCCCATACATTATTTAGTGAGAAATAAATATGGAACATAAATTCCTAACAATTATAAGGGAAATTAATTGGGATTGTAGAAGGGTGTTATAAACAGAAAAAAAAAGCAAAATAAAATAAATATGCTTTTTTTTTATTAAATAACATCCGAGAGGTACCCGCGAGGCCACCCAGAAGTCCAAAAGCCACCGCAAGTGTCAGCACCGCGGCGAGTCCCTACGCCACCGCAAGGGTCAGTGCTACCTCGGGCGTCAACGCCACTTCGAGTGTCGGCGCCACCTCAAGCGTCAGCGCCATTTCGAGCGTCAGCGCCACTTTGAGCGTCGGCGCCGGGACAAGGGTCGGCGCCACTTCGAGCGTCGGCGCCACTTTGAGCGTCGGCGCCACAACAACGGTCGGCGCCGCAACAAGGGTCGACGCCGCCTCACCTGTCAGCGCGGATTCAAGCCTCGGCGCTACCTCAGGCGTCAGCACCACTTCGAGCGTCGGCGCCGCAACAAGGGTCGGCGCCGCCTCACCTGTCAGCGCCGGTTCAAGCATCAGCGCTACCTCAAGCGTCAGCGCCATTTTGAGCGTCGGCGCCGGGACAAGGGTCGGCGCCACTTCGAGCGTCGGCGCCACTTCGAGCGTCGGCGCCACAACAAGGGTCGGCGCCGCCTCACCTGCCAGCGCGGATTCAAGCCTCGGCGCTACCTCAGGCGTCAGCACCACTTCGAGCGTCGGCGCCGCAACAAGGGTCGGCGCCGCCTCACCTGTCAGCGCCGGTTCAAGCATCAGCGCTACCTCAAGCGTCAGCGCCATTTTGAGCGTCGGCGCCGGGACAAGGGTCGGCGCCACTTCGAACGTCGGCGCCACTTCGAGCGTCGGCGCCACAACAAGGGTCGGCGCCGCCTCACCTGCCAGCGCGGATTCAAGCCTCGGCGCTACCTCAGGCGTCAGCGCCACTTCGAGCGTCGGCGCCGCAACAAGGGTCAGCGCCGCCTCACCTGTCAGCGCCGGTTCAAGCATCAGCGCTACCTCAAGCGTCAGCGCCATTTCGAGCGTCGGCGCCGGGACAAGGGTCGGCGCCATTTCAAGCGTCGGCGCCACAACAAGGGTCGGCGCCGCCTCACCTGTCAGCGCCGGTTCAAGCATCAACGCTACCTCAAGCGTCAGCGCCATTTCGAGCGTCGGCGCCGGGACAAGGGTCGGCGCCATTTCAAGCGTCGGCACCACAACAAGGGTCGGCGCCGCCTCACATATCAGCATCGATTCAAGCATCAGCGCTACCTCGGGCGTCAGCACCACTTCAAGCGTCAACGCCACTTCGAGCGTCGGCGCCGCAACAAGGGTCGGTGCCGCCTCGCAGCATCAGCGCCACTCCGAGCAACGGCGCCAGGACAAGGGTCGGCGCCGCTTCAAGCGTCAGCGCCACCACAATCGTACTACAGAAACGTTATTCGAGAAGCGCTGCTACAGGAGTTTCCATCATGAAACAGCAGGCTCTAAATAAACAACAGCACTAACACTTTACTTTCTTGCACAGGTTGCCCAGTCGAGCAAGCAGGGCTCGAACAGGCGCGTCGGGACCTCCTGGGAGTTTTGGCTTGGCGGCTGAGGGACAAGGTATGTTGAGCAAGCTCAACCACTTAGCACTATAGGAATGAGAGAATACTAGTAGGAAGACCCAGAAGCCACTCGAGGCTACGCACAAAAAATAAACTCTTTGCAAGAAAAATGACTTTTCCAGAAGAGGGGGTCCTCGAGGTCTCTCTCAAGAAAAATAACACTTTTTAGAGGGAGTGAGGCCTTAAGGTCCTCTCTCTCAAAGATTTGCAAAATTGCACCACAAGTTACCGTTTCAAAAGATAACTACCAAATCTGTTATTTTGTCTCCATTAGGGGACATATGTGCTTTTTGAGTTTTGGTCGGTGCCAGGTGGCGCCTGCAGAGGGGACAGGCAGCTGCCTGCAGGTAGGGACAAATGGTACACTTCAGACATTGTTCCCCACCAACTCTCTCAATTTTGGCGCCCAAAATCGCCAGCTCATCCCTTACGCCCATGTATAAATAGACCCCTGGGCAAGGTCAAAAGGGAGACAAGAAAAATTGCACTGTTACTCTGCTAAAATATCACCAGACCTACCTAGTATTCTCTCCCTGCTCATTCTCTTAGTGCTAAGTGCCTTGTTCCTTCACTCCCCACTGACAGCCATCACTCTCAGGTGTTTCCCTTGAGAAAATTACTATTTTTGCTGTGAAAGTTCATCTTCTTGCAGGGAGTGAGTTGAAGCTTGAGTTCCATTGTTACCAGAAGGAGAAGTTTTCTTCAGAAGTTGCACAGGAGACCTTGAAGACTTGCAGACAGTGTCCATTGGAGTGGGTCACGCCTCACCCTTTCCAGTTATTCATAGACCCCAGTCTCACTACCCTCCTACATTTGGCGACTCTGCTGGGGAGGTATTCTCATTTCCATGGACAAAGAAGGTTTCAATGTCTCCAAGCAGTTGGTTTTTGAGGACATTCCATCCGGTAATGGAGCTCACAGTGACCAGACTACTCAGGAAGACGTGGTGGTGACCGGAGCTAAGGCGCCAGCGCCTCAGGGAGGCCAGACCAGTTTGCCAGCAGTGGCTCCAATGGCAGGTATGAACCTTATGGCAATGTTTTTTGACTTTTTAAAGCAAAACAACGTGGATCTATCAAGCTTGGGTCAAGGTTGTGTGACACCTGCTGCTGCCCCTTCTGGAGGGGTAGCCACTCCTATTACGATTCCGGCAGAGACGATTCCGTCTCGGAAGGAGGCGCCGGAGCATGTCCTGGCGCCAACAGGTTCTCCAGTTCCTAAAACCACATGTTTGGAGGAATCACCCTCCAAGGCTGTTACTATGGAAGAAGTGAGGAAGCTCCTCTCCTCCTCTCAAAGAGAGGGTTCCTACCTATACGAGGAATTACAAGACCCCTATCCACAGGAAGTAAGTGAGAAGCCATACCCTGAGGGGTATATTCCACCAAAATTTATCAAGTTTGGCGGTAGGGGGGAGAACCCTCGAGAACACGTGAAGAGGTTCGTCGAGTACCTGGGAGTACACGCTGGCGACAAGAGCCTGAGATTGAGAGAGTTCTCTAAAACTCTCACTGGGAAAGCCTATACATGGTATTCCCACTTGGCGCCTAACAGCGTCCCTAGTTGGGAAGAGATGCACAGGCAGTTTCTCCAGAAGTTTTTTGTAGCGGAGGATGAATTTACACTGAGGCACCTGGCGCAAGAGGTCCAGAAGCCAGGAGAGGAATTGATGCACTACATCAAGCGATTTCGCGAGAGGGCCTTAGATGTTCACGAGGAAGTGGCGGAGGCCAGGTTGCTACAAATATGTGTGGAAGGACTCTCGGAAGAGTACAAGCTTCATTTGATCAACGAAACTAGAGATGGGACTTTCAGAGAATTCACCAGGGCTGCCAGCAACATCGCTATGATAATCAAACCGAGAACCCCGGGTTGGAGGACACAAGTTCCACCGACTCCTGGGAGGTTTCAAGTTACGAGGAGGCAGGCGGTTAACTATGTGGACGGGAGTAACAAAGGGAAGAAGGGAGGTCCCGGGGCCAGGACTGACAGTCCCGGCAACAAGAGAAAGTTCGGGGAGGATGTCCCGCCGCCACTACCGTGCAGCGTAGCGGAGGCCATGGATTGTTACCGCACCTTGGTGCGAGAAGGTGTAACAGGACCCCCCAACCTAAAAGTAGAGACCCCCACTGCAGCTGACAAGGCCAACCCGAAGTACTGCGAATTGCACCAACGAGTGCAGCACTCTACCAAAGACTGTTACTACTTGAGAAGGATCATTGGTGAGCAGATGGCCAGAGGTACCTTGCAGATACCCCCCGTGGACGTTAACGAGAACCCCCTCCCTACGCATCATTTTGGAACTGCCAACATGGTAGTTGCCTATGACGAAGAAGCTGCGAGAAGTCTTGCGAAACGGGAGGACGGCGAGCAGTTATGCGAGGAGTTAGAAAATCTGTCACTAAGCAGACTTCAGCTGGAAAGAAAGCAAGAGGAGTGGTTCTTCACTCCGGAATATGAAAGCGGGAGCGGGGAAGCTGAGGAAGTCGGTCTCTCAGAAGGCGAGGTAGACGTCATCCTCGCTCTAGACGAGGGAGGGACCTCTGAAGCGGAGTATGTTTGCAGTGCCCAGACGTACGAGGTAGACTTAGATTCTGAATGTGAGGCCATAGCAAGGAGCCCCAAGTTCAAGTGGTTTTTCGACCAGATAGGGGTGAAGTACGACACGAGGGTGTCCATCACGAGGAAAGTCTTGGAGGCGGTGCAGCAGCATGGAGACCCTTCGCTAAATTGGCAGGGGCCAATGGGAAGGATGATTAAGAAGTATACCTCTGAAGTGGTGTTTTCAGAAGCGGATAGGGCAGTGCCTTACTTCCACAATCGCCCGTTATACGTCACAGCCATAATTAATGGAGTCTCGTTTCCTAGGGCGTTGATGGATGGAGGAGCATCCATTAACATTATGCCCATCAGTACGTTATATGAAACGGGAATTGACCAGGAGAAGGTGGTCCCGGTACCGCTAGTAATCTCCGGATTCGACAACGCCGGAATGCAGTCGATCGGATATGTGAATGTGGGAATTAAGCTGGGAAATTTCACCTCCCACATCAAATTTCATGTTATTAACGCTGACACCAGCTACCAATTACTCATTGGAAGGGTGTGGATGCACACTCATGGCGTAGTGCCTTCCACCTACCATCAGTGCGCGAAGGCAAATATTAGAGGTGCAGAGATAGTGATCAAGGCCACGCAGAGACCCTTCGCAGTTGAGGAGGCCCACCTGGTAGATGCCGCCTTTTACACCGAGTTGGACGAGGAAAGAAAGGTCTCTACGAGAAAGCTAGCAGGAAGCGAGATAGCTGAGGGAAGGGTCCCGCAGAAAAAATCCGTCCATGATCGTCTAGGGGAAAGAATAATTCCCCACATAGAAAAAGGCAAGAGGAAGGTAGAGGAGATAGCTAGGCCTCCTCGAACTTGCAAGAAAGTGGTTTTGCCCAATGGAAAAGTCATTTACCGTTTATAACGGTCTGCGCGGGCGATGTTCTGGGACGAGAGCATCGACCCGGCGCCCGAGTGTTTTATTGTTGATGAATCCCATATTGTTGAGCATGTGGAAGAACCAGAAGAGGCGCCGGAGTGCATGCAAGACGGACCCAGAGAGCAGCTGCAGGAGTTAGAGGAAATCAAGTTGGGGTCGGAAGAGGGCGAGAGTAGACCCATCCTAATTTCCAAGTGCCTGGAACCGAAGCAGAGGGAAGAGCTCATTGAGCTACTTAAGGAGTTCACTGATGTATTTGCTTGGAAGTACACGGAGATGCCGGGAATAGACGCAGAAGTGAGCTCTCATAGATTGAACATCCTTCCCAACGCCCTTCCGGTAAGGCAAGCCACACGCACATATAAAGCAGACCTTGATTTAAAAATAAAGGCTGAGGTGGAGAAATTGTTAGCGGCAGGGTTCATCAAGCCTATTCAGCACCCCATATGGCTGTCCAGCATAGTGCCAGTGGCAAAGAAAGATAAGACCCAAATCAGAATCTGTGTAGACTTTCGCGACTTGAATAGGGCGTGTCCTAAGGATGAATTCCCACTACCCAGCATAGACAGCTTAGTGGATTCCACCGCGGGACATGAGATGTATAGCTTCATGGACGGGTATGTTGGATATAACCAGATTAAGATGGACCCCGCCGACGCAGAGAAGACTGCCTTCCGCACGCCGTTAGGGAACTTTCACTATACAGTCATGCCCTTCGGATTGAAGAACGCTGGGGCCACATACCAGCGGACCATGATGGCAATCTTTCACGACTTATTTCATGACATACTAGAATTCTATGTAGATGATTTGGTAGTGAAGTCTAGGAAAGAAAGCAAGCACATTCAAGATCTCAGGAGAGTATTCGAGAGGTGTCGTCGGTATAAGATGAGAATGAACCCCTCAAAGTGTGCCTTTGGGGTTACTGCAGGGAAATTCTTAGGTTTTGTGGTAAATAGACAAGGGGTGCAAGTGGATGCAGAGAAGATGAAAGCCATTGTGATGATGCCACCGCCCAAGAGTCAGAGACAACTTAAGAGCTTCCTGGGAAAGGTATCTTACCTGCGGAGGTTTATACCTGCGTTGGCAGAAGTAACTCATTCGTTCGCGCCTCTACTAAAAGACAAAGCCAAGTGGGTTTGGGGAGAGAGGCAAGAGAGTGCGTTCAGAAAGATTAAAGAAATCCTAGCCTCTCCGTCCACGATGATTCCCCCCGAAGCCGGAGCGCCACTGCTGCTCTACCTCACTTCTACAGAGAGGTCGATAGGGGCCCTCTTGGCGCAAGAGAAGGAAGGAATGGAAAGGCCGGTTTACTACCTATCAAGAGTAATATCCGGGACAGAATCGAGATACACCAGTGTTGAGAGGCACTGCCTGGCGCTGGTATTTGTAGCCCAGAAGTTGAGACACTACCTTTTAGCCTTCACCATTCACATAATCACTAAGTGTGATCCCATCAAGTACCTCCTCGCGCGGACTATACTCGTGGGACGAGCAGCAAGGTGGTTTTTGATTTTGTCAGAGTATGATCTAAAGTGCGTAGTACCTAAAGCCATCAAGAGCCAGGCGGTAGCAGATCTGCTGGCCCACTTCCCGAGTGGGGTTTTCGAACCACCTAGTGAAGAGCTACCCGGAGAAAGTTTCCAAGCATGCATGGCGGAGGAGGTGAAGAAGTGGTTTATGGAATTTGATGGTTCTAGTGCACAAGGAACAGGTGGGGCTGGCGTCATACTGTCAGATGGGAAGGAGAAGATTACCCTCTCTTTCAAGTTAGATTTTAAATGCTCAAATAATGAAGCTGAGTACGAAGCCCTCATTCTAGGGATGTTGGAAGCGCTCAGAAGAGGGATCAGGGTACTGTGTATACGAGGAGACTCCAATCTGGTAGTAAGGCAGGTCAATGGAGAGTTTTCCCTCAAACATGCCAACTTAGCGCCGTACAGACACATCATCCAACGACTGCTGAGACAATTCTTGGAAGTAACTGTGGAGAGGCAAGCGCGAACGATGAACAGGCACCCTGACGCGCTCGCCACCATAGCACAAAAGTTGGACATGGAGGAGTCAGAAGCAACCATCACCGTTAGGCGGAGAACAGTGCCTACTACCGTAAAGTCCCTATTCCCAAGTGACGAGCCGGAAGACTGGAGGCGTCTGGTGGAGAGGCAACTGGAAACCAGAGAAGGGGCAATGAAAATTTTGGAGTTAGCCAACTATCATGTGCTGCAGGGAACTCTCTATTTCAAGAGTCCCGGAGGGTTTCTGGCACGGTGCGTAGGGGAGCAGGAAGCCAAAGAGAGGTTAATAGAAATGCACCAGAGGCACTGTGGAGATACAGATATCCCCCTTTACAGAAGACTGCAGCGAAGCGGGTATTTTTGGCCCTCCATGAGCGTAGAAGCGGCCCGCTTGCAACAAAGCTGTCTAAAGTGCCAAGCTAATTTTGACCAGCCGACGGAAGCTAACTTCGTGGAAGCCTTCGAAGATTGGAGACAGCCGTACCTAGCGTATCTGAAGAATGGGGAGCTGCCCGCTGAGAGAGCGGATGAAATCTACCTTAGAAAAAGGGTAGCACGTTTCTACTTGGTCAAAGGAGAGCTGTATAGGAAAGGGTATAATGAGAAGGCGTTAAGGTGCGTAGCCAAAGAGGAAGTGGAAAAGGTGCTGAAAGAAGCTCATGAGCCCTCCCACATGGGAGGCGCCAAGCTGTATGATCAGCTGATGATGTTGGGATACTACTGGCCGACTATGGAGGCTGACTCCATTGGATACGTGAAAAAGTGTAGAGCATGCCAGGTGCACGGAAACATGGTGCACGCTCCCTCCGTCAGCCTACAAAGCTTGGCAACCCCCTATCCCTTCCACACATGGGCGTTCGACCTGGTGGGTAAGATCGCCCCAGCATCTCATGGAAAGACCTTTATCATTGTGGCTACAGAATTGTATACCAAATGGGCGGAGGCCATTCCTTTAAGGAGGGTCACTGCCCAAGTGGTAACCCAGTTTATAAAAGAGTATATCATATGTAGGTTTGGTATACCCAAAGTGATCCTAACGGATAATGGGAAGCAATTTGTATGCAAAGAGATGGCTCTCCTCACGGACAAATATAAGATTGTGCATAATAGCTCAACCATATCCTACCCCAAGGGCAATGGCCAGGCGGAAGCTACTAATAAGACCCTGATAAATATTCTGAAAAAGATGCTAGAAGACATGCCGGGGGCATGGGATGAGAGGCTGCCTATGGTGTTATGGGCCTATCGTACTTCGAAGAGAAAGCCAACAGGTTTCACTCCCTTCTCTCTAGTGTATGGGACCGAAGCTGTCCTACCAGTGGAACTGGCGGTACCTTCGGCCAGAATTTCTCTTAGCAATGGGCTCATTCCAGATCCTAGGCATGTGCAGCTGGAGGCACTAGATGAGCACAGGGACAAGGCGAGAGAGAATTTCAAAGTCTACACTCAGCAACTGTCCAGAGCCTATGAAAATTTGGTTAAGCCTAGGGAATTCCAGGTGGGAGATCTAGTCCTACGAGCATCAACCCACCATCTCCGTAGCATGTCGGCGTCCAAATTCAAACCTAACTGGGAAGGCCCTTTTGTTGTCAGAGGAGTGGGGAAGTCGGGCTACTGCCAGATATCAGAACCTGAGAGTGATTGCCTCCAGTCCATCAACTGCAAGTGGCTGAAGAAATACTATGCTTAGTATCAACTAACAAGTTTTGTTTGTATTTTGCATGTCGGCAACGGATGTCAAGGATTGCTCCTACACCAGAAAAGTTTTTTGTTTTTTTGAAGCAATACTACACTGTAAACGATAGACAAAAGTAAAAGAAATGAAATAGCAACGTTTTTGGTCATTTTGACGTTTATTTCGCTTACTTATTTATACATACATATACGCTCCCTATTAAGTTAGAAGCGAGTAAAAAAAGAGAGGTCGGGAACTTTGCTCACTACACTTGGGAGGTAAGTCCATCCTAGGAGAGTATACTGAGCAAAGTCCCCCAGACATAAATTAATATAGTCTTATGATAAAATCAGGCTTCCTGAAAGGGGAGGGGGTCACCCTCCTCCCCAACCCAGCCTCTATGACTATAAGCAGTAATATGTAGGAATACCCCCACAGACAGAGGGGCAACCCAAGAAAGTCACATGCCAACACCTCACAGTTATAAGAGGTGCATTCAAAAAAAATGTGTACAAAATGATAATACATAATTTTTCACATCAATGCAAATACCCCGCAGTATATGGGGTAGCCACCAGCAGACTAAAGGCTCACAGAAATTAGAGCAAGTCATGTACAACAAACACCCACAACATAAAGAGAGAACAAAAGAAAAAGAAAGCGCAGAAGAAACAAAGTGCCTCATACATGAAGGATAAGTGATGTACATATAGAATTCTGAGCACTACAAAGCAAGAAGTAGCCTATCGGCTAGAAACCACAAAAAATAAATCATCGCGCGCGATGGCGCCAGCATATGACGGACCAGCCTCCCGTAGAAACTCTTCCTCCAACCGGACGGATTTAGCATCATCCTCCTCATCGCCAGACTCAAGTCTGGCAAGCTTCACCTGCAGTAGGGCGATCTGATCCCGGATCCTCGTAGCCTCAGCGTGTCGTTGCTCAACCCGGGACTGCCGGGACATGTGAAACCTCACTATCTTCCGGAAAGGAACACTCAGGAAGGGGCGAACCCCTGCGTCAAGCCAATCCAAACGAAAATGATAGAACTGCTGTAAGTCGCGGAGAGCATCCAAGAATAGCAAGATAGAAGAGCTAGTCAGCTTATCAGGGGAGGTAGCCAAGAACTCATGAACATGGCTGGCAAGAGCCCTCAGGTTGAAGGCCGTAAGACTGTCAACCTGGAGTATACTCTGAGAAGTGAACGTCTCGGGGTGGTGCTCCAAGATGAGATCCAAGAGCTGACGCTCGTGTACCCTGAAGCGGCCTGGTAGCTCCTCACGCCATAGCCTACTAGAAATAGTCGCAGCGTCCTCTGTTTCATCATCGCCCTCAGAGTGGCGAGACCCCGCCTCAGAGGGAAGAAAAGAAGACTCCCCACCAGAATCAGCATCACCAACTAAAGGAGTGAACTCAGAACTGTGATCTCCCTCCGCACTTGCCCCACTACCAGTCTCCGCAGTCATCGGAGTATCCTCATACACCTGGAAGCAATGAGACAAGGGTGTTATAGGAATGCTTGCACAGTATACGCAAGAATAAAAGAAAAGGGGAATAGTAAAAAGAGGGGGTACGCCAGTCTAGTACCTCTCTCACAGCTGCCCCACCGCCAGTCTCCACAGTCATCGGAGTATCCTCATACACCTGGAAACAATGAGACAAGGGTGTTATAGGAATGCTTGCACAGTATACGCAAGAAGAAAAGAAAAGGGGAATAGTAAAAAGAGGGGGTACGCCAGTCTAGTACCTCTCTCACAGCTGCCCCGCCGCCAGACTCCACAGTCACCGGAGTATCCTCATACACCTGGAAACAATGAGACAAGGGTGTTATAGGAATGCTTGCACAGTATACGCAAGAAGAAAAGAAAAAGGGGAATAGTAAAAAGAGGGGGTACGCCAGTCTAGTACCTCTCTCACAGCTGCCCCGCCGCCAGACTCCACAGTCACCGGAGTATCCTCACACACCTAGAAACAATGAGACAAGGGTGTTATAGGAATGCTTGCACAGTATACGCAAGAAGAAAAGAAAAAGGGGAATAGTAAAAAGAGGGGGTACGCCAGTCTAGTACCTCTCTCACAGCTGCCCCGCCGCCAGACTCCACAGTCACCGGAGTATCCTCACACACCTAGAAACAATGAGACAAGGGTGTTATAGGAATGCTTGCACAGTATACGCAAGAAGAAAAGAAAAAGGGGAATAGTAAAAAGAGGGGGTACGCCAGTCTAGTACCTCTCTCACAGCTGCCCCGCCGCCAGACTCCACAGTCACCGGAGTATCCTCACACACCTGGAAACAATGAGACAAGGGTGTTATAGGAATGCTTGCACAGTATACGCAAGAAGAAAAGAAAAAGGGAATAGTAAAAGAGGGGGTACGCCAGTCTAGTACCTCTCTCACAGCTGCCCCGCCGCCAGACTCCACAGTCACCGGAGTATCCTCACACACCTGGAAACAATGAGACAAGGGTATTGTAGGAATGCTTGCACAGTATACGCAAGAAGAAAAGAAAGGGGGAATAGTAAAAAGAGGGGGTATGCCAGTCTTATACACGGTACCTGAACAATGCCCTCCGCAACGGACATAGAAGGAGGAGCAGGGGCCCCCGTAGGGGCAACAACACTGATTGATGCTCCAGAAGAGGTTGCCTCGGTAACCAATACTTCCGAAGAAGCTACCTCAACCTCAGGCACCGTAGAGATAGCTACCTGAGGAGGCGCAACAACAGGACAAACCAGCTCGTGTATAGGGGCTGCTGAAATGGCAGTAGCAGGAGCCGCACTCGAAACAGCTCCCAGAGATAACTGCGACAAAGTAAAAGAGGGCTACGATATATGCAGGCTGGACAGATAAGAAAATAGAACTAAGAAAATAAAAGAATACCTGAACCCCATCCAAGGGGGAAGCACGAAAAAGGACAGTCGGCGCAGTAGGGGCTGTACTGATAGCCTGTAAGGAATGAAAATATGTTGTTTATTGCATGTTCGAGGAAAAAGAGATCCCATTCCTTTGACAGAAAAGACTGACCTGAAGTGTAGGCTCACTGGTTGAGGCCACGGTAAATATGGGGCCCCGAGAAATCGCCTGAACCAAAGGTCTGCCGTCCATAGATACGCGGACCCTAGGGATGGAAATCCTCCCCGAAGAGGATAAACTCGGGGCGATAACGCCAGCTAAGGGAGGAGCCCCTTCCTGAGAAGAAAGTCCAAGAGCCATTAAGACTCCTGCGGAGAGGAAATGAATATTCAAAAAAAAAAAAAAAATAAGTACTACCTCATATGAAGAGGCCTCCAGGGGCTCAGCTGCAGAAGCACCCACCGCCGAGACAAGAGAGGACAATGTGGCAACGCCCGAAGACACAGCTCTCTACGCATGATAAATGGGTAAATAAAAAGACGGAATACAAAAGGAAATGACGCTATGAAAGTTTTGAAAATAACGAGGCATACCTGAGGAGAAGGGGAAGCCACAGGAGTGGTCCGAGTGACGGTAAAATGCACGGACGAAAGCTGCGAGGAAGCGACAGTATACGCAACCAAAAGGCAGTTAGGAGATGAATAAATTACAACAGATGTTAAATGAACTGAGGAAACAGCAAACCTCTCTAAATAGTCCCCGGGAGGAAATGAGCATGGAGTTCCTCTCCCGCTGAAAGGGCGTCGGTCGTAGTGGGGGAAGAGGGGAACCACCTGCCTCGATGGAAGTGGCCTGCACAAACATAACCGAATGCTTTAAATGAAAATGTATCCATATATATGGTGAAGGGAAGAAAGAAAAATCATATGCAAAAAAAATATAGACAAGTGAAGGGAGAACGCTTACAGTAACAGGGCGCGTAGTCTGGCTATAAGGGAGATGGGTGGGGCTGACCCCCCCAGGAGAACGGGAGGCCTCATCATCGCTAGAAGACTCTCTGGAGACTGATAACAAAGTATAAGTGTCAGTAGTGCTTTCGCTATGGAAACCCAGGCCGCCCATATCACCCGAAGAAGAACTATGGTCGTCATAGGAAGGGGTGCTTCCATAATCAACTAGTTCCTCTTCCAATGAAGGGGAGGGAGATGAAAGAACTCCGCATGAACTGGTTCCACTAAGTAAAGGAGGCTGTAATATAGTACCTTCTGCAATAGGAATGGACGCGACCCGTGTCTCCTGGGAAGTAAGGCTCGGCGAGGAGTAACCTTGGTCCACCGTAGAGGAAGCAGCTATGCCAGCGCCACTTCCTTTCTTTTTCTTCGCAGCCCGGGTCCTCACAGGAGAAGAAGGAGGAGAAGCAGTAGTAGCAGGAACAAAATTGGAAACATCGGTGTCAGGATGCTTCCTTTTGCTGGCAGTAGAGATGCCCGCCTTCCCTTTGCTTTTCGGTTGGCTTTTAGACTTCACAAGGGGAAGATCAGTCGACGGAGGCGGAAGTGACTCGTCAATGAGAGGTTTGACTAAAATAGGGATGGCCTGCTCCAAGGGTGGCGTAGAAGTGGTACTGAGAAACCAAGGCTCTTTCTGCGTTCGCCTGACCAAAAACTGAGCTCTGGTATATTTAATGGGGTTAGTCTCATGAGGAGGGCCAACTACACATTCTTGAATAAGACGAACCTGCTGCTGCCAAAGAAGGAACCAGGATGAAGTGAATGAAGGCTGATAATCACTGGTAGGCACATAGAGACCACCCAAACCACTGACCCTGCGGAATAACCCCTGAAGAGTAAAGCTCGCGCAAGCCTCGGAGAATGCCTCAGAATGACTACTGTAGGTAGGAAGAGGAGGAGTGTGGACACCCTGATCATAACCAAACTGTCGTCTTGCCCTCTCGGAATGGTAAAATTCAGCACGGGGGCCTAACTCGGTCCAAGAAGGAAGGTGACATGGTAAGAGCATCGTCATCACATTAATATGGGGACACGTGGAAACTGACCCCACTGCGGAAGGACAATAGAAGGTTCCACCATCACAAGGGAAAGAAAGCCAGCTGAAAGTACCCCCTGGGCGCTTGGTATAAGGCCGAAACTGAAATTCCTCGATATCATCAATCAACATTCCCAAAGACTGCTTGGGAGTTTTCTTATGCCACCGAAGAAGCCTCGCAGCGTCGCTATGACAAGCGTGAGCCCCTGAAGTAAAGTGGGGGAAATGCTCAAACAAAAAGGCCATCAAGAAAGGGCCGTTGACATGATTAGCAACATCATACCGACCGCAGGACCTCTCTACATCTATGTGTGCTCGGTCTATCCAGGTGTAAAGAGAGCCCAAGGTCAGGGCAGCTATGGGTACTGGTCTACCGCGAGACAATCGCACAGCCAACCTAAAAAGAAGTTCGCGGGGACAGTCTTCAGGCTTACCTGGAAGAAGGAACCGAGTCAGGAACGTAACAAGGAAAGCGGCTAAATGTGCAGGGGAGTGAAGCTTAGGACCATCCTGGGATCTGGGCGCTGCACGAGAAGTCTCCCCCTTTGGCAACTGCTCAAAGTCTCTGAACCAATATCTTTGCCATTTGGCAAAGGAATGCTTGGAATGACCCGTTACATTTATGGCCACATATCTCGAGCACTCCCCGAGAGATGACCGTAACTCCCCCACCAACTCCTGCTCTAGGGAGTCCTCGCAGTCATCAGTAAAGACCTGTTGCCCAAAGAAAGGAAGGGCGTATAACTCACATATATCTTCGAGAGTAACAGTAAATTCTCCCCAGCCCGTAACAAAGGTGTGAGACTCCATACTCCACCGGGACAATAAGAGATTGAGCGAAGAACCGTGTTTAAAGAGGGTGCAGGACTTCAGACTGCTGACGGCGGTGAAGAGCCCCACCTCCCTAAGAATAGCCACGTAATCAGGAACGCTCAGAACGTAGTCAACCCAACTGGCCCACTCCTCTGTAGGTCCTCCGGGGGTTTTAACCTCAACGTTGGAATAGGGAAAGTCGCCTCGGTCAACTCGGATTCGGAGAATTGAATCCGGAGAAATAGTAGGAAGATCAGCAGACTCAGTTAACCCCACATGAGACCGATCGAGAACAGCACCCGAAAATTTTTCCCCAAAGTCGGAAAGTGAAGTCATGAAACTGTCAGCAGGACCAAAAAAGGGAGCACGACGGTAAATACCGAAGTCCCGCCCTTGACGAATGTGCATATAATCCTTCCATGCCTGAGAGGAAGTTGGCGTAGCTGATGAACCACCCAGAGCCATTGGCTCAAGAAAAGAACTCACCCTAGTAGGGACTCCGAGCGAGAGGCCCCCGGGGTCCCCTGTCGCAAAAAAAGAAGTAGAGGCAGAAACCCCAGCAATATCAGGCGAAGAGCCCCTGGTCAGTAGCCTGCCCTCCGTAACACCAACAGTCAACGAGACACCCGGGGTCACGGAACCCCCGTGGTGACGAAATGTCGAGACACCCCCTTCTACGAATGAGAGACCCGTAGACGCGAGGCCAGGTCGCGAGACCCCCAACTGCTGACAAGAGGTCACTATACCATCATGGGGGGAGACCCCTTCTTCAGAAAAAAATAATAAGGGTGTCGAAACCTCCAAGGTCGAGATACCCCCACTGACAGAATCGACGTGTGTCGAGACCCCCAAGGTCAAGACGCCACCAGGCGCCAACGACGGAATGTGCGTAGAGGAATCGCTGTCAGCGCTATGGCGCGTTAAGGCATGTGTAGAGGACTTTGTCGCGACCCCCACACGCGGAGGACTCCTAACAAAACTCGTCATGGGCGAGAGACCCGCGGACGAGAGGATCGTTCGCCCCGGGCCCTCGCCATCAGCGCTGCTCGAGATACCCTTAGCCAAATGTAAGGGATAAATTTCTTGAGCCGAGTTCGAGACATGCCCCCTGACGCGACTGAGTTGTTTATCATAGCCCAAATCAACGGGCGAGAGACCCGCGGACGAGAGGACCATTCGCCCCGGGCCCTCGTCAACACTGCTGCTCGAGATACCCCCCAATAGCAGTACAGCTTTGGTCGAGACATCTCCCTCAACGCTATCGATTTTCCCATCGGAGCCCAAACCAGCAGGCGAGAGACCCGAGGACGAGAGAACCGTCCGTCCCGGGTCCTCGTTGACAACGTCGCCCGAGATACCTCTTTCCGCGGTAGAAATTTTTTCAGCAACCATCTCAACCAAAAAACCTGACCCCACGCTCGAGACACCCCCCGCCATCAGCGGAGCCTCGGGCGAGATGTCCCTACCTGAAGAACCCAAATCACTATCCGCATACGCCAAGGGCAAGGGCGAGAAACCCACGAGGGTCCTCGACCCAAAATCTGAAGAGATGAGTACCGAAGACAGTACGTCGACGCCGCTAGTCGGGCGGAATGAGGGACCGCCGGCGATGGGTATTCCGGCCATGGAATCGTCAGAAACGATTGACAAAGTGGGTATAGAGCTTGGAATGTTGGGGGTTTTAGAATTGCTTACATTTGGAGACATATTCTTTGGTTGGAAAGCCATGGATGAGAGGATATGATAGTTGGGAAGGTTGGAGTGAAAAAGGAGATGGGTGGCTATGGGGTTTTAAAAGAATCCCTCTCTCATTTTCTCTCACTACAAACCCAAAGATGCTTATGTTTTGGTTGAAGAAGATGAAAGACCCCAAGATAAGGGGCTTATATTTTTTTCACCAAAATGGAAAAACGTGCAGGAAGGCCAAAAGTTGATGATCTTTTTTTTTTTTCAAATGATGGGGTGACAGTTCCCACACTGACGCGTGGGTTCTCAAAAAATTAAATACCTCGGATAGAGGGACACATAATTTAATGATCCTAGGATACCTCAGAAAAAAAAAAAAAATATATATATATATATACATATATATATATAATTGTTGAAACCAGATTTATAGCGTACAAAGTTTTTTTAGTCTACCCAACCAAAAAATCTTTGCACGAGGGGCTAATGTAGAAGGGTGTTATAAACAGAAAAAAAAAGCAAAATAAAATAAATATGCTTTTTTTTTATTAAATAACATCCGAGAGGTACCCGCGAGGCCACCCAGAAGTCCAAAAGCCACCGCAAGTGTCAGCACCGCGGCGAGTCCCTACGCCACCGCAAGGGTCAGTGCTACCTCGGGCGTCAACGCCACTTCGAGTGTCGGCGCCACCTCAAGCGTCAGCGCCATTTCGAGCGTCAGCGCCACTTTGAGCGTCGGCGCCGGGACAAGGGTCGGCGCCACTTCGAGCGTCGACGCCACTTTGAGCGTCGGCGCCACAACAACGGTCGGCGCCGCAACAAGGGTCGACGCCGCCTCACCTGTCAGCGCGGATTCAAGCCTCGGCGCTACCTCAGGCGTCAGCACCACTTCGAGCGTCGGCGCCGCAACAAGGGTCGGCGCCGCCTCACCTGTCAGCGCCGGTTCAAGCATCAGCGCTACCTCAAGCGTCAGCGCCATTTTGAGCGTCGGCGCCGGGACAAGGGTCGGCGCCACTTCGAGCGTCGGCGCCACTTCGAGCGTCGGCGCCACAACAAGGGTCGGCGCCGCCTCACCTGCCAGCGCGGATTCAAGCCTCGGCGCTACCTCAGGCGTCAGCACCACTTCGAGCGTCGGCGCCGCAACAAGGGTCGGCGCCGCCTCACCTGTCAGCGCCGGTTCAAGCATCAGCGCTACCTCAAGCGTCAGCGCCATTTTGAGCGTCGGCGCCGGGACAAGGGTCGGCGCCACTTCGAACGTCGGCGCCACTTCGAGCGTCGGCGCCACAACAAGGGTCGGCGCCGCCTCACCTGCCAGCGCGGATTCAAGCCTCGGCGCTACCTCAGGCGTCAGCGCCACTTCGAGCGTCGGCGCCGCAACAAGGGTCAGCGCCGCCTCACCTGTCAGCGCCGGTTCAAGCATCAGCGCTACCTCAAGCGTCAGCGCCATTTCGAGCGTCGGCGCCGGGACAAGGGTCGGCGCCATTTCAAGCGTCGGCGCCACAACAAGGGTCGGCGCCGCCTCACCTGTCAGCGCCGGTTCAAGCATCAGCGCTACCTCAAGCGTCAGCGCCATTTCGAGCGTCGGCGCCAGGACAAGGGTCGGCGCCTTTTCAAGCGTCGGCACCACAACAAGGGTCGGCGCCGCCTCACATATCAGCATCGATTCAAGCATCAGCGCTACCTCGGGCGTCAGCACCACTTCAAGCGTCAACGCCACTTCGAGCGTCGACGCCGCAACAAGGGTCGGTGCCGCCTCGCAGCATCAGCGCCACTCCGAGCAACGGCGCCAGGACAAGGGTCGGCGCCGCTTCAAGCGTCAGCGCCACCACAATCGTACTACAGAAACGTTATTCGAGAAGCGCTGCTACAGGAGTTTCCATCATGAAACAGCAGGCTCTAAATAAACAACAGCACTAACACTTTACTTTCTTGCACAGGTTGCCCAGTCGAGCAAGCAGGGCTCGAACAGGCGCGTCGGGACCTCCTGGGAGTTTTGGCTTGGCGGCTGAGGGACAAGGTATGTTGAGCAAGCTCAACCACTTAGCACTATAGGAATGAGAGAATACTAGTAGGAAGACCCAGAAGCCACTCGAGGCTACGCACAAAAAATAAACTCTTTGCAAGAAAAATGACTTTTCCAGAAGAGGGGGTCCTCGAGGTCTCTCTCAAGAAAAATAACACTTTTTAGAGGGAGTGAGGCCTTAAGGTCCTCTCTCTCAAAGATTTGCAAAATTGCACCACAAGTTACCGTTTCAAAAGATAACTACCAAATCTGTTATTTTGTCTCCATTAGGGGACATATGTGCTTTTTGAGTTTTGGTCGGTGCCAGGTGGCGCCTGCAGAGGGGACAGGCAGCTGCCTGCAGGTAGGGACAAATGGTACACTTCAGACATTGTTCCCCACCAACTCTCTCAATTTTGGCGCCCAAAATCGCCAGCTCATCCCTTACGCCCATGTATAAATAGACCCCTGGGCAAGGTCAAAAGGGAGACAAGAAAAATTGCACTGTTACTCTGCTAAAATATCACCAGACCTACCTAGTATTCTCTCCCTGCTCATTCTCTTAGTGCTAAGTGCCTTGTTCCTTCACTCCCCACTGACAGCCATCACTCTCAGGTGTTTCCCTTGAGAAAATTACTATTTTTGCTGTGAAAGTTCATCTTCTTGCAGGGAGTGAGTTGAAGCTTGAGTTCCATTGTTACCAGAAGGAGAAGTTTTCTTCAGAAGTTGCACAGGAGACCTTGAAGACTTGCAGACAGTGTCCATTGGAGTGGGTCACGCCTCACCCTTTCCAGTTATTCATAGACCCCAGTCTCACTACCCTCCTACAGGGATTGTGAGGGATTTATGTGTGACACACTATGATTAATTTTGGGGAAAGATATTCCAAAATAATTAAATACGGATCGAGTGGGCGAGTCCGGGTATATTGGTTGAGCGATACCAAGGTGTTAAATTAATTTAGATTGAAAGCTAATTAATTCGGAGTCGGGGATTTAGACTCAGGTATTATTTTATTTTCGGGCCACGAGAGCGAGTCCGAATATATTGGTTGGGCGACACTAAAAGTAATTTAATTAATTAATGTGCAAATTAATCAATAATCAGGGTTGGACCATAAACTCATGATAATTTGTATAGGCTTGTGTTAAGGACTTAGTACAAGGTAAAGCCGCGGTATTTTATATATATATACAGTGTGCGATAGTATATATATATGGTATGTGCATTAATAACAGTGGCTAGTTATTATTATTATATATACTCTAGTGCTATCAGGGGAGGTTGCGCGTAGAGGGTGAATCCCCTAGCTTGAGGAGTAGGGCGAGTATATCCCCAGGTCATAGCATGCATTATATGGGTGAGGGGCATCTCACTTTCAGGGAAGGAATATGACCGCCTCCAATATTTATGTTATTAACCAAGTTAATGAGCGATTTTGACTTGGGGTAACTAGGTTATGTGAATACACCTAGTGGGATAGCACTTTAGAAAATATACATCCGGTGAGTTATTACTCGGGAGGATATTCATTATTAATTATTATTTCAACATATGTGTGAATGTTGTAATATGACTATACGTATATAATGAGATAAAAAATTATATACGTGTAAATTAATACAGGTCGTGAATTGTATTATATGTAGAATGGGTGTGAAAGTTATATGAATTTAAAAAGGGAAATGATTAATTAAATTAATGTTGATTATAACTTAGAAGTCATAGTTACTGCATACACGGTTAGAGTAGGGTGGTTGCAAGGGGTTATATCGGTCATCTAGTTATGGGATAAATAACTAGGGAAATTAATTAAGGCGTTAGTAGTGCACATTAGAGGAGGGGTGAGGAGGTCCTCAAGGGAATGCGACACTAACTAAAATATGAAAAGCACGCATACATATTTATTACTGCAAGTTAATCATTTGCTAAATATTTTCCAAATGTTTTGGGTTATAACCCTTGCTATAAATATTTTTAAAAACCTTTTAGGAGTCCAGCCACAGGGACGCCAGACTGGACTCATTCCAGGGATCCGTTGCTGCAGCATATGTGGATGTTGCGAGAGTTTGATAGACGCCTCATTCTTTTCATTTCTAGTATAGAAATTTCCTATCAGTTACTTGAGCATGTTGCTCATAGTGTTGTTTAGTTTATATCAGACTTGTTGAGATTTATCTTTATCTGTCTTTACTTTTGTTGGATTTGAACCGATGGCTTATTCGGTCAATTTATTTAAATTGTTAATGGTTGATTTCAGTTAATTGTGATTGTTTAAATTATTTTGTTTCTGCATGAGTATTTCATTAAATTAATGAAAGATAAAACTTGGCACCAGTCTAATTTTCTCACTTAGGTGGTTAGTAATTAAAAAGGCAATAGTGGTGCTAAGAATGAACCAACTGAGAAACCTGTTCTAATTTAATTTAGGACTGATCACCCGGGATTAATTAGGCGGGGTGTCACAGATGGTATTAGAGCATCAGGTTCTAGTGTCCTTAGGATCTGTGCGGCTTACTATGTTTCAGCGTAGCGTTCGGTTGTTATAGAGCCCTATTATTGGGACTGTTGATTCATTTTCCGCTTTTGAGATATCATTTTTCTGCTATTAGATTTTTGTATAATTGGTACTTGTACGATTCAAACTATTTTCAGATGCCACCGAAGAGACAGAGAGCGGAGAGGGATGAGGCTAGGGATGAGTTTAGGGAGGCTCATCAGGAGCCACGGGTACCGCCACCCCACCCGCACCCGAGTTGATCTCCACTACTCAGGTGGCAGTGATAGTGGCCCAGGCAGTTGAGACAGCGATGCGAGCTATGGCAGCTCATTTCCCACAGTCCTAGGCACCGCCTCCAATGGCACCAGCAGTTCAGGCTCTAGTAGGACCACCTTCTTGGCAGCGAGTTAGGGAACCCTTTCAAAAGGGTCACCCACCAGAGTTCCGAGGTAGCACCGATGTAGTAGAGGCCTGTGATTGGAAGAAAAATATTCAGCAACACCTGCGCATGCTAGAGTGTACCGATGTGCAAAAATAGATGCTTGCTACATTCCGTCCGTCGGGGGCAGCCTTACAGTGGTGGGAGTCAGTTACCACCGCTGAGGAGAGAGATTTGATGACGATATCCGAGTTCTGGGTGTGGTTTGATCGCAAATACTTCCCATCGGCGGTAGAGGCGGAAATGAGGAAGAAGTTTAGTGAATTAGTTCAGGGTGACCGTTCAATGGCGAATTATGAGGAGGAGTTCATCCGTTTGGCGAACTTTGTGCCAATTAAGGTGAGCGACGAGGAGTGAAAGAAGTCGAGGTTCATGGATGGCCTGGCCTAGAGGATCAGGCAGCATTTGATTGGTAATTCGGCGTTGGTGACGTATACAGATGTCGTTAATGTTGCTCTTGTACATTGTTAAAATCATCGCTTCTATGCCAAGGGGAGAAAGAGGGTAGGGGATCCAAGCCAGCGGGGCAAGACAGTTGTTGGTGGTGACACAAGTGGTACTCAGCAGCAGACTAGCAGTCAACAAGGGAATCAGGCTAAGAAATTTAGGCCTAGTGGCTTCCGACCAGGAGGACAGGGATTTAGGTAGGGTCAGTCGGGCCCAAATCAGTAGCAGCGGGTTCCTCAGGGCTGTCAGGGCCAAGGGAACAATGGGGGAGGCCAGCAACCCACATCAGGGACAACAGGACCAACAATAGGGGGACAGTCAGAGACGCTATTTTATTTGCGGCTAGATAGGACACTTCAAGAGGGACTGCCCGCAGAGGGGCAGAGGCCAATAGCAGGGTGCCCAACAGGGGCAGCAGGGATATATGTTTCCAGTAGCACCGGGTCCACCAGCCCCACAGCAGTAGGGGCAAATGCACTACGAGCGTGTGTATAACGTCCAGGATGTTCCCAATCCTCTAGCACAGTAGACGCCGCCAGTGGCTGAGGGTATGTTTTTCATCCATGGTAATGAGGATAGGATACTTTTTGATACGGGAGCATCTTATTCATTCATTAAATCTAAATTTGATAAACGGGTCGGGTTACTAGAGACCGTAGATAGTCTCCGTATGTGTGTAGAGTCGCCAGTAGGGAGCGGGGCATTGATTCACTCGATTTGTCGGGGGGTGGACATTTTGATTGGGAGGCTTAGTTTAGTGGAGAACCTCTTAGTGTTAGATATGGAGAGGTACGATGTCATCCTAGGTATGGATTGGTTGGCTGGTTATCGGGCGATTGTAGATTGTTACGAGAGGACAATCGTGTTCTCCATTCCAGGACAGGATATGTTCCTAATAGCGATGCCTCTACCAGAGGGAGGGTCGCGCACACACTTGTATTATATCGAGGAGGAGACCTCACGGGAGGTGGTAGTTCCGTTGGATTAGATTTCGGTAGTGAGGAACTTCGAGGTTGCCACCCAGCGGGGAAATCGAGTTTGTAATTGATTTAGCACCGGGTTCGAGGCCGATTGCTCGAGCGCCTTACCGTATGGCCCCTTCGGAGATACGTAAGCTGAGAGAGCAGATTCAGCAACTTCTGGGTCAGGGTTTCATTCAGCGGAGTACATCGTCGTGGGGTGCACCGATATTATTTATAAAGAAGCGGGATGGTTCCCTTCGGTTGTGCGTGGACTACAGGGAGCTGAATAAGGTGACGCTACGGAATAAGTATCCGTTGCCTAGGATTGATGATTTATTTGACCAATTGAGAGGTGCGTCTTAATTCTCTAAGATCGATTTGAGGTCAAGGTATCATCAGCTGCATATCCGAGAGGAGGATGTTCCTAAGACCGCTTTCCTATCGCGGTATGGATCTTACGAGTTCAGGGTGATGCCATTCGGGATCACCAATGCGCCAGCAGTGTTCATGGATCTCATGAATAGGGTTTTCAAAGAGTATCTCGACCAGTTTGTCATCGTGTTCATTGATGACATCCTGATCTACTTACGAACTGAGGGGGAGCACACAGAGCATTTACGTATGGTTCTACAGACACTGCGGGATAACCAGCTTTATGCCAAGTTCGGGAAGTGTGGATTTTGGCTACAGGAGGTCATTTTCTTGGTCATGTGGTGTCAGACCGGGGTATTGCTGTGGATCCGAGTAAATTGTCTGCGGTGAGGGAGTGGGGGCAAGCCATAACACTGATCGAGGTGTGTAGCTTTCTGGGTTTGGCAGGTTATTGCAGGCGGTTCATTAAAGGATTCTAAAAAATTACGGGCGCTTTGACGAATCTGACTCGGAAGGGGGTGCCTTTTATTTGGAGTGATCATTGTCAATTAGCTTTCAATGAGCTAAAGGACAATTTGACATATGCACACGTACTTGCTTTGTCGAGGGGAGAATTAGAGTATCGGGTTTACACTGACGCATCCTTACAGGGACTTGGGGGTGTGCTTCAGTAGGAGGAGAGGGCTATAGCTTAAGCGTTCATAAAGCTAAAGCCCCACGAGAGGAATTACCCCACTCACGACCTAGAGATAGTAGTGATCATTTTTGCTTTGAGGATATGGAGACATTATCTACTGGGAGAGCATTTCACCTTATTCACGGATCACAAGTCACTTCAGTATCTCTTCACACAGAAGGATCTGAATATGAGACAGAGGCGGTGTATAGAATTTGTGAAAGACTACCGATTTGATATTTAGTATTATCTTGGTAAGGCTAATGTGGTGGCAGACGCATTGATCCGAAGACCGACTGGGAAAATATCAGAGGTCTGGAAAGCGAAGTGGAGAGAGCTCCGATATGAGGATGATAGAGCCAGGGCCTGCATATCAGCCTTATCCATCACACCAGAGATCATTATGCGAGTTGTAAGGGCTCAGGCGGAGGACCAGATCTGCCGGGATAGGGTAGGCCAGTTGCTAGCTGAGGGAGCAGAGGGTTACTCGATCAACTCAGAAGGAGGCCTACGCCTAAATGGGAGGTTAATTGTGCCCGAGGATGAGGAGTTAAGGCACACTATTATGATAGAGTCCCATGGTTCAAGATTTACGGTACATCCCGACGGGGATAAGATGTGACAGGATATGAGGAGGCAATATTGGTGGGAAGGAATGAAACGGGATATAGCAGAGTTTGTCTCAAAATGTACCACGTGTCAGCTCGTCAAAGTGGATCATCATAGACCTCTAGGGATACTACAGCCACTAGAGATTCCCGTGTGGAAGTGGGAGAGCATCTCCATGGACTTCATTATAGGGTTACCTACATCACATAGGGGTCATGACTCCATATCAGTCATTGTGGATCGATTGACCAAGGTGGCCCACTTCTTGCCGGTTCGCACAGACTTTGAGACGATGTGTTATGCGCATCTATTCATAGCGGAGATTATTAAGCTGCACGGGGTGCCGATAAATATTGTGTCTGACAGAGATAAAATTTTTATGGCCCATTTTTGGCAGAGCTTTCAGGAGGTCATGGGCACAGAGCTACGTTTGAGTACAACCTATCACCCATAAACCGATGGGCAGACTAAGAGTCAATCAGGTGCTAGAAGACATGCTCAGGATATGCATTTTAAACTTTGGGGGAGAATGGGAGAGATATCTTCCTTTGGTAGAGTTCGCGTATAACAACTCTTACCAATTCGTGATTAGCATGGCACCGTTCGAGGCACAGTACAGGAGACCTTATCGTTCACCTGCCTGTTGGTTAGAGGTGGGGGACAATAAGTTATTAGGATCGAAGATTGTCCAGGAGACAGCTGCCAAGATAAAGCTGATTCGAGGGCGGATTTGGATAGCTCAGGTTAGGCAGAAGAGTTATGCTGATGCTTCGCGGAGACATGTGGAGTTAGAGGTTGGGGATCAAGTATTAGTCCAGGTGTCTCCTATGAAAGGGCTGATGAGGTTCGGCAAGAAGGGTAAGCTAGCACCGAGGTACGTGGTACCCTTTACTATTATTAAGAGGGTGGGACCGGTAGCATATAGACTGGGATTACCAAAGCACCTTCAACGGATACACGACGTGTTCCATGTGGCGTCGCTGAAGAAATATCAAAGGAGCGAGAGGGCCTTCTGGCGCATTCCACTCGAGGAAATTGATTTACAGCCATACATCTCGTATGAGGAGAGACCGGTGGCTAGTCTCGACCGTAGTGAGCGTAAGCTACGATCCAAGATTGTTCCACTAGTTAGAGTACAATGGGGTCATCACAACGTTGACGAGTCTACCTGGGAGCGGGAACAATATCCAGAGCAATTCACCACAGGTACGACCTAATTTCGGGGACGAAATTCCTTTGAAAGGGGGGGGGGGGGGGGAGTATATAACACCCCGTAATTTTATGCATTTAATAGTTAATTAATTCTGGAAAAATTTAAATTACAAGTGTGTCGTAATTTAATGGAATTAATTATGGAATTTTTATATAAATATTAATCGGGTGAATAATTGGTTAATATTTATGGGAAATTAAATTTACTAGGTAAATAGTAATATTTAATTACGTCTTAAGAGTATTAATGACGTGGGGTTTACTTATCTCAACCGGGAGTCGGTTCCAGACTAAGTTAGGTGGGAGATAAGAAATTTTATAAACTTATCTGGATGTCAATTCTGAGTGCACGGTTGAGTCCGCAAGGGCCAAGATAGTCAGAATAGAGTACCCGTGGGTCTTAGAACGTTTTTAGGCATAGCCGGGCCCACACCGGGGTATTTGGGTCACTTGGGCTTGGCCCATTAGGCTAAAAACGGGATTAAGCCTAATTACTTAATTAAAGAAAAAAGGGGAACGACTGATTTGATTGTGGAAAACGTATAGTGGGAGAGAATACCCTAAGGATCAGTTAAAGGCACTGGCAATTTGGGGGATAAAGGAAAGAGCCAAAGGGGATTTCATCATCAACCATGAGAATCACAACTTCAGATTAGACCCTACGAAACCATAAGGCAAGTGGTTAACTTGTTGTAGCATTTAATTATATTACGATTCATATTTGTGTGATGTGGGAATTAAAATTCGTTTTGGGTTAAAGAGGGTACAAAAATGGGGTTTTTGTAAATGAACCTCCTGATTATAAATTCTTGTAGATATTCATGATATAACCTAAGATTTATGTGTAACAGGTCAGATGTGAAAACCCAGATGAATTATGAACGAATTTGAAATAGTAATTTGGCGTTGAGACTGATTAACGAATAACACCGTTTTTTCCCCAATTCAGAAAATAGGAAGATGACAGAAATTAAACGGGGTTTGGGGATTTGATGGGGTCTCCTTATGATGTTTTTAGTGTATTATATTGATGAGAGGAAATGGATTAGACTGTAGAAGGAGTTAGAAATTTAAGGTTTTCGTCCATGGCAGAAACAGACTTTCAGAGAAGACGAAGACCTGTTCGATCGATCGATGGTCGAGGATTTTTGATAGGTCGGCCAGTTTTAGTATATAAGGGAAAGTTAATTAAAATTCTTCCCCCATATATTATTTAGTGAGAAATAAATATGGAACATAAATTCCTAATAATTATAAGGGAAAGTAATTGGGATTGGGAGGGATTTATGTGTGACACACTATGATTAATTTTGGGGAAAGATATTCCAAAATAATTAAATACGAATCGAATGGGAGAGTCCGGGTATATTGGTTGAGCGATACCAAGGTGTTAAATTAATTTAGATTGAAAGATAATTAATTCGGAGTCGGGGATTTAGACTCGGGTATTATTTTATTTTCGGGCCACGAGAGCGAGTCTGAATATATTGGTTAGGCGACACCGAAAGTAATTTAATTAATTATTGTGCAAATTAGGGTTGGACCATAAACTCATGATAATTTGTACAGGCTTGTGTTACGGACTTAGTACACGGTAAAGTCGGGGTATTTTATTTCTCTCTCTCTCTATCTATCTATCTATCTATCTATATATATATATATATATATATATGGTGTGTGCATTAATAACAATGGCTAGATATTATTATTATATATACTATAGTGCTATTAGGGGAGGTTGCGCGTAGAGGGTGAATCCCCTAGCTTGAGGAGTAGGGGGAGTATATCCCCAGGTCCTAGCGTCCATTATATGGGTCAGGGGCATCTCACTTTCAGGGAAGAAATATGACCACCTCCAATATTTATGTTATTAACCAAGTTAGTGAGCGATTCTGACTTGGGGTAACTAGGTTATGTGAATACACCTAGTGGGATAACGCTGTGGAGAATATACATACGGTGAGTTATTACTCGGGAGGATGTTCATTATTAATTATTATTTCAACATATGTGTGAATGTTGTAATATGACTATACGTATAGAATGAGATATATAATTATATACGAGTAAATTAATACATGCCATGAATTGTATTATACGTATAACGGGTGTGAAAGTTATATGAATTTAAAAAGGGATATGCTTAATTATGTTAATGTTGATAATAACTTAGAAGTCATAGTTATTGCATACTCGGTTAGAGTAGGGTGGTTGCAAAGGGTTATATCGGTTATCTAGTTATGGGATAAATAACTAGGGAAATTAATTAAGGCATTAGTAGTGCACATTAGAGGAGGGGTGAAGAGGTCCTCAAGGGAGTGCGACACTAACTAAAACATGAAGAGCATGCATACATATTTATTATTGCAAGTTAATCATTTGCTTAATATTTTCCAAATATTTTGGGTTCTAACCCTTGCTATAAATATTTTTAAAAATCTTTTAGGTGTCCTGCCACAAGAATGTCAGACTTGACTTGTTCCAGGGATCCGTTGCCGTAGCATATGTTGATGTTGCGGGAGTTTGATAGACGCCTCATTCCTTTTCATTTCTAGTATTGAAATTTCTTATCAGTTACTCGAGCATGTTGCTCACAACTTTGTTTAGTTTATGTCAGACTTGTTGAGATTTATCTTTATCTGTCTTTAATTTTGTTGGATTTGAACTGATGGTTTATTCGGTCAGTTTATTTAAATTTTGAATGGTTGATTTCAGTTAATTATGATTGTTTAAATTATTTTGTTTCCGCGTGTGCATTTCATTAAATTAATGAAAGATGAAACTTGGGACCAGTCTAATTTTCTCACTGAGGTGATTAGTAATTAAAAAGGGGACAGTGATGCTAAGAATGAACCAACTGAGAAACCTGTTCTAATTTAATTTAGGACTAATCACCCGAGTTAATTAGGCAGGGTGTCACCGGGGGGTAAGGGAGGAGGGGTTTATTCTTGATTTGGTTAGTAGAGAAAGAGAGTAGTGTGAGTGAGAGAGACAAATAGAGGAAGAGAAGAAGAGTGAGAGAAGAAAGTGGGTGAGAGAAATGAGAGAGTTAGGGTTAGAATATAATAAGTAAATGGGTTGGGTTGATGGGTTTATTGTGTGAATTTATTTCTTAGTGTGTGGGTGGGTTATTATGTTGTTGTTGGGTTTAGTGTGAGGGTTTATTTTAAATAGAACAAATTTTATTTTTGGGAGGCCTTTTCTTAAGTGATAACTCTAATTTTTTTCATAACTAATTTTTTTTGGGGCCTTTTTTTACATGTGACGTCCTGTACCCTGCCATAATCTGTAGTAGCATTGGTTGTGGTTTGTACGTGGCTTATGGTCACAACCGTTCGGGTCAAAGATAAGATCATTATCTAAGTGTGAAGGCTTATTTTAGCCTTCGAAATTATGGCTGGGTGAGAGGTAATCTTAGTGTGAGTGTGGTTAAAAGTTATACTGGAATGCTCATATAACTAATTGTGTGTAAGGCATTGGGTATAAAGATTGGATGTTGTAACGCCTTGAGGTGTTTGATAACTAAGGTTCACAATAGGTTGAAGCTCATAGACTAGTGTCATTGCGAGCACCGAGTAATCGTGATGTGGGTATTGAAGGTTTGTAGAGCGAACCTACAATGATAAAGGTATGGATGATGAAATATTGTCAGGTCTTGAGGATGGTTGCATAAAATATGTTTAGTGTCCTTAAGAGACCGGTTAGTCTGGTATGAAGGAGCATTATCAGCCTAGTAATGATTGTGTTGAGGGTCAGGTGATGATCCCAGATTGCTGGTCATAAAGTGTGCATGCCGGGTATAACTTCCCAAATCGCCACAAATGGTTAGTGTAATCCCAAAGGCAGGGTGATAGCTTGTGTCATTATAGGAGTGATGCTCGGATGTCTATGAGTGTGGTGGTACTCGGTTTTGGGATGTACTAGGATATGTATTTGAGACTTAGAGTGATAACGCCATATGGAGACTTGAATATAGCAGCCGAGGTGGGGTAACATCGAAACATGATTACAATGTCGGCGTGTATCGACGCTATATGCTAGGGTAGCGTTAGCACGTGAGGACTAGTTCTTGGCATGTCTTGCTAAGAAGGTACGGATTAGAAGATGTATCCATGTGTGATATTTACGACCGTTAGAATGCTAATGGTAGCGGGCGTGGTCGCCACATAAATTTTGTGTGGGTAGAAACCAAAAGTAAGTTTGGTGGTAACCTCGTGTGGTCAAAGGACGCGGTAAGGTGACTGCCTAGCTTGAACTAAATAATGCTTATTGGAATTTGAGATTTTGATCACAATATGATAAGGCCGACAACAACCTAGGTGTAGTAGGTCGATGACGTCGTCACTAATAAATGGATAAGGTCAATGTAGATATGGGTATGAGGCACCCGCCGATCAGAATGGTACATGTATGCCAAGGATGTAAAGGGTAGAGCCTTTCTCCCAAGGAGGGAAGTTGGGCATTGACTTCCTAGAGGTTTACCGATTCGTATCTTGCTTTCTTGTTACGGGAATGCATGATTGTGATTCTATTCGTCACGACTAGTGACCCATGCGAAGGCATGTGGCTAGGATTAGTGATCGGTGGGAACTTTGGGAATGAGTGATATAAATTCAAGTATACGACGCATGTTTGATTTCGTAAATTGTAGTCAGACGCTTATGGGTGAAATTTCTCGAGACGTTTGCTTGTTCCTTATGACTCTCGTGTGTCCCTTTCGATTTCTGTAATCGAGGATCGGTATTCTCACATATGTGATAACTCAAATTAGTGCCATGTTATGGCACGGTGTGGTTGGGCCTAGTAAATCACAGTGGACCGTGTATGGTCAATGTAGCTCGGTGACTGAGTGCACCCTATCTGAGGTATTCTTGCTATTGCATAAAGTTATGTGTATGGGTGGCTCCACTTTCGACCACACGGTTGCTCGTAGTATTGATCTTTCTTGGGAATAGTGGACTTTCAACTTGCCAGTATGGAAATTAGTGGCTCAGGTTGCAAAGAGCGGGATGATGACTTCAGGATACGGTATAGTGTTAAAAATTGAGGAAAACTTAGCATACAATGTTTCTTTTCCACAGTGAGTGGAATAAAGCGAGGCTCTAGTGAGTACTCAAAGGTGAGACGACTAAGGTAGTATTAAGTTCATCAGAATGACACAATGGAAGGTGTAAGCCGAGCGCACGATGATGACTTGATAAGAATATTACTTATTGGAGTGATAAATTAGCATAATATGGCTATTGGCAAGCTCATACGAGTTATGAAGTCTGAATAGCCTAAAAATTTGTGGGACGTGAGATGTGTAGTCCTAAGATGGAATTGACTTTGGTGATGAATACGATGATTAGTTATATTACGGTTCACGTTTAGTGAGCGTTGATCACTAGAAAAGGGTTTCCCGTAGAGTCGCCAACATGCCTCGCGTATGTTTGAACGTGATCATCAAGTGAGTGGAGACTTGGAGTCAATTATGGGACGTTCATGGTTAGCGGGTGGTGAACATTAGAGCATATCGCATGTTGATTATTCGATGACAAACCCTGTGTGGAGGCACTTAGGGTGACCTTAGTGTTGAGAACTTCGATGATTTTATCTTGGAGGATTTCTATGGCTTAGAATATAAATTGGTGAACCCCATAAGCCCAAGGATTAACAGATGGAGAATTTTGGGGGACGAAATTCCCCAATAAGGGAAGTTTTAAATACCCTGGCCTAGTATTTTATTTAAAATTTTGTATAAATAGTAATGGAGTAAGTTCGAATGAGAATTATTGGGAATTATGGGCCAAGAATTGATGGACATAAAAGAAAAATTAAAAGGGGTCGTTTTAACGACAAAAGGGATGTGGTTAGAAGCAAGATGGCGGTTGTCATACGAATATTGTGCGAAGCAGGCCTTCAAATGAGATCTCACTACATTATAGTTCCAGGTCGCGCAAAGGTCGCACGAAGCCATCCATCGACTGAGATGGAGATGTCGCTCGAACGAGATAGGTAGGTCATTCGAATGACATGCCTCAAAAATATTTTAATCAAATTGCCCTTGTGTGCTGTCACGATTTTGGCCATTTAATCATTGAGCTCTGAAGCTCTGGTGAGCCTAGATTGGGCAATATGGGAATTTAAGATTTTGGGATGTTTTATAAGACTTTTTTTGGCTCATTTGGGGTGTTTTGAAGAGAGAAGAAGATGGAGGATGGAGAGAGAAGGTGGATACGTCTTCCACCATTGTTGGTTTCTCTCCACCATTCCACCATCATAAACCACCATAAAACACCACATTCTTGTAGTTTTCCACCATATTCAAACCTACAACACCCATTTCCACCATTGTTGAAGTGGATCTATGAATTTTAAAGAAGTGTTGGAATTTTTTTGGAGAAGATGATGGGAGATTTCATAGAGTTTGAAGGAATTCTTAGCTTGGGAGCACAAATGGAGTATTTTTTGAGGATGCATTTAATAACCCCTTGAAGACACCTTTTGAGGTGGTAGTTTCTCCTTCTACACCAACATTTCTGTCATCATTTGGAGCCTTGAGAGGTGGGAGAATCTTACTCTTAGTATTAAGACTCTATTTTGCATTATTTTTTATCTCGTAGTTAGATTATATATGAGTAGGGTGCATGTGATTAAATGGTGAAAATCATGTGTAGTAAATAATAAAATTTTTTATGTAATAAAAATGTTGGCAAAATGTTATTTTATTGAAAATAAATGATGAATAAATATTTCAAAGTCTTGAAATATTAAAAGTTGGTATTTTATGAAAATGGTGTATTTTCTAAAAAGATTGATGTTAAACATTTTATGAAATAAAATGTTTGGAAACAATGATTTATTTTGCTAAATATTGGTGAAATAATGTTTTGAAGTTTCTTGCAAAAATATAAATTTATGAAAATGGACATTTATTGAGTTTGAAAAAGTAAAATGTCTTTTATGCCTTGAGAGTATATTTTTGCAAGTATGATGAATTTTTAAATGGAAATGCGTGTTGAACCCATTAATAGTATTTTAGGATTAAAATTCCATCTTCTCATGTATATAAACTTATAGTATTTTGACGATAAATATCTGAACAAGTTTAAAGAAGATTTTGTTGGGTTCACGCATGACGTAAGAAAAAGTAGAAATTCTAGTCTTCAAGGTATGTGAAAATGGGATTAAAGGTGTGATGAACATAGAGTTGTAAGACTACATGTATTGATAAAAAGGAAATGGTATTTTCTTGTAAAAGTAGTATTTAAGTGTAATTAGATTTCTTGAATAAGGAAAGTAAAGAAATGTCTAGTTTGGTAAAATGGTTATCAATGGTGTTGAATAAGTGCTAATGGTTAAACATTGGAAAGTTAGAGCGTGTAACTAAATAACATTGTAAAAGATTAACACTTATGAAATTGGGAAGGAATAATGATATAAAGGTGTTTCCAGTTAAGAGGAACATTACTCCAAGGTCAAGTGGGTGTTAAAACACTTAAGAAGTTAGTGTGGGTAACTTCATAATATTTTGGAAAAATTAACACTTGCGAAAATAGAGTAAAAAATGAGTTTGAAAACAAATGGGTAAAATGATAATTTTACTTAAAGTGGAACATTTTTATGAAATAAAAATATTGTAAAAGGTGTTACATATATTGGCCCTAAATGAGTATGATTTTTGGAATAAAATCGAGGTTAAAGTGTAAAGGACATGAAATGGTAAAGTGTAACATAAGTTGGGGTGAAATCCAGGATTTTGGCCTCGACTGGGAAAAAGGAGAGGTGGAATAATATGGACATTTGTAAAAAATTAAAACACATGTAAAGAAACTTGAATGACAATGGTATAATTAAGGAAGGCTCGAAGCCCTGGGGTGAAATACCCAAAATAACTGGCCAGAGCATATGGTGCGCATAGCCGGCGGTGTGGAGCCCATTAAAGATGCTATTATTGGAAGATTTCGAGAAAAGCTAAAGGAATATGGGACATGTCAAGAAATAAATTGTGTGGTAAAATGTGTTAATACAACCTAACTTGAATGAATCAATACATGTTCCGATAAAAATGGACAAGTAAATGTGTAGATTGATTAATGTCCATAAGGTAAAGGTCAGGTAAAGTAAGTGGTTCAAAGGATGGTTAATCAACCTAAGTGGTTAAACCCATAATTAACACAAGAGTATGTCATAAACAGTTTTGAAAAGTGTGCGACTGTGTGATAATTGATTAAGTTAATTCGCAAGATTCCAGTAAAACCTTATTTAATTAGAGTCTATATAAACCAAAGTATATCAACCCCTAAACATGCATCTATGTGTGTGCTCGTGTCAAACCATAAATAGATGAATCATGTGACACAAAGTTAAGGAAAAAAACCCTTTCGGGTAAAACCTTTTATTTCTAGAACTTTAAAGAATTTACAAGACCATTGACTTACATACAACCTGATAATTGCCCACAAGTGTAATGCACGGTGTCTTCATCAAACCTCCAAAGCAACGGCTAGAAATACATTGTGACATAGAAATACCCGCAGGTGTCGATTCTGATGTCATCGGCTGGAATCTCGTGCGCAGCAATGAAGAAGAAAACGGCTTCTCCACAAGGGTTGAACAAACTCAAAGTTGTGTTCTTGGGTTTCAAAAGGATTCACAAAGGTTTGGCAATGATGTGTAAATCAAAACATGAGTCTTGTGACTCAAAAATATGAAGACTAGATGTATTTGGACTCTCAAAAACGTCTCTCAAAGTCTTGTAAAATAACTCCCCCGAAGTTGGCTTTTATAGGGAAACCAAGAAGAGTTTTAAAAATCTAAAACCCTATCCAGCGTCAGGTACCCCGAACCGGTTCGGGTGTACCGCGAACTGGTTCACCCCCCGAAACGGTTTGGCCTGCGGTTCGAGAAAGTTCGCTGGTCTAGGAAAAAATACTCAGCATTCTCCAAAGGTTTTTCTCCATTTTCAAATGGCCATAATTTCTTCACCGTAGCTCGGATTGAGGTGTCATTTCTTCTAGTATCTTCATTGAGGCGATATCTTCAACTTTCCAATTGATCGTACCTCCGGAAGGTGACTATAAAATTACCAAAATACCCTTGAACATTGCTATCATGCCTTTTTCACTCTTTTGACTTCTCTTGCGCACCACTTGCATAAAGTCCCTAAAATCGTGGAGCGTGAAGTCATTGAGGTAGATGTGAGACAAATGATGGAGATGATGAATGCTTGATTCCCGAAATTTGGATTGAGGCCGTCATGTGAGATCGTGAAGAGACGTGCCAAATGTAGCGGCGTACGACATACACAAATGTAAGATAACGGACATGAGAAATATGTCCTTATAGGTTTTTAAAGGATACACGAGTAGTTTCCAATACGGTGCTTGCGTGTGTTAAATGGGTGATTTCCAACAAAAATACTAACATGGATTGATTAAAATAAAAAGTGTAATTTTAGTTAAAAAAATGGCTTTCGATCAAATCAAATGTTGTTGTTTCAAGTATTTAACTGTGTGTGTTAAATGAAGTGAGAAATGCTAAAGTGAGAAAAAGGAAGTCTTTTACAAGATTAAGGTGAATTAATCTGGATAATAAGGTTTTCGAAAGTAAACTGTTCTATACATTAAGTATATGTATATGTATGTTTATATATGTATACAAGGTAGCTACATGTGCATGTAGGTATAACGTGTTAAAGTCTTCTTTCTGCCTTTCGATTCTATACTGCATTTGTATATTTTTCACTGAGCATTTGGCTCACTCTCTCACTTTGTTATAGCAGGTTGGGAGTGGTTTCGTATTTTGAGAGCGTTATACAGGTAAGTACTTTCTTTATTATTACTTTAGTAGCTCTGTATGCTTAGACTTCGGGGTGCTCCCTATGGATCCCCCACATAGTTTAATTTGAAACTGGAATCGTATGAATACTGTAATAGCAACATTATATAGGTTGTTTAATTGCACTTCACACCTAACGCTCGGGTCAAACCAGGTTGACTACGGGTGACCCATAATTTCGGACGACCGGGGTATTACAACGGCCAAGTCAAAGAGATCACATTCTATGCCGTGTTTTGTGCCTTAT
The DNA here is from genome assembly GCA_949130495.1 of Sambucus nigra. Classification (NCBI taxonomy): domain Eukaryota; kingdom Viridiplantae; phylum Streptophyta; class Magnoliopsida; order Dipsacales; family Adoxaceae; genus Sambucus; species Sambucus nigra. Next base: position 241,667,677 of record OX422213.1, on the reverse strand, counting down.
TTCGCTGCCGACGTTTGAAGGATCTCTCAGGAATGAATTCAAATATTTTTTTTAGCCTTGAAAATTTATTATTGGGTGTTTATATTTTTGTTAAAGTATTTTTAAAATCACCTTATATTTTTTGAAGAAAATTATTTTGATTTTCTTAGGTCGTAAGAACGACTTTTTCAGGCCATTATAACGAGTTTTGGGCCTCTTTTGAGTGGCTTCTAACATGGTTCCTTTTTGCTTTGGTTTAACATCTCGTTAGAAGGCTTGTTTAAATAAGAAGGCTATATCGTTCGAACGAGCATGTATTTCGTTCGAACAACCGAAGCAATTTTTTCAAAAAATGCAGTTTTTCTTGGTAATTTTCTTCTCAACGTCCCACTACTTCTTCTTCCATTCAGTTTAGTAATGCGGGAGTGCAGTGTTATGAAAGACTTTTTCCATCCTTATGAAAAAACACTCTTGCAAAAAGTCCTTTGAGTTTTGTTAATCTTTCATGATTAATTTTCCAAAACAAAAATTTTACATTGCACCCATTTTTTTTATCATACATATATGTTTTGAGATCAAGTTTTGACACCAGATTTATCATTTTCTACATTATTGAGAATTCTTTCTTACGGAGGATTCCATGCTCATTGATTCTCATACGGTGGACTTCGTATGTGTGATGGTTATTGTACCCCATCGATGGACTCTGAGACGTAGGTGAACTCCTGCGTTATCATTAGGCAAAGGTTGAAGGAACGAAGAATGTCAAGGCTTATAAGGGCGTTGAGTCATTGTGTAAGTATTCTGTCTTGTCCCTTTTTAATTCCGTACTTAGTGGACTTGTGGCCGGGCCATCGAAGATATTTTTCGTTATGGAGTTTTCTCGTAGATCGAGCGGAGTGTTTGTTTATTCTATCTTGCAATTCACACCTAAATGCATGCTTAGGTTAAAAACACAAAATTGGTTTAACCATAAAATTGTCTTAATTGGTTCTTAATTGATTTATGTTGTTTTAGTTCAAGAAAAAGTTTATTTTTGCAAAATTCATGTTTAATTTTGTTTGTGTTAATTTGAACTTAATTAAATTTTTATTTAAGAGTAAATTAATTTAAAGAATTTAAAATTTGGGATTTCCCGGAGCCAACACACTTTTTAAAGTGGTATCAGAGCGGGTTCACTAAATTATCCTGTTAGATCCTTTTAGGCTTGAATATGGAATATTTATATTATTTGAGGTTTTCTATTTTTGATGGTATTAACTATGTGTACTGGAAAGCGCGTATGAGGTCAGCACTTAAGTCATTAGATGAGGGGGTTTGGCAAACAGTTGTTAGAGGGTAGTTCCCATCAATGTGTTTAGTAGGAGAAGTTCATGTTCCTAAACTCGTTGAAAGATGGTGATAAATTATAATTGAATCATTCTTTCCTTATGTGTTATATATAATATTATATTATATTATATTATTTATATATATATATAATGCTTGATTATTATATTTTAGTCTTATTCTACCTTTAAAAATCATGAAATATCGAGTTGGTTAAAAACACAAAATTTTAAGATTTTCAATAGGAATGCTCATGTTAGATACTAGTTTTGACCCTTATAATGTGACAATTGGTTCAAGGTAAAAACTATATAGTTTTAAATATCTGAGTTGGGTTTGTAATGTAATAAACGGTGTGTCAACGGGTTAATACCTCATCACATTGCTCATGTAAACATGACTTCTAAGGATGAGCATAAGTTTGCAAACTATAATTCATATGGTTTAAATGCTATTTTTAGTACGGTCACATTGGAGGAGTTCCTTCATATTATGACATGTGAAATGTCTAAAGAGACTTAGGACATGCTCCAACTCACCCATGAAGGTACAAGTGATGTTAAGGCTTCCACACTCCCAAACCTCATCACTCAATTTGAAACCATTTAAATGGATGAGAGTGAAACCTCTGATGAGTTCTACGCTAGATTATCTGATATTGCGAACTCGTCTTTTAACTTGGGAGAGAAGATATCCAACAACGGTGTCATAAAGAAAATTTTGAGGTCATTACCCGAAATGTTTAATCCTAAAGTGATTGTTTTGAATTCTTTAGGCACTTTAAACTCTACGAAACTTGAAGAGCTTGTAGGTGAGTTACAAACTTATGAACTTGACATGTTTACCTCCAAGAATGTAAATAAGAAGGATATGGGCATAGCTTTGAAAGCCCGAAAGTAGGAAACACCTATTTCGAATGATGAGCCTGATATCGACTTGGATAATTTTGCTATGTTTGCTAAGAAGTTTATAAAAAATTTAAGTTTAATAATGAGAAATTTAAAAATGATTATAAGAAACTTGAGAAGTTTAAGTACAACAAAGTCGAGAAACTCCCCAAAAATCGTAATGATGATCTTAAGAGGGACGAGTCGAATATATGTTTTGGTTTTGAGGGTTAAGGCCACAGGACAGCCGAGTGTCCCACTAAACTAAGGAAGGAGGGCAATAAATTAATTGCATACAACGCCACCCTTAGTGACAATGAACCGAAAGAGGGATCCGATTCCCTCATTGAGCGCAACTTCACCCTGTTCATGGCTAGTCATGTGATCATTGATGAAAAATCTTTGCAAGAAAATATTTCTTTGCATGACACTTTCGAGACCATTGTTTGTGATTTCTAAGTATTTGATGGTAGAGAGAGCGAGAATGAAGAAAATAACGAGGAAGTGAGTGAGATCCAAGTTGCCTTTCGTGAATTGTTTGCGAAATTATTGAAATTAAAAAAGGCAAACTTGAAGTTGGAAGTTACCTTTTGTGAATCGTATGAGAAATTATTAATATTAAAAAAGGCAAACTTGAAGTTAGAAGCTAGGATGAAAGAACATGCTGTAAGTAATAACAAAAGTGAGGATCTTAGGGCATATGAGAGGATTATTCGAGAGAAGCTAGAGTATATTGAAGGTGAAAGAGATAGTTTTTGAGGTTTAATGGAGGCTATAAAGAAAGATCTTCTTGAGTTTGAAGAAGCTAGGAGTTAAGTCTTGGATAGTGGAACTTGAAGATAAATTGAGAAACTTGAGTCGTATGAAGTTTGATTTGGAGTCTAGGTACAAAAATTGGATAAGATGTTAGGCACTGTCCAAATAAAAAATGATAAGTGTGGCATTGGCTTCGATACTCAAAATGCTTCCTCTAATAAAGCCAAAAATCATGATTTTGAGAGAATAAACTATAAACGATGGAAAAGATCAACCCTTAGGTAATACTTCTCACTGTGATTTCACTTGCACACATCACGATAGGAAGGGTCACCTTAGGAAGTTTTGTTTCAATCTTAGAATCGGTCCTAGGAAGTCCAAGGTTAGAGTCGCCAAGGTCACCAAAGCCCAAGAGCATCAAGTTACACCTATGCGGGTTAGGAGATCTAATTTGGAGGCTTTACATAATAGACTTTATTATTCTCATTCGCTTGCTCATGATACTTTTCATGATAAGATCTAAAGGTTGAATGTGTTAGCTTTGGTTATATACACTAGCTTTTGTACTTCATGATATATGTGTTTGATAGTTGTATATGTTGTGAGTCTTTTGTATTTTTTATTGAGTCCTATTAAAAAATGCAAAAAGATTATGTTTATCTTTTGAGTTGTCTTTGTTTTAAAATTTGTTACTAATTTTAAAAATCAAAAAGATTTTTTTTGTATTTTCATTTTACACATTTTGTGTGGCATATCCTCGTGTTTGAATCCTATATCACTCCACGTTTCCATGTGATTAGAACTTTTGGTTATGAATTTAAATTCTTAAAATTTTCTTTATCATGCTTGCATGGAGTAATTTGACTTTGATTTTCTTAATGTATTCTCTTTGTATATGTCTATCCACACATATGCACGACCTCTTCTAAACTTTAACTTCACATGTATATTTGAGCATTGTGAGATGTTCTCCCATCAATACAGTCATCTACATGTTTTGTGTCTATGGGAGATTTGTGCATGTAAGAATTCTTCCCCGTGAGCTTTATTTGAATTATATTGATAATAAATGAGGGTACACGGGAAATGGCTACGAAAGGAGCAAATCTCCTTTGCGAGAAAGTCACCATTGGCAAACGCCTATTGAAAAGATTAAAGACAATAAAAATAGAAAAATTGTCAAAGGCCAATATCGTTTAGTTTGTTTAATCTTTCAAATGAAATAACTTTAAAAGAATTGAGAAATAAAAGAAAAGAAAAGATAATAATGCAATATGTTTATCTTTTAAGGGTGTTTAGTTAAAGATCAACAGGGTTGCACAATGAATCCGAGTTATGATTATTTTGTCATGACGCTCTTAATTTGTATAATCATCAAAATTGTAGGCTTGTTTACATTGGGCTTTGTTTGTTCTTTGAGTTCACTTTTTCTTGTCCCGTGAGGCTAAAACTAAGTTTGATAAAGTTTTGCGATCAAATCAAATTCCTGGAACATGTTTAAGTGATTGGGTTATAATTCTTTTGTATCTAGTTCACACCCCTTCACTCCGTTTATCACATGTTTATTTAGAAACATTTATGCCATATTAGTGCAAAAAGCTTATATATATACAGAGCCAGACTATAGTACATCATGCTCTATACATCACTCGTGCATCACACCTAATTCGAGGCTCTAAAAAACTTTTTTTTTCAAATCTTATATTTTTACCTTGAAATTAACATTCTAATCAACCCATATGCAAAAAATTAGGTCAAAATACATTTTGTAGCTATTTTTAAAAAATCCACAAAAAAACTGCTAAAAACACCTTATTTAATAGTTTTTTGTGGATTTTTTAAAAATAGATACAAAATGTTTTTTGACCTAATTTTTTCCATATGGGTTGATTGGAAGGTTAATTTCAAGGAAAAAATATAAAATTTGAAAAAATAGTTTTTTAGGGCCTAGAATTAGGTGTGATGTACGGTGTGATGTATAGTACATGATGTAGGTGAGCCTCTCTCTCTCTCTCTCTCTCTCTCTCTCTCTCTCTCTCTCTCTCAGAGAGAGAGAGAGGTAGGTTCTCATGCATACCCCAGTTTGCACACCGCTGGCGCGAGCCATTTTTGATAAAATAGTAAAAAAATATTTTTGAGCTAATCTTTTTTTTATGGGTTTTAAACATTTTAGTATGACCATAAAAAAAAAAATTCAACTCAAAATGAATTTTTTTGCTATTTTTAAAAAACTGGTCAAACTTTGTTAGTTTTTAACAACTTAAAAACTGATAAAGTTTGATCGATTTTTTTAAAATAGCAAAACAATTTATTTTGAGTTGAATTTTTTTTATGGTCCTACTGAAATGTTTAAAAACCATAAAAAATATCAGCCCAATTTTTTTTTTTACTATTTTAAAAAATGGTCCGCACGGAGGGTATGCAAACTGGGTAGGCATGTATATATGTATACATGTGTGCTTGCTTATGCTTCATTGATATCTTTTGCATATTCATATATGTGGTATCATTTGTTTTGAGTCTTTGCTTTTACATATAGTCCTTGTATGCTATTTGTTTATATCAATATCAATCTTATAACGACTTTTCATTGGTATCCGATGCTTATGTTAGTATATTCCAGTTGGTATCTTTTTTCTCTCGCATTCTAGATGGTATCTATAGTTCTTTATCTGGATGAGTTGTTCTTATGTTGCCAAGTAGATTTGTTGATTTCTTGTATCACTCTACACTATTGCGTAATATACTTAGTTTTTCCTTTTATGCTTATCCCTTATTTCATTTAAGGGGAGAATTGATTAAATTGGGGAGAAATTAATTAATTTATGCTCCTTAAGCTTTGTTTAATCCTGAACAAAAAGGGGGAAAAATGGTGTTTAACTCTTTTCATTTGTGGAGATCTAACTTAGGGGGAGATGTCTTTTCTTAGCTAGACATTGTTAGACAAAGGGGGAGAATATTAATTTTGAAATTTATATTGTTATATTCTCTATGCATTTTATGGTGTGTTTAAGTGTGCAAGTTTACATCCATGCAACAACATTTTAATGCAAGTAAAGCTATTCAGCATATGTGTCGATCAAGCATTTATACTTTTTCCTTCTGGGTTGCGATCGAGTCTTTTAGATGAGCTTGATGTCCCATAGTTGTTTTTATTTTTGGTTTTATCCCAGAATAGCCAAAGAGGGAGATCTAGAGGACAAATTTCCAAGTGAGTTATTATGTATGTATTGGCATAATTCCGGACAAAACATTTTGAGTAATAGGATAAAAGTTGAGTTATTGTCCTTTCAAGCCTATGACATGTTTATTAAATACGTAGCAACAAGTCAAAGAGATCACATCCTATGTCGTGTTTCGTGCCTCATTTTGTTGTCAACGTTAGCAGGATCTCTCAAATATGAGTGCATATATTTTTGTCGAGGCTTGGAAATTTATTATTGGGTGTTTGGATTTTTGTTAAACTATTTTAAAAATTACTTTATATTTTTTGAAGAAAAATATTTTAATTTTCTTAGGTCATTAGAACTACTTTTCCAAGACGTTAGAACGAGTTTTGGGCTTTGTTTGAATGACTTCTAATGAGGTTCCTTTTTGCTCTGCTCTAACATCTCGTTAGAAGATCGTTCAAACGAGAAGTCTATCTCATTCGAACGAGCCTGTATTTCTTTCGAACGACCAGAGCAAGTTTTTTCAAAAAATTCATTTTTTCTTCTCAACTTTCCCTTACTTCTTCCATTCATTTTAGTAGAGAAGGAGTGCAGTTTTATCAGAGACTTTTTCCATCCTTATAAAAAAAAACTCTTCCAAAAAGTTCTTCGAGTTTTATTAATCTTTCATGATTAATTTTCCAGAACACAAACTCTAGATTACACCTAATTTATTTTGATCCAAGTTTCAACGTACATACAAGTTTTGAGATCAAGTTTTTGCACCTAGTTTATCATTCTCTACATTATTGATTATTGTTTCTTGTGAAGGATTCCGTGCTCATTGGTTCTCCTACGGTGGACTCCGTATGCGTGACAGTTGTTGTGCCCCATCGATGGACTCCGAGACGTAGGTGGACTCTGGCGTTGTCACTAAGAGGAGGTTGAAGAAACAAAGAGCGTTAAAGTTTGCGTGAGCATTGAGTCATTGTGTAAGTATTCTGTCGTTTCCTTTTGTAATTTTGTACTTAGTGGACTTGCGAGTGGGCCGGCCGAAGTTTTTCCCGTTGTGAGTTTTTCTCGTACATCAGACCTAATGTTTTTTTTATTTTATTTTATTTTTTATCTTGCAATTCTCAATTAGATGCATGCTTAGGTTAAAAATATAAAATTGGTTTAACCAAAAAATTATCTTAATTGGTGCTTAATTAATTTGGGTTGTTTTAGTTTTAGAAAAACTTTATTTTGACAAAATTCATGTTTAGTTTGATTTGTGCTAGTTTGAACTTGATTGAATTTTTATTTTAAAGAAAATTAATTTGAAGAATTTTAAATTTGGACTTTCTGGTAATCATCGCACTTTTCACAGCCCTTATCATTTTTTCTCAGCGTCCCTCACTCCCACCAAAAAATACAAAACAGTTATATTATAGCATACGTGCACAAAAACACAAACACATAAAAACTAAACATACAGACACAACATATATATTGAAGTCATGTTTCTCTCTCTCTTACGTGAAAAAGCTGAAATCTAACAAAAGATGCAACGTTTCTCTCTTGCGGGAAGAAGCTGAAATCTAACAAAAGATGCAATGTTTCATTCTTGCGTGAAGAAGCAGAAATCTAAAAAAGATGCAATGTTCCTCTCTTGGTGTAGTGCTTTATTATGTGTTTGGAAGGACATTATTTTGATTTGCCGCATACCTTTCACTCTAGGTAGCTTTGAGTCCCAATCTGACCCCATATGCAACAATTATGTATGTTACTCAACAGTTATTGTAAATTGTTAATTTAGATTAATATCCAAATTTTATGTCTTAATTGAAAAAATGCCATGGAGCTGTTCGGGTGTTTTGGATCATTGGACCTTGGTATGTAAATGAGTCTAGCTGGGCCTAAGGTTGCTTGAGCTTAAAATATGTTCAAGCTTAGCTCGTTTATCTTGCGAGCTTTTAAGCGGACGAATATTAGTTGATTGTACAAATATAGTACCCTGCCACGGAAGTATTCAGGGCGCGGCCATGGCTCACTCAGGTCGCGGAACTCTCCATCACAGGCTGCGGCACCCTTCAACGGGTGCGCGGCACTCCAGCTTACATCACTGCATGCCTTGCAGGCTGCACCCCCTTTATCCACAACTGCCGTAAACTCGGTATACGCCACGTGCTCAGGGCATTTGACTCAAGACATATTCCTTATAAATAGAGGAGCACACCTAGAAGGAGGGGGGGATCGATTCCACACACACCTGTGGCACTACAACACATATCCTCTTTACATCACCCCAACATAGGCTTTGGAGGCTGAGGATCTGCATCACAGCCACCTCACGGGCTCACCGAAATCTCCGATATTGTCATGTACTCTCCTTTATACTCATACTTGTACGCCTCTATAGGCATGATTATATTGTACAAAGCAACGCACATAATGAGAACGGAGCAACACAGTGGACGTAGGCCTATTTTAGAGGCTGAACCACTCTATACCTTGTCTTCTTTCTGTTTGTTTGCTTTATTTGTTTAACACACACCTCACTCTTGACTTGCTGGTATGAGAACGTCTTATGGCCGATTTCTCGTATCATCAGTTTGGCGCCGTCTGTGGGAAAATAATATTTCAATCTTGCTTCTCCACACATATGAGTTCTTAAACACCTTATTCGACCCCTGAGGGTCCTATGGATCATCTTCTCACGGGTCGGTTACTGGTTATTGGGCTTCGCTTTACATTTCCCCCTTCAGCGAGTATTTCATATTTCTGGATCTGTCTTTGGATCTTCATTTGATGACTTTGGATCTATTTTACATACCCCTGTGATATCACTCCATCTAGATAATGCTAAAAGGCATGGTGGGCTTTAGTCCCGAAAATGTGGATGATTAGGGAAGGGCTATATTTACTCCCATTTTTGTTGCCATCTACCTATGATCTAGGGGTTATCATTGAAGCTGTGCCGTATTGCGCACCGCAAGGGAATTCTCTCATCGATGGACCCTAGTAGGTTTCCCTCGCGTAATTGAGGGAGAAAATGTCAGGTCCTGTCTTGGACATCAGTTTGGATTTCTCCCCTGCCTAGACAGGGGTGCGGCCTGTAGGATCAACATTATCTCAGGTCGCGAACCCCACTGGTGCGGATCTATTACGACAGTTTAAAATCACCGTGGGAAGGACTTAAGGTACCTTTCGCTCGACCTTGGTGAATAACATTAAAGGGCTGCTGCAGTACACTTTTATGCCATACTTGCCGCGGCCTCCTCAGCATATCATGGAGCAGTTCAAGTTCCCCTTCCCAATATTCCTGTGATCACTCACTTCTGTTAGTTTCGTCTCAGATTCTATATACTTTATAAAGCCTAACAAGAGCAGAAATGGAAGGAGAATCCAGCCAGAGCACGGAAGTCAAGGAGGAGATTATGCAACTGTACAATCACCTTAATCACCTCTATGACAGCCATGCCTCACTTCAAACCCAGGTCAATTATCTAACTCAGAGGGTGCTAATGCTAGAGGCCGTGGCCTCTCAAAATATAGGCACGGGGGCGGAGGAAAAGACTCAACCAGCCTTGTCTGCCATGGCATTTAAAGAAGCCGCGAAATCAACCAGTAGAAGTCAGAAAAGAAGAACAGAGAAATCAGAAAAGAAATTGGGTATCTATACTCCGTTGATTTTCCCGGTTGAAGAGATCTTTGAGTTCATCAAAGAGGACAAGCTTTTGAGGTGGCCAGAAAAGTTGAGGGCTCCACCCCACAAGAGGAACAAAGCCACCTGGCGCAAATTCTATCAGGACCATGGCCATGACACAGAGCAATGCTATGCTCTGAAAGATGAAGTTGAAAGGCTAATTGGGCAAGGGAAGCTGCAGCGATTCCTAAAGAACGCATAAAGGACCCATCCGGACCTGACAGAGGCTGCATGCCGCACCTCAACCTTAGTCTTTCCAATTTCAACTATTTCTGTTTATGTTTTATGAAGCTCATTGTAACCTTAATACTTAAGACCTTATGTTTTATTAACAAAGTCATTAGCTAAATCATACATATATAAATATATGAATTAGAAAATTTTACCATATCTGATATTTCTCTTGGTTTCATAACCTGCTATCTCACAAAAAGACTTTGTGTCTTAAACAGATTCCAGAGGAAGGATAACAAATTATCTCGAAAGATTATTATTATTTCGAGATGCGCATATGGAGGGATTACGACCTTTATATATGTGCAACTACATCTTATCATATGATGATAATATTCACGAAAGCATCTGAAGATTAAAGGAGCTTTCATTAGCCACTAGGCCTCACAATGCCCGTGCTCAGCTTTGGGATGCGTCATCGGGCTGGGAGTCTTATACTATCTAGCCAAGAATAACTCTATATATATCAGCAGCTTTGGGTGGCTTAATAACATAACCCAGCCTGGAGAGGCTTGATAGTGTCTCGCATATTAGCTCTGGGTGGCTTAATAACATAACCAAGCCTGGAGAGGCTTGATAGTGTCTCGCATATTAGCTGTGGGTGGCTTAATAACATAACCCAGCCTGGAGAGGCTTGATAGTGTCTCGCATATTAGCTGTGGGTGGCTTACTAACATAACCCAGCCTGGAGAGGCTTGATAGTGTCTCGCATGTTAAGGCTTGGTGACATGACCTAACCCAAGAAGACTTGGAAACTCCAACATATGTCTACAAAGGCGCATTGTTCAGATAAACCATAAATGTCCCGCATCCCACTAATACGGTTACAGAGCTCTAGGAGCCACTCATTCATGAAAATGGTAAGGCACTAACATCTTGAAGCATGAGAAAGCTACAATGTCGAATGCAACGGTAGAGGAGAATCAGTTGTACCAAGTTTAAGGAAAGAGTTCTCCACATATTCCATGTTGGTTATTATGTGATAGCAAAAAGGTTCAGACAACCGGGTGCAATGAAAGCAGCTGGGGATCCATGCAATCAGCAAGTCCCAGCCTTGAAATCCTGTCCGCGGCAGTCAGGCAAAGACGTTTACATGATGACATAATAACAAGCCGCGGCTTGTACGCAGCTAACGTGACGCAGCAGTCGATGCCAGGGATTTAACACCATTTGTATGGACGCAGACATTGACAAAAAATCAAACTACGAAATCGACCTCTGACCGCGGACTTGAAATGTTACGTCTGTCGGGACGCGGATGCATTTTCAGAGACGAGGCACTAACGTACAATAATTCATTATAGCAAGCAATGTAAGTCATGCAATATAAAAGAGCAAGGAATACATTAAGCAGTCAATTGTAATGGTAAAAATATGGCCACAGACTTGGTATTAATAAGCCAATAGATTACATAATGAAGTCCGCGGACACAAAAGAAGTTCAAAGATTACAAAAGGGAGGGACGCAGCCCTATATTAATGATGCAACAGAAATTAGTTCAAGAGGATGCGTCATCATCATCATCACCGTCTTCACCGCCCGTGGCAGTCTCGGTCTCTCCTTCTGCGGCTTCGGCCTCTGCCTCGGCCCTGAGCCTTGCCCTCTCTTCTGCCGCGGCCTTTAGTTCAGCGATGCACTCTTGATGTTCGACATCGCTTAACTTCCAGGCAAGGACATCCTCCTTGGACTCAGGGAACCTCCTGATAAATCTCTGTCGCAGCTCCTGGTAGCCGCGGAGGTATGCCCTGTTATTGATAAGGAAGAAATCCTTGGAGCCTTTGAATGACTCCACGGCATGATCTATGGCTAGCTGGAGGGCGTCACCATGATCTTCTTCCAGCCTTTTTACTGCCGCGGCATGATCTTCATCTTTCCGGGCGAACTTGGCCTCTAGCTCCTCATATTTCTGCTGGAGAAGGGTAAGCTTGGCATTTAAAATTTTCGCAACACGGGCGACTTCCGCAGTCTGGGCCTGCGAAGATTTTAGAGATTCCGCGGCCTGTTTAAAATTCTACTTCGCTTCCTCCCTCGCCTTGATGACTTTCTTAAGGTCTGCATGGGCTGCTTGAAGGTCTGCGGCAACAGACTTTTTCGCCGCCTCAAAAGTAGAAGTCCGTGCAGTTTGCAAGTCCGCGGTGTGTGCACTCTTCTCGGCCTCTTTCAACCTATAAAGGGCCTCGTACTTCCTCTTCTGGACCACAATAACATCCGCGGCCTGAAAGAAAAGATGTCAGAAAATATGGAAAAATATGAGATTTAAAGTCAAATGACAACTGGTACGTACCCTCAAAAGGCTATGGAGGCCACAGTCCTCCAGATCTTCATGATCTTCTCCAACCAGCCTTTTAAGGTCCGCTACATCCAAGGCTCACTTCATTCTCCGCGCAGCATTTGCAGTAGTGTCCCAGGAAGAATTTGGGTCAGGCTGCCATAATTGAGGCCTTGGTCTGCCATCTGGCCCAGACTCTCCGCGGAATTGGGGAGGCGGCAAGTTCGCATTTACCGCCACTACAGTTGGCGGTGGAGGAGAGGATGGTTGAAAGGGCACTTCAGTTGACAACAGGCCAGCCGCGGCCAAGTTTTCCCCTATGTCATCATCAAAATGATCTGCAGGGTGTTCATCATTGACCATCTGATCCGCGGCAGGATCCGTAGCCTTATCGGCAGCGACCCCGGCTAGGGCAGCATTAATTTCTCCGGAGGGGGCCGCAGCAGGTCCTTTGGCCTTGGACCTCTTCCTCTTCCTGCTACGCGCAGTATTATTTAGGACGACTGCGTCCTCGTCCATCTCCACTAGCTGCGCCGCTAGCAACTCCCTGTCAACTTCTTCGCCTGAAAAGGAATGGCATGAGTTCGAGTTCAAGAGAATAAATGACCGCGGAGTAAAAATTATGGTGCAATTAGTTACCTTCCGCACCCATTTCTTGAGGAATGGATTTGTTTGGGAAAAATCCTGCTTCAAAAATGGTTGCTGGCGTTACAAGTGTGCTGAACTTTTTGTGTTCAGCAGAAACTTCCGCGGCCTCAGCAACCCTTTGTTCCTGCCGCTTGCTCAATTGCAGATTGTCAAGGGCTGCAGAAAGAAAAGACAATTCAGGTTAGTAGAAGTTACATGTGAAATAAAAAGGACGCTGCTATAATCTTATACCTAATTTTGCGGGTGACCCCCACTTCCGCGGCATTTTATATGTTCTCTCTCTTTCATTCTCCTCGGGATGCATCTCCCAGCCTTCACCAGAGATGTAAAAATATTTCCCCTTGCAATTCTTCACACTGGTCGGTCTCCTAGTGTAAAGGGCCTCGTCCCTGCCACGGCTAGAGAGGTAATAGTACCCCGCGAATTTCACTGTGTTCTCCTTGGGACGGTAGAAGTGAAAGAACTCCGTGGGAGTGATGTCCTTTTTGAACAATTTATCCCAGAGGACAATTGCAGCGAGAATGGCTCTCCAGCCATTAGGGTCCAGCTGTGCCGGGGCCAGGTTCATTGCCTGAAAAAGGCGACAGATAGGAACTGGGACTGGTAGCCGCAGCCCGTAAATGAAGGCGTGCAGCAGGAAGCAAATTCCATCATGGGATATAACTGTGCACGGTCTTTGGTTCGCGGCAGGGGCCGAGCACGTCAAATTTTCTGGAAATTCGAAGGCTTCAGCAACTTGCTCGACCCAATCTTGGGTCATCGAGCCGCGGATATCGAGCGCGGCCAGGGGTCTCTCAGCCCTCCCAGATGTTCCTCCTGGGTTATTTCTAACAGCCGCGACATTGTCTCCTACACCCATTGGATGTGTACTTGAGTTGGCTTCCTCTTCCATCGACGGAGATTGGGAATCCTTTCCAGAAGCAGGTTCCGCGGAGTCTGAGTCGATTATCACACAGTTCGGGCAATCTTTTAGTTTGCAGGGCCCAACTGATCTTAGAGGGGGCACAGAAGTAAGCTTGGGGGGAGAGGTCCCAAAATGCTTTGCCCAAAAGCCTCTCAAGAACTCGTCTGGGTCAAAGCTCATATGGCTGCAGCAGTACCTGAAAAGCAGAGTTCGCAGTTAGGCGTCGCAGCCAGTATGATTTGTAAGACTTCAAGAAGTCGCAGAAGGATATTTTGGAATAAAAAAGGACTATGGGGATCGTACTGTCCATATCAGAGGAACATAGAATACCGCGGAAATAAGAAAGAATTGCTTTTAGGGCGTTCCTTGCCACAGCCATTCCTAAATTTTCAATCCACTCTTTATGCTCTAGCAGCAGCTATAGTTATTTAACATGAATGTCTTGGGTTCATGAAAGTTTTAAGGCTATTCCCAGACTACTAAGGGTGGTGATTTGATGCCGCAGATGATAGTTTGAGGGACCGCGACCATTTGGCACGGTATGACGCAGAAGTATTGTACCCATTCACGGAAATGATTATTGAAATCCTACCGTGTCGCGGCCTCTATCCTAAACAAGAAGTTCACTTAAATCTAATCACTTTTAGAATCAAACACACAGAATACGAAGTGTTCGATCATGAACATCGAGAACAATTATACGTATTTCATATGCAGCATACGTGGAAAAAGCAAAACGAACAAATAAAACCCTAGATTTCTAGCAAATGAACCAGGCAAAGTATCATAAGGGAAGAAAACTGTAAATGGTGGTTGAAAAATCACCTGGAAATGAAGAAAGTCACAAAGATCAGCTACAGACCACCTTGAACCGCCACACGCCGCCTCGAAAAGTCGCCGGAATGTGCAAGAAAGAAAGTACAGAGTTTCACTCTCGATATGCTCTCAAAAGTTTTGGAAACGTAATGAAGTCCACGACTAGAAATAATTTATATAAGGGAGCGCGAAAGACGAATCGTCGCTTTGGTAGTACCTCGGCACCTAGACTACTTAGCCGCAGCCCCAATTGATCTCCCTTGGCACTACGGCTTGGGGGCTTATTGATAATACAAATATAGTACCCTGCCGCTGAAGTATTCAGGGCGCGACCAGAGCTCACTCAGGTCGCGACACTCTCCATCATAGGCCGCGGCACCCTTCAACGGGTGCGCGACACTCCAGCTTACATCACTGCATGCCTTGCAGGCCGCACCCCCCTTTATCCATAACTGCCGCAAACTCGGTATACGCCACGTGCTCAGGGCATCTGACTCAAGACATTTGCCTTATAAATAGAGGACCACACCTAAAAGGAGGGGGGGATCGATTCCACACACACCTGAGGCACTACAACACATATCCTCTCTACATCACCCCAACATAGGCTTTGGAGGCTGAGGATCTGCATCACAGCCACCTCACGGGCTCACCGGAATCTCCGATATTGTCATGTACTCTCCTTTATACTCATACTTGTACGCCTCTATAGGCATGATTATATTGTACAAAGCAACGCACATAATGAGAACGGAGCAACACAGTGGACGTAGGCCTATTTTAGAGGCTGAACCACTCTATACCTTGTCTTCTTTCTGTTTGTTTGCTTTATTTGTTTAACACACACCTCACTCTTGACCTGCTGGTATGAGAACGTCTTATGGCCGATTTCTCGTATCATCATTAGTCAAGCTCGAGTAGTTTGGTTGTTTTACATTAGTTTAATATGAGTATTAGTAAAATATGTTCAAGCTTGGCTCATTTATTTACGAGCATGTCTTGAACTAGATTTTATTCGAACTAACACGAGTTGAGCTCGAGTAGCTTGGTTTTTTAGAGCTCTAGTTGGATCCCCACCATTATTTGATTTGGACTACCAGTTAGGAGCATAAGTTGAAACCGTCATGAATTATTATATATATATATATATTTAATTTTTTTTGTGTGTGTGTGCTGGGGGGGGGGGGGGGGGGGAGGTGGTGGTGGTGGGTGGGGGAGAGAGAATGGTACCCTGCAAATTTTTATACTTAAAGCTTGGGGAGGAATAACCTCTCCCTGATGGCACAAGTGAGAGAGACGAACGCAAGAACCTTACCACTCAACATAGAATTTTTTAAACTTTCCTAGTTTGAATAAAGGGGAGGTCAACTTTATTAAATTTCTGCATATATATTATCATATCTTCATGGAAAGTTTAATAAAGGGGTTTGTTAGAAATAACCATAATATTGGCTTCTAAATAGCAAAGCCTTTAAATAAAATAATCATTTCATAACATATTTCCCCGAATGTTGTTATGAACATCAACCCTTGGAAAAATTGGAGCTTCATCTTCAGAGGATTTCTTAATTTAGTTACTTAGTCTCGTCCTAGAAGAATTAGGTTTTCTATTTTCCATACTTTAGAAAGATGTTTTGATGGTTTGAAATTAAAATATTAACTTCTTCAACTTATTTTCCTCTTTCCTATCTTGTTTTGCATATTAAAGAGTTATATTTGATAACTCTATAAATTTCCATGGATTACAGTTAAGAAATTATAATGCAATTTAACGTAACAATGACTTTTAGGGTTAGTGTTGTACTCTCAATAATATTCTCATTCTCTTGAAGTGTCATATCAATGAACACTACAAGAGAAAAAAAAATTATAGGAAAAGGTGACAAACTAAATAGACCATGTACAAAGTAAAAATGGTAATAATTATACTACGCTCCCCCATTACTCTCCCCAACTCTGGAGCGGCCATATAATCCGTAGAGTGGGGATGACAATCGGGATCAAGATTATAAAAGGTAGATTTTGTTATCCATGTGTCCTCGTGGAGGTCATGCCACTGAATAAGATAACATGATCAATTATCGGTTGATGAATTGATGGACTCGGCATCCAGAACACCTCAGTACGAGCAAAGTGCATACTACCTATGAAGCATAGAGGGGTAAAGGGAAGGAGGGTTTTTCATACCTCGAAATGGATAAAGGTCCCGACAAGTTGAAAGTGTGAGAAACCCAAAAATCTAAATGTAAATCAAGCTCGTATGCATTATCCCCAAAATAACGGATAATGAGAAACATACCAAAATGACACACTTGGACCTTGTGGTTGTGTCCATAATATCGCTCCTTTAAGTATATGACTCAAGTCCCCGGGCTGAAGATCAACTTGCGTTGATGGAAATCTTCGTGGTCCTTTAACAGGTCGTAGGCTCGTAAAAAGATAGGCTGGGACATCATCATGGATATTGATCACGAGGGTTACAAAATTGAAATTTGTTGAACATATTGGGGAATGCTTATCCAAGTCAATGGGGGATGGTAATGGAAAATTCCAAGACAATCTGTAAAAAGGACAACCCATGGTTTAATAGACATTATTATTAAACACGAATTCAGGCTGAGAAACCAATAAATCTCAACTTTGAATTGTCAGCGATTAAACAAGTCGATGTGAATGGACATAGAGAGTTGTATAGAGCGATGCAGGAGTTGCTACAAGGTGCAATAGAAGTGACCAGTTGAAAAATGATAATGTAAAAGGTAACAAAGTGATCCCCATAGATCATTCACTGGTGCGTGAAATGAGTCATGTGATAGAGAATTGTCCAACCATCATATAAATATAGCCATGGCCCCAAGTTTTTTGTGGGGCTTAAAAACAAAATCCATTGAGACTTCCCTCCCCACTCTGATATGCAAGGATTGTGTCAAAAATTCATTGTACAGGGAATGGGGATATATGCCTCTCATATTTTCCAAAAGTAACAAGACAATATAAATAAAAAATTATAAATTATTAACACCCTCATAAAATGCAAACACATTCGTCCTTGACAACTTTTCATACTTGAAATTTTTGCAAAATAAATGCATTGTCTATGTTACTAAATACATAGTTTTATATGTATACATCCAAATTATCATTCATCCACTAATCTCTCATTTCCATCCGATTGCAAAACTGATCTTAATAATATTAATAGCAAAAATGCCCTCTCTACATTGTCCAATACAACTAGTAAAATCAATGCCAATGTCACAAGCGTATATTTTATCTAATATACCTTAGCTTTTCTATCTCAGTGATTCTTTCTTGAAAAGAACCAATCAATTTCATTTCATCAAATCTTCCACCAGATAAAAATATTAAGTCGATATTCAAGTTTTGTGATCTTGACGGTAGAAAACTCTTTTGGATATACTAAGCAAGGTGGATAATTATATTCTTGTCAAAAGCACATAATACATCATATGGACATAAACATGCTACAAAAAGGAGTAACTTGATATATGCCTTAGTTACTCGACCATTTAATATCTATGGTTAAAATAAAACAACATGATGGCGATGCAAGTTTGTGACTTATTGAGCTTTACGACATGATTATTCCTTATAATATATTCAATCGATCATAACCACTACCCAAATTCTAAGAAACAAATATGAGTTAATTAAGAGACCCACCTTGTAGAAAAAAATACAATTTGCTAGCGTCCTTTAGTAAAGAATGTACCATCCAAGTTGGGAAAATCAATCCAATATCTCAAACAAAAATAAGAAACTTCATTAAGCAAAGAATTCCACTCATTATTTCCAGTTATTGCTTACATACTTTAACTATGTATTGATTTTATCTTTACTATTTATTCGTAAACCATAAACACAATTATCATATAATGTAGACTAAATACAAAGTTAAACGATGGCATAGGCTCCAATGTATTGGTTGTTTCATATCACTATTTAAAATTGTACTTATCCTCTGCAAGTAATCTCAAGAACACCAAACATATATGAGAACATGGTAATTAGACTAATTAGAGAACATTGTAATCATTTCACACATTTTTAACGAATAATACATGCTTAGATTGAAAAAAAAATATGAGAGAAAGGGAGGAGTACCGATATAAGAAAAAGTTCACCGGAGGTGTCCCGTTGGAAGCTCTCTACAGAGAGAGGGACATAGGTTCATCATTAGAGTATCCACAATGGTGTAAGAAGAATCGAAGAAAATTTGCAATTGTAGAGAATGGTGATCTCATAGTGGGGGAGAACGTGGATAAAATGTGTAAAGATCGTATAGAGGAAGGGAAAAGTTGTAGAATGGCTAGGTGATCTATAAATGGTTGATACAGTTCTGATTAAATGAAAATTATATCAATTGAAACAATTTTATGTTAATAGTATGAAAAACAAGCATAACGACCATAAATTAATGGCTATTTTGTTCTGTTTGTATAAAAACACACATTTTCCTTGGAATATTTCAACATACACTATATTCCACTGTATCACCTATTTTCCATTATTTTTTGGAATAAAATAGCCATTCATCGTCATTGTCTTCTTTTGATTTTTTTTTTTGCATTTAAATCCCTTTTTTTATCTTATTTAATCGGAGTTAAGTTTTACACTCAACATTTTTATTTTTACGTAATTTTAGTGCTTAAAATATGTCTAAAGTTTAGCTTTCAAATTCCGTGGGTCCGAGTCAAGCTTCCTGCAATCACAATATAACACCTCAAGAGGATAAATTCTATGTGGCATATACGTTAAACATACGTCAAATAGTGTAGATGGGAACTCTCAGCCCGCCGGGATGTTTGGGAAACGGCCATGCAGGAATACAACATGAGTGTAGAAATTTTGATACAATGGACCCGCATAATACTTTCGTCGAGGTGTGTTCATATCTTTCAATGAGTTATGATATATATCATGAAACTCTCCTGTCTATACAACAACAGGATAACTGGATACAAGAGTTTGATGTCATAAGTATACTCGCATTTATTGTGTTTTGGTATATATGATTAGATAGTGAGGCAATGTATTAGTGTTTTAGACTTATATTTATTTTATTGCATTCATGTTGATTACAAAATCCCGAGAAGCATACCTTGTCACGACAGGAAAGCAGTTTAAGTTTGATAACTGCTACAAAATTTTGAAGCACCTACACAAATTTGATCTTCGAAACACGTTATTTAACCACACATCGAATAATCCTAACCTAATGAATGGGGAGGGTAACCAAGGAGGGTGTAACGTACCTTATAGGCCTCCTGACCAAAATGGTGAGAAATAACATGCACGACAATGAGCACGAAGTGATAGCTTGGATGCAAATACTACCATCACGAAGAAATATGATACATACGGAGTGAGGTACGAGGAAAAAAAGAATGAAAGGTTAACCGGGCAAAGATATTTGATTCTCAAATAGAGGATTCTATATCTATGAAGAGGAAAGATCAGATTACTAAAAAAGAAGATCAATTAACTTGTTTGATATGCGAGCAGTCTAATATCATGGAGATGGACATGTCGAGGCTTAATGAGGCCCAAGCACAGTTCCAAATGAAATGATATAATGAAATTGAAGAAATGATGTCGCGAATTGAAGTCGCACTTCTTTTGATGACTTCCTCTACGTCTGGAACATCCAACTAAGGCTCTAGAGTGTTTGATTCAGTGACTGATTTGGGCTCCCATGATTATACCCAATGTAATTGTCTGTAAAGACAATCATTATGTATTATTCATGCACATTAATAATATTTGTTTTTCCTGTATGAAAGTAATCTTCTTCACACTTCCATCAATAAATAATTTATTTTTATGTCAACATTTATACACGAGCTTATTTTATTATTTAATATAAACATATTACAACACCATTCAACTTATTGTAACATTTTAAAACCCATCTTAATAAGTGCATGGTAAATAAGTTCATTGCTAACTCGGAACCGCCACTGATAGTTCAACGGAAATTCGTACATATAAGTAGAAACCAAAAAACTTAATAAAAAAATTAGAGCCTAATATAGACGAAACTTTTTAAAAACCCATCGCTTAAGACTTGTTACCGTTATCATTGCCGTAATTATTCCAAATGTGCTCTATCAAATCATCATGAAATTGATGATTTTTGTTGGGGTCCCTCATCCTAGCGTCATGTCCCATGTATTCGTAAAACTATGTTTGCAACCTAATTATTCTAGGCGGCTCCTCACTCTGCTCGTACTCATATGATATGGGCATCCCTTATATTCGTCCTCCATAATCATGTTTTGCAGTATGATACAAGCTTTTATAATTGTACCCAGCGACGCCCTATTTCATACCTTTTAAGATTGATGGATGAAAGAAAACCTCACCTGCAACACACCAAACGCCCTCTCAACATCCTTCATACGTGTCCTTTTCTTTTGAACGAATAACTTATGTTTGTGTGTCAGGTTCATCTTATTTTTGTTTCTCCACACTATGGTTGTGTATGGTGGGTATATCTCATCAGTCAAATAATAGCATGTCTCTTAGTCATTATCATTGATCGCATAATTCATTAGCGGCATGACCCCATTTTGAACCTCATGAAAAACATTTGAACAATGCAACACGTTAATATTCTTACGTGACCCTGGCAGCCTGAATAAGGACTTCCATTTCCACAAGTAATATAATGCGACGACTTCTAGGATGATGGTAGGAGCCTCACTTCTACCATTGTACTGTGCATGCCAAGCTATTGGATAATTCTTCCATTTTCAAGTGCTCCCCAGTATGTTTAAAAAACCACTTAGGGTGTTCTGTTCATTTATCCTTTGTACATCCCTCACTGTTGGATTCGAGAGAATTTTGACCCAAATACAACCATAATAACTTTCATAAAATTTTTAATAGTCTCAAGCGCTGTTGTTTCGCTCATCGTTAAATGCTCACCTCAGACATCACGTGAATCACCATTTTTAAGGACACATATGGCATCCATAACTTTTTAATGTGGGCTAAGATTAGATCTCCCCATGCATCAGGTTTTTTTACTAAGTACTTATCATAAATGCATATGTCCTCCAAGGCACGATTGTAAACAGTGTACCGCATCAAGAACCTTCTCTGAAATAATCTCTCTAAGTAAACTGTGTCCTCTTAGAAATAATCCTCCCATAATGTTTCATGAAATCTTTCCCTACGTCGATTGATCATGCGCCTTGTTTGGATTTTATTATTGTGTCTAGTTATATTACCTTCAACAATCCATCTATGCATCCCCATGTACATTGATGGAGTTAGTACTCATTGAGAATTCGTCATCCTTTATGACTAGAACTTGAGGCTTCCATTGTACTGTGCAAATAATAAATCCAAATTATTATTTTATATTCCTTAACTTGTGTTTCTTCAGGGTTAATCTTTTAATAACATTACACAAGTCCGGTATTTATATCATTCACATTCAAGCTCTAGAAATAATACTTGTTGCAGAACTTGTTAGGAAATATTACATTCACACTCAAGTTCGTATCAATAATATTTTCGTCATTCTACTGAAATAGCATTATATTGGTTTGTAGGAGAATATTTAAATCATTTGGTTAGAAATAATGCATGATACATGGCTTGTTTGGAAATTCATGGTCACCTCAACTTTATTTTTGTATTGTCACCTCACACTACTACTGTATAGTCAGTCATCACTCATGGGTGGCACTTGTAGTGTGTTTTTGAAAATATTAAAAACAAATAGAAATATTAAGAGTCTTTCATATCAACATTATTTTCGTTCTTTATCTCAAATAGGACTATAGGTTTTCATGAGAAGATTGAAATCATTTGGTAAAAAATAATGTATGATGCATGCCTTGTTTGGAAAGTCATGGTCACCTCAACTTTATTTTTGTATTGTCACCTCACATTATTACTATACAGTCAGTCAACCCTCATGGGTGGGCACTGATAAGCACCCAAAATTGAATAAATAATACCCCAAATAGACGATTTTTAATTATCAATTCTCGATAAAATGGGTCTTATGCGCGTATTTGTCTATTTTGTAGGCTTGTTTGCATTTGCGATTTTAAAAGCTTTATTTCGAGGCAAAATGCGGTGAAGATGTGATTAAATGAGCTAAACCTAATTCCCGTACATGTCAACCAGTCCCCAAACCCGAACCTTGTGTCTTTAGTTTGCACCCTTTATACTTTGTATAGACCTATAGGAAACCATGTCCTGAGCCCATGTGATACGAGAGTAGATAACACTGCCATAATCATAGTATGAAATCATATAAATGTACTTGACATATTGCAAATACAATATGGTGGAAGTCACATTCGCATTAGGAAAGAATACGTTACACATAGTGCAAAACCAGAATGCCTGCGTCTCCATTTACATAGGAAAATTTTGAGCATTCTCTTATTTTTCAAGGTACTCTTTTAAATCAGAGCACTTTATTCCCTCCCCTGTATATCCCGCCTAATCAATCCCAGGAAAGTATGCATCAAAAGTTGTTCGTGAATTCGTATATTTATTATTTGGGAGGTCAGTTAACTAGATGTGACACCCCACCTATTTTAATCACCGGTGGTCAGTCCTTTATCAAAATAAACAGGAATCTCATTTGGTTCATTCTTAGCATCACTGTCGAAAACCCTTTTAAATTACTAACCATCTTCGTTAAATTAAGCCCGTGTTAGTTTTATCTTTCATTAACGTAACCACATGCGAAAAAGAAATAAACTCATCTACACAAATATAACAGTCTAAATTATCACATGATAGATAGATAAATAATGAACACCGAATAAACCATCGGTTCCAAAAATAAAATTCAAACCACAAGTCTACAAAAATAAAACTGAATCCAAGTACATTGTTTGATAAATAAAACTAAAAGTGTATGAACTGAAGGGGCAACATGCCCAATGAAGTACTGAATCAAAATTCTAATCTCAAAATGAATAACTGAAGCGTCTACATAAAATCCTGCAAAGCCACCACAAATGCTGCAGCTACGCATCCTTGGAATGAGTCCTCAATCTTCGCATCCCTATGGCTGGACAACTAAAATGTTTTGAAAAATATTTTTTTGACACGTGTCAGAGCCCAAAACCTTTTGAAAAATATTTAGCAAGTAATTAAGATGCAACAATTAACTATTCATTAACACTTTTCATATTTAAGCGAGTGTCGCACTCTCTTGAGATATTCACCTCTCAACTATTGTGCATTCCTAACGCTTACCTCCTAACCCATCTCCTTATACTACGCCACTTAACTAGACATGTTACAAATCTTTCTCTCAGCCTACTCTATTCCGAGTACTTCCTCCCTCTGATTCATAAGTTATTTTACACATTAACTTACTTAATCATTTTAACTTTAATTGGTAATATAACATTCACACTAGTGATATAAGTACTGGATTCACACTTTTTGTATTTGACCCGTATATAATTATCTACTCTATTATATACAACAATCACACATATGTCGCATATAATAACTATCCTCCAGACTAATGACTCATTGGATGCTTGTAGCTACAATGCTATCATATCCAAGGTATACTCATTTTAACCAGGTTACCATAAGTCGATTAACTCACACCAAAATAGGTAAATAAAATTGCAAACGTACTAGAGGCGGTCATATTCCCCCGAGAGTGAAATCGAATCATACCCAAAGCGTCTCACCTTAAAAATAAATCACACAATAAAAATATCGGGCGATATGACCGGGGGACTATACTCTCCCTGCATTAACTAGTCAGGGAATTCACCCACATTGCGTAACCTCCCATGATAGCACTAAAAGGGTATGTTTTCACATAAATATAATGCATACCAATATTTATAAAGTACCCATATATATACTAACTCTATTTCTGTATATATAAAATTAAAACAAGTCCGGCTAAAGAGTGCCTAACACTCGTAGCACTAGCCTAAAATCTTCAAGTCCATTCACTGACTCTTGACTTATTAAATATTCATATACGTAGCTTCACCTTTCTAAAATAGCCGGGCTCGGCCAATGGGCCTATATATTAAATACTAAAGAATTTATCTCACTTAATTCATTCTTGATATTCTTACCATTTTCACATTTTTAAACCCAAAAATATTCATACAAAATCCCCAAGTAATAGGTTCCCTTTTTATTTTAATCTAATAAAATAATCTTGAGAAAATCCCAAAGAACTAGTGGCCAAAAGTTGAAGTAAGAAAAACTGGGTGAAAATGGCCTTCATCGATCGATCGATGCGGGGTGGCCAACCTTTTTTCCCTGATTCAATTTCCTTCATGTTTGTTCCTCCAACCTCCATGGATTTCCTCCATACTTTTACCCAACCTTACCCCATGTTTACTACACACATAAAAACTGGTTCCAATCACGATATAAACCATCAAACCTTACTGATTTCTATCAAGATTCATTATTTCACGAATTGGGTTTTTTTAAAGTTCATTCAATCTTCTCATTAAATTCGATGCTATAAATCCATTTAAAGGAGAATAACTATTGGTTTTGCATATAAATCAAATTCCAACAACATTAGCTAGTATTCTAGCATCCATTTAGCATTTAATCTATACCCAATTCACCAAAAAACAATTTGCATATGACAACCCTCCCAAAAACGGATTTGTCTACACCTACCATGATATGAACATGAGTTTTTAAAAAATTAAATCAGAAGCAAGTTGATCACTTGCCTTTCTATATTTGATAAGCACCCAAAAGTGTACATTTTATACCCCGAATAGACGTATTTTAATTGTTAATCCTTGACAATTTGGGTCTTATACGGGTAAATGTTTATTGTGCAGGTTGATTGCCGTTTGCGAAGTTCAAATGCTTAATTTAAGGCAAATGCGCATCAAATGGAGCTAATTCCCTTGTCTCGTACCCTAGCCTACCCTAAACCTATCCCGAACCGTGTGTGTTTAGTTTGTTCCATTTTATTTTATTTGTATCATTTTATTTTTAGGGTTTATTTTATTATTTTATTTTATTTTATTGAGTCATGTATATATTTTTAGAATTTTTATATTTTAATTTTTAGCTCGTCGTGTATTAGTTTTTATATTTTCTTAGTTTTTTGTTAGTTTATTATTATTTCATTTTTTTATTTGTTAGTTTTTATTTTTATAGTTTTTATTTTAGCCGTGTTTAGTTTTTTTAGAGTTTGTATAGTGTGTCGTATGGTGTTATTTTTATTTTAGTTAAATTTTTATTTTAGGTTAATTTTGTTTTATTTTATTTTTTGTTTTAGTTTATTTTTTTAGGGTCACTAACACACCCACAACACCCACTTATCCATAACACCCAAACTAACCTACACCACAAACACACCCTAACAACTCATCTCACTCACACCATAACCACCCTACACCTTTCCACACATAAACACCTCCCTCACCACCTTCTTCCCTAAGTCACAAACCTCTTCTCTCTCCTCACTAACCCCCATTACCAAACCCATCAAAGCCTAAACCCACTTCCCCCATACTCGCCGGAGCCAGCCTCGTCGCCCACATGTGGCCACCATCCAAATCAGACCCGCGACCGATGACCATGCCTACCTTGCGTCGGCGCCATGCCCGGAACCCCCATCGAACCTCAACCACCTCCCACAACCCGCGACGCCTCAACCGGAGCTCCGATCGCGACCACCCGATTCCCAGCAGATCACCTCCGGCCCAAAACTCGAAATCCCACTCACCCCCTATGCGACCCGAACCCATTTCCAGCTGCCCAGCTTCCATATTCGAAACCCACATACCCATGCCAAACCCATTTCCTTTTTATTCCAAGCCTTCCACGATTTACTTCTTCATCTGCCAAACAAACCAACCATGCCAAAACCAGAGTAACACCCACATGTTTTAACCCCCCATGTGCTTTAAAACCATTTAATCCCCTTTTTCCTATTTTACCCCCAACTAATTTTTGTCCACTTTCCGAATAAAACCCCAACTACCCTCATGTGCACACAATTCAAATTTTATTACCACACACCTTTGCCATGCACATGTGCTCACCCATGCTCCTCTCACCATTTCCATGTACATTGAAGCCAATTCCCAAAAATACCCCTTAGCCCCATGTGTGCCATGCATCTTCTATTTAAATAGATGAAGGCCCTCGAGAGTGAATAACAATTGTCCCATTTCAGTTAATCCATTCCACAAACCCGAAGGAAATTCTAACCTCTAAGTGATTTTAATAACCCAATGATGAACCTTATCAGTCTGCATATCCCTTCCATCTATGAAATTATTAATATATTACAAATTTCTAATTGATAGTCTCAGACCAACCTTTTCCATCTACAAGTGGTGCACCTGATGACAACTTCACTATATCTCACTCAACACCAATCCCCATGCTTAATGTTTCACATCACGTGAAACATCTTACTCCTTTCTGGGATATTCCAAAAATCATTGCCCTTGCATTTGCTTTAAAATCAGGCACTTCCTGGGCACTTTTTATCTGGTAGAAATCAACATTTTATCTATGTGTAAACCACTCTAGGCATTTGAGTAAGTGAGACTCCACTTTACTTTCCCAAAACTGTGGGGTCCTCCCTTGTCAAGGGATATCTTTTTATGTGCCTCCACCGTCTTTTCTAAAATGAAGTTTAGTTCATCATACCATTCCCCTTATGTTTCTAACTTCCCCACCAACACATTTTTGAAACATTTATAATCACCTACCTTCATCTTGAACGATATTGGAAGTCAAACTAACCAGGGCACCCATACACCTTATATTTCGTGCACTCTTGCATAATCATCTTTAACGTATCATATATATCACACTAATCTCAAGCTCAACCCTCACTCTCACTGTAGCTATACAGTAAGGTTGTACTTATTTTCTCTACTAATCGTGACTTATTTCTCATTGAGACTGCCCCACCTATGAATTAGTGGTGCAAAAGCTCTCCAATGATTCCTTCACAACACTATCAGCTCCCCCGTCTGCACATAGTATAAGAGCTCTCAACTCAAAGTGTTTTATTTACTCGTTTAATGATTTAACTTTCAAAACTTCTTCCATAACATCCAATAACATCTCTCCACTCTCGAAGTTTTTTATGGTTCATGCATAGAATCTCCCGCAAATGAAACTCAAATAACGAACTCCTCTGATGCGCTCACCTAGAATTTTTGGTCATCGAGTTCTGTAAGACCAAAGCATATAATCGCGACTCTTAAAATCATATCCCCCATTGTATAAGTCTAATCATAAACTCCTACATCTTTAAAGGAGTCATATAACACTGCGCTCGCACTATCACTAAGTCCCAAGCACTAAATCAATAATGAGCTAAACCTTTTCGCTCGATTGAAAACCAGATATACCCTGAATCACATCAATAAGTTCCCTACACATTGGGATCAAATATAACAAGATAACTATACTCTCGTAAGTCTCCTCCGCAATAGGATATAGATGAGAGCTCGACCCTTTTACAGGTGAGACATCATAAAATAACACTTTCTGCCGTGGAACAACTAACACGATATTCTTGCTGTAATAACCCGCCATTGCTTAAACCATTGCTAATCAGTCCATACCTAGGATAACATCACGCTCGAATATCATCTCTCAAAACAAGCTAACCCACTTAAACATATCCTCTCAGTGTCCACATCCACTCCTCTGGAGATGGAACCAAAGACATCCCCGCTACTCAATGATAAATATATACAAACTATAGTAATATTAATGATACCTTTACTAAACTCATTTCAAGTGCAAATCTAGTGCCATATAATTATTATGACTCTCTCGTGACACACAAAACATACGCCATTCACCCTAGGATAAAACTCACACTTTCAATTTCCAATAGCACCGACGGTTCAAATGGTTCCTGGACATAACACTCTTATCTCAAATTCTACAGCTGTTGCCCCTACTGGGCATCTCTCTCTTGTTCCCTAACTCGTCGCGAAAAAGTTCAATATAAGTGGCCCTACTATTTACACATATAACACCTCTTTGTGTCATCCCCTATCTTTGGCCCCACTAGCTATGTTGTGGTTGTCTTTCTTTCGAACTTGGTAGTCTTGGCACTGATTGCTACCCCCATTGTTCCTTCGGCTGTGCTGGTCCTATGGAATACACTACTAGACCTAACGGACCTGACTGAATCTACAATCACTTGTTATGAATTCCTTTGATTCGAATCATTTAAGTGGGTCCCCTGTTGGGTATACCCCTATGGTGCCTCACTAGCACTGTGGCCATCCCGAGATCTTCCTCCCTCGGGGAACTTTCGAGGGGAAAGAATGAGAGATAAAGGTCCCGCACCCCTCGCTACATCGTGGGTTGCTTCGATCGGCGCAAGTTGTGGTGTGATATAAAGAGATAGATTTGCCAACCTATTTTGCACAAAACAAGTAAAAGAATATGTCGCCGCCTCGAGAGAGTGACATCAAAGACAAGCTGATGCTTGCAAAACTAATAGTTTAGAGGTTTGGACCTTCTTTAGAGACTTGAGGTTTGATCTTGATCCATGATGAGCTTCCTTGAAATTTGGAATGAATGTTTTAGGGGGTTGGCGATCGGTATGTTACAAGGGTTGCCAACCGATAGTGGCATAATATTCTAAGGTACCTTGGGAAAGGTAAGGGAGAATGTTGATTGGTGGGTGTCAGGGTATTGCCGATCGGCATGCCCCTTAGCCTCCTATAAAAAAAGGGCGAATTCTATTCATTTTTCACAGCTTCTAGCTTCCCTATCTTCTGCTTCTTTCTTCTGCAACCTGTTGTTGCATTCTTTCCTCATTCATCATTAGAAAATGGCAAATTTATCAAGTAGCGAGACCCATGTGGCCCTGGCTAGGTGTTGACGATTGGGCGAATCTGGAGTGGCAGGCTAGGGGACCCTTAGCGTTGGGTAATGCGAACGCTTTTGATTTGTTCGAGCCTGTTGCCAATAATCGAACTCTTTTGCATGAGCCTTCGCACCACCGGTCATCTAGGGTGATGAACCCTTGTGGTTATGTAAGTACTGCATGGCGTTTGTCATTCTTTTTTTTACCCCATTTTCTCGTTTCTTTGAATCCTGACAAAAGGTTTCTCTTTTGCTATGGTAGACTGACATTGATGCTACATGTTTGTTCTCTCGAGGAATGATGGGATTTAATGATGTGTGGGAGCACCTTCCTGCGATGGTGCACTGGGTAGTTTGTGCGTTTTGATCGTTTAGCATCCGCATTGGATGAGACACCGCGCTCTATAACCGTGATATGCTCTCTGGGGAAAGGAGGTGGTACACTACCCACACCATACGCTTGGGATTTAGGGAGATTATAGTGACTCCCATTGATGTCCAGCAGCTACTGGGGATAGACTATGTTGGGACGCAGATAGAGTTGGACCGATCCACGAGGGTGTAATACCCCGTTATTTTGAGAGTTATTTATGAATATTATACAAGATTTTAGTAATATTATTATTTTATTAATCGGGGATAAAATAATTTATTTTGGTTTGGAATCGAATCAAACGTTTAAATTTAAATTATTTTTGGATATTTTATAATGGTTTAAATATGTAAAGTTGATAATTTTGAATTAAAGGGCAATATAGTAATATGCGTTAGCTTAGGCTCCAAGCTAGGGTTTGAGAGAGGGGTTATATAAATAATATTATGGGTGATTATAAGGAAAGGAAGATGAAAAAGAGAGGCCAAAAACGAAATCCAAAGAGGCAAAAACGAGTGGAATGAGAAGAGACAATTTGGAATGTTTAGATCTTCTTTTTAAGTTTCATTCGAATGAGATTTGAGAAAAATACAAAACACATACCTAACCCAATTTTTCGTGTAGAATCCAAATTTGAAGTCGGATCACTGATTTGAATATTTTTAGAGCTAATTTTTCTGAGTTTTTAAAATAGGACTATTTGGGGTTATCTCGTATTGGGGCTAGAACATGGTTTGATTATTTTTACGAGAGGAACGTAATGGTGCGATCAGATTTTGAGGATGATTTTTATGTGATGATTCATGCCATGATTTTAAGGTATGGAGTTTTACACAATATGCTCTTTAAATCTCTCGAGAGTTTATTCCGTTGATTTCATGTTTAATTGGACTCATGTTTGAATTGGTAAATTCTTGGAAATCTGGAAAAATAATTGTTGAAATTATTTTGATTCATATGGTATTATTCATGTTGTTATTGAGCACGTTGTCATGAGATTTTAATATGGCATGGATGTTGGGCACCCGCCAAAATTCTCGCTTCCCGGGCAATGGCTTGATAAAGCATATGCGGATGGGGTGATGCCTAGTGACACATTGATTTGTTGTTGAGAAATTTATTGATAAATGCTTTGAGATTTGAATTTGATTTGAATATTCTTACTCGTGTTGTTATGCTTTATTCATCTCTAATATATATTTGTTGAGCATCCTTCCTGTCGTATTGTGTACTTCCCCATATTTTCTTTAGTTAGCAGGTTAGCGTGGATTTGAGCGCTATGGATCAATTGGGATAATTTTAGCATGGATTATTTTGGAAAGAATATTTTTTTGAAGATTTGTATTATTTTATTGTGGTGTATAGAGCACTGGTGATTTATATTATTTCGAGAGACTTTGTGGTATTAAATTTGAAGAGTTTGAGATTAGTGGTTTTTATTTTTGTGTTGTTGTGGGTTTTGTTAGATGCTCTATACCTTGTTATTTATGGAATTGATTTAGTTTTATCGATAGTAGCAATCCGTTCGCTCTCCCCGGGCGGGCGGGGTGTTACAGAGGGTAACACTAGTGGCAGTGGATGCGGCACTGGGTGATGTGGGGTGGATAGTCTCGGGGGACTAGATCTGTATATCTCTTCTTTGGGAGGTTTTGTTGAGTCAGCAGATCGACAAGACTGACGGGTTGCAGGTGAGGCAGATGGCCCACTTATTTATTTTTTTATGGTTGGGAGGGTTTTGGTGGCGTCGAGCGACGATGTTGTCCACTTGTAGTTTTTACCATATTTGAGGGTATTTTTGAATATTACTCTGTTTGACTGGGGGAGCCTGACTTTGGCGACATTTTTTTTTTCTTTGGATTCTTTCAGTCGTTGTTGCAGACAGACTTTTACTGGATGCACGTAGCTTTTGGACGTCTTTTTCTTTTTGCATTTTTCCTTCATGCATTTTCTTTAATTTCCTTTTTGATTTCTGCTGATTGCTGACTCTTGTCCTTTTGTAGACATGGTTTTATGAGGTGATCGGGTTCAATACTCATTTAATTGGTTTACGTGAAGTGTTGATGGGGAACTTCTGTCTGATGTTTCGGTGGCAAAAATCTAACCAGAAGTTGAAGCAGTCTCTCTCCTTATCGGCAATACATCAGGTCTTGAATGTCCTGATGAGTGACCATGTTATTTCTTTTTTTCTTTGGTGTTCTCTTTGCTTGTCCAAGTATTGACTTTATCTTGGATAAATGTAGGTGACCTTCTATCCCTGGGGGACAGCCATCTAGTACACAGGGGTGACCGAGATGCATGCACAAATGCGCCGGCTGCTCGTGCATGAGTTCGGCTACTCCTATTATATGGTAGAGAGAGTAGTTTGAAAGGTTATGGAGGATAAGGTTGCGATCCCACCAGTGATTCCTCCGAGATATGTCAAAGGAGGTTAGGGCGATAACGATGATTGGTGAACCCTATTCGTCGTATATGAACATGATGGAGACTTACGACTACGTTGACTTCGTGACAAAATGGTTGATGACATCATGCATCTTGACAGGGTGAATGTGCCTCGTCTCCTATGGCTTCAGGCAGGGGTACGAGTCGGCTTATGGGATCTGCCCACAACACTGGTGGTGCGTCGACGTTAGCAGCGGCTGCGACGTTGGATGTTCCATTCTCATGCTTGATCCTATTTCCTACAATATCCGATTGGCTAGAGGGGGATCGTTGAGTATGTAGCATCGCCCTAATATGATGGACCTAATGATGTTGGGGCTGGAGGAGGATGTCCTTCAGTCAGAGATATATTTTTTCATGTCTTTGTCCTTTATCTTTTGGATTTCTTCCTTTTGCTTTAGACTGACTGATTTTCCTTCTTATTTCTCTTGCAGTAAATTCGGGTTCGACTAAAGGACATCTGAGACTGGGTGGCTTCTATGATGGATCATATTTGTGA
Organism: Sambucus nigra; assembly: GCA_949130495.1. NCBI lineage: Eukaryota > Viridiplantae > Streptophyta > Magnoliopsida > Dipsacales > Adoxaceae > Sambucus > Sambucus nigra. The sequence goes on along the minus strand of OX422213.1, from coordinate 241,634,835 downwards.
TTTGATTTCGGCTCCTTCTTGTCTGGTGTCCTCTGCTTCTTCTGAGGAGGGGTCTGAATCTGGTAGCAGGGGCTCCTCATCTCATCACAGGGACGTGGATTCTAGGGAGAGAGAGAGAGAGCATTTGGGGTTTCAGGCGGAGTCCCATTATTTTTCTTCTTATTTCACAAATAATGTATTGATGGCAGTATATATATGAAATGAATGGGATTTTTGTTTATCTTTGCTTTAAATGACTGAATCTACATGCACTTTTTTACTTTGATTGTTAAGACTGTAAAAAGGAATAGAACTACTCATGAGAAAATTTAGGATGAGTAAAATACAAAAAGAAAAATGTTGTATTCTTTGAAGTAAGGTTTTATTTACTCGTTTGAGCTTTTTGATTTTGACAAAAAAGTAAAGATGGAATTTTCTAAGAAGAAGGGGATGTCGATCGGCATGCCCCTTGTCTTGCCTATAGGTTGGTCAAACAAGTCAAATCACTCCAAGCTTTTGATTGCACTTTCTTCAGCTACTAGTACTTGATGGGGTAGTCTTTTATTTGGATTTTGCAGGCCCCTTATCTTTTAGGCAAAATTTTCAACTATAAAAAGGGAATAAGGTGGAGAGGTTGCTTCACCCATTCACATTTTATTTCTCTTGCTTATTTCTTGTCTTGTGTCTTGTCAGTTCCAAAATAGCCCTTCCCAAAGGTGCATAATTTGCCTCTTATCTTGAGAATTTAGAAGCTGTGTTCATACACTATAGACTATAACACCTTCAACCTGCGTCGGTTCTCTTTGTGGTGTAACCGATCCATTGACTGGAATATACTGATGATAATAGAATAATTCTGTTACCCCGAGGATCATGTTTTTCATTTTATCTTAGACGAGGTCAGCCCGACCTATGAGGAGTTTTTTACTGTGTGGGGGTAAATACCAGTGTAGCGGTGTCCATATCGAAATTCTCTTGGTCTCCTCGGGAGCTATTAGAAAGATTTTTCCACATCTATCCTTCGATGGCACGGTCATTGGTCACTGAAGGAATAATCTCCCTCCTAGTTGTACTGTATTCTGTGCGTTCGTGGGATGTCAATGTTGCAGGCCATGCCAGAGCCATTTCCCTTTTCTTAATTTCAAAGCTACTATTGGTGACCGGGGACCTGATGGTGGAGCCCCAACTTGCTACCATTACAGTATGGATGTCATATCGTCGTAATCCTGCGACGGTGATACTAGAAGAGACCCTGAACAATCTAGATGCTTGGAGGGAAGGCCGTTATGATTTTTTTAAGAGGTAGCCCGATTATTCTACTCATGTAGCTATCTGAGAGATACCATTTGGTGACCCCCTAAATATCCCTTGCCAGTTGTGCAAAATTTCTTCACTTGTTATTTCATCAGCTTTGGCCCAACCATAGAGAACTAGGTAAACTAGTTTATGGAGTGTGGAACTCGATGTCAGCGCTGGTCAGTGCCCTGGTGGGGGAGTTATTGCCTATTTGAAAACTAGGGGAATACCGGTATATTTGATTAACTGGTGATTATTTATGGATAGGGTCTTCTGTGAAGATGGTGATTATTTGTGAAGATGGTGATTTATTTGTGAAACTTTTATATGTTTGGTTATGTATTTAGTCACGGGGATAAATTTGCGCAGGTTTGGTTTGGTTTGTTTTTAGGACAGTTAGGGTGGTGGGGGTAGTTGTTTGACTCTCTACGCCGATGTTTCATGTAATCGTGCAGAAATTTCCCAAAATGGAATACAAAAGGATTTTAATTATATTATTGTGCCTTTCGATGAGTTTTACATTTGAATTATCTATACCAATCACTAAGTCATACATAACCCTTTTATTCATTTAAAATGATAAAATGAACTATCGATCTCGGGGATAAGAAAATAATAGCATTTTGTGAAAAAGAAGGGGATTGTGCCCATGTAAAGCGTATGAGCTGCCTATGTACCTCTGGGGATTTTAAAATTTTTTTGAGTTTCATTTTTGAAAGCAAAAAGTTTTTTAGAGGATTAGGCCCCGCGTAGTTCTGACTAGAGGGAAATGAAGATTTTTTTTAGAATATAAGGAGGATGAGAGGATTCGTAGCGCGTCGAGATTTTGGACCCCACGTAGTTTTGACAATCCAGGTAGATTGGACGAGTCATCTCTTCTCCATCAAGGTCAGTGAGCCTATCGGCACCAAATGATAGGATCTTCTTCACGATGCAATGGCCACTCTAGTTTGGCTTGAATTTCTCTTTGGGGTCCTAGAAAAGTTCAATGATTTCTTTAGGGCTAAGTCCCTTTTTCGGACACCACTGTTATTGAATATCCCGTTGAATGATCACGCTATTCAGTGATGGTATCCTTACATATAATATCAAGCCTTTAGCCTCCTTTCATGCAATAATGACAACTCGTCAAGTCGATTATGATTCCAGTCTTATTTTTTGACTTTGCCTTCAAGTATGACGCATAATGAAGGTATTTCTAGTTCAATCGTAGGATACCTTACATGATGTATACCAGAGGGTAAGGAGTAGCCCCAGTAGATGCCCTAATTGAAGTACGATAGTCCCAGAGGGCGTAAAATATCCGATCAACCCAATCTCTATAACTCTCGGTCATCTTGCTAATGGTTTCTTTGAGGTTCTTATTGGCGACTTCAGTTGCACCTTTGGTTTGTGGTCGGTAGGGAGAAGATTTATGTCTCTATATCCTATACTCGTCGACCAATTCTATGACTTCTGCCTCGAAATTTAACCCATTATCTAAAACTGGCTCATACAAAAACCCATATCGACAAATGATGTTCTTTCGAATTATTTTGGGTACCTTTTTGGCATTCAACACTGTGTATGACTCGACTTCTACCCAATTGGTGAAGTAATCGATGGTAACCAGGATGAACTAGTGCCGATTGGAGGCTTTGGGAGTGACTTTCCCTATGATATCGATGCCCCATGTGGAAAACGACCAAGGAGAGGTCATATTGTATAATTCCCGCGGAGGTAAGTGTTGAAGATTGGAAAACCGTTGGCATTTAAGGCATTTCCGAACATAGGCGGCTCAATCTTGAATATTTGTAGTCCAATAGTAACCCTGTCGAAAAATTAATCCCAGTGTTTGTTTCTTAGGAAAATGAATATGGGATTTAGGGCAGCAGATAATTGGAACTTAATTGATTAAGCCATTGAGGATGATGTTTATGACCAACTTTGTAAGCATTTTTCATTCCTCGACCGTTCAAAACAAAATGTTCTATCTTGGGTTGTTGAATAATTGAGAAAATATGGCAGAAACCTTCGGAAGAGACATTTTTTGAAGGGGCATCAAACTCCGATATTTTGGCCCTGAGACACAAAGTCTCTTCGTATGTTAAAATGTCAGTCAATCAATGGAACAACTTTTTGGAAAATAAGGAGATACAAAAAAATCTTGTCCAAAGGGAGAAAAATAAACGAAACAAAGCGAATTTTTTTTATATCCACATGTTGGGGTTCAAATTTTATGAAGATTTAAAGAGTGAATGATCAGATAGTACAAATGGGGATCCACATTCTGACAAAAAGCCTAATCGGGGCAACTTGTACGTGCATGCCCGACAAGACATTAATAATAAATTCCCACGACACTTGGCTCAGACTCTGGTGAGTATGACAAATTTTTATTTATATATATACACGTTATATAAAATAATTCTAAAATCATAAGACGATCGAGGCCATTAGAAGTCAGTCTGGTTCGTAATACTTGAGACCAAGTTGTAATAATATTTTATTTATTTGAGTTATTTTAAGTTGCTTAATTTGAGTTTAAGTTGTGTTGAGTAATTTGAATGAATTATGAATTGTGCATTATTGTATGCAACATGGCCTTTTTTTCAACTTATTAATATAAGTAAATTGACTTTTGGAGATTATTATATGAATTTTCCATAATATAAAGAGTGGATGGGGGAGAGTAACCGAATATCTGACAATCATGTAAAGGGCATTTAAGAATTTGTTAAATACGCTTATAGAAATCTTGAAAGTGACAATATTCAATGTTCGTGCATCCATTCTAGGAACTAAAAATATAATTCTTTAAAAGACATTGAGTTGCATATACTAAAGTGGGGGAATTTGGCAAGACTATAAGATATGGACATACCTGAAAATCTTTCATCAAGTTATTAACCTCAGTTAATGATCAGGTAAACTTCGAATAAACTCTTTTAAGAAACTCCTTTTGAATTAATAAACATAAGATGTGTAAAAAAGTTGTACATAATCAAACTTAAGTTGCTTGGTTACTAAGTATTTAAAATAAAAACCTTATTAAGTCTTTAAGCCCTAAGTTTTAAACCAGTTATATAAGAGGTAAGAACAGAAAACAGTAAACTACACATGAGATTTTTTACGTGGTAAAACCCAAAATTAGGTGAAACCTCCATGGTAACCTCTACGCCACAAAATAAAAAAAATCCACTATAATCAACAAAGAATTACAAGCAATAAACCAGAATACTCAAAATCCTAAGAAAGATAAGTACTATACCTACTGATCCAAATTTCCTCCTATGGTATTATTTCTATCTGTGTTGATTCTCTTATTCTGATTTCTGAAACTTTAATTCATCTCTCCTTTAGTGGACTCAGTTAAACAGATTCTCTCAAAAGAACAAAACCCTTTTTCTAAGTGTTTGTATGTGAGAGTGACTAGTGACTGTGATGTGCCTAAATGCAATATGAAGTCTCACTAACTCTTAGATTATACAAAACAAGTCCTATGAAAAATAAGGATTTCTATATAAGTATGAGAGGTTTCAATATCATAGAAAATAAGACTTCGTTTGTAAAAATATTTTCAGATCTGGAGTTTGTGAAAACTTAAAATAATCACATCTAAACAAGATATTATTCATATAAAAAATAAATTTAACAAAATGTAAAACTTATACACATTTTCAGATCTAAAAATCATGTAAATCTTGGAGTCTCTTTCTCAAGATTTCAAAACAAAAAGTGTGGGATAAAAATATAAAGCAATATAAAGATCCAACCAATAGAGTAATTTCTGTAAAAGAAATTTATCTAACAACCTAAAAATTACATGAAAATGCATTTATAGGTTTAACTCCCAATTTTAAAATGAAATAAGACAGAAAACCTTGAGAGGTTATTTTTGAGAGAGAAACTATTTTCAGAGTGTAAGAAAACATAATCGTCTAAACACAAAAACCCTAATAGTGTTTGAAAATGAAACCCTAGTTTTTTTTGGGGGAATATATGTATGAAAATATGTTTTGGATATTTCTAATCACTCCTCTTCCTTATTGATTTCACTAATTTCTTTCTTTTCTCTCTTTTCTTTCTTCTCTCTCTACTCTCTCTTTTATTTCCCTTTCAAACCTACGTTCTCCATAAGTTCTATAATAGCTGAGGGTAGACAATTATTTATAGTTGGAGAGGAAGGTTCTAGAAGACCGAGGCAAATAAACGATTAGAATTAAACCAACGTTTTAACTTCTGATCTAAAGGCTCTCAATGCACTGCATAACAACTCAATCTGATATGTCAATGCAGGATGAACAGGTATTCTTAACCAAGACATGCAGGTCATAGATTAATCTAGATCTAACAGTTCAAACTTAACCTCAGGTTTGTGAGTGAGAGAAAACACATAACTATCCAATCAACAACCAACATTTTTGCACATGTGTCATGCAGAAAGATGAACTCAAACGCATGTTTTATATGTTTATGAAATATCACTTCTTATCACAAATGTTGCCGCCGGTTTTAGATTCTACCCAGGAAGTTTTTTAGGGAAAAATATTAATTCCAGTTTTAGCCCATAAGCATTTTAAACCCTAAATTAAATGCTAAAAAATCATTTTAATAATGTTTAAAAATGTTTAAAATTTCTAAAAAATATTTCTAAACATTTTAACACACACACAATGCATAATATGAATTTGTGTTTCTAGAGTGTGTTGTTTAACTTCCGTTTAGGCTTATTTGGTAGACATAACGATGCTGAAGAAGCTGATTGTATTCATCATAGTACGCATGGAGAAGAGCTCAAAAATCTAAAAACATCTTGTCTTATATCAAAACTAGTTGGAACTCTTATATGATTCAAGTAAGTCATCCATATAGTGTGTTCTCAATATCCACCTTTAGATATTAGAGACAAAATTCCCTTGAGTACTCGGTACACATGGGTAAAAAAAAAAATCCTAAAATCCTATACAAAAGTGATATTCTACCCATTCCCATCCAAGAACAAAAAATGACGATAATCAAAATTACATTACTCAACTAATTATAGACCAATACCCTAGTATCTTAAGAATGTACAATGGATATCTATAATAATACCTGAAATAAAACACTCGGAGGCATATTAGTTTAATCAAGTAGAGATATAACATGATGAATCAAAGCTCTACTCAAGGTTTTCTCCCCCATTTTGTTATATATATATATATAAGGGAGATAAAAGAAACTATTCTAACAAAAATTGTCATAATCGAAGGTAATATCAAAAGTCTCTTACATTATCAAGATAAAGGAGGAGTATTTTCTTATTTGATAAACTAGGAAATGAAAAATATGCATAATTATTATGTAAGAACGAGCATCCCAATGGTTTTCTTAAATTATTCAAACTTAATATTATCCAATAGTTTCGTTAACAGCTCAACTAGTTATTTTTCTATATTGATGTACTAAATTTCTAGTTCCTTTGATTCAATAAGTTCTCTAATAAAGTGAGATCTTATCTTGATGTGCTTAGTGCGTGAGTGCTGAACTAGATTTTTAGACATATTAATAGCACTTCGATTATCACGAAACATCGTAAGTTTGTCTTCTTTAACACCATAATCACACAACATTTGTTTGATCCATAATAATTGAGCACAATTGCTACCAGATTCTATATACTCAGATTCAGTAGTAGAAAGGGATATACAATTCTATTTTTTACTATTCCATCCAACTAGATTATTTCCTATATAATAGCAAGCACTAGGTGTACCTTTACCTGCACAGTCAGCGTTTGTGTAACCAAATATGGCACTTGAAGTGTTTTTTGTGTACTAAATGCCATAATTAAGTGTGCCCTTAACATATTTTATAATTCATTTTACACACAATAAATGACATTCTTTAGGTGAACTTTGATAGCGTGCACAAACACATACAACAAAACAAATATCAGGTTTAGATGCAGTAAGGTATAATAAACTCCATATCATGCTTCTATATAAAGTAGGATCCATGCTTTTCCCATGTTTATCTTTAGATATTTTAATTGAAGCTCATGGGTGTTCGTGCAGTTTTAGCATTATCAAAATAAAACTTTTTAACCTGGTCACATGCATATTTAGTCTGAGATATACCATCACAACATTATTTAACTGGTAAATTAAGAAAATTTTGTAACTCCCCCATCAAGGACATCTGAACTTAACTATGCATTATACTAGAAAAGTCCTTCACTTGTTCAGGTGAAGTTGAACCAAAAATGATATTATCCACATAAACTTGTGCAATCAAAACATTATGGTCAATTTTCTGGACGAATAATGTCTGGTCATTCTATCAAGCTCAAACCCTTTATTGATTACAAAGGTTAAGAGATGCTCATACCAGGCTATAGAGGTTTGCTTTAAGCCATATAATGCCTTTTTCTATTTATAGACATGGTTAGGGTAAGAAGGATCAACAAAGCCCTTAGGTTGCTCTACGTATACTTTCTCTGATAAAACACCATTTATAAAGGTAGACTTAACATCTATTTGAAAAAGTTTAAATTACAAATGACAGGCAATAGCTAATAGGAGACTAACAAACTCAAGTCTAATTACCGAAGCAAAAGTCTCATCAAAATCTATTACCTCTATCTGAGAATATCCTTGTGCTACTAACCTAGCTTTGTTTCTAACTACAACCCCAGACTCATCAGTTTTATTTTTGAAAATCCAAGAGGTGCCAATAACCTTTTTATCTTTAGGCCGTGGGACTAGATACCAAACATCATGACTCTGAAACTAGACAAGCTCTCTTGCATAACATTAATCCATAATGAGTCAGAAAGGGCATCATTTACACTTTTTGGTTCTATGAGATTAACAAAATACGCAAAGTTAGACAAATTTTAGAGTTAAGATCTAGTTTGCACATGATCAGATGGGTTACCAACAATTTTCTAAAAGGGCGGTCTTTAGAAACCCAGGTCGATACCGCAGGGACCTCAGGTTGTAGTGGATCAATTATCTCAGGAGAGTCAGGTATAAAAACAGTTCAAAACTCATCCACGACTACTGATTGACTATCATGACTCTCAGGGCTTGTGTTATTTACAATTACATAAATAAACTCCATTATAATCTTGGTACACAGGTTCTAAACATGATAAGTCATAATTAATTGGGAATATCCCTGGAAAACGACTTTATCACCTCGGGTATTAAATTCAGCAAGATTTTCTCTATCTTTTTAGACATAACAAATACTCCTGAAGTATCTAAAGTATTTTAAGTTTTTTTTATTGTACCACAGTTAATAGGAAGTCTCTTTGGCATTTTTTCTTACATGTACACGAATAATCGTGTGACATGCTGTCTAGACTGCCTCAACCCAAAAGCATTTTGACAACCCTTTGAGACGCACCATAACCCTAACCATCTCTTGGATTGTTCTATTATTTTGCTCAACAATATCATTCTGTTGAGGTGTCTTAGGCGCACTAAATTCATGTTTATATCCATTACCTACACAATATTCTGTCACACCCGAGTATTTGAATTATCCACCTCTATCACTCCTTATGTGAGATACTTGGGTATCCTTCTCATTTTCAATATTCAAAAGGATTTTAAGAAATTTTTGGAATGTGTTATTTTTCATAAAAGAAACCTAAGTAAATCTCGTAAAGTCATCCACCATAAGAAGAATATGATTGTTACCACAAAGGATCACATTTCTAGAGGGACCCGTTTGGTCCATGTGGATTAGTTCAAGAGGCTTAAAAGTTCAAATATGTTGAACTTTTTTTGTGAGGAGTTTTATTTATTTTCCCCACTTGGCAGGGACCATAAATAAAATTAAAAGCGTTTTTCAATTTGGGTAAACCTCTAAGTATTTCTTGGGAAGTTAATCTTCGTAGGTTATCAAAATTAGTGTGACCTAATTTATTATGCCATAGATCAGAATCATCTAATATAGATTTCTTATAAGATTCATTATTTGGAATCACCATGTAACAGTTATCCTGAGTTCTGTTTCCTGAAAGAATGCAGTTACCCTCTTTGTTAAAAATTTTTCAATTAGTTTTAGAGAAGGTAACTGTGTGATCGAAATCACAAAATTGTGATATACTAAGCATATTAGACTTAATAACTTTTACTAACAAGACATCATTTAGAGAAGGAAGCCCCTCTTCATAAAGCGTTCCCTTACTAATGATCTGGGAAGAGAGTCCGTCGCCAAAAATGACACTACCTCGTAAGAAATCTATCTTGTTTGTTAATTTAGTCTCATCCTTGGTCATGTGTTTGGAACACCGGGAATCCAAATACCAACTATCTGAGGTACATTCAACTTTAAACACAGCTATAGACACATTACACTTAAGCTGGGGTAAAAGGTCATCTTTTCTAACCCAAATGGCCCTTATTTTAACATTTTTCTTGGCCTTGAACTTAGAAAAGTCTTGAGGAGTCTCTCTAAATGCTATATTTTTAGTTCGAGGTCCTCTCATTTTCTTCATATAGTTAGAGTTTTGGGTGGTCTGCCTAGGGAGAACATACGTATTCCTACTCTTCCTAGAATAGTTAAAGTTTTAATAAACATGCGTGTCCAACATTTTTGAAAACATTCAATAATGTAGTGACCATAGACATCGTAGTAATCACAGCTTTGGTGTGAGGTAGGCTTGACTTTTCTATTTTAGTCCTTGAAAATAGGTTTAGTCATGTTTATCACATTGATTTTAACTGCAAGAGTTTTACTTCCTTATCCAAGGTCTTTTATAGGGGGCAAACATACTTAGTTTTACCATTAGGTTTAGGCTTTAGATTACACACATTTTGAGTTGCTTTAGAGACATCAATGTGTAAAATTTCTTTCTGAGATTTTTCTAAAGTCTGTCCTGTTTTAACAAAGACTACATTTGAATTTGGAAGCGTTGTCTTCATTTCCTTAAGATTTTTATCCAAACCAAGGCAAGTTTTATCATCAGAATCAAGTTTTCTAGAACTAATGATATCATCATAAGTCTTAGCAAGTGTTTCAAAGTGTAGACATATTTTAAAAAAGTTTGAAACCTTTTGCTTAGATTCTTCCAATTCAATTAAGGCTGCCTTATACCTTTTTTTTTTCTAATATATCAATTTTCTCAAAAAGATCTTTCAATTTAGGAATGTATTCTTTGGTTTCTATATCATGTACAACACGTTGGGCTGTGTAATCTTCAGCATTCTTCCTAACAGTATTACACAGTTATTCAACACATTCAGTCAACTATTTCACCATTTTATCTAACACCTTCTTAAGGGTCTTAGTGTACAATTCTTGTATATTAGGTACATCATCATCGGACCCTCTAAGTGATGTGTGTGAAGTGTCCCCTAATGCTTCAGTTTTTATAGTGTAACTCACTGTAATACCCCGTATTTTTGGCGATATTTATTTTTGGGATTAATTAATTAAATGAGAATTAATTGGGAATTAATTCGGATAAAATACTAGCGAGATGTGAGTTGGTATTTGACTATATTGAGTATATATGATGATATATGAATGTTGAATTGTGAACTTTGTCGTGAGATTGATATACGACAATTTGGACATTTTATTGGGACGCGTGTGACAGTCGCGTCAGGATATAATTATTTTATTTATAAAAGTGAATTTAAATTCTATTAACCGTATGGTCATTTTGAGTGCGCCAACGCGTCCGAAAGGGTCGAGATAGTCAGAAAACACTAGCCGGGGGTTTAGTTTGGGTCCCGGGGTATTTTTAGGCCATACCGACAACATTAAGGGTAGTTTGGTAATATTGTATTTTTGGGATTTAATAATGACGAAAATTAGGATTTATAATCTGATTTGGGTAACTAACCACAAAACCCACTACCAACCATATTGACCCATAAGACTACGGAGAGTTTTAGAATTTGGTTTTCTAAGTCTCCTAAACAAACCCTAGCCACCTTTGGAGAAGAAGGCTTGTAGAGAGAGAGAGAGAAGGAATTCTGCAGAAAAAGCTTCATCAAACCAACACCAAATTCAGAGACACTCGAGGCAAGTGATTTAATTCTATTTAATTCAGAGAATGTTTCTTCCATGTTAGATAAATTGAAAGATTTACATTTGTTCTTGGAAGTTAAATAAAAACCCATTTTAATTGGACTTAGGACTTGAATTTTGAGGACATTGCATGTAGAATAGTATGGAGATGATTATTCTGATGTTAATATATGTTGGATGTAACAAAAACGGATCTAGAATGGACTTATTGAGGATTTAAAATTCTAGGGTTTATGTTCTTGAAAATTTGGGGGAAAGGGTTGAGATTTGATGAATTAATGATGTTTAGGATGTGTTAATTCCTTAAAAGATGTTAGTATATGACCTTAGTATGTTTTAGGATGATTGGAGACCTTAAAACATTGATTGGACGAATTTTGGTTAAGATTTGAGGTGTAGAAATTGGTGAAAAACGAGATAAGATTACTGGGCTTGAATCTGGTCACTCGTTAGAAGACCTACCCAGGTCGTTCGAACGAGCTCGTTCGAACGAGCTTCTAACGAGTTGACAGTTTGGGGTTCTAACGAGAGGGATGTTCGTTCGATAATCTCGTTCGAACGAGATCTCGTTAGATAGCCCAGTTCGTTCGAACGAACTCTCGTTCGAACAGCATCGTTCGAACGAGACTTCTAACGAGCTGGCAGTTTAGGCCTGTTTGGACTGTTTTGATTTTGGGAGTCTCGTAAATTTGTTCGAGGATGGAGATAACATTCCTTTGATGTACTTGGGACATTTGGGAGATAATGAGTAGTAAATTATATAAGTGTGGATCGAATCAAATGAACATTATGGATTGAGACGTGAGTGCCTACTACGACGTGAGAAAATTATGACGCGTATAAATATGGACCGGGATTATATAATTTGTATATATATTAAGTTGGTACGAGAATGCGATAAGTACTACAATTAAACTACGGTGATTACTAAGATGCGTGTTTACTTAGTATTGGTATATAATTTGTGTGTATGACATACCTACCATACTTGCTATCACGGGAGGTTTGCGTTCGCTTAGGGCCCTCTAATCCTTGTGTTGCCCGGATTTAGACTGGTTACCTCGATGAACATAGGTCAGAGAAGGACTTATTGGGATGTTAATAAGTCTGTTGATCGTGGGAGCGCAGGTATGTGTGTGACCCATGTGATGTGACTGTGTTCGCCTCCACTGTTTGTGATTTGTGTTATCTGAACGATTCCTGAGAGATTTGGAATACGTGATTCCTTATGTACGTGATGTACCGGGATGGATAGCAGAGTATGTATGCACCGCAGCTTAGTCTCGGGGTGCTTATATTGTATATTTATGTTGTGGAAAATATACACTTAGTAAAATGAGAACTTACATATGGTATTGTGTGTATAACTACGGAATAACATAAAAGGGATAATCTATAACGAGTTGTATTACTTTTATATGAGAACCTAAATTTACGTTAAGCCCCTATTTAATTGAGATCGTTATAATGTTAATGGGAACCGAGTAATAAGGGTAGAACCTATGACAGTCTAGCTAGATATGATGTCACTTAGCTAGTGGTTAGTGTCATTTTAGATGGGTACTTACGTTAGGAGTGCACATTTAGTCGAGAGGTGAGGATTTCATGTGAGTGCACGTCCTAACATGTACTTTGCATTTAATGTTTTAAATGTTTTTAAAGCATTTGCAGGTTTTTAAAATATCTCCACATTCGGGCTCTGACCCGTTTGCTTTCAAATCTTTTTTTTGTAAAACCATTTTAGGTGCCCAGCCACAAGGACACCATGCATAGGATACTCATTCAGGTGACGAGCTGTAGCTGTTTGTGGAAGCTACAGGGATTTGCTTTTAGACGCTTCTACCATTTGGATTCCATATTCAGTATTCTTCAGTTGTAGGGCATGTTGCCCAAATTCTATTAGAGACTTTTCTATTTCAGTTTTCAGACTTGGCATGTATTGATTCAGTATTCAGTATTTAGTTATTCATTTTAGTTGTGGAGTTTGTGGTGAGGAGTTTATTCCTCCGGATTTATTTAAATCATGTGATGGTTATTCTATTATTTCATTATGGTGAATGGTGATATTATTCTTGCTTTAAATCTTTTACTGCATGTTAATCAGACTTTAATTAAAATTTGGCAACTTACTTTTTAAATACTAGGTGGTTAGTAATAATAAAATGTTTTCGACAGTGATGCTATTAGCTGAGCCAACTTGGCATTTTGAATTAATTTAATAAAGGAGTAGCTACCCGGTATTTAATTAGTCGGGGTGTCACACTCACACACGCATTAATTCATCAAAAGACTTTTCACTTTGACTTACACATTAACTAGAGCTATCTGCATCATTTATAGCAGTAGTAGATACAATATTTACAACATCAGCATGCAAAATATCATTATCAACAGGCAAGCATGCATTGTCATTAGAATATATTATCTTAGTAAAGAAGGACATGCATGATTCATTAGCATAGGATTACTCAGGTTCATCCTTTTCATAGTCACTCGAATGATCCTAGGTTTTGCACATATTAGCCTTGACTGTGTTATTAATTTTATGTGTCCCATTTTCCCACAACGATGACATTGAACATTACTATAGTCTTTCTTAAGTCTATTATGATCAGAGACCAGTTTGTGACCATTTTATCATGTTGATACCAGATTTCCCTTATTTAAAAGAAAATTAATTTCTAAACTTTAGGATTTTCTTAAACTCTTTGCTCATTAGGGCAATTTGGTTATCTAAACTTTCCAAATCGCATTCTTCTTCAAAGTTTAGGTCAAAGTAAGGTGGGTTCATTTTAGAGACAGTCAACTGAGATGAGAAGATAACATTAGATCCAAAGGATCTTTTATTATAGGAGGTAATTTATTTCTTATAATCTAACTCCATTTCCACAGTTTTAAGTTACTAATTAATAATTCAGGAGTTAGGTTAAGATCATCCATCTCTTGTATAACAGATCATTTATTATCAAACTTAGTAGGCAGGGATCTCAAGATTTTAAGCGAATTGTCTTTCCTATCGTAAACTATCCTATTAGCATGCAATTTAGTGATAATATCAGTTAACTTAATGTAGAAGTGATAAAAATCTTCTGTCTCATCCATCATAAGGGTGTTATACTTTTGAACTAACATTTGTATCTTTCTAGCCTTAACATGCTCATCACCTTCATAGGTAGTGACATGGATTCCCAGGCTTCACTGGAAGCAGCACAAATAGATCTACATTTAAATTCATGTTCGTTGACAAACATAAAAATGCAGTTATTTCCTTTATTGTTACTAGGTGACATCTGTTTTTCTTCCTTAGTGAACTCACTGAGACTTTTCTTAATTCTTATTGTATTAGTTTCAACTAAAGGCTTAGAAGGGTGAACATAACCATTTTCAATCATGTCCTAGACATCATCACCCAGAGTCCCTTGGATGAAAGAAATCATTCTTACCTTCCAGTATAAAGAAGGGACGACGGGACAGATTACCAAGCTTTCCAAAATTTTCATCCATTTTATAAGATTAGAAACCAAAAGCAATATCACAAGTTTCATGATCAGAATAATTTTGACAAACCTGCTTTGATACCACTAAAAAATTGTTCACCAAGTTATTAATCTAAGTTAATGATTAGGTAAACTCCGAATATACTCTTTTAAGAAAGTCCATTTGAATTAATAAAGATAAGATGTGTAAAAAATTTGTACAAAATCAAACTTAAGTTGCTTGGTTACCAGATTTTTAAAATAAAAACCTTAATAAGTCTTTAAGTCCTAAACCAGTTATGTAAGAGGTAAGAATAAAAAATAGTAAACTACACACGAGATTTATGATGTGGTAAAATCCAAAATTAGGGCAAAACTCCATGGTGACCTCTATGCCACAAAATAAAAAAATCCACAATGATCAACCAAGAGTTACAAGAAATAAACCAGACTACTCAAAATCCTAAGAAAGATAAGAAATATACTTACTGAGCCAAATCTCCTCTTGTGGTATTAATTTTGTTTGGGTTGATTCTCCTGTTCAGATTTCTCCAGCTTTAATTCCTTGTTACTTCAGTGGACTCAGTCAAATAGCTTCTCTCAAAAGAAGAGCACACTTTTTCTAAGTGTTTGTGTGTGAGCGTGTCTAGTGACTATGACGTGCCTAAATGCAATACGCAGTCCCACCCACTCTTAGATTATACAAAAAAAGTCCTATAAATTACAAGGGTTTTTATATGAGTATAAGAGGTTTCAATATCATAGAAAATCAGACTTCATTTGTAAAAATATTTTTAGATTTGGAGTTTGTCAAATCTTCAAATAACCAAATCTAAATAAGATATTATTTATATACAAAAGAAATTTTACAAAATGTAAAACTTATATAGATTTCAAGATCTAAAAATCATGAATATCTTGAATTCTCTTTCTTAAGATTTTGGAAACAACAAGTGTTGGATAAATAATATACAACAATAAAACCAAGATCCAACCAAGAGCGAAATTCTACAAAAGAAATTTAACTAATAACCTAAAAATTACGTGAAAATGTATCTCTAGGCCTTATTCCTAATTTCTAAAAAGAAATAAGACATAATACCTTTAGAGGTTATTTTTGAAAGAAAAACTATTTTCAGAGTGTAAGAAAACACAAACATCTAAACCATGAAAACCCTAATAGTGTTTCAAAATAAAACCCTAGGTTTTCTTTTGGAAGATATGTATGAAAATGTGTTTTGGAGGTTTCTAAACACAATTCTTCCATCCTGATTTCACTCTCCCCTCTCTCTCTTCTCTCTTTTATTTCTTCTTCTCTCTCTCTCTCTCTCTCTCTCTCTCTCTCTCTCTCTCTCTCTCTATCCACTCTCTCTTTTATTTTCCTCTAAGACATACGTTCCCCGAAAGTTCTCTAATGGCTAAGGTAGACACTTATTTATAGTTGGAGAGGATGGTTCAGGACGATCGAGGCAAAGAAATGATTAGGATTAAACCCGCATTTTAACTTCTAATCTAATGTCTCTCAATGCACTGAACAATAAGTCAATCTAATAGGTCAATACAACATGCACTTGGATTGTTAACCAATACATGCAGGCCATAGATTAATCTAGATTTAACGATTTAAACTTTACCTCAGTTTTATGAGTGAGAGACAACATGAAACTATCCAGTCAGAAACCAACATTTGTGCACACGTGTCATGCAGAAAGATGAACTCAAATGCGTGTTTTATATGTTTATAAAATCTCATTTTCTACCAAAAATGTTTCTATCGATTTTAGACTATGCCCAGGAAGTTTTTTAGGGGGAAATATTATTAATTCTAGTCTTAGCACATAAACATTGAAAACCCTAAATTAAATGTTTAAAAAATCATTTTAAAACGTTTAAAATTCCCCCAAAATATTTAAAAATATTTTAATACACACACAATGCGTAATACGAATTTGTGTTCTTAGAGTGTATTGTTTAACTTCCCTTTAGACTTATTTGGAAGACTTGAGGATGCTGATTATAGTCATCATAGTACACATAGACAAGAGATCAAAAATCTAAATACATTTTATGTATATATCCAAACTATTTGGAACTCCTATATAACACAGACTCAAGTAAGTCAACCATATAGTGTGTTCTCAATACCATGTTAAAAGAATGTGCCTTATGTTCTGGAAGCATTATTGGTACCTGACGGCATAACGGAACCCCATCGACTTAAAGTGGTATATGATTCCCCAACACATCGTCCTTTGACCGACCTAATTAATGATGCTTACGGAGTCCACCATCATCAAAACCATTAACCTATGGATATAAATAAAGTGCATTATGACCAAGTCAATGAACAAGTTGATGCTGAATTACCAGAAGATCGATATTACATAAAGTTGAAAGCCGATGCAACTAGATCATTTTATAAATATTGCGATGAAGATCACTCGGTATTCTATGAAATGATTTCTTTTCTTAATTTAAAGAGTCAATTTGGTTTACTGGGCAACATCATAATTATAATTCTTATGTGGGTTAAAGACATTCTCCTAAAATAGAATACGTTACCAGATAATTATCCTAGCATGAAGATGAGCTTTAAGGGTTTGGGATTGAAGTATAAATCCATTCATGAATGCAAGTATGATTACATATTTTACCGTAACAAGCATGAAGAAAAAGATAAGTGTCCTATATGTAATGAGCCTAGATATGTGGCTTATGAGAATGGAAAGACAAGACTGTAAAATATCTCAAGCATTTAGAAGTTCCATAAAAGTTTTTGAAGTATTTTCCCCTTGTCCACGGTTAAAATATTTTTTCACTATAATGTGGATAGTAAAGTCCATGGCATGGCACTCTTGATGCGAGGTGGGTGGGAATCTCAAGCATCATCCGATTGATTCACTCATCTGGCTACTCTCAAATGCACGATGCCATGAATTTACAAAGGAACAACATAGTATCCGTCATGCGTTATCAACCGATAGGGTTAACCCTTTCGATAATTTATATACTTCTCAGAGTTATTGGCTAGTTCTCATGGCACTTTAAGTGTCCCTCCATCAAAGCATATAAGAAAGGGATTCACATTATTATCTTTATTTCCCAAGATAAAATATCCCAGTGATGATAATGATATATTCCTAGCACCATTAATCGATGAAGTTAAAGACTTGTCAGATAAAGGCATGATGACAGTTAACTGTCATAAGGGTGAAGAGTTCACACTTAAAGAAATTGTGATGTGGGTGATCCACGACCTTCCTCCTTATGGGAGCTTTTTCTATTGTAATGTTTACAGTTATTATGGATATCCCATTTATGAGTTGGAAACAGAATCCACTTGGATATATCATAATGGTAAGATGAGTTATACGGGTCATCATATATTTTTACCGACCAATCACTATTTTAGGAACGACAAGTCTAACTTCTTACTTGTCGTTCACGAGCATAGGATGGAACTTGCTCGAATTTATCATTAGTATATCGAGGAGAAGGCAAAGGCAGCAACTGCGGGGAATACATTTGTAAGAACCCTCAGTTTGTAAATCTGAAGCGTAAATGAACAACGCTAGTAAAACGAAGTCATGGTCTAGACGATCAATATATTTTAATATGTCGTATTGGAAAGATCATCATGTAAGGAATGTAATTAATGTGATACACATGGAGAAGAATATTATGGAACATATTATAGGAACATGTCTGGGTGGATCTTATTCAAAAGATAGAGAGCGACTCGACTACGATCTACAGAAGATAAAAATAAAGACGAGATAGTGGTTAAAAAAATATCCTATAAAATGAAGATTTTTTACCCCCCGACAGCTTTCACTTTGAGTACTAGTGAGAAAAAAATATTTCTAAAAATGTTGTTCAACTTCAAGACTCCGACTGGTTATTCTAGTAATTTACGCAGTGTAGTAATCTACTAAACAAATGATTTAAAATAGTGAGAGTTTCATGAGTGGAACATCATCAGTCAATTAATCCATATGCTGTTTAGGCATTGCTTCTCCAAGCCCAAAGATATCCATCAAGAAATTATGCAAATAAGTTTGTGCTTTACCCTACTTTGAGCAAAAGTGGTAAACAAAAATCACAATAAAGCTGCGACATCAACTTAGCCTAGGCAATTTGTGTATTAGAGAAATATTTTCCTTCATCATTCTTCGATATCAGCGTCCACCTACCTGCTCATTTATACGATGAGGTTTTGCTATTTGGTCCCGTTAGGTATCATTGGATGTATCTTTTCAATCGCTTGATGAAAACCTTCAAAAAATACATTAAGAATACATGATGTATTAGAGGGTCAATTGCTGAAGAATAGATAACTGTGGAATCATCGTGATATGCTGAAGAATATATGCCAGAACAAGAGCTGAGTAGGTTCAACCCTTGTGGATAATGTGCGATTGACGAGTTTGAGGATGAATTGCATTTTGGGAACCCTAAAAGGGTGAGAGTCACTATTCTACACTACGAGTAAGCAACTCGTTATATCTTCAAATCGCAAGATGAAATTCAAGATTGGATAGAATAAGTAGTTACATAATTAACCAAATTACTCTTGTTTGATTATATATATTTTATATATATGATCTAAACTCTAAAATTTAGCTTTAGGAAGTACGAGAACGAATTAACAAAAAATCAGATGATAAATTGAACGACGATGGATATCAAAAGAGGTAATTTCCACCCTTTATGCGAAAGAGTTTACATAATTCTGCACCAACGGTTTTGATTTTGTTTCATATTCATTTGAGGAGAACCTTTTGACACAAAATAACAGAATTTGAGTTTCTGTCTTAACTACTTATGTCGCGAGCAAAAGTGATAAAAATCCAAAAGATACGGTGCAAACCTATTATGGGATTATCTAACAAATCTTGGAATTCGATTATTTGGATTTCACAGAAATTGTATTCTATTATGACTAGGTGAAGGTGGATGACACTACGAATGCTTGTAAAGTTGATCCATACCTAAAAATTATAATGTTAAATTTATCAATGATGAAGAGTAAAGATCACATAGTCAATGAGTTTTTTATTTGTGGCTTTCAGAACATAAATGAGGCATTCTACTAAGTGTATAAAGGGTGTTAATTGGTGTATTATTGCGCATGGACAAAACGGTATCACTTCTCAAGTAGACGCATTAAAGGTTCCTAAAGGGTTCTAGATGCTCTTGATTATAACCCTAATTTGAGGGATCTTTCAGTTTATTTAAAGGAGTATTGAGTATTAAAACATTATTTTACCCTTCATAATTCAATTTGTATCATATTCTTATATTAGGCCATGACAATCCAATTTATGTTCGAATTTTATCCTATTATAATATTGACACTACATTAACGCTTTAGTTTGATTTATGAATTTTTAGTTTAAATTATGAATGTTTAGTTTGAATTATAAAAACATGTTGTTAGAGGGGGAAAGCCTAAAATATCCCCCAAACGACCATATAAGAGGCACGAACACCTCGCACGGGATAAATGTAACTAGTAAGAACTGACCGCATAGTCACATGATGTCCGATTTAAGAATATGACTAAAATTTGTAAATAACTAAACTTAGCCTTAAAAACATGCTTCTAGATGGGAAAATCAAAATAATCCCCAATTGGCCCCGTAAAGGGCACGAACACCTCGCATGAGACCAATGTCACTCATAGGGATTGAACTAGCAGTCATGGGATTACTGGTTTGATAATATGACTAAAATTTGCAAATAACTAGACTTAAGCTTTAAAATAGGCCGCTAGAGGGGGAAAACAGAAATAACCCCTAAACCGTATCGTAAAAGGCACGAACACCTCACAGCGGACCAATGTGCCCGGTTCGATAATACGACTAAAATTTGCAAATATTTATACTTAGGCTTGAAACATGCCTCTAGTGGTAAAAAACCCCAAAATATCCCCTAAAGGGACCCGTAAGGGGCACGAAAACCTCATACGGCACCAACGTAATCGTAGGAACAAACCGTGTAGTCAGGGGACCCCCAACTTAAGAATATAACTAAAATTTGAAAAGAACTAAACTTAGACTTAAAAACATGCCACTAGAGAGAAAAACCCAAAATTTTCCAAAAGGAACACGTAAGAGGCATGAATACCTCGCACGGGAACAATGTAACTCATAGAAACTCACCGCGTAGTCACCCAATGCCCAGTTTGAGAATATGTTTAAAATCTGCAAATAACTAGATTTATGCTTAAAAACATACCACTAGAGGGGAACCCCAAAAATATCCCCTAAATAGCCTCATAAGGGGAACCAACACCTCTCACGGGACCAATATAACTCATAGTAATTGACTGCATAATCACAGGATGCTCGATTTGAGAATATGATTAAAATTTTAAAATAACTAGACTTAGGCTTAAAAACAATCCCTAAATGACCCCGCGATAGGCACGAAAACCTCACAAGGAACCGATGTAACTCATAGGAACTGATCGCGCAGTCACGGGATGCTCAATTTTAGAATATGAGTAATATCTAAAAGTAACTATACTTGGGCTTAAAGACATGTCGCTAGAGGGAGAAAACCCAAGACATCCCCCAAACAGCCTCGTAAAGGGTATAGACACCTCACACGGGACCGTGCAACTCATCAGAACTGACCACATAGTAACGAGAGGCCCAATTTAAGAATATGTCTAAATCTTACAAATAACTAGACTTAGGATGAATAATATTCCCATAGATGAGGAAAACCCAAAACTTCACCCAAACGGCTCTGTAAGAGGCACAAACACCTTGCATGGACCAATTTAACTCATAGGAACTGACTGCGTAGCCACAGGATGTCCGATTTGAGAATATGACTAAAATTTACAAATAGCTGGACTTAGGTTTACGAACATCCTACTTGAGTGGGAAAATAAAAATAGCTCCGAGGCGGTCCCCATCTTGCATGGGACCAATGTAACCCATAGGGATTGACCTCGTAGTCAACAGATGCCCATATTAGAAATCTGACTAAAATTTTCAAATAGCTAGACTTAGTCTTAAAAAGATGCAACTAGAGGGGAAAATACCAAAATATCCCCTAAATGGTCCCGTAAGAGGCATAAACTCCTCGCACAGGACCAACGTAAATCATAATAATGGACCGTGTAGTCAAGGATGCCCTGTTCAAGAATGCAACTAAAATTTGCAAATATCTATACTTAGGCTTAAAAACATGCCGTTAAAGGGAGACAACCCAAAATAACCCCCAAACGGCCCCATAAGGGGCACGAACACCTCACACAGGACCAACATAACTCTAAAAACTGATCGCATAGTCACAGGACGCCCAATTTGAGAATATGACTAAATTTTGCAGACAACGAAGCTTAGGCTTAAAAATATGTCGCTAGATGGGAAAACCCAAAATAACCCCAAATGGGCCATGTAAGAGGCACAAAAACCTTGCACGAGAACAATGTAACTTGTAGGAATAGACCGCGTAGTTACGGGATACCCAATTTGAAAATATGTTTATAATTTACAAATATCTAGACTTAGGCTTAAAAATATACCATTAGAAGAGGAAAATCCAAAATAACCCCCAAACGTCCCTATAAGAGGCACGAAGACCTCGCACATGACTAGTGTAACTCATAGGAACTGGCTGCGTAGTCACGAGATGCTCGGTTTCAGAATATGACTAAAATTTTCAAATAACTAGACATAGTCTTAAAAATATGCCGCTAGAGGGGGGAAATCCAAAATAGCCTTAAACGACCTCATAAGGGGCACGAAAACCTCGCACAGGACCATTTTAACTCATAAGAATTGACAGCATAGCCATGGGATGCTTAGTTTGAGAATATAATGAAAATTTGCAAATAATAGACTTAGGCTTAAAACATGCCGATAGAGGGGAAAAATAAAAAATATCCCCCAAATGGCCCCGTAAGAGGCACGAACACCTTGCACGGGACTAATATAACTCTTAAGAACTGATCTCAAAGTCATGGGACTACCAGTTTAAGAATATGGCTAAAATTTGGAAATATCTAGACATAGGCTTGAAATCATGCCGCTAGAGAGGAATAACCCAAAAAATATCCAAACGACCCCATTAAGGGCACGAACACCTCGTAAGACCACATAGTCACGGGATGCCCGGTTTGAGAACATGACTAAAATTTTCAAATAACTAGACTTGGGTTTAAAAAGATGCCGCTCCAGTGCAAAACCCCAAATAGCCCCTATACGACCATATAAGGGGCACGAACACCTCACACGAGACTATTGTAACTCATAAGAACTGATCGCTTAGTCACGAGATCTCTAGTTTGAGAATCTAACTAAAATTACCATATAACTAAACTTAGGCTTAAAAACATGATACTAGAGGGGGAAACCCTATACAGCCCCAAAATGGCCCTGTAAGAGGCACGAAAACCTCACACATGACCAGTGTAAGTTGTTAGAATTGATCGCATAGTCATGGGATGTCTGATTTGAGAATATGACTAAAATTTTCAAATAACTATACTTAGGCATCAAAACATGCTCTATTGGGGAAACCACAAAATAACCCCCAAAACGGCCCTGTAAGGGGCGCGAAGAACTCGCGCGAGACCAATGCATCTCTTAGGAACTGATCGTGTAGTCACAGGATGCCTTTTTTTCAATATGAATAAAATTTCCAAACAACTATACTTAGGGTTAAAAAATGCCACTCATAGGTGAAACTCCCAAGTAGCCCCCAAACGGCCTCGTAAGTGGCACGAACACCTCGCACAGGTACAATGTAACTTGTAAGAACTGGCTGCATAGTCACGGGATGCCCGGTTCAAGAATATGACTAAAATTTGTAAATAAATAGACTTAAGACTTAAAAAAATGATGTTAAAGGGGAAAAATCAAAACAACCCCCAAACGACTAGGTAAGAGGCATAAATACCTCGCATAGGAAAATGTAACTCATGGGAACTGATCGCATTATCATGGGATGAACAGTTTCATAATATGACTAAAATTTGTAAATAATTAGACTTAGGATTAAAAGCTTTCTAGTAGAGGGTAAAACCTAGAGCAACCCCCAACGGACTTGTAAAGGGAACGAACGCCTCGCACAGGACCAATATAACTCGTAAGATCTGATCGTGCGATCATGGAATGCTCTGTTTGAGAATATAATTAAAATTTGAAACTAACTAGACTTAGGCTAAAAAACATACAGCTAGAGGAGAAAAACTCAAAATAATCCCTAAACAACCTCGTTAGGGGCACAAACATCTCGTATGATACCAATATAACTCTTAGTAACTGATCGATAGTCATGGTATACCCAATTAGAGATCATGAAGAAAATTGGAAAATAATAAACTTACATTTAAAAACATGCCTCTAGAGGGGGAACCTAAAATAACTCTCATACAACCCCGTAAGAGGCACGAGCACCTTACACGACACTAATGTAACTCGTAGGAACTGATCGCGTAATCATGACATTCTCGATTTAATAATATGAGTAAAATTTGTAAGTATTTAGATTAAAACTTAAAAACATGCCACTAGAGGGGGAAGGGGCATGAACACCTCACACATGTCCAATGTAACTCGTAGGGACTGACCGCATAGTCACAGGATGCCCGATTGAGAATATGACTAAAATTTCTAAATGACTAGATGCATGCTTACAAATATGCCACTAGAAGGGAAAACCCAAAACAACCCCCCAAAAACCCTCAAACAACCCTGTTAGGAGCACGAACACCTTGCACGTAGCCAATATAACTCTTAGGAACTGACTGCATAGTCACAGGATGCCCTGTTTAAAATACGACTAAAATTAGCAAAGAACTAGACTTAGGCTTAAAAACATTATGCGAGAGGTGGAAAACCCAAAGTATCCCCCTAAACGACCTCATAAGAGGCAGGGACACCTCACCGGGGATCAAGGTAACTTGTAGGAATTGATCTTGTAGTCACTCAATACCCGGTTTAAGAATATGACTAAAATTTGCAAATAAGTAGACTAAGGCTTAAGAACTTGCCGTTAGAGGGGAAAACCCCCAAACAACCCCCAAACTACTCCGTTAGGGGCACAAATACCTTGTACAGGACCAATGTAACTCGTAGGGACTGATTACGTAATCACCGGATGCCTGGTTTGAGAATATGATTAAAATTTTCAAATAAATTAACTTAAGCTTAAAAATATGTCGCTAGAGGGGAAAACTGAAAATAATGCCTAAATGACCTCGTAAGGGGCACAGACACCGCGCACATGACCAATGTAATTTGTAGGAACTGACCGTGTTGTCACATGATACCTGATTTGAGAATATGACAAAAATTTACAAATAACTAGACTTAGGTTTAAAATATGCCACTAGAGGGGAACACCAAAACAACCCCCAAACGGTCCCATAAGAGGCACAAACACCTCGCACGGGATCGATGTAACTCATAGGAACTCACCTCATTGTCATGGGATGCCCGATTTGAGAATATGAATAAAATTTTAAAATAGCTGTCTTAGGCTTAAAAACATGCCGCTAGAGGGAAAAACCCAAAACAACCTCCAATAGCATTGTAAGGGGCACGAACACCTTGTACCGGACCAACATAGCTGGTAAGAACTGACTGTATAGTCACAGGATGCTAGGTTTGAGAATATTTCTAAAATTTGCAAATAACTAGATTTAGACTTCTGAACATGCCGCTAGAGGGAAAAACCCAAAAGAACCTCAAAACCACCTCGTAAGGGGCACGAACACCTCGCGTGGACCTAATTATAACTTGTAGTAACTAACCATAGAATCACAAGATGATCGATTTAAGAATATGACTAAAATTTTCAAATAACTAGACTTAGGCTTAAAAATATGCTACTAGATTAAAAAAATCCAAAACAACACCCAAACGGCTCCATAAGGGGCACGAACACCTCGCACGTGGCAATATAACTCGTAGAGTTTGAAAACATAGTCACATGATGCTTGATTTGAGAATATAACAAAGATTTGCGAATAACTAGACTTAGACTTCAACACATTTCGCTAGAGGGAAAATCCTAAAAAAGCCCCTAAATAGCCCCACAAAAGGCATGTAAACTTTGCACGGGACCAATGTAACTCGTAGAAACTAACTGCATAGTCACAGGATGTCAAGTTCTCAAATATGACTAAAATTTGCTAATATCTAGACTTAGGCTTAAAAACATGCTTCTTAAGGGGAAAACCCAAAACAGGCCCCAAATAGCCCTGTGAGGGGGCACAAACTTCTAGCACAGGACCAATGTAACTCTTAGGAACTGATAATCACAAGATTCTTAGTTTGAGAATATGAGTAAAAGTTAAAAATATCTAGACTTAGGCTTAAAACCATACCACCATAGGGCAAACCTAAGATAACCCTCAAACGGCCCCGTAAGAGGCATTAACATCTAGCAAGGGACCTGTATGAACTAACCACATTGTCAAAGGACACCCAGTTTGAGAATATGACTAAAATTTGTAAATAACTAGACTTGAGCTTAAAAACATATTGCTAGAGGTAAAACCACAAATAGCCCCCAAATGTCCCCATTAGGGCCACGAACACCTCACGTAACTCTTAGGATCTGAGTATGTAGTTAACGAATAATCAATTTGAGAATATGACTAGAGTTTGTAAATGGTTAGACTTTGGTTAAAAAACATGCCCTAGAGGGAGAAACTCAAAAATAGCCCCCAAATGGCCACAAATACCTTGTACGAGACCAATGTAACTTGTAGGGACTGGCCGCGTAGTCACGGGATGATCAGTATTAGAATATGACTAAAATTTATAAATAACTAGAATTAGGTTTAAAAAAATGACCCTAGAGGGCGAAAACCAAAAATAACTCCCAAATGGCCACGTAAGGGGGACGGACACCTCGCACGGGACCAATGTAACTAATAGGAACTAATTGCATAGTCGCGGTATGTCTGATTTAAAAGTATGACTAAAATTTGTAATTAATTTGACTTAGGATTAAAAACATGCCATTAGAGGGGAAAAAAACTCAAAATAATCCCCAAACCGCCCTATAAGAGGCACGAACACCTCGTACGAGACTAATATAATTCAGATTAACTGACCGTGTCGGAAAGAGATGCTCAGATTGAGAATATGACTAAAATTCACAAATAACTAGACTTGGGCTTAAAAACATGCCGCTAGAGGGGAAAACACAAAGCAACAAATAAACGGACCTGTTAGAGGCATGAACACTTTACACG
Source organism: Sambucus nigra (assembly GCA_949130495.1). Taxonomy (NCBI): domain Eukaryota; kingdom Viridiplantae; phylum Streptophyta; class Magnoliopsida; order Dipsacales; family Adoxaceae; genus Sambucus; species Sambucus nigra. The sequence goes on along the minus strand of OX422213.1, from coordinate 241,607,841 downwards.
GGACCAATGTAAGTCGTGCGAACTGATTGTGTAGTCACGGGATGCCGAGTTTGAGAATATGACTAAAATTTTCAAATGTCTAGAGTTGAACTTAAAAACAGGCCGCTATAAGGGAAAATCCAAAACATCCTCTAAACGACCCCATAAGTAGCATGAACACCTTAAACGGTACCGATGTAACTAGTAAGAAGTGACCGCATAGTCATTGGACGCCTGATTTGAGAATATAACTAATATTTGCAAATATCCAGTATGATTTGTTTGTACATGTTTTTTCTTCGGGACTGCCTAAAAATAAAATTTATTTATTTTTATTAAATAGATTTGATCACGGTCCAAATCCATGACCCTAAATCTTCAAAAAACAAAGAAAAATATGGTCATAGTGATCGTGACCATGTTTTTATTTATTTAATTTTTTAAAATTGGGGATCACGAATTTTTGTTGTGTCCCATTTTCAACAATGTCCTACACATGGTCAGGGCCCACGTCTTTGACCATGTGGTTATGTCCCAGGTTTATGACCAAATATAAACATCAGTCCACCCATGGTCATGGCCCAAGTTCATGACCACGAAGTTATATATTGTCTTACGAAAGAGGCTATGACCCTCATTTGGGTCATGAATTCAGTTTGTGGCCACTTATTTTAGTCACGAAAAAAATGGTCACGAACTTCAGCTATGACCCGAGGGACTAGTCACGGTCAAGACCCGTGAATATTCTTTATTTATGGTGTAATGTGTGCTTGTTTGTCCATTTATCAATTCACTTTATCTGTCATTTTGAGACTAAATCTTTATTTGATAAAGTTAATGTAGTAAAATAGAACTGCTCGAAGATTTTTAAGTGTTTAGGTCGTAATTGTTTTTATTCTAGTTCACGCCTTTCACCTTGTTTACCATTGAAAGAGTGCGCTTGTGTTCAAATAAAGAAATTATTTAATTAAACTCAGTTTTTATCAAATAAGTCCTAAACATGCATCTAGGTGTGATTGAAGATGATAAAATCAAGCAAGAACATTCAAATACATACATGTGAGGAAAAATCCCCCAAAGGGGAAAAAACTTTTATTTTCACTATAGTTTTGTAAAAACGGTTACACAGATTACAATGAAAATAAGTGTGACAGATAAATACCCGCAGGTGTCGGTTCTGATGTCGTCGGCTGGTACTTTCCCTTTCCAGGAGGGCAACAATGAAGAAGAGAGATGGCTTCTCCAGAAAGATACTCCAGATGAGTAAATTATCTTCTTGAAGGTTTAACAATTCACATATATAAATGGGAGTGATTCTGTGAATAAAAAGGCTTAAGGAAACATTAAAAGGTGAAGTCTGATTCTGGGCTATTTTTACAGAATCTGGGTTTGCAGAAAGACTTGAAAAACGTGTAGAAGGTGATCAGGCATTTATACGAAAATCAAGGAGGTGGCTCGTTCGAACGAGATGACATGTCTCTCGAACGAAGGACATATGTCCTTCGAACAAGATCGTGCGACATTCATATCTTGTTCGAACGACAGTGCAATGTCGCTTGAACGAGCTCTTCGATCGAGGCACTGCGTTTCTACACTTAGAAAATTTTTGCTTTTTATAAAAATACATCAGACTTCGAAAAAAAACATTTTCTGAAAAATTTCCCAAATATTTATGCAAATATTAATACTCCAATAAACCATTTTATCGAAATTGCATAGTGGAGTAGTGGGAATGATCTGAGTAGCACGTCACATATAGCATGATGCACGTGAAGATGATGGATGCATTGGATTCAGATAAATGTAGTCGTGGATGATCGTGATGACATGCCGAATGTAGCGGTATCAGATATACAAACTGTGATATAGGACAAACAAGAAATTCCTCAATTCTACCCCGGACATTTAAAAAATTATGTCCTTACAAATCTCCCCCTATGTCTATGCCGATACATACATAAAAATCTGAATTATGCAATCTCCTTAAAACAAATGACATACAATATAATATCCCCATTAAACCCTTAAACTGAGAATACTACATGACATGTCTTCAATCAAATTTCAGCATCTTCAAATCATCAGCTCTTCAGAAACTCCGAAAGCTTTTCTCATCAGGGTGTTAATCCAATAAATCAACCTTGTACCTACACACATGAGATAAATCAGATACCCGTGACAAGCAACAGTGTTAAATATAATGATATAATAAAATCATGAATCAAGTAAGCTTAAGAAAATCATTGATAAATCAACCAAACAAATCTCCCCCATAATTCATTCTCCCCCTTTTTATGTTGTCCCAAAATAGATAGATATGAGAAGCATAAATATGGAAAATGTCACATGGTAAAAACAATATATTTTTGAATTTTTCAAAATTTTTCACACAAAATATATAACAAAGAATCACACCATGAACAAACACAAAAATAACCAAGTCGATGATAGCGTAAATGTAGGGGTGTGAACAAATTCGATAGGAAAATCAATGCATATAAACATGACATATGTGCACGATGAATATCGGATACTCCTAATAAATGCACTCACCATCTTCCTTAGGTGTAAAAAGATGAAAATATGAGACATTGAATCAATCAAATCAGCACATCAAAGCTCAAAATGATTTCCACACCAATAACGTCCAAAATGATTTAATGCTTTTTCAGGACTTTCAAGGAAGTGCAAACCCGTTTAAATTCTCCAACCAAACTCCCTCAGATTTTTATTTTGAATAGAGGTGATCTAAATTCTCAAACTTTGGAGAATTGATGGTGAAACCTAAATGACCCATATTTGGCATGTATTGCTTTTTATTGCCTTTCAATTTTTTCGGGGCTCTTTTAACCTCTTTGGATCCCTGATAATAAAATTACTTAATTTTTTAGGTCCGATTTAACGGTGGCTTAATCGCAAAGGATAGATAATTACCTTTCGGAGACCTTCACCATTTTTTTTAAAACAAACACAATCTCACCAAATAGTTTTTACATGCATTCCAATCTTGTCAAGTTTTATCGCATATGGTTCATTTTATAGACAAAATTGAGATGGAAACACTCAAGCCAATATGTGATAGACAAGTACAATAATCAAATAAACCCATGCATGTGTGCAATAAAGGAGATAATGAGCCAAACATGTAGAAAGATATCACTAATCACATCTCAAAGACTCCAAATAATGTAAAGCACATGGATGAAATGATGTAGCGTCTCAAATCTCTATCAAACAGTCACATGGATAAATGGAATGAAATTTGTGACTCGGCTATCTTAAATGCTCATCCATAAAAGGTGCAAATAAAATACAAAAATCTTTCAGTGCTTTTTCAAAATTTTTTATAAAAAGAAAATCTTTTTGGATTTTTTTATTTTTTTATTTTTTTTAAAAATAGAAAAACCAAAAAAATAATACAAATGATACAACCTAGGAATAGGAATCATATGATATGAACATGATAATGCGTCCTATCCTAGACATGAACCAACCCCTCAGTGAACTGTGCAAATCCCCAAAGACTTCCTAAGACTCTCAAATCTAAGGGCATCTAAAGGCTTCGTGAATATATCAGCTAACTGAAGGTCGGTGGGTATGAAACTCAGGGATACGACTTTCTCCTCGACTAACTGACGTATAAAGTGCTCGCATATCCTGATGTGCTTTGTGTGCGAATGTTGCACTGGATTGTAGGATATGTGTATTGCGCTCGTGTTATCACTGGAAATGGTCATGGTGTCTTGTGAAATCCCATAATCCTCTAGCATTTGCTTCATCCATAAGAGTTGCATGCAATAACTCCCGACGGTTATGTACTCAGCCTCTGCAGTGGATAAAGAGATGGAGTTTTTCTTATTGCTCAACCAGGAGACAAGATCAGAACCAAAATAGAAACACCCACCAGAAGTGCTCCTACAAACATCTACATCCCTGGCCCAATCGGCATCCGAATAGGCAGATAAACGATCATCAGTATCAAAGGAATACCAAATACTGTATGAGATATTTCCACTCAGGTATTTGATAATACGTTTTAGAGAGAGTAAGTGTGACTCTTTCGGGGATGCCTGATATCGCGTACAGACTCCAACACTAAAGGCTATGTCGAGACGACTAGTAGTCAAGTAGAGAAGACTGCCTATCATACTCCGATACAAGGTTTGCTCTACGTCCTTGCCTGAAGTGTCCTTACTAAGCTTGATAGAAGTACTCATAGGTGTATGTGCATACTTAGTGGAGTCTACACCAAATTTCTTCACTAGGTCTGTAACATACTTGGATTGGGATATGGACATCCCATCCTCTAGCTGACGAACCTGGAGACCAAGGAAGAAAGTAAGCTCACCTTCCATGCTCATCTCAAACTCACTTTTCATCTCCTCTTCAAATTGGTGAGCATGCTGGAAGCACGTGGATCCAAAGATTATGTCATCCACATAGACGTGGGCAACCAAAATAGTACCTTCATCTCTCCTGACAAATAACGTCATATCAACTCCCCCTCTCTTCGAGCCACGGGCTAAGAGATAGGAAGTAAGCCTCTCGTACCAAGAAAGGGGTGCTTGCTTCAAACCATACAAGGTTTTCCTCGGATAGAAGACGTGCTCCGGGTGCTTAGGATCTTCAAACCCTTTTGGTTGTTCCACGTAAACCTCCTCCTGTAGAATGCCATTTAGAAAGGCACTCTTGATATCCATCTGATAGAGCTTGAAACGAAGATGACATGCGATGGAGAGTAGTAAGCGGACGGACTCAAGCCTCGTAATAGGAGCAAATATCTCCCCAAAGTCTACACCCTCTATATGTGTGTAGCCTTGAGCGACCAACCTAGCCTTATTTCTAATTATGGTACCATTTTCATCCATTTTATTCTTAAAAATCCACCTGGTACCTATCACATTAGTCTCACTAGGCCGGGGGACAAGTTCCCATAAATTGTTCTTTTTAAACTGAAGCAACTCATCCTGCATAGCAGATATCCAGTGTTCATCCTTGAGAGCTTCTTTATGATTCTTAGGCTCGACTTTGGATGTGTAGCAAAAGTGGCTAACAACGTTCTCTAACTGAACACGAGTCTTGACCCCAAGAGTGGGATCGCCTACAATGGAGGCCGGGTCATGACTCTTACGAACCCAAGCAGGTGTGTCCCCTAACACATGAGTAGGGTCCATAGGGTGTGGGTGAAGGACAAGAAAATTGCTGCCATAAAAGTCCTCATCCTCACACTGAAGGCTCGAATCAATAAACTTTGAAGGGTCATTATCTTGGACGGTGACGTTTATTGACCATAATCTTAGAGCTCTTCAGGTTAAAAACTCGATACGCTCTACTATTTGATGAATATCCTAGCAATATTCCCTCGTCGCTCCGGGAGTCAAACTTTCTTAATTTCTCTCTATCCCTTAGGATGTAGCATTTACTCCCGAAGACACGAAAATATGCAAGGTTGGGTTTCTTGCCAGTCCATAATTTATAAGGCGTCTTAAGTGTGTGTGGATGCAGGTAAACCCTATTCATCATGTGGCATGCAATATACACTGCCTCTGCCCAAAATTTCCTGGCAACCTTACGACCTAGAAGCATAGATCTAGCCATTTCCTGGATCGTCCTATTTTTTCTCTCAATAATCCCATTTTGCTAAGGAGTCTTCACAGCAAAAAACTCATGTTTGATCCCAAGGCTATCACAGTAAAGATCTACCTTTGCTTCCTTAAATTCTGTGCCGTTATCGCTACGTATCCTATTAATAGTGACTCCTTATTGATTTTGCAGGACACGACACTTGGTCATTAAAAACTCTACAGCATCGGGTTTCTCTCTCAGAAAACCTACAATCGAATATCTGGAGAAATCATCCACCATCACAAGGATATACCTCTTACCACCCAGACTCCTAGTACGAGTAGGACCCATAAGATTCATGTGAATCAACTCAAGTACACGGGAGGTGGTAATGGAATGCAACTTCCTATGAGGGCTACAAATTTGCTTTCCCAACTGACAAGGTCCACAAATCATGGAAGTCGGCTTTCCAAGTGATGGTAAGCCACGTACTAGGTCCTTTTTAGCTAAGCAAGTCAACTCTCTAACGTTCACATGACCTATACGTTGGTGCCACAGATCTATAGGAGTGATTGTGGCGCTGTTGCAGACAAGTGAGGATGTGGGCACAGTCCCATAGCAATTATCCTCAGTCCTCACCCCTCGCACTAAAAGTTTTTCGGTTTGATTGTAGACATTACATGCGTCCCGATCAAACTTTACTGCGAAGTCAGCGTCACACAGCTGGCTAATACTGAGAAGGTTTTCTTTCAAACCTTTGACGTACAAAACATTCTCTAGCTTAGGAAATCCTGGTAACTTTACAGTACCTCGTCCTACAATGCTAGACTTGCTCCCATCTCCAAAGGTGACTCTACCTTCCTTATACTCCTCTAGGTAGGTAAAAAATGAGACATCACCTGTCATATGACTGGAGCACCCACTATCAAAATACCACTGCGAGGTATTATGTGCTTTGAGAGAGACATGAACAACAAGAGCCTTTTTATCTTTCTTAGGCACCCAAGACGTGGTAACCTTTTGTTTACCCTTGTTGTTGTTGGTTTTAGCCGAGATGCGTGAAGCATTCATAGACGACAAAGACATCCGTCAGAATTCCTCCATCAAACTCTGTGATGTGGAGACTAAAAACTCAACACGCTCGCTCAGACTGGTAAAATCATCAGTATGATGTGGTGGAGCAATATTACGTCGTGTTCGACCCAAATTATAGCAAAACTCCCTGAGGTGGCCTTTTCTTTTGCAGTACGTACAGAAGAACGCAGTCTTAGGCGGACCTGGGTTTGCTTTTCTTGGTCGAACTCTTCTTCGTGGTTTTTGATGACGGACATTTGGAGTCGTAGTAAAATAAGGAACTGGTCCAGGTGCAATTTGGGACATGGAGGCACCATCATAACCAATTCCCTTCCTATCACCAAAACCTAAAGCGGGGCCGAGGAGCATCTTTCCCATCTTTCCTGATTTTTCCTCGATTTGAACCTTGACTTCCCGTGCTCTCTTAAGATCTTGAGTAAGCTGGGCAACAAGGGCTTCTAGTTTCTTCCGAGTCTACAGAGAGGAATGGAGCTCAATCGTAAGACTAGAGACACTTGTTTAGTCAAATCCCCTTTCTCTTTCTCAAAACCACTCCCTCTCTCTAAATAGACATTCTTTCTCAACACAGGCAGACTCTCTCTCTCAAGGTAGTGCAGGTGGAGGACTCTCTCTCTCTCTCTTCTTCTAAATCTTCCTCTAATACGGTGATCCTAAGAACTAACGCTTTGTTACACTTTTTGGTTTTAAATGACTCATTATATAACTCAGCATAGGCACGTTGAAGATTACACTCGCTCTCACTGGCATCATCCTCCCCCTCACTCACATCGCTCTCACTGTCGAGGTGTCCCTGTGAAGTAGAGTTCTCATCGTCGTGAGGAGTACTTGAAGTCCTCACATGACTAGCCATGAATGCGGTGAAGTTACACTCATGCGGTGACTCGTCTCCAGAGTCCACCGACTCAACCTCACTATCGTCACTAAGGGTAGTGTTAAGGATAACTTTGCCCTTTTCTCTGTTCAGCCTAGTAGCACACTCAAAAGCTCTATGACCCCTACTATCGCACTCAAAGCATCTCCCACTCTCTTTCTTAGGAGGATCTTTAAAATATTTTTGATTTTTCTTTTCAAACTTATTTTTATCTTTGAAATTTCCATTTTTCTCGATTTTAAGAATTTTCTTGAAATTTTTAGCAAAAAGGGCCAAATCATCTAAATCAAAATCACACTCAGAATCTGACGTATCTATCTCTCTTTTTCTAGATGACTCTCCCCTCTTTCTTGCCGACCCCTCACTCTTTCTCTCCCGGTCATTAAGTGCAATTCCCTTATCTTTAGACTGGACAGATTTAGTAAACATATCAATTTCATACATTTACAAGTCTCCTACAAGTTCCTCCAATTTAAGGGTATTTAAATTACCCATAGAATTTAACACAATGACTTTAGGGATAAAATTTTTAGGCAGTGATCTAAGAATCTTTTTAACAACTCTAGCATTAGGAATGTGTTCACCAAGATTAAAGCTAGTGTTAAAAATATCAGATAGTCTAGCATAAAATTCATTAAAACACTCAGACTCAAGCATGGTGATTGTTTCAAATTGAGTTGTTAAATTTTGCTGTTTCGACTCTTTCACAGCAATAGTTCCTTTATGGGTAAGTTGCAAAACATACCATGCCTTTTTTGATGCGGTGCACGTCATTATGTGTTTGAACTCATCAGGTGTGATAGATCCATAAATAGCACTTAAACCCTTGAATTAAAAGATGACCATTTAAATTCTTCTTCAGTCCATATAGTGTCATATTTTAAACTAGTCACGTTATTAACCGTGACGGAGGGAGGAGTCCACCCTCTTTCAACAAAAATCCAAACACGTTCATCAATGTCTTTTAATGCAGATCTCATGCGGGATTTCCAGTATGCATAGTTTGTCCCGTCAAAAACTGACATTTTATTATATAACTTCTCCATTATGAACACGCTCTTTTTCAAAAATCAAATTTTCAGAAAATTGATATCTTAGAAAATTTTTGTGGAAAATTACACGGTATAATTCTATAATTGGCTCTGATACCAATTTGAAAGAGTATGCTTGTGTTCAAATAAAGAAATTATTTAATTAAACTCAGTTTTTATCAATTAAGTCCTAAACATGCATCTAGGTGAGATTGAAGATGATAAAATCAAGCAAGAACGTTCAAACACACGCATGTGAGGAAAAATCCCCCAAAGGGGCAAAACCTTTTATTTTCACTATAATTTTATAAAAACGGTTACACGGATTACAATGAAAATAAGTGTGACACTGAAATACCCGCATGCGTCGGTTCTGATGTCATCGGCTGGAACTTTCCCTTTTCAGGAGGGCATGAATGAAGAAGAGAGACGACTTCTCCACAAAGATACTCCAGATGAGAAATGATCTTCTTTAAGGTTTAACAATTCACATATATAAATGGGAGTGATTATGTGAATAAAAAGGCTTAAGGAAACCTTAAAAGGTGAAGTCTGATTCTGGGTTCTTTTCACAGAATTCGTGTTTGCAGAAAGATTTTAAAACGTGTAGAAGGTGATCAGGTATTTATACGAAAATCGAGGCGGTGGCTCATTCGAATGAGATGACATGTTGCTCGAACGAAGGATAGATGTCGTTCGAACGAGATCGCGCGACATGCCTATCTCGTTCGAACGACAGTGCAATGTCGCTTAAATGAGCTCTTCGACCGAGGCACTGCACTTCTACACTTAGAATTTTTTTTGCTTTTTATAAAAATACATCAGACTTCGAAAAAAAAATATTTTCTGAAAAATTTCCCAAATATTTATGCAAATGTTAATACTCCAATAAATCATTTTAACGATATTGCGTAGTGGAGTAGTGGGAATGAGCTGAGCAACACGTCGCATGTAGCATGATGCACGTGAAGATGATGGATGCATTGTATTCGGATAAAGGCCGCCGTGGATGATCGTGATGGCGTGCCGAATGTAGCGATATCAGACATACAAACTGTGATCTAGGACAAACACGAAATTCTTAGATTCCACTCGGACATTTATAAAATTATGTCCTTACAACCATATGTTACTTAGACATATTTATTCCATATGAGTGTGGAAAGCTTAATGTGGTTTCTATCTGTTTGTGATGTTTACACACGCACACACACATGCACACACACACACACACACACACACACACACACACACATATATATATATATATATATTTATATATACATATGTGTCATGGGTAACTTGTAGACTTGTCAATGGGTCGTGTTGAGTCGTGTTCGTGTCATTTTTTTATCGTGTTCGGGTCTTATTGGGTTCGTCTCTAAACGGGTGACTTTTTTATCGTGTGAAAAAATCATATCAAAACTCGACCCGTTATGTTATCGTGTCGTTTAGTGTTCACTCGTTAATACCTATTAAGATAATTAATTATTTTGAATTGTATACAAGTTGACATATTATCTCATTTTTGAACCCAAATAGACCCATTAATTCATTGACATTACTAAATCTCTCATTTAGTATAATTCATTATGATTAAATTAACATTATGCTACATAAATTATTTATAAGTTCCAAAAGTATATCTTATTTACTTAAATTAATGGGTTATAGCGGGTTTTATCGGGTTTTAAAGGGTGAAGAGGGTCAACCCTAACTCGACCCGTTAACTATCGTGTCTTATCGGGTTGACACTGATATGACTCGAACCCATTAAGGGTCCACCCATTAACTTATAACTTCGTGTCGTGTCGTGTTGTGTTATCGTATCGTGCCTCATTTTGCCAGGTCTAGTAACTTGTGCATATTTATATATGGTAAGTTGTTATTTTGAGTCTTTGCTTCTTCTTTTAATCCATGTTATATATGCTTTATCTTTGAATAAAATTGACATGCTATTTGATCATATTGGTATCTCTTGTTTCTTGTGTTTGCATTGGTATCATATGCTTCAATTTTAGTATTCAAGTTGGTGTCAAAATATGCATCAAAATTGGCATTATTTGGCCCATTATTTTCATCATTTGTGATTGTGTTGGCGAGTTTGTTTGTCGTTGCTTATTAGGCTTTACACCATTGCATGATATACTTGGTTTAATTTCTTCTTACCCATATTTCATTTTGGTGGAGAAAATGGTTATATTGGGGAGAAATGGTTTTATTATGCATCTTTGTCATTGCCTATTCCCGAACAAATTGGGGGAAAAATGGTATCTTAATCTTTATAATCTAGGGGAGATTTTTGCCTTATGGGGGAGATGTCCTATCTTAGGTAGATATCATTAGACAAAGGGGGAGAGTTTATTTATATGCATATTTATATTGTTTATGTATTCTCTTTTAATTTTAAGTTGTGTTTAAGGGTGCCGGTTTACAATGATGCAATAAAGTTTACATAAGATCAAAGCTACTTAGAGTATGCATTTATCAAGTGTATATACTTTTTTCTTTGGGAGTTAGGGATTAAATCTTTTAGAGAGTTTGATTGCCCATAGGTTTTTATTTTTGGTTTAGTATTGGAATAGCCAAAATGGGAGATTTGTAAGTTTTGGCTTATTCTATGTTTAGACAAAACCATTTGTGTCATAGGTTAGGACTTGAGTTCATTTAGTTTCAAGCCTATAATGTGTTTAATTGAAGGCGTAGAGACCAAGTTAGAAGTTATACAATCGTTGTGTCTTATTTAGTGACATGTTTTGTCTTCACTATAGAGGATCTCTCATGTATGAACGTATATATTTTTATCCTTGAATATTTATTATTATTGGGTGTTGTTTTTATGAAATGTTTTAAAAAACATTTTAGAAAAAAATTACAAGTCATTCTAATGACATTAGTGATGCCATTCGAATGAGCTAAGCCATCTCTCTAGAACCTCAATAGAACGAGATTCAAACGACCCATTTTCCCCTACAATATTTTTTCATTGGAAAGGTCGTTAAATATTAGTTTAAAAGAGAGTAGACACCTCATTCGAATAAGCCATCCGACTTTGTTCCAATGAGGTAATTCTTGTTTCACAAAAAAATATTTTTTTAGTTTTTTTATCCTTATCTTATTTTAAAAAAACCTAGCTTTGAGTGAACTCTACCATTGGTAAATACTACTCCTAACTACCTTTAAATTCAAAGATACACCCGATCCATATGACTATTTGTCTGTGGCTCGTATGAGGTACTCAACCTCAATTCTATCTCTAATGCCTGCTAGAAAGTCCTCTAAAAGAGTTACATAAACATCTTGTCGCCATCCGACACAATATTAAGTGGTACACCATGCAACTTCACAATCTCAACAAAAGAAGAGCTTAGCATACTGCTTCGAAGTATAATCCCTTCGAACTGGATAAAAAGCGAGTCATCTCAGTCAAACGATCTACGAATACCCAGTTGGTATCGTATTAACAGTATGAGATAGGTAATCCTGTGATGAAATCCATGGAAATGCTCTCCCAATTCTACATTGGAATCTCGAGAGGCTATAATGTAGGGGTTATTAACCTGCAATAAATGCTGAAATCATAGAAAGTCCCCCGAAAGATTATGAGTGCAAAAATAATAATAGTGCTATGTATGTGGTTCAGCAATAGGGTCGGCCTACATTCACAAGTAAAAGGAGAGAGAACGATTATTTAACTTTTAAAAAGATGGTAATAGTTGGAGTGTTAGGGATGCTAACTAAGAGTCCAAGTTGTCATATACAAGATAAAACTCTTTAATGTGAGCTAGATCCCCCTTTCTATAGACTTAGGCATCCTACATTCTTAAGCCTCTTGGTGTCTATCTTGATCGAGCTAAATAATCTTGTTGGTGAAGGTATCCTAGTTTATTAATATGATACATGAGATTTCTTTATATCTCTTTAAGATTATGTTCTTCCTTATCCCATTTTCCCACCAAGTGCCTATCGTGTGGATTTCCACGTGTTCAATCACGTGATGCCAATTCAGTCATACGCCCCTCAGTTTCCCCATAGTAAAGGGATCGGTTATTCCTATCGATTGACCTTATCTTATTTATAATCTTTGTGACATGTGCAACAAGTGTTTAACCCAACATTATGTTTTACACATGGGGAATATCAATTAATGTCAACTTAATGATTTTGCATGCGTCTGTCTCCTAGGGCTATGCATCCATCATCATACCCAGAACAATCATGGAGTGTGGACACATAACATAGCTATCCAAGCCTTTTTTATGGAGGTTGAATTGATGGGATCAGGAGAAGCTATAAGGCTTTTTTAGGCCTTATACCTTAGTATTCTACATTTACCAGGTATTTTTCATTTTGCTTTCTCTTTCAAACTCTTCAATAATTTTTTTTATTTTTCTTCGTCTTCTTTTTTGCCATGTCATGGCATGTAAGGAAGTATGAAGTCTCAGCTATCAATGACTTCTAGGAATTTTGTAGTTAATATGGAATTCATAATAGCATCCACCTAAGGGTTTCACCATAGGAAGAAGACATCCTTGATTTTCCTTTTAGGAAGGTTGATTTTCTAACGGTAACCATGTTATAAGGGGGAGTTTGTTTTCCTTTTCACCCATTATTGGTTAGGGTGACCCGTTATTAAAAAATACTCCCTACCCAAGAAAACAGTAGTCTTTACTGATTATAATTGGGGCAGTGGCCTTCAACTAGATTTGTGGGACTAGTCTTGGACTTGAGGAAATTAAGTATTGCAACGAGTTGAGGTCTTCCCCAAGAACCAAACTGTACCATTAACTGGATAAGGACAAGTCTCGCAACCTGGTCACCTATTTGCTTAAATCTCAAAAAGACACATAAAAATGTCCTTGTGGTTTCTGGGAATTTATTTGGTGATGGATGTGACGGGCATGGAGTCCCTGCAACAAAAGGTGTGCCTATTAGGTCGTTCAAAAACTTTTACTTAAATGTTAATTGTTCATTACTGACCGAACCCACTTATTATTTTAGATCACTTTCAGAACACTAAACCATCCGATTACCTAGTTAAACTTGCTAATTTAGAAAAAGTTTAGAGAAGGTCGAATCCTCTTAGAGTTTGTCCCCACTGGAGAGCTTCCCATATTCTACTGGGCTACAACCCAACTTACCACTCTCTCACTAACTTCATAGCCATCCCAGGTATCTAAGTCACCGATTATACTATAGCCGATGATGATTCCATTCTAATTTTTACCCCTATTTTTAGCTAGGTTGACAAAGGGGTTTATAGTGTGGATTCTACCCCATACATAATCGTAACGGACTCTGATTCTAATTAAGGACAGTAAGAAGAGGAGGATGAAGAGGGAGAGAAAGAGGAGGAAGACCTTAGCACCTTCTTGGACAATCTAAATTCACTCTTCTCTTACGAAGATAGTGTTTTCCAGTCGTCCTTGGGAAGAGGTAGAGGACAAAGAGGGCTTTAACTTTCAGGACTTCTCGTTCCCACCAATCCCTTCTGACCTTGAAGAAATGTGAAATCGATCAAGAAGACCGGTTGACTTAGAGGCTTACAAAGATAAGTTCAAGAAGCAATCGACCATTACCACAAGGGCTAACCAAGTTCATTTTACCGATAAATATCATAAGAGGAAGATGATTTCTGTAAAGAAGAAAGAACCACTTGAGTTAAAGCACCAACGGGCGGAGGTAGAATAGGCCCAAAAGAAAAAGATCGATAAGACACTGGTCGGAGGTGGTTCCAAAATGTGACATCCTCATTCAAATCGAATGGTCATAATCTATGAGCCTGAGAAGAGGCAAGGGATCCGACTAAAACCACCACCCCTCAAATAATTCATAATTGGATATGGGAGATATCCTTTTATAAGGGGAAGGATCTAATAACAAAGGTCAATTTTACCCACAAGGACATGAAGGTGGACTTCTCCATTACCCAGGGGACTATGCTACCATCTGATATGGTGGATTTGAGGGGATTTATTTTTGAAAAACTCCACAAAGAAGGTCTCCCTCACAGTGTGTTGGTAAGTTTATACATTTGTATTCGTTTGATTTACACAAAAATTTCTAGCTTTTTCCTTTTTTTAGTGCAGAGCATGTAAGTTCAATAGGAGGTCGTTGGCCAAGATAACTTATACTAAAAGGTATTGGAGTCCCTTCTAAAGAAAATATGACTCTGAAGGACCTGATCAGCAAGCAGAGAAGGGACTTTGAGGACTTGGGAAATAAGTTGAAGGAGGAGACCAATGCCTAGACGAAGATGGTGGAAGAGCCCAAGCTAACTCATAATGAGTTCAGCTAGTTGGACTCTGAGTTGTCCAAACTAAGGACCTCTCACTAGCACACCATTCTTAAGAAACTCGTCCTTAAAAGGATTATGTCTCAGATGAAGAAGACTAGGGAGGCCTACTTGCAAAAGTCCTACGATGAAGTCTATGAATCGGGTGTTTAGGAGGTCTCCACCCACCTGGACTATTATGAGTCCATTGCATTCAATAAAGGCGGGGTGGCTAATTTGTAGAAGGGCAATATTGGTGAGGGAGATCCTACCTAGGCTGATCATTCTCCCCTATCCAATTCTTTGGCGGATCTCCTTGGAGATGTTTCGGCCTCGACTTCCATTGGTATTTTTACCCCTATTGCTGAAGGGATCCCTCATGGGTCAATTGAAGATGTAGTATACCACTCTTGATGAGTCTTTTTTTTTTCTTTATGTTTTTTCTTTATTTTCTTTGATCCTTAATGGTCATGTTCTAGTCCTTGGGCGATTTTTAACTTATTAATTGAAGATTTTTCTTATGCTTTACTTTCTATTATTTTCCCATTGTGCAAATAATGTATTACTAAGACCTGTTATATATTATTTATTTGCTTGCCTTGAGTTATTTCTTCACCTAAGGTCTTTTCCTTAGATCACACCAATTCTATAGTCTTAAGCATATCGAGCAATCAAATATAGGGTTTTAACCAGACTTTGGTCCATACCACCATTTGAGTGGTTTTGATTAATCTACCTCAGATCCTGCCACTTATTAAAGTGGGTTTTCTTCCTTTTGTAGGTCAATCTACTACCACAACTTGATTGGGTTTTGACTGATCTACTTAAGATCATACCACTTTATTCAAGTGGGTCTTCTACATCTTCTAGGTTGAAACACTTTAGATCGTACCACTCATTGAGTGGGTTTTGATCGATCTACCTCATATCATACCACTTTATTTAAGTTGGTTTTCTACCTTATTAGGTTAATCTACTTTAGATTGTACCACTCCTTAATTGGTTTTGAACGATTTGCCTTATATCGTACCACTTATCTAAGTGGGTTTTCTACCTCCTCTACGCCGATCTACTTTAGATCGTACCACTCCTTGAGTGGGTTTTGACCGATCTGCCTCTGATCGTACCACTTATTTAAGTGGGGTTTAAGACCTATAATAAATCAAATTGGGATTTTAAATAATTTAGGTAACTAATTGCAAATCATTTTTTTGTGCATCAAACAAAAAGGAAAAAAATCTACCTTGCCATCTAATGAAAAAACATCCTAAGGTTCATGGCATTCCATGACCTTGGAACTACTTTCCCATCTATTTATTCTAAATGGTATAAACCGCCACCTCCTTTCAAAGCTATGTGATAAGGTCCTTGCCAGTTTGGTGCCACCTTTCCATCTGATGACTTCTTTGTAGCGAGTAACAACTTTTTGAGGACTTGGTCGCTAACCTGAAATTCTTTGATCTTAACCTTCTTATGATGTTGTTTCGTTAGATTTGGCTGATAGGAAGCCAAATGTATTAGAGCATGCTCCCTTATTTTCTAAACCAGGTCCAACTCATGAGCTATTTATTCATCATTTTAACTATCCTCAAATATCTCTGATCTAAGTGTTAAAAGTTTGATATCTAAGGGGATCACTGCCTCCATGCCGTAAGAAAGGGAATATGGAGTTTCTTTCATCGACCTTTTAGAGGTCTTCTTGTATGCCCACAAAACAAATGGAAGCTCGTCCACGCATTACCCTTTGGCATTTTTTAATCTCTACTTGATACCTGATAGAAGGGTTTGGTTGGTTAACTCTACTTCTCTATTGCATTGGAGGAGGACCACTGACGTGTAGTGGATTCAAAATTCGTATTAGGTGAAAAAGTCACGAAAAGATTCGTTGTCAAACTATGTTTCGTTGTTTATGACTATTGTTCTTGGAATACCAAACCTCGTAATGAGATTCCTCTAAATGAACCTCATAGAGTCTGGATATCTGATGTGGACCAATGGTTCATCTTTAACCCACTTTGTTAAGTAATCAATTGACTTTATCAAGTACCTTTGATTCCTCAGTGCAGTTGGTAGTGGCCCCACTATATCCATGCCCAGTTGGGTGAATGGCTATGTACTTGTGAGGGATTTTAAATCTGTCGCGTGTTGCTTAATCATTGGTGAAAACATTTGACACTTTAGACACATTTTGGCGAACCTTGTTGAGTATTTCTATAAAAATGGCCACCAGTATCCCTTAGAGACCCCGATATAGGAAAACGATTAGCCACTCATATGTGCTCCGCTGCTACCTTCGTGCATGTCGCTCAAAATTCCTTCCACTTCGTTTGGGTGAACACACTTCAGTAGTGGTTCAGTGAATGATCTCTGATAGACCTTTCCATCATATCTAAGGTAGAACTTTATCGATTTAATCTTTAACTCATGCGCTGCCTTATCATCGAGAAGTAGCTCGCCAATTTTAAAGCAAGAGATAATGGGATTCATCCAATACTGGGACAACTCTACTTGGAGAAAGTCTAGATCTTTATCTTTATGTTCAATGCTTGGTCAGTTATATATTCCAATTCGTTATTCTTTTCAGATCGGTATCTATGGCAGAGGCTAGAGTGGCAAGAGCGTTTGCATGGCTATTGTCATTCCTCGAGAGCGATAAACTAAGGCAGACTTGAACTATTAAAGAAGGCTTCTATCCTTATTTTTATAAGCTATCATCCTAGGATACCTTGATTTACATATTCCGTTGAGATGGTTTGCAACTGGTGTGGAGCCAAAATTCATAACATGTGTCAAGAACCCAAATTGACCACCCAACAAAGATCATACACCGTAGCTTTGTACTTTGCTTTGTTATTTGAGACTTTGAATCCCAGTTTGATAGATCACTCGATCAGGCCGCCTTGCGATGTTATCAAAACTATCCAAACTCCCGTGCCTTTCTTATTTTATGATACATCTATAAAGAGATTTAGGGATTGCTAATCCTCTCCAACCGTTAATGACTCCGGGATGAGATACGGTTGTTCGTCCTTTTCTCTTGTTGACGTTGAAAATTTTGCTATGAAGTCTGCTACGACTTGGCACTTTATAGTTATTTGGGCTTCATATTAATGTTAAACTAGGCCATTTCAAGGGACCACTTTATTATTTTGTTAGATAGGTCAGCCTTCTTAAGAGTATCATTCAGGGGGCATGTTGTTAAGACGACTATCGTATAAGGGTCGAAATAGTGTCTTAACTTCTTTGCAGCAGTTACTAGTACCAAAACCCTCTTTTCTATTGGCATGCACTTTATTCTTCTTCAACAAGGGTATGTCTTACATAATAAATTAGTCTTTACTCTCCATCATATAGACAGATTAATGCTGCACTAGTCACGTGCCCTGAGACGGCCAAATAGAGGTATAGGTCCTCTCATTTTTTAGGAGTTGATATCAAGGGAGGGGATCCCAAGTACTATCGAATCCCTTATAAAGATCTATCACATTCTTCTGTCTAGATCGTGGGGCTTGATTTCTTCATAGTTTTGAAGAACGACTGACACATGTCGAAGATCTTAAAATGAATGGATTTAAGGATGCTAACATTCTAGTAATGCCCTAGATATGCCCGATGGTGGTTGATAGAGTGGGTTTCACCGCGATATGAGAGTCACATACGATTGTTTTATTTTTGGCTCTCCAACTCTATGTAAAAACCTGAACTATGACCACACTCATTGAAGGGAGTATAACAGCCCGTCCGGGTATCGAATCCACAAATACAAGTTGCTAGAATTTAATTGGTCTATCACTTCTTAATAAAAATGTAAAAGATAATTTTGCTAACTAAAAAAAAGATAACAAAAGGAAAAGATTAATCTAGGTGTGGATAAATTAAACTATAATTAACAAAGCGAATAAAAACTATAGGTTTCGTCGGATATCCCTCACCCCGAGTTAATTGGTATAAATAGTTACATGGGCTCACGAGTTATTAAGATTGCATCTCGTTTCGACAGTTAATTAAACCCAGATTTGTCACACCCCTAAATTCACATAAAAGTCTA
The DNA here is from genome assembly GCA_949130495.1 of Sambucus nigra. Taxonomy (NCBI): domain Eukaryota; kingdom Viridiplantae; phylum Streptophyta; class Magnoliopsida; order Dipsacales; family Adoxaceae; genus Sambucus; species Sambucus nigra. Next base: position 241,588,978 of record OX422213.1, on the reverse strand, counting down.
ATAATATTTTAGCGTCAACAAATACCCCAAAAATTACGCACGCAAGGTCATAAATATGGAGCATACATGATATACCCCGTTAAATCTCCTAGGCGTAATAACTAGGACAACCCACTCGAAATAAACAAGTAAAACTCCATCACCAAAGCAAAGCAACCAATCAATCCATAGGTGAGTTCAATCCAACACAACCTAGACTAAATTATCTTGAAAGCATGGTAAAAGTGCGTATTTAAAGAAAGCGGTAAATCTACACTACAAAGTAGGGGTGCACACGGTTCGGTTTGGGTCGGTTTTGGTACTAATCCGAGAATCTAACCGAGTTGGGTCGGTTTCGAATTTTTGGAACCAAAACCGAACCGACAATTATGCAGAATCGAACCAAACCGAACCAACGGTTCTCGAATCGGATCGGTTTTCGGTTCCAAAGTCCTATTTCAAACTTAGTAAAATCTTAAGATTAATGTATTTCATAAATAATTTTTTTAAGTTCAAAATTAATTTTGATCCTCAATAACATAAGTTAATAACTCTAGTAATCACAAAAATATAAATTACAAGTGTTAAATATATAAAATAAATATATATGTAATTATAAATCGGTTCGGTCCCGGATTGGTTCGGATCGGATCGGTTTTTGGATCGGATTGGGTTTTTTTTCCTTGGAACCGAGAATCGAACCGAAGTATCGGTTTTTTTTTGGAACCGAAACCGAACCATTGAGCAAAAAAACCGATCCAAACCGAACCAATGCAGTCGGTTTGGTTCGGTTTATCGGATTTTCGGTTTCGTTGTGCACCCCTACTACAAAGCACATAAATAAGGTATGTAAATAAATCAAGAAATACAAATAATGGAACTTGGATTGATGAAGAAGATGATGGCTAGTGTTCTTACACAACCGTGACGGGCAAACCCCTCTATACGAGCAAACCCTAGGAGGGAGAAAATGGCACACCCAAAATATCTCCAAACCTTAGCTCCCAAAACAAACCCTAAGCTAAATAATCTATTATTACAAGATATTGTGAGAACAAAAATGCTCTCCTCCAAAAATACGACAAAGTCTCTTATTTATACTAAGTCGGAGAAAAGAAAGAAAGAAGAAGAAATAAGGAAAAGTCTCCAACTTAAGGAAGAAAAGAAAAAGAAAAAAGAAATAAAAATAGAAAAAGAAAAAGAGGAAAATTAGTAGCAAAAGGATCTCGGCCAAATGTGAGAAACAGGGGACCGGTCGACGGGGCCTCAGGCCGGTTGACCGCGAAAATGGAGAGGGCACACTATCTCGAGTCCAAGGCTTAATTCGAAAACCCGATCGACCGCGAGTTGGCCACCGGTAGATCAGTAGCGACAGTGCTGCAAAGGTCCCAAGGCTTCTACACAAAATTGAAGCTTCCCATGGTTTAGGACTTGCTGCAAATGTGTACTGCAATACCCACTTTTGTGCGTGGGCAACCACCATCAATGGCCGAGACCAACAATGTAATGGAATGGGACTAGCGAATGCAGAGCCAAAAGCGAGACCACCACCTGCTACCTTCATTAAAATGCCAAAACCCACTTCCAAGATCCACAACCTCCATTACTGGCCAAAGCAATAAAACCCAAGCTCAAAAAATGGCCAAAGAGACCCATATACGCGTGTGGTTAATAATTGTCAACTAATTTCGGACCAAAGCCCTCAATTTGAGACGAAACCAAAACCCAAGCAAAACCAGAGCTAAGGACCGAAATTGCCATTTCAATTTAAAGCTTCCTGCAAAAGTGAAAGAGAAAGGGATATGGAGGGAATTAAATAGATTGTTAAAATGTTAATAAAATATTGGATTAAATAACTTATAATTCTTTTTCGATTAAAGGTCCGTGTTTCCTTTGATCGAACTCCGATTCGAGCACCATTCATGGCAACGCGAAGCTTGGCCCGAGAGCTACAACTTCCGTGAATACTTCAGGAAAAAATCTTGAAGTGTGAAATTACAAAAATGCCCCTGAACATGTGAACTGCGATAAAACTTTATCGAAACGCGCTCAAACTGCATACTAAGTGCCGTAACACCTATAAAAGTTCAATAATATCACAAATAACATATTAGCATATAAAATAGAGGTTTTATAGTTAATGAGCATAATCATAGCAATTACGGTACCCGAGGTGGCTAAAATGCATAAGTTTGAGGGTAATGAGTGTTATGATTCGGGACGAATTAGTGGTCGGTTGTCGATCTTTTTAAGTCTTGTAGATCTTTGATTTGATCTATGTTTAGCTCCATACCGTTTTGAGTCACCAAGTAAACTAGAAGCATGTTAGAGCTACCAAATACACATTTGTAGGCATTGAGGTTAATCCTTTTGAGAATGTTGAATGTTTTGCAAGGTCTCTAGGTAGTTGACTAAATACTTTCTCTTGACGAGCAGATCATTGATATATACCTTCATGGTGGAACCAATCAGTCTCTTAAACATCTTGGTAACCAGTATATGATAATTTTCCCCCGCATTCTTCAAAACAAAGGGCATTACTTTGTAATAATAATGTTCCAAGGTTGTGATCAACAAGGTCTTTTATTAATCTTGACCAAACATAGGTATCAGGTGGTAGTCGAAGTATACATCCATGAAGCTCATGTTTTGATATCCTGTTGTAAAATCCAATAGATGGTTTATCCGAGATAGCAGGAAATAGTCTTTGGGGAAGTGCCTATTGAGGTCGGTGAAGTCCATTCAAACCCTCCATTTGTTGCTCTTTTTATTAACAACAACAGTGTTGGAGATCCAATTTGGGAATTCGACCTCTTTGATGGAGTTAACCTAGAGTAGGTTGTTAACTTCAACTTCTACAACTATCATCTTCTCTTGGGTTGACTTCTTGGGCTTCTATTTAATCAAATTGATACTTAGTTCTATGTGAAATCGATGGCAAGTAACCTCTGAGTCTATTCTTGAAAGATCATAGAGATTTCACGTGAATATGTTTGTGTTTGTTTTGAGGAAGTGAGAAATTTATTTTAATTCGTCTTTGGGAAGCTCCAATCCGACGAGGAAGGTGTTTTCTGATTGTACTTCATCCATAGGAACATAAATAAGTCCCTTTAACACGCGTTCGATTAGAGCCAATCGAATTTCTTTATTTTTCAGTTGAACGCCCTTTAATTGTTACTTGGGATGATCATCCTCTGAATTATCCTCGTCATGACTATTCTTAAACTGGGTCTTTTTAGCTTGATAGTTGAGAGAAAATAGTTTCATGCCACTGCTTGATCTCCTCTGATTTCTATCACTTCTTAGCCGATAAAAAAATTGAGCTTATAATGAAGGGAAGAGGGGTTGACTATCACATCATATAGCCATCCTTTGCCTTGCATGGCATTGTAGGGTGACTGTGATAGGATCATGTGAAATTCTCCTTCCTTATTAGCTGGACTAATTTTGATTGGCAACTTGAGTTTTTTGAGGGAGTTTCTATATCTCCATTAAATCCGATCAGTGGGCTGATGTTGGTATTTATATCCTTGATGCAAAAAAATGCTCGTAAAGTATTGTCAGGTATATGATTTCTTAAGATCTTCCTTGGTCTACTAATACTCTTCTTATGTCAAAGTTCGCGACTCACAAGGTAAGTACCAAGACATCCTTATAAGACAAGTTTACACCGATCAAGTCATCGTCGATAAATATAATGGCACAATTGGTATCTAGGTATTTTATTTTCCACTTGACCAGTATTGGCTTGGATAAGTCTACCTGAAATTCGTTTTGGAGTTATCCTCAACTTCTCAAGGATCTTCCTATCGTGTGCTGAAATGGGTTGGTATAGTCGTGGATGGTACTGACTAGTCCTACTGGCGGAAGATCCTCTTTTACTTTCTAAATCATTTTGGTCTTCATCATTAGTTTTGGCTTCAGTTTACTGATATATTCCTTGAGTTGCCTTACTTGGATGAGTTCTTCTAGGTTTTTCTTAAACATTTTTCAATTCTCCGTGAGGTGTCCGTGGCCCTAATGATAGTTGCACCTGAGATTGGAATCCCTATCCTCTGGATCGCTGGTCATCTTATGAGGCCTTTTGAAAAAGGGATTGTCTTTGATCTGACGAATAAGCTTGTAGATAAGCTCCTTTAAGACTGTCTTTAGTGCCTTGTAATTATTTTCCATGGCCTGAGATCTGGGGCGACTCTTGCGACTTCATTCTTGGATCCCTTTTTAATCAAAGAACATTGATTTTCCCCTTTCGGGGCCTTTTTTGGCTCATTCTTCTTCTAATCGGTTAGGGACTCTGTACTGACGAGCTCGTCCTCCACCTTGGAATATTTTTTAATACAGGCTACGTGATCCTCCATTAAAGAGGTCGGCTTCTTCATTAGTGACTGGTGAAGATCATTCGACTGCTCTAAGCAGAACCTGAAAGAGATATTACCATTTGGTCTTTACAATCGTCAGTTTCATTGTAAATATCCCAGTACCTCTGAGCGTACTTTTTGAGAGAATTCTACTTCTTAAAGGAAATCAATGAATCGAATTCCTTTATTACCTTTCTTCTTGTGATAAAATAGGTCGCAAAATGCTTGGTTATCTCTTTAAAAGAGGAGATTAATCTCGGGACAATTTCTTAAACCACTGCAGAATGATCTCTCTTAGAGTTATTGGGAATACTCGACATATTAGGGCATTATTATGGATCCAAAGAGACATGGTCTGTCGATAGTTGTTGATGTGATGGGTAGGCATTGCCTTCCCAACATACGATGTGACTTTTAGCATGGAGAACTTCTCTGGGGGATTAAAAGAATCTATCAGTTGGATTAAGGGTAATGCCAAACTATTCCCTAGAGCTCTTCTAGCCAAAATTTTAGGAATTCTGGTAAAGTTTAGGTTCGTCCTTCCTTTCAGCTCCCTCCGAGTGAGTCCTCTCAGATCATCACTTTTTACTTATTTTGGATGCACCTCTGTTTGGGCAAGTCTACTACTTTGAGGCAAGTCTTTGGGCTGGGGTTAGTGGTGCCTACAGTTGATAGAATTCCTCCTAGGATAATGGTTATGCCATTGGTGGTGATGCATTGTACGAGGGCTCCTTGAATTGAAAGTCCTATAAGTTTGAATTCTTAGGAAGTGAGGTTCCCCCATGATGGTGCTAAGTAGAAGAATCTGATATGCGATCCTCCGACTGTTGTGTCAGTTACCTCCTCATACGGGCGATCTCTTGATTGCGATCGTCTAGCCTTTCCTCTTAAATGCTGGCCAGTCAAGGAATAGATTTTGCCTCTGATCGATCGACTAGCTGTGTGCGATATCGCCGACTAGGCCTAGATCTCATAAGTGGCCATCTTGTGGACACCTTGAATGTTGCTAGAGAGATAACATCCAAACAGGAGTGTGCTCTATCTTTACGATGGTAATTAAGACAGAATGCAATTTCTTGTATGAGCAGGGTGAGACTGGTTTGCACTCATTATGAACTTAGGGCTTTACTAGATTTAACGATGGTTAGAACTTCATTTCCCACCAACTATGCCAAATTATAGGTCTTATTGACCCAAAACAATTATAGAAATTACTAAAAGGACCCAGAAAGATTAGGAGTTCAGAAATAATAATAACTTTATGTACATGGTTCAGCTATAAGGTCGGCCTAGATCCACGAAGAAAAGGAGGGAGAACGGTTTATTAACTTTTCAAATGATGGTAACAATTAGAGTGGAAAGGATGCTAGATAAGAGTTCAAGCTATCACGTGAAAGATACAAACTCCTTTAATGTGAAGTAGATCTCCCTTTTTTTTATAGACTTAGGCATCCTAAATTCTTAGGCTTCTTGGTGTCTATCTTGACCGAGATAAAGAATCCTGTTGGTGATGGTATCCTGGTTCGTTATATTATCCTCGATATCTGATTATATCTCTTTAAGATCTTTGTTCCTCCTTATCCTATTTGTCCACCATATGCCTCTCATGTGGCTTTCCACGTGTTCAGTCACGTGACGCTAATTTGGTCATATGCCCCTTATCTACCTTTGCTAGTTGGCATGTGGCACACTAGGACATAAAAACGGAGATGTCCTTCTTCATTCCTTCCCACTAATAATAATGCCTCATATCCTGGTACATCTTATCCCCACCGGGATGTACCAAAAATGCGACCCACGTGCCTTAATCATAACTGCTCATAGTAAGTCCTCATCCTCAGGAATTACTAACCCACTATGGAACCGTAGTCCTCCTTTAGAGCCAATTGAGTAATACTCCTCTCCCTCTTCCAATAATTCTCTGATCTTTTCCTGATAAAGGAATCCTTCGCCTATGCCTTCATGACCCTAATGATAATCTCAGCTGTCATGGTAAGAACAACCAAATATGCTCATGACAACTCATTCTCTATGTGAAGCGAACTCCACTTTACCTTCCCCATGTTGCTAGCTCAGCTGTCAGTTTACGACTTCCATTACATTCCCCTTGACCGGATGATACTAATATCAAACTGATAATCCTTCACAAACTAAAGTCATCTATGCTACCTCGTGTTCAATTACCTTTATATGACTAAGTATTGTAAACTCTTATGGTCCGTAAATAAATGGAATCTTTCTCCTAAAAGATAATGTCTCCAAGTACGTAGTAAAAACACTACTTCTGCCAATTCCAAATCATAGGTGGGGTAATTCCCTTCGCGAGGCTAAAGATTTCGAGAAGCATAATCTATCGGTCTCCTCTCTTACATCACTACACCCCCAAGTACAGATAAAAATGATTTAGAAAAAAACTTATAGTCTATCCCCCTACGAGGTAAAGCGATCACCAGAGATGAAATCAACTTGACCTATAACTCATTAAAAGCCTACTAGCACAAATCATCTCAAACAAATGGTATGCTCTTCTACATTGAGAATGCGCAATGATCTAATGGCATTAATTTATTAAATTCAGATGACAACCCACATCAATGTGTAATTCTTTCTAAGCTAAAACATACAACTATATGATTATTGCATAAAACTGTAAAACATGCATTCAAATCAAAGAAGACAGTTTTCAGGAAAAAAACCCTTTTTGATAAAATCTTTAATTCACTTTATAAAAATTACAAATCACAACTTATAAATTAAAAAAGAATCTATAATGTTTTAACAAATCTCTCGCATTTAACCTTCGTCTTCAGCAACTATGATCCTCGCAATAATCACACAACTAAAGTCTTCCTTAAGCAATGATTCCCACAAAATTCATAAGATCAGTAGTGGAGCGGCCTTTTCCACAAGGTGTGATTCTGGTACGAAATCATGTGAGGGTTTCAAAGTGGATTCACAACTATATGTGGAGGTGATGTGTTGTGATTCAAAATATGTTTTCCTTTTTTTTAATATGAGACTTTTGCATCAGGTCTGCAGAAATTGAAAAAGTTTTAAAAGAACCCTACATGACAGTATATATAGGAAAATATGAAAATCGAAGCGATGTCAGTCATTTGAACGAGTTTGATGCTTATTCTAACGAGATCAGCAATTCGTTAGAACGAAAACAGGATTCGTTCAAATGACAATCCTTTGTCATTTGAACGTGCTTCAAACAACCTTCTAACAACTTAAATCAGTATGCCCTTGATCAATGCTCGTTTGATGTAGACTTCTAATGAGACTTCGAACGAGAGCGCTCTTTTATTTGAACAAGATTTCGATTCCGTTTGGACGATCGCGGTGAAAAAATTATTTTATTTTAAGACCAAAAATGCATCATATTAAATCAAATAAAAATAAAAATAACTCCCAATACAATTATAAATAAACTTCGAACTCCAAACATAAATTAAACCATCATTAGGTGGAGTAGTGGATTACCATGAAGATAAACGTGATCCATGTTGAAGATATAGTCGTGCATGTAAAGGATGCACATTGGAGTTGATGGATATTCAAATCATTGATACACTATGATGTTCATGATGACATGATTCATAGTAACGAGATATTCCATAAAGTATGTAACCTATATACTAGGGACAATGTCTGAAATGTTTCCCTTACGAATCTCCCCCTATAGCTATTCAGGCACACACCAAAAAACATCTGATTTACCAAAGAAACTTTAAGACAAACATTATTCTAACACCCTCACAAAACCCACAAATGGAATGATACCAAAATACATAAGTCTTAAAAATCTTCAACATCTTCAAATCTCAAAATCTGAAATTCTCCAACTTTCTCTTGATATTCTTTTTAGAACTTTGTCACATAATAGATAAGGGAATACTCGTGACACAACAAAGAGTTTGAAATATAAAATCATAATCAAAACTTATGTATCCACCATAAATCAAACTCCCACCCCTCCATAATTAGTTCTCCCCCTTTTTATGTTGTAAAAATAGACAATGGAAGGAAGAAAGTAAAGTAATGTATCGTAGTGTGTCACAAAAATTGAAGAATATCATCATAAATATAAGGCAATAAGTATCGGCAATGATAAACTAATAAAACACAAACCAACTATTTTTTTAGTTTTTCAAATTTTTATAGAGCATAAAAATATACAAGTACAACGCACACCATGAACTAACACTAAGATAACTAAGTCGTGAAAGCGTAATGAATGGGTGTGAATAAATTCGATAGGTAAATCAAATCAAACAATCATAACATATGTGCAGGTAGATTTAAGATACTCCTAATGAATGTACTTGAAGTCTGCCTTAGGTGTAAAAAATTGAATTCGAATGATATTGACTCAATCTAATTGACAAATTAAACTCTAAAGTGATTTTCACAACAATAGCTCCCCAAATTAGCTAATATTTTTAGAGATTATATGGTATGTGCAAATACATTTATCTTCCACTTTAACTCCGAAAAAATCCTCTCATAATATGGAAATTCACTCAAAAGAATTGAAGAAAGTAATGCTCGTGTGTAATGAAGCATCAATGGTCAAATCTAAATTTGTCCCGACACTTCTATTTTTACGTGTCGTTAATCTTTTAGGATCTTTTATATGCAAACGGTGGATTTTCATACAAAGTCAATATGTCTTTCACAAATTGATTCCATTGCATATAATATACCAAAATTACCGGAAAGATGATTTTTTATTTTTTCAATCCGGTTAATGGTTCTTACATGCATTACCTTATCTTATATGATATATTTTTCATTTTGGGCAAAATTGAGATGAAAACACCTTGACCAACATATGATTGACAATTGCAAAAATCAAATAAATCCATGATCGTGTGCATTAATGGGGACAACAAGTCAAACATGTAGAAAGTAATAGTCCAGTCACAACTCAATGACTCCAACACATTATAAAACACATGGATGAAATTATGTCGATTATCAAAACACTATAAAAAGTCACATGGATAATGGAATGATATTGTGACTCGGCTATCCTAAATGTCCATCCATACAAGGTGCAAAAAAAATACAAAACTATTTTTGCGTTTTATAATTTTTTTATAAAAGAAATCTTTTTGCCTTTTTCGTTTTTGTTAAAAATCAAAATTCTTTTTGAATTTTTCATTAACTATGGAAAAATAAAAATAAAAATACAATGATAGTACAATCTAGTAATAGGCATCTAAGATATGAACATGAAAAGCATCATATTATAGAAACAAATATCAACATTAATCATTAGACCTAGATGAACTCTCAAAAGTGGATGACATCCTATAAAATTCCACCATCACAATTTTTGAAGTTTTGACTAAATGCTCTACTTGCTCTCGAATGCTCATAAAATCTCTCTCGTGATGTGCAGGAGGGTGTGGGGTAACATGTGTGGGAATGTGTTTGGGGACTTGTGTAGGTACTCATGTAGTATCATAACGATGAAGGTACCTATGAGACACTCTACCCAACTTAAAGCAAAATACCCTAAGGTGGACTCTTTGCTTGTAATGGGAAAAAACATAAATGGGCTTAGGTCTACCTTACTCAAAATGTCTAGGACGGGGCTCCTACGTGGATTCGGACACGTAGGTGGGTAAAGTCGAGGGCCATATAGATCTAACACAAATTCGAGAATTAGCTCGGGTGCTACATGGGAAGTGGATGAATCGTCATAACCTATTCCTAGCCTCTCAACATTACGTAAAGCGGGATCGAGGAGCATCTTTCCAACTTTCTTATATGTGTCCTTTAAAGTAAACTTAACCTCCTGAGCACGTTCGAGATCTCTCTCGAGTTGGGATACATAGGCTTCAAGTTTGTCACGAGTCTCTAATGAAGATTGAAGATCTCCCATAATATTAGCCTCAGTGTTCATCAAATCACTTTTTTCCCAGCGTAAAACGAACAACTGCTCACTCAAATATATCTTCATCTTCTCGACTTAACTTATCGATGCCTCACACACCCTTAAAACTTTCACCTCTCTCTCCAAATCTTGCATCCTAAGAGATAAATCCTTATTAATTCTTTTCATTTTCAGCGTCTCAGTATAAAGATCACTAAAAGCCTTTTGGAGACCACATTCTCCCTTACTCTCACTATCACTCGAATGACTCAAAATATCATCGAGGCTCTCATGTTTATATGTATCCTCATCATCATGGGACAAACTAGAATTACTCATATGACTAGCCATGAACGCAACGCACGATTCATGTGTTGATTCTTCCCCCATAATCAATTGAATCGTTGTCACTTCACTAAGAGTGGTTATATTTGCAGTCCCCTTTACCTTTCTCTTTCTCATAGTGGGACACTCATATGACTTGTCCCCTTTACCTTCGCACTCAAAATACCTTCTCTCTTCCTCTTTCTCATCGCTACCCTTAACCTCATTCTCATTTTTGCTTTTCTCAAAAATATTTTTATTGGAAGAATTTTCTTTTGAAAATTTGAGAAACTTTTTAAAATTTTTTGCAAACAAGGCTAAGTCATCAACATCAAAATCACCCTTAGATTCAGAATAAAAAACATTCTCCTTTTTCTTTTTCTAAGTTTGAGTTTGAAGCTACCCCTATATCCTTAGGTTTAATGGTTTTAGAGAACATATCTATCTCATTAGTCTGAAGGTCTTCTACGAGTTCTTCTAACCTAGGAGTGTCTAAAATCCCTACAGAGTTATGAATCGCAACCTTGGCAATAAATCGGGAAGGGAGTTACTTTAGAATCTTTTTAACGTCCTTAGTCTCAAGAATTTTCTCACGCAAATTAAAAGTAGTATTTACTATGTCCGATAACCTAGCACAACATTTATCAAAACTCTTGGACTCTAACATAGTGATGGTCTTAAATTGGGTGGTCAAATTTTAAAGCTTAGATGCCTTGACATCGTTGGTACCCTCATGTGTCAACTGGAGGATATCCCACGCTTCCTTAGACGTAGTACACATCATGATGCGTTGAAACTTGTCAGGGATGACAACTACATAAATAGCACTAAGGCCGCGAGAGTTGAAGGTACTCCATTTAATCACATCATCAGTCCAGGAGGTGACATGTTTAGGACTCTCAACATTATTCACACTGATCGTGGGTGGGGTCAACCCTCTTTCACATAATAACAAAACCCTCTAATCTATGGATTTTAAAGTGGATCTCATTTGGGCTTTCCAATAGGCATGGTTCGATCCATCGAAAATTGGCATCCTATTATATAAGTTATCCACCAGAAAATTTACAATTTTTCAAAATCAATTTTAAAAAAAAATTGATATCACAATTTTTTTTAGTGGAAAATCAGGATCTCACGATAATTTGGTGAAACCTTCTCTGATACCAATTTGAGAGTGCGTAATGATCTGATGGCGTTAACTTATTAAATTTAGATGACAACCCACACAAATGTATAATTCTTTTTCTGCTAGAACATGCAGCTATGTGATTATTGCGTAAAACTACAAAACATGCATTCAAATCACAAAAGATTATTTTCAGGAAAAATCCCTTTTCAAAAAAACCTTTTATTCACTTTATAAAATTTAAAAATAAAAAATTACAAATTTTATAAATGAATCTACAGCGTTTCGATGAATCTCCTGCAGGTGACCTTCGTCTTCAGCAACTATGATCCTCGTAAGAATCACACAACCGTAGTCTTACTTCAGCAATGATTGAAGATGCCTTCTTTATAAGATGTAATTTCGGTATGAAATTACGGTAGGGTTTTTAAGTGGATTCAGAACTATATATGGGAAGTGATGTGTTATGAATCAAAAAATGTTACCCCGTTTTGAAATATGAGACTTTTTACAATAGGTCTGCAGAAATCAAAATTGTAAAACTCTTAAAAAACCCATACATGGAGTAGGTATTTATAGGAAAACATAAAAATTGAGGCGGTGTCATTCGTTCAAAGGAGTTTGATGCTCGTTTAAATGAGATCAACTATTCGTTAGAACGAAAATAAGTTTCGTTCGAACGATAAGCCTTTCTCATTTGAACATGTTTCAAATGACCTTATAACGAATTGAAACAGTACACCCTCAATCAATTTTCATTTTATGTAGACTTCTAATGATACTTCGAACAAGAATGTCCTTTCGTTCCAACTATATATCCGTCTCGTTTGAATGACTGTGGTGAAAAAAGTTTTTTATTTTAAGTCAAAAAATGCCTTGATTTAAATCAAATAAAATTAAAACAACTCCCAATATAATTAAATAAACTTAGAGCTCCAAATATAAAGTATACCATCATTAGGTGGAGTAGTGGAGCACGATGAAGATGGACGTGATGGACGTTGAAGATATAGCAGTGCACATAGAGTATGCATGTTAGAGTTATTGGATCTTTGGATCTTTGATACGTCATGATGATTGTGATGATGTGATGTAGAGTAATGGGATATGCCATAAAGTATGTAACCTAAATACTAGGGGCAATGTCTGAAATGTTTCCCTTACACGCATCAAATTCGTTAAGGCCCGGCTATCTTCGAGAATCCCTGAATGAATGGATAATAGTACTTGAACAAACCCAAAAAATTACACGACTCTATAGGTGGCGTGGGTTATCCCCAATCCATCAATGCTGAAACCTTCCATGGATCCACTGATATCCCCCTCTCGAACACGACGTGGCCTAAGAACTAAACATTGCTCAACCAAAATCTGTATTTTTTAAATTTATCACAGATCTGATGGTCTCATAGTGTATGCAAGACGTCCAAAAGTACTGAGCATGGTCGTCTGTGGTTCGATAATAAATCAATATGTCATAAATGAACACTATGATAAAGGGATCCAAGAAGTTCATAATCACCCTATTCATCAGGTCCATAAACACTACCAATGCTTTGGTTAAATTGAAAGGCATAACTATGAACTCGTAAGACCCATATATAGTCAGAAAGGTTGTCTTCGAAACATCCTGACCCCAAATCCTCAACTTATGGCACCCTGATCTCTAATCAATCTCTAAAAAGTACAAAAGACCCCTCAACTGGTCGAATAGGTCATCAATTTAGGGTAAGGAATAATTATTCCATATGGTGACCTTATTTAACTTTCGATAATCAATACAAAACCTAGTGATCTCTCCTTCGTCTTCACAAATAGAACTGAAGTATCCTAAGGCGAAGTACTCCTATAATTAAATCCCTGACCCACCAGCTTCAGAATATAATCCCTAAGTTCTCTCATTTCTAAAGGAGCCATACAATATGGTGCACGGGTAAGAGGTATCTTATGCAGAGCTAAACTAATCATAAACTAGATCTCTTTACTCGGTGGTAATCCTGAAATCTCCTGAAATATGTGTAAGAATTCCTTAAAAACTGGAATAGAGTCTAATGAAACAATGAATACCTCGAAAGTCTCCTCCTTGATATAAATACGTGCTTGAAACTCCCTCTGGACATGTGATCGCAACTATGCACATCTGTTTCCCTAAAATGGAAAAGATGATGGACCTCCTAACACAATCCACACAAGCTCTATAAGTGACTAACTAATTTATCCCCAGGATAATGTCATGCTCTGACATATTTAAAATAAGTAGGTCATCTACATAACTAAGTCTCCCAATATCTGCCCTTACACCCCAACATGGAACGTATGGGTGCCCATCTACCAACAAATGAGTCTATGTGAAGTATTATGTTTGACGCTAAGTCTACTATCCCCGTTGAGTGAGAAAAGAAAGTATTAATGAATGAATGCGATGCACTAGTATCAAATAAAATGCACCCTATATGCCCAAAGATTGGAAAGATACCCTCTACTGCCTGAGTTGGTGCTGGTGCATCTCTAGGTGTGACGTGATACACATGTCCGTATTGTAACTATTGTTGTTGATTTTGAGGTGGGGCGGGTGCTGCTGATAATGCTGACACTGCTATAATTGGAAGGGTTAGCAATAACTGATGCTGTCCTTGAGGTGCTTGATACCCACATCAACCCCTTACTCCCATGAACCATGATTTCCTTGAGGTCACTTCCTTGCCATATGTTCTATCGCTCCACAGGTGCAACATTGGCACTGAGATTAATGCATATTCGATTTCTATCCCTGTTGGCTCTGATGGACCCTACTGCTATGTGCCCTACCGGCCTCTCGTCTACTGTCCCTAGCCCTGATGCCTGTGATGGAACTATTGAACTCCACCCTGATGGCCTTGCCTGCACCTATTATCAAAACCTTTATGCCTCTTAAAATGATATCCTGATTGGGACCCCTTAAACTGATGGACCCCCTGAGTAATACTCTTATTTGCCTTAACCTAATGGCTTGATGAATATAAATTATGACATTTATTTCCCTTACTCTTCTAAATCATTATGTGATCCTGATAATATAGTAAGGCGACATTCACTATCTATGTATAAGTTATACAAGTTAGGTTCCCCACGAGGGACTTCCTAATGTGGCGAGTTGGCCCCATCGCAAACCTCTTAATTTTTTTCTCCTTGTTGTTTACCTCATCCATGGAAAATAATAATAGCGCGGTAAATTCCTCTTCATATTCTGTTGTAGTACAGTTCTCCTGTTTGAGATCCATAAATAGTATACTCATCTTTGTCCTCTCTATGGGTGGGAAGTACTTGTCATCATACTTTACCCAAAACTCTACAACAATGACCCTGTTCCGCTACTCCAGTGTGGTGATTGTGGTGACTAACTCCCACAATTGTAGGGCTACTCCTATGAATCTGAATGAAGATATCTGTTTCAACACTTTTTTGCACTCCACCATCCTCAAATGCCTATGAATATCCTGCTTCCATTGGCAAGCCACAGCAATATCGGAACTCCCAGCGAACCTTATTGGGTGGCCCTTGGCAAAAGCCTCCCTCTCTCTCTACCAAACGTAAACCTATGGTTGAACTGGTAACACCACCTGCTATGGTGTTGGTGGTGGCTTTGGATGGAAGTGCCGGAACATGGCAAGACTACTTGAGTAACTATATGTAACAACCCACGTAATTTTTGGGGTATTTTCAAAATATAGAAGAAAATAAAGTTTTTTGATAAAATTATTTTTATTACTCAAATGTGTTGAGAATTATTTTTAAGGGCGAGAATTTCAAACGGTTTCGAAATCGGAGTGAAAACGAATTTTATATGAATTTTTAAAGTTGATCCTTTATAAATATTTTTAAGCGGAACTGTCAAAATACATGGGCGATCGATCGATCGACGTCAGGGGGTCGATCGATCGACCCCAGCAGATTTCGTGCGCTGAAAGGATTTTTGAAGAGTTTTGGTTTGTTTCAAATTCTTTTCTTTTCCTTATTTAAAGGGGTCGTGGGCAACCATTTTTGAAGCATCTTTTGGCACAAAAATATGCAACCAACATATTTTATTTCCTTTCTTTTTATACACAAACAATACCCTTTATATTATGTATTCAACCCTAGTTTTTGGAGATGTTTTGAGGTCGAAGCTTGGAGACGATTTGTGGATCTTTGTGGACTGATTTTGATGGTGTAATCTGTGATTTCTAGGCAGATTTATGTTGGTTCCTTTTTGATGGTTTAACTTATGGGGTTTTACACAATATGCTCCTTAATCTCTCGAGTGTTATTCCCTTTGTTTTCTTGTGATTATTGACTCATATTTGAATTGCTAAATTCTTTTGAAAATCTGGAAATTATTGTTGGAATCTAATTTTGATTCATGTGGTATTATTATTGTGTTGGGCATGTTGTTATGATATTTTAATATGGCACTGATGTTGGGCACCCGCCAAGATTCCTGTTCCGGCTACTTGATAAAGTATGGCGAGGTATGGTGAGGCCTGGTGACTCGGATTAATGTGTTGTTGAGAAATTATATTGATAAAAATTCTATTGAGATTCGCATTTGATTTGAATATTCGTACTCGTGTTTTTACGCATTATTCACCGCTAATATATTTGTTGAGCGTCTTTCCTGTCGTATTGTGTACTTCCCCATATTTTCTTTTAGTGGAAGGTTAGCGCGAATTTGGGCGCTATGGACTAATTTGGAGATAGATTTTTAGCTTGGTATTTGGGGAAGAATATTCGAGAACACAATTGAGAAGACTGTATTTATTTTTGATGTATATAGGATTTTATTTCGAGATAGATAGTTGTATTATTTCGAGAGATTATTGGTTGTATTTAATTTGGAGAAATTTGAGATTAGTGGATTTTATATTATTGTGGGATTTATTTAGATGCTCTAGACCTTGTTGTTTGTAGATTTAGTATAGTTTTATCGGAGTATCGCTTCGCTCCGCTCTCCCCAGGCGGGCGGGGTGTTACACTATAATAGCTATGTATAATGCCGTAGTTATGGGTGGCACTGGTCGTGGCTAGGGTGGTAGTGGCGGATCCTGTTAAGCCTCGTTGGTTAAGAGTCATAGTCTACGGCACCGAGTGTTTGCCATGTGAAAGAAAACAAGGTTTTTAGCAACAAATTGCAAAGATTAAAATGATTCATAAACATAGGGTTCTACATATCCAAGAATGTAACGCAAAACATAACGAGCACAACACGAATTCTAAGGACACTAGAAATTGGATTCTCTGATACCAATTTTTGACATAACAGTCGACCAGGATAATACATCAAAGATGGGGCTTATCGAACAATCTATACCATTCTCAACATCAAACCATAAAGTAAAAATAATAATTAACCATCCACTCATGCGAAATAGAATGTAAATGACATAATAACATAAGTACATAAATCTCAACCCAACTGACATATAAAATAACTACTCATCTCGATTATGAATAAAAACTGACTCAATAATTAATTTGGACTTATGCCCATACTAAAATCTTAAATGGAATCAACAGAAATCAAAATAAATTGCTACCTATGCTAGAATCGAAAGACTGAAATATGCTACGCAAAGTGAAGCTACAAGTCTGATCTTTCTTCAGCCCAATTGATCTTGCCTAAGTAAACCTAGAAAATATTTTTGTTATTTTGGGTTAGAGAATTAAAGTGGAAAGAATTAACTTCAGTATCAATAAATAATCATGCAGTTGATTTATAGTTCAAGGCACCCATCGACTTTTTCATGCAATAAATATCTCACTCCTCATCTAAGTGCAATACTACACGCATTATCCGATCCAAGTCATATTATGATAAATAGTCTATATATTATTATAAAGAATTAATTATAAATAATAATCACATAATAGGGATGTAACTAACTCTGCGTGTACTACTACAACCGCAGTACTAACCCCCATAATATCACCCCGAAAGATACAAATAAAGCACGTGATATATTTTATGTGACATCAGGCTTATTATCAATTGTCTATATTTACACTATATTAGTTCTTACGTAGTAGTTATTACATCACACAAATTCCACTACTTTCAGTGTCTATCTCGTGCCTCTATCGGTAAGTCCGTAGGAGTCCATCATCTAATGAGCTTAAACAGAAACACACAAATAAAAATGGGCGATCTCAAAGCGATCACACCACTAATGATCCCATACCCAACCCAACAAGTGGATATAGTCAACCAACTTTATTTCATCATGAATGTGTGAGACCTCTGAACGCATGATCTAAGGTAGGTATATGATCCCGACTGCTCTAGTTAACCAGCATATCTTAGCTGACGCGTGGTACACGATCCCAATGACGAATGCAAACCCCCTGCTGATAAATTCACCACGAGTAGTTATGTTCACATAATTGTATAATATACAAATATATAGTGAACAATATATGTAACTACCCTATAGGATATCTCACCGCTCACATTTTCATCCAATCTAGTCCAATTCCCACAACGTCGGATTATGTTATAAGTAACTATTATCAGTTACCAACCTTCTACAATAATTATGATAATTTATGTCTTTAGGTTCATGCTATAAAACACCACATATAAATTATATAAATCATTCCTCAATTGGATAAACTCTCAAACACTCGAATAAACTTGCAATAAATCCATGATCCAATTCCCAAACTTGACCTAGTCCGACTCAGGGGCCGAATTAATTTGCCCCTAGGGTTGAATCGATTCAGGTCAAGCAGTATGCACATATTTGCCTAAAAACAAATGGTTTTCTTCCCCAACCTCCATTAGTCATTTCTAAAATTCCTAAACCTCAAATTAAAAATGTTAGAATTAAATCTAAATATGAAAACAAGTTTCGAATGATTCTTACTCATCATAAACAGATTAATTCATCCAATTTAAGGGTTAGTCAATAAAGGTCACCTTTTTGCCTAAAACATCAATTGTTTACAATTTCTCTTTTAATTTCAAAATAAACCTTCAATTTAATATATGGATTCGATTAAGAAACATGAATAGATCCTCGAACATGGATTTTAACACTATTTCCAATTATTATACTATATCGATTTTAGGTTTTCTCACCAAAATATCAACTTTTGACATACGAATAATTGATAACTAATCCTAATTATTCCCAATAATAACATAATTCAAGTAATATGAATAAAATCTCCTAACATAATCCAAACTTGAAATTGGCATGGGAAGAACATGTATATAAATTAAGTACATAATCTTTAATGATGTTTCAAGAAAATTCTTCCCTTTACTTTAAAAATTGACGAATCCCCTCTTGAATACTTTTGATTTCCCTTCTCTAGGCATTCTCTAATTCTCCCTTCTCTAATTTTTTATATAACTAACTAAACAAACTTTATCACTGCCATTATGACTCACAACATTATTTGTAACTACCATTAGGAGTCATAAAATATTTAGATAATGAAAAATTTGCGTCAATTGATTTGTCACTTCTAATAACAGTCACAAATCTTACCATATAATTAATTTGTGATTGCTATAAGGATTAACAAGTTAATAATGCCACAAGGAGTCACAGATTTATCAGTAGGCTTAAGTTATGACTCTTATGAGAAATCACAAAATGGTAACAGCTATGAGCAGTCACAAATTTTAGATTTGTGACTGTTATTAGTAGTCACAAATTTGTGCCTGCTCGTAGTCGTCACAAATTTTGCCTTAATAATTAATTTGTGACCGCTATGAGCGATCACAAATTTTTAACTGCTCGTAACGGTCACAAATTTTGGTGTAAGAATTCATTTATGACTCCTATTAGGGGTCACCAAAATTTTGCCTAGGTTTAATTTCCCTTTTCTCTCTCCTACGTGTTCTTTAACCTCCTGCACCCTCCTCCATCCCTCTTCAATCTCCCTCTCCTTTCTCGACAAAAATTTATCTTAGGTTAAACCTTCTCTCGATCGACCAAAAATATTCCCCTCTCTCTTTACTAAACTTTGAAGTTGGATAATAAAGCTTCCTCTCCCTCTCTTCACTGTAAGAAGTTTTTTAAGCTTCCTATCGACTACATTAAGTATTAAAGTTGTAAGATTTCAATATGTAGTTATGTTCCAATCTATTATAATAACTCATTCTGGTTTCTTAAAATTTGCGATCGTTGTAAGATTTAAATATATAGTTATTAATTTCGCGTTTGAGTAACTTAGGGTTTAATTAACTTTGTGTTTGATTAACTTTGTGCTAATAAAAATAATGTTTGGTTATATGCACTTAATCTTGTCGTATGATTAAATCTGATGTGGAATATGCTAAATGAAGTTAGGGTACACAATTAATAAGATTTATGAAGTTAGGGTTTAAATCTAATGTAAAATCTTATTTTAAAAAAGATTCAATTGTATTGATATATTATAAATATTAATTATAAGACTAAAAAATAGCAGGACACACATATTTATATACACGTATATTTTATAAACACATGACTCGTGTTATTTGAGATTTACACTCTATGAGAGATGCTTAAGAATGCAAATGTCCTAGGTTCCCTTATAGATGTCAAATTGTGAATCGAATCATAAATCAGAAACCCTATGAATCATGAACCGTAAATCGGTATAAACATAAAATATGTAGGAAATAATATATAAATGCAAAGAGAACACATTAGGAATATGTAATAAAACATACTATGGCCTAAAACCAATTATAAGACATGATTTCATTAAAATATAATTGACAAAATGAACTTGTATGTCCAAATTATGATCAAATTTTAATAATATCACCACCTATAATGTCTATATCTAAACACAACAATATATTATACAATATAATGACACAAAAAAGATTAAACCTAACACTATAAAAAATACGTTTATGGTGACATGTGTACGACCTATTTCCTTATATTTATTAAACAAAGAAATTCATTTAGTTTCATTTCTAAATGAAAACATGAAGGGGGATACATTACTAATCCTAAGGCATCCTGGATTTAACTCTAATGACTTGGATCTCTTTCTTTCTAGTTGTACAAATTGGGTTAGATTTTTTAACTAGTGGCTACTTGATTAATTTTTGCAATAACTGTTTCAACTCCGACGTAAATTTGAAATTTTACTCAACTTACTTATTAGTTGATACTTGATAGTGAAGTGATTATAATTTATAGCTCTTGTACAAGTAGAATTAGGTGAGTGTGGTGAAAGAGATAAGTAATGGAATTGAAATTTAGCTTAATGTGTGGAGATGAGGAGTTATTCAAGCTCTTACCATACAATGTTGGCATGCTTTTGGGACACTTATCTATTAACTTGAAGCATTCCATACAAGAAACATAGGATTATTACTCTAAATACTATTTAAGTATGTGTGAGTGTGTGTGTTGCGTCTAATACAACATTGTTTCTTAACTCTGTTCTTGTTGCAAATATAGAAGGGATATAGTTCATTCTAAAAAATATTATTCTTGGATGGAAAATAAGATTGTATATAATTTTTTATTGAGGATTTGGCATATTGTGGAGTGAAGACTTATGTTTGCGATTATTAATTTATTTCAACTGATGTCTAAAAATTTCCTTATTCTCTTTATATTGTCATCATTTATTCGTGTTTTTATGCAGGGAGACAAACTAAATGATCTGATTGACTAAGTTAATTTAGTCCCAAATATTCAAGTTATAGTATCATCAACTTGATATGTATAAAGGTAATTTTAATTATTAGTCATTGATTAATATCATTAGTCTTTGTACTCGATTGATTTGTAGTGGTGATAGGAGGTTGAGGGTGAGCCAATTGAAAATCTGATTGTCAATTAGTTATTGTAGTATAGTTTTAAGATTAATTTATGAAAATATTTGTATATTTGTTTGTATGAATTTTAGTTAGAACTATTGATATGTTTGTTTGTGTTAATTAATTCATGTCATTTCTAAGTATTTCATGCCATTCAAGTTAGAATTATTGATTGTCTACACTTGTTAATGTGAGTTTACTGTTCAATACGAAAGTAAACTAAGGGAAGTGACCGTCATCGAACTCCCAATTTTTCTAAATTATCTAGTTGACATTTATTTTGGGATTAAAAGTGGAACTTAGGTCGAGAAAACTCAAAAAAACAATCGTGTGGCCCAAATAGAGGTACGTACACCCTAAGTGTTATAAAATAACTTGTAGGAAGTGATGTGTCTCATCGGCCTCCTTTTTTTGAAATTAACTAAAAGTGTTCACTTTGGGGTTAAAATGGGATTTAGGGATGAAAACTGAAAATAACAATTGAATGGCCTAAATAGACCAACAAACACCCTAAGAGGTACAAAAGTAACTTACAACACTAAGTATGCATGCTTTTGTGGATATGATTAGTTGCTTATTTAGCTTCAACTTTGTGTAATTCTTTGTGTGGGTGTTAACTTCACTCTAATTAATAGACTTTGTTTGTTAATATATTCGTAAAAACGGGTTATCGAGAAATCATATTATTATCAAATTTGAAAAAAATATTTCCTTTGACAACTCATTTGATCTTTTTACCTTTTACTTATGCAATATGTCTGGGTTTATTACCAGTATTCTATTAATGAATATTTTGTGAACTTGTTTTGAATTTTAATTTGATTTGTGATTGGGCCTATTTTGAAGAAGTATAAATTCATGGTTTTAGTTATATATGTTGATTTTGGACGATATCCATATCATTATTTTGTTTCTTGTTCTATCTGATCCAGTTATTCATGTTAACTTGAAGAAATCAATAATTGTTTTGCACTCTATTATTTATAGAAATTTAGGTGTCAAAAGTAAATTACAATTGGGGTTGCATTGTCCAAACAACAAATTGCAAAAAGTTTAATGTTGGTGGATTACATTTATCAGTACTATGCTAATTTATATTCTATGAATTTTGTTTTATGAACTTTGTTGTATAGTTTAATACTTCTTTGGGAAATATATATGGTTATGTTTCCAATTTTTTGTGGTTCATTATATGAGGGTTGAATAAGAATGCATGTTCATTTGATTTTAGCACCAGCCAACCGCATGATGCCCTGGCAGCACTTAGGTATTATGCATTTATTTGGATTATAATTACAAATATTATATAGATAGATATATTTCGTTATTATGTTACTTGATGGATCGTTATGGGAGGAACCATAATGTGAGTTGACAAATACTCATGCACAATAGTCTTAATATTAGTGTCAATACACAATATTTTGAGGAACTTGACGGGCTTAGGACAGTCATCAGTAACTATTTAATGGAGATCAATAAGGGCCTGTAAATGCATAAAGTGTGTTTTCCTTTTATGTGTACTTAATTATTGGGAGCTGATTATAAATGTGTCATAATTATTCATCTTTTTTGATTTTTTTTACAGAATCTGAAGCAAGTGTACATCCTAACTGGTACCTGTTAATTAATGGAGACTAGCGGAGGTTTAAAAAAATAAAGAACATGGATATTTTATCGAGCATGTGTTTCTGCATATACAAAATGTATTGCGTGCATTCTAAGATAATGTTCGTACGAATCATCGATTGCCAATTTGGTGAATAAGTTATAGGGTAATTTAAATCTTAAAGTTTCACTCGTGGTTCCATTAATTCGCTTGAAAACGTGTTAACTCACTTATGCAGTCTTGTTTTTTCGCTTTACTAAATTTATGAGGTTTGTTAGTGAGATATGCTTGCGAAACTAACCCCATAGCTGGGATAGTTTTATCCCACTGCTAGTGGAATAAGAGGCTTAGATGGGATTTCCACAATGTATGCATAATCTAGTTGCTCTAAAAGATATCGAGTCTATAATCATGTGCATACTCTAGATGTTAATACTTCCATAAAGATATCGAGTTTATTCAGCATGTGTTTCTTCAATGTCTAGCTACTAGGAATGTTTGGGATTACTTCATTAACATGTTTGTGATTCTCATCAATATGTCTTCTATTAATTCTATATTTGTCTCTTGGATTTTGAAAAAACTATCTCCAAACTTTTTGAAGTTCTCAGTAGTTTCTTTACATATTATAATGTGTTTGGAGATATGTAGATTAAGGAACAAAGATTTTCATGAAGGGCTGACTAGCAGTGCATATTGTTGAGTAGTAGCATTTTGGAAACTATTGCAACACCCCGTAAATTCAAGGACCTTTAATTAAATAATATTTTGGGAGAAAAGGAATTTATTTTATTTAGAGGAATTAAATCCATGACTTGTGAAATTTTTTAATTCGAGGAATTTATTAATTTGGCGAATTGAGGTTTAATAGTTTGGATTATTTTGTGTTGCATTCCGAGGTCAAGAATTTCAAGAATGTTATAAATTAATTCGGATGGCAATTCAGAGTGCAAGGTTGAGTCCGGATGGATCAAAATAATTGGGATTGAGTGGCCATAAATATATATATTGGGTTTCAGGACATTTCTGTACATAATTGAGCTCCAAGTTAAGAGTTTGACCCCTTTTTAGGAGATTCATAGGCCAAAAATGGGATTTGAGTTTTTAACCCTAATGGTGAAAGGGAGAGCTTAAGAGGAGAACCCTTAGAAGTGAATTTGAGGATTTTGGGAGATTGCTTCAAGAACAAGAGGAGAACCTTGACTTCAATCCAACATCTTCATCCAAAGGCTTTGATCTACAAATTGAGGCAAGTGGTTTAACTTGCATCTAATTTAATTGCATTTATCTATTCATATCATAGTGGGTGTGATAAGATGATATGGTTTCTGGGTAGTTGATATCTAAATTGGGTTTTGATGGGTATGATTGAATTGTAGACCAATTTCTTGAATTTGAAGAAGTGTATGAAATTTGGTAAATTAAACCGTCATTTTAGAAACTGTTTTTCGACGTTTAGGTTATGAAAATAGCGATTCTGTTCGCGTTGCCCTGTAGAAAATCGCATTTTCTAAATTTTTTTCTCTAAAACATTTTCTCTAAAAACAACTCCAAAATGCCCCAAAACGGCATTTTATCCGGACAGATTCATGGGGCAAATTTTAATTTAGGGTTTGAGATTGTGAAATTTAATCAAGGAATATTAGAGGATAAATCCAAATAGATTTAAGGTCTAATTCGTGAAGTTGTGAACCTTGTATTTTAGTGGGTAGATTTATTTGATTGAAATTTTATGATGAATTGTGAAGATTTAAAAGGGGAATTCACGGTTCTGTTGGAATCTTGAGTTTTATGCAAATTGCGAAAATATTTTTGGGTTCCATTCCTTCAATTCGTCAATGGCGCTAGATATGAAGAAGGGCGTTGTTCCTTCAATTCATCAATGGCGGTATATATGAATGAAAGAGAAAGAATTTGGGGTAATTCGAACAACGTTATTTCCACAAACCCTTTTCCAAATTTAAATTCCCATTGCTGGTTGGGTAAATAATTAAAGAGAGAAATTTGTAAAGATAGATTAATGAGGATGCTAAGTTCATTGAAAGGAATAAAATAATGAATTGGGAATGTTGAATTTGGTCCGAGAGAGAGAGTGCAGGTATTATTGGTACGGTGACACCAAAATATTGAAAATTAATTAATGTATAGTTAATTGAAATGAAGTCGGACCAGACTTATGTGCTTTAGGCTTGTGTATGGACATAGTACACAAGTAGCCTAGATTTCTATATATATACGGTGATGTGTAGTATATATATATATGATTTATAAATATCTGTGTGAATAATATTTATAGTAAAGAATACCAATATTAATGCTATTTTAGGAGGTTGGACGATGTGGGTGAGTCCCCTGGCTAGCGAATGCAAGGTGATTATAATCCCTAGGTCATATCGTCTGTTTATAGGAGTGGACGGTTATGGTATGGAACGGACACTTTCAGGGGGAACTATGGCCTCCTCTTATGCGTTGGGTGATTTCATTTATATCCGATATGTGTGTGAATGTTGAGATATGATACGTATATCTAGTGCATAATTATATACGGATATATATATACACATGGTGTGAAATGTATAAATTTTATAACTTGTGAAACGGTTATGTGGTATTGAATGAGAATTGGTTAAAATAAGTTAGTGTAAATGTTGTGGTATAGTGATACATATATGTGGTGCAGATTTATATATGAGTAAATACATGATGTAAAATGTATAAGTTATATAGCTCGTGAAGATGTCATAAGGTATTAACTGAGAAGATATTTAATAAGTTAATGTGAATAACAACTTATAACGTGTATGCTAAACCCACTAGGGATAGAGTACTGGGAAATCACCGAATATATGTGTCAAGACTAGTTAAGGGGTGGTTAGCTAGGTGGGTCATGTATAGAACGCTAGGCGTGAACATTAGTGGAGGGGTGAGGTGTCCTCAAGAGAGCGTACGAGACTAACTTAAATATGAAGAGCATACTTGCATTTTAATTGCTGCATTTAAATTCAGTTGCTAAATATTTTCAAATGTTTTGGGTTCTAACCATGGCAATAAAATGTTTTGCAAAACCTTTCAGGTGTTCGACCATAGGGACGCCATAATTGTTCTATTCCAAATTTACGCAGCTGTGACGCATGTGGATGTTGCAGGACTTTGACTTAGCTACTTTAGTCATATCATTTCTAGGGTAGGTATTTCACCCTAGTTGTTCCATTTTATTTAAGTTAGTTGATGTATTCAGTTATTACTCTTGTGATTTATTTTGTTATTGATTTGTGTCCGATGGTTGTCTCGAAAAAAATTACATTTATTCCATATTTTGTATTGTTCGATTCAGTGATGTATGATGGTTAGTTATATATTCTTTCGCATGTTGTTGTTGGGATGTTAAATAAAAAGATAAAATTTGGCACCATGTCTTTTGAATACTAGGTGGTTAGTTAGTTTTAATAAGTTTTCGACAGTGATGCTAAGAATGAACCAGATGAGATTTCTGTTTAATTTGGTATAGGACTGATCACCCAATATTTTTAGTAGGCTGGGTGTCACAGATGGTATCATAGCATCAGGTTCTAGTGTCCTTAGGATCTGTGCTACTTTTCACGTTTCAGTGTAGTGTTCTTTGATATTAAGCCTTATTATAGGATTGTTGTTGATAGAGACAAAATTGTTAATGAGTATTTATCTTTATTGCAATTATTTTTAAATCGAAGTTCCCTTGAACCTACAAAAATATAATAAAACTAGTGTAGAGGGTAAGTAAGGGAGTATCAATCCAACTCTAATGATGAAACACAAAATATGAGAAGACAAAAGTGTAAATTCATTTGCATTTTATTATATTTTTCTATTTTTGCTTTTTATATTTTTTTATGGATTTTTCAAAGGATTATTAATTAACTAACTATATACTAATTTTTAAAGTACTAACTAAGATGTAAAAGCTAATAAAAAAATGAGGTATGCAAAATTGTGCTAAAAAGTAAACTAACTAAATTGGACTCATGAGGGCGTCAAAATACATCACATGAATGGGAGATTAGCCCTCAATAATCATCATCCAAAAATATAAGATAAACAAATGAAAGCATGTGAGGATTAAATCAAGAGAAATTAAAGAGGAATAGATCAAACCCATTTGTAATTGAGTTAGAGCAACTCTTCAATTCTACATCAAAATTCTCTCAATCACAATCCCTCACTAATGTATTTATTGAATCTAAAATAAAAACTACAAAATAAAAATAAAAAAGGATAATGGATGAATTCATAATGGACAATTAAATAATAAAAGAGATTTGCTAAAAATGCAAATCCTAACATTATAAAATTGTACAATAGAACTCATCCAAATAAATAAATTCTAGATCATTACTTTATATTGAGATAATTGCTAAAAATGCAAAATCTGAACATAAAGGAATGGATTAGAATTTACCTCCCATAAGGGATGAAGTCAACTACATCAATATATTTTGAAATAATTGCTAAAATTGCAAAAATTCATTACAGAGGGGTGGGGTGGAATTCATCCTAGAGATAAATTTCACTATACACCTCTATATTGAGATATTTGCTAAAAATGCAAATACCCTCTATAGAGGAATGTAGAGAAATTTATCACGCAAGGTTTTAAAAACTAAGTTGGAGATCCTTCTTCAATGGCACCAAGTCTTGCATTTATAGGGTGGACATGGAGCTAGGGGCATAAATGGGAGGATAAAGGTGTGCATGGAAATGGTGAGAGGAGTATGGGTGAGGATAATATCAGATTTGGTTATGAGGGTAATTTGGGTATTGGGGGTAAAAGGAGTTAGTTGGGGGTAATTTTGGAAAAGGGTTAAAGACATGTGGGTTAAATGTGTTGGTCTTTGGTTTTTGGTCTTTATTTTTGAGTTTGTTTTTAGTAGGTGAGAAATCAATTGTCTTCGTGGAGAAATGGAATGGGTTTGGAAATCGGATTGATGGTTGGGGGTTTCGAGTTTGGCTCGGTTTGAGTCATTTGGGGATGCTCGAGTTTGCAAGTAAAGAGGTTTGGTTTGGGGCTTTGGTTCGCAAGTTCGGGTCGGTGTCGTGGGAGTTGGTTTCGGTTTTGGTATGGAAGCGTAGTGGGGAAGGACCGGAGGCAGGTGGGTTCCGGGTTAGTTGGTTTGGATCGGTCAGAAGATGGGTTTCGGATTTAGTTTTGGCGACCACCTACTAGTGGTGGCATGTGGTAGAAGGGTGGAAGGTTGTTTTGTGCTTGGGGTTGAATGGGTTAAAAGAGGTGAGTTGTGTTGGGTTTGTTAATGGAGGGAGAGGAGAGAGAGTGGTAGGGAAGATGGTGATGAATAGTGATGGAGGTGAGGGGTGTTTGGGTGTGGGTGAGTGTATGGTATTTAGGGTGTGAGTGAGTTTATTTTGTTTGGGTGTATGGGTGTATATGGGATAATTTGTGTGTGTGTTGTTTGTACACCTAATAAAATTAAAACTAACTAACAAAACATAAATTAATAAAATTAAAAATTAAAATCTACTAAAAAATTAAAATCCTAATCTATAAAAAAAATTGAAACTAAAAAGAAATAAAAATAAAATCTATTAAAACTAAAATCCTAAAAAGGTAAAATCTAATAAAACTAAAAATAAATGAAAAACTAAAAAAAACGAGTCCTAATAAAAACTAAAAACTAATAAAAATCAAAATAAAACTACACTAAATAAAAAAGAAATATAAAAATAAAAAATAAATCTTAGCAAATTCTAAATAAACTTAAAATAAATCCTAAAAAATAAAACTACACAAAATAAAAATCTAAAAAATTAAAATAAAAGTATGAACTCAACACACACACACACACACACACACCCAGGGTTTGGTGTGGACAGTTTAGGCTCGGTTTTGGTAGGGGACAAGGTTCAGGTTACGGTATTAAGCCACTTTTGTCGCATATTTGCCCCGAATGATCACTTTAAACTCCGCAAACGCTTATTGAGCTACAAAACAAACAAATACTATCATAAGTTCGATTTTACCGAGAATTAGCAATTAAAACTGGTGTATTTGGAGTTTTATTTAAACACTTTTGGGCGCTTATCAGTTGTATTCCTTCACGTATGCGATTTATGTTCTCCTGCTATAAGGTATAGTTTATGTGATTCATATACAGTTTCGGTCGAGAGTAGCAGATTGAACATTTTTAGAACAACCAACGTGGGACGTTAGAAGGATTGTAGGGGGGGGGACTCAACATGAGCCCTGGGATATTTTGTAAACAGTGACGTGATAGGATTCACCATGATAATTGTTCAAACAATTAAAGTTGGAGTAATTGCTGGGGCCCAGTAGTTGCCCTAAGATTTGTCGGGATGGACGATGGTGCAAGGTTAAAACCCCAAGTGTAGATGATAAGGGGTAAGGGTCGAAGAAGATTTTACTTCAGAAGAATAACCCGTTAGAATTCAAGGGAGGTGCAGAAGGATGATTTAAGGAGAACATCCAAGTGGGATCACATGTGGGGGAGTGTAGTGACACTCAAGTCAAAATTTCGAGCAAAGAAGTTTGCTCTTAGGAGCAGTATGGTGTGATGGGAGTCTGTAACCACATTCACGGGGATATACCGTGAATAACGACCAATTTGGGGTGAGGATTATTTTGAATCCTCTCACTAGAGGTTAAATTGAGAGGCAAGGGAGATTCAGTCATTTTTAAATAGAGTCGGACAGTGGCCGAAGGAAGGATAGTTGATGAAATTCGCAAACTTCGTAACTGATGAGAGGGATACGAAGAGTCAAGTAGGATTGTAAGTTAATAATAGATCCATGGGTAGAAAATACAAGTGCGAATAGTAGATCTGGCTAGGATGTCTGGTGTCATTGTTGTCAAGGTTATACAATTACAATTGGTAACAATGCTCTTGAGAGAGGGGAGCTAAAGGAGTTGGAGAATCTATCAGAAGGGTAAGATTGAAATTTGTGCTCAAGAGGCATCAAGGGAGGGGATACCCAGTAGAGGAACTAGATTAATGATCCAGATCAATAATATACCTACCGAGTGACGGTGGGTTTAGTTAGGGCCATAAAGGCCAGCAACCAGTCTATTGGATCAACGGATCCAAAGGGAAAACTAGGGTAGCATCAGGGTCAAGACTACCATGTTTGTAAGAAGGACAACCCCGATATGGACGGTGGGGCTAGAGAAAGGGGGATGACACAGAAAGGTGTCATATGTGTAAAAGAGTGGAAACACATGGATAGATCTTATCCTCGGAATGTCAAGGAACAGGAGCTAAATGCCTAGTAGGGGCATCTATTGGAGAAGCTTTTGGTTTGGTTAGGACGTGGGTGTTATGTCTAATAACCGTTGATCCGATAGTGTTATGAGTAACTGAAACTACAAGTTTTATTCCGAGATGATTGGAGTATGTTTTATATAATGCAAGCAGGTCATAGTAATGTATTGGTACTAGATTCACGTGAGAAATGGATTTAGTGAAAGTATCATTAATATCATTAGTATGTGTATTCTTAACATGGAGTGGTACTGTTCAGTTCCACCTGAAGGAATAGGTGGGTACATTGAGACGATGTATTTATTGAGGACTAGCTCCTTTGAGAGGTGATAATTGAGGTATGGTTTTATCTTGAGTACGGACGAGTTCGTAATGGTGGGCGATCATAGCAAGGATATTATGTTCGCTGTTTCACGCGATAATATCTTGTGAAGTAGACTTCAGAGGGTACAATTGTCTAGTTATATTGGATCCCGGTGCGTGGGGACTCTTACTGATGAGATTCAAGGTATGTTGGGTTGCCGTGGAGCGGAGAGATTTCGCTCGTTATTAATATTTAGCACCGAGGGCTTAGTGATAGTACGAGCATAGTAGTATATGGCTCCTTTATAGACGTGAGAGTCCATAATAGACTTAGGAGTATAGGGTCAAGGTTTGTGAGTCCTGGAGATATGCTTTGGGTTTTGTCGAAATCAAAGACCGACGATGTTGAGGAATAGTACAATAGGAAAAGTTCTTTTGGGCTTTGCTGGGAAGTGTTATATGCATAAGCCTTAATAAAATATCAAAAGTGTGAAGACGCCATTGGATTATAGGTCATCGGATTTAATGATAATTAGTGAACGTGTGGAGAAAATACGTTGAGCAGAGAGCCACTAAGAGATAGGGCTAGTGGAGCCGAAAAATGTTACGAAAGAAACACTGCTAAGTTTTGCACCACAAGTTGATATTTGAGGTAATATCGGGAAGAATTTGATAGTGATGAGTAAAGTCATCAAAAATATTTGGAGGATATAGCCACACCGAGAATGAGGGGACCGAAATTGAGACAAATATGGTTACGTTAGTAGTGATTGGAGGTTTGTGCAATTATGCACGGATAAAGGTGTATGCGCACCCTGGGAGGAGCCAAAGCCTCTACTGTGAAAATACTTAGTAGATTCAGGGAAAGGATGCAAAGACAACGATTTTGGGTATATTCCGGAGGAATGGGAATAAGTAGTCCCCCAATTATGGAATGTTTGAGCACGGGTGTCTATTTGGAAGTGACATTGAATGCGTCATAACCTATGGTGTGCTATCACTAGGATTCATGAGTGCGACGGATATTAGTTGATGCATTGGCCGTAATAGCCATAATATATATATATATATATATATATATATATAATATTACCGTGGGATTATGGCGTTCTTTGGTGTTAACCATGTGAGAGTGGGGGGTTACACTAAGAGGATGGTTGCATTATTCGAGAGATTCATATTTTCGAGAATTATGGGAGCAGCGTGGATGTTTTCCAAGTTTCAACTGCGTAGCTATAGCTTAGGGATATAATGGATAGTTATGGTAAGATTGAATGTTCGCGGTATCGGTGCATGAATTATCGTTGCTAGGTTTCACTTGAGATAGGGTTTAGCGCATATATACGGATATGTATGTTAAATGTGTTGCATATTAATGTATAAATTGTTAATTGAAATTCCTGGAAGTGGGGACATTTCTGATGTGATTGAGAGTGGATGGACTTATGATCGAGCGGGGAGATATAGCTCGGGTTATATTTTCGAGCAAGGAAACTAGTGATAGTAAGGGCACGATGGTATATATTTCTTTTATAAGAGTGGATATGTATACTTTCATGCCGAGAGGAGGGTATTTGGAATGCTATAACTGTGGGATTGAAGTTATATTATGGATTAAAGGCTAGTAAATGCCGGAATTCATTTTGCGCGGTTAAGCAGGGGTACATGATGTATGGGTGCTTTGGTTAATTACATTCGCTTAATAACTTTGTGTAGCATTGCTAATGCTAAGTGATTGCGATGATAGTTGAGACTAGGAGTATTAGGCTCATCCGAATTTCGAGGGTGAAATTTCGTTGTAGGGGGAGTATGTAACACCCCATAAATTCAAGGACCTTTAATTGAATAATATTTTGGGAGAAAATGAATTTATTTTATTTGGAGGAATTAAATTTATGATTTGAGAAATTTTTAAAGTCGAGGAATTTATTAATTTGGCGAATTGAGGTTTAATATTTTGGATTATTTTGTGTCGCATTTTGATGTTAAGAATTTGGTGAATGTTATGAATTAATTCGGATGGAAATTCGCAGTGCACGGATGAGTCTGGATGGATCGAAATAGTTGGGAATGAGTGGCCATAAATATATATTGGGT
Source organism: Sambucus nigra (assembly GCA_949130495.1). NCBI lineage: Eukaryota > Viridiplantae > Streptophyta > Magnoliopsida > Dipsacales > Adoxaceae > Sambucus > Sambucus nigra. The sequence continues at coordinate 241,556,228 of OX422213.1, read as the reverse complement.
TTCAACACATTTTTAGATATAATTGAGCTCCAAGTTAACAGTTTGGGCCCTTTTTAGGAGTCCCATAGGCCCAAAAATGGGATTTGAGTTTTTAACCCTAATGGTGAAAGGGTAAGGAAACTTAAAGTTATTTTAGAAGAATAAAATTGTGTAGAGCTTATGAGAAGAACCCTTAGAAGAGAATTTGTGAATTTTGGGAGATTGCTTCAAGAACAAGAGGAGATCCTTGATTTCAATCCAACATCTTCATCTAAAGGCTTTGATCTATAAATTGAGGCAAGTGGTTTAACTTGCATCTAAATGAATTGAATTTATCTATTAATATCATAGTGGGTGTGATAAGATGATATAGTTTATGGGTTAGTTGATATCTAAATTGGGTTTTGATGGGTATGATTAAATTGAAGAACAATTTTTGGAATTTAAAGAAGTGTATGAAATTGGGTAAATTAAACTGTCATTTTAGAAACTGTTTTTCGACATTTAGGTTACGAAAATGGCAATTCTGTCCGAGTTGCCCCGCAGAAAATCACATTTTCTAACTTTTTTCTTTGATGCATTTTCTCCAAAAACGGCTCCAAAATGCCCTAAAATGACATTTTAAAAATCTGGGCAGATTCGTGGGGCAAATTTTAATTTAGGGTTTGAGATTATGAAATTTAATCATTGAATAGTAGAGGATAAATCCAAAGAGATCTAAGTGAAAAACAACCTTAATACTGAAAGCCTTTTGTTTACTAGATTACTAACAAATAGTTATAAGTTGAGTAAACTCCGAACAAACTTATTGGGCAAAACTCTTTTCGAAAAATACAACATGTGTTGTAAAATCTTTTTCTGAATGTATGGATTAAATTCGATAGTTGATTACCTTAAGTTTAATTTTTAATAAACATTTACTATCTTTACCATGCAGTCCCAATGACAATAAATATTAAGAACATTCAAAGAAATAGACACGGGAATTTTAACGTGGTAAAACCCTTAAACAAGGAAAACATCCACGGTGCCCTCTACGACACAAAACAAAAAATCCACTAGAATAAAAATCAGGTTACAACACTTAAGCAAACCACAAAGATCCTAACCTAAGTTCAGAATTTACCTACACGAGATTCTCCACTCCAAAGGTATTCTTACTTGGAACTTGATCCTTTCTTGCTGCTTCTTTGTCTTTTCCTTGATTTCCTTCTCTTTGAATTAAGATTCCAGCAAAATTTTCAAATATAAGATTCTCAAACAGAACCACAATGTCTAAGTGTTCGTGTGAGATAGTGTTTGTGATGTGTTACTACATGCAACTCACCCTCTCAAGATTTATACAAACTTTCTTAACAAATTACAACAATTATAATATGAAAGTTATTTCTGAATCTTGATTTCTCAAGCAAAGACTTAATGATCTTTTATATAACCACAGATCTCAAGGATACCTTGCATGGAAGACGGTTCACGGTCTTATACAATTTTTGGATTTTGAAAATATTTTTGAAATTGTAAACCTCCAATTGCAGATCCAACTAGACTAGAAGTCTACTTTATCAAATCATATTCAGACTTAACATGCAAGGACTGGTTCAACAAGTTTTGATCTAAAACTTTATTTTTCAGATCTGGACGCTTTAAAACTTTAGCACCAGTTCATTTGTGTTCCTGGTATTTTTGTACACCAGTACTTCATAAAATATGAAATTAAAACTTGGAAACATACACAACAGACTAGATCTAAAAATTATTTTTGAAACTAAAGATTTTATTTCAAAAACTAGTTGAAACACATTAAATCTAAGAAATCAGATCTAAAAATAAAACATAAAATATACATGAGATGTTCTCTTTTAGAAAGACTTAGTCTTAAATCTTCCTTAGAGATTTAGTCTTAAATCTTCCTTAGAGATGAGTTCTGAGAGAATCAACGTATTTGAAGAGGTCTTCAAATGAAGATCACAAAACCAAGAACACAGAAACCCTATAAAGATCTAACTCTCGAAAGGTGGGTTTTCTTATATATGGGACTTTTAGGTTTTGGTGTTTGGTTAGGGAGAAATCTCACAGAGGCTTGGATTTACAAAGAAACTGGGGTTTCCTCTCTCTCTCTCTCTCTCTCTCTTTTCTATCTTCTCCCTTCTCTCTCTTCTCTTCCTTCTCTCTATTCTCTTTTCTCTTAGGTTTAACGAATTGGCAAAAGTCTCAAAATATTGAGGCTTGGTATCCTTTTATACTGAGCGAAGAAGGATCGAGAACATCAACATCAATGCAATGGCTGAGATCAAGTTTAACTGGTTTGACTTCGATACAACGATTCTTCACAAGCGGTGGTTTAAACTAACACTGATTGGTTAAGGTTTGGGTTACACGGATTGACTCTAAACGCATGTAGAGCGTTGATGAAGTTGTTCCAAAGGCAGAGATTGAATAAGCATTTTTTGTCTAAGAGAAAACACACATCGCATCGTTGGAAACCCTACACATGTACGCATTAGATGGAATAACAAACGCATTTTGAAACTAATTACAAGGTACACCTCCAACTCTCTAGCGCTTTCGAATTCTACTCATCCAAATAATCAGCAAGGAAATCAAGTTTCTAAAATTCTATTTTAATCCACAAAACTTTTAAAACCAAATTTTAATTAATTCAAAAATCATTTAAAAATGTTTAAAATTATATAAAATGATTTATTTGGAATTAAATTGATTTTAAAATGTTTTCAAAAGTTGATAAACCATTCAAGCACATAGGTAATATGTAGGATGCTGTGCAAGTGTCCTATTTGTGGTTTAGGGTTAGAACTTACTTCCCTTTGAAGATTCTCTTGGACTGAATTTCTTTTTGAAGTATGTCCTTTGAGGAGATGGAGTTCTCAAGCTATACTAACCTATTTTGTCTATATATCCAAACAAGTTGGAACTCCTATATATGCAGACTCAAGTGAGTCAATATATAGTGTGTTCTCAATCTCCCCCTTTGGATATTAGAGACAAAATTCCCTTGAGTATTCTGTACTCTTGGGTCAAAAAATAAAAAGAAATTCTATGTGTCCTATACAAAAATTCTAACTACCCTTTCCCATCATAGAACCGAAAATAAGATAAAAAAAAATACATTACTCAACTACATACAGACCAATACCCTACAAAGTATAAACAAGATATACAAAGGGTCTGAAATGTCTGAAATGCTTGTAAAAAGATAAACACTAAATTTTACATATTAGTTGAGTTAGAATAGGAATAAATGGTAAAACTCTAAGCAATACTCAAGATCTTCTCCCCCAATTTTTCTCAAATATACAAGGGGTATAAATAAAAAAAAATAGAGAGATTAATTGAGAGTAATCATGCCTATAGCAGTATGCAAATACTCAAAACAAATGTTATCTAATGGTTTTGTAAAGAGATATGCGACCTGTTTTTAAGTGTTCAGATATTCAATAAGGAGGTATTTGGATTCGATAAGGTCAGGAATAAAATGACGTCTAATCTTAATATGCTTAGTTCGTGAGTGCAAAACAGGATTTTTAGAAATATTAGTACCACATTGATTATCACAAAATATGGTTAATTATTTTTTTGTGAGACCATAATCACTAAGCATTTGTCTAATCCAGAGTAATTGAGAAAAATAACAACTAGCTACTATATATTCTAATTCAACACTAGATAATGAAATGCAATTCTATTTCTTAAATGACCAGCCAACAAGATTATTGCCTACATAGTAGTAAGAACCAGAAGTGCTCTTACTGTTATCAGAACAACCGGCCCAATCGACATCGGTGTATCCAACAATAGAACTAGTTATATCTTTTGTGTACCAAATAACAAGTTTTAAAGTACCCTTAATATATTTAATAATCCTTTTTACACTTAATAAGTGAGATTCTTTAGGGTTACTTTGATATCTAGCACAGATACACACGAAAAAAGATATATCAGGTCGAGATGCGGTAAAGATACAACAAACTACCTATCATACTTCTATAAAGAGTGGGATCTACATTTTTCCCATTATCATCCTTAGATAGTTTTGTTGAAGTACTCATGGGGGTTCTAGAAGGTTTAGCATTATCTAAGCCGAATTTTTTAACTAAGTCTGCAGCATACTTGGATTGAGATATAAAAAGACCATCACTGCATTGTTTTACTTGTAAGCCCAAAAAAATATTGTAGTTCACCCATTAGAGACATCTGAAATTCGGTATGCATGATATCAAAAAAAATTTCTACTTGTTTAGGACAAGTGGAATCGAAAACAATATCATCCACATATACTTACGGGATTAAGACATGTTGTTTTTCCTTTCTAACAAATAATGTTTGATCATTTCCACCGCGAAAAAAATTGTGAGACACTAAGAAGGTCGACAATCTATCATACCAAGCTCTAGGAGATTGTTTTAAACCATATAAAGCTTTCTTAAGCTTAAAGACGTGGTCCGGGTGTACATGATCAAAAAATCCTTTGGGTTGTTCTAAGTAAACTTCTTCAAATAAAATTCCATTTAAAAAAGAGGATTTAACATCCATTTGGAATAAATTGAACTGCATATAACACGAAATTGCTAGAAGGAGACGAACTGATTCTAGACGAGTAACGGGTACAAAGGTTTCGTCCAAATCAATTCCCTCAGTTTCAGATTAGCCTTGTGCAACCAACCTAGATTTATTTCTAATGACCTCCCCATTTTCATCGTTTTATTTTTAAAAATCCATCTTGTGCTAATAACCTTCGAATCTTTAGGTCTAGGAACCAAATTCCAAGCATCGTGAATCTTAAATTGGATTAGCTCTTATTGCATAGCATTTATCCAAAATGAGTCATTAAAGGCATCACTAACATTTTTAGGTTCCTCACGAGAAATAAAACAAGAATATTATGCCAGTTGATGAAGTTCGGATCTAGTTCGAACTGGTTTCGAAGGGTTACCAACAATGGTTTCAATGGGATAATTTTTAGAAACCCAGGTGGGTACAGAGGGATCCTCAGGTGGCAGTGAATCAGTATTATCTTGAGAATCAGGGGGTAAAACACGATTATCCTCATCAAATGTTACTAGTTGACTATCACTACTCCTAACACTTACGTCATCTACAATTACATTAATTGATTCCATAATAGTTTTGGTTCTATTATTGAAAACACGCAAAGCCCTCCTATTTTGGGAATAGCCAAGAAAAATTCCCTTTTCTCCTCAGGTATCAAATTTTGAAAGATGCTCTCTATCTTTATAGATATAGCAGATACTACCAAAGGTTTTGAAGTATTTCAGATTAGGCTTTTTGTGGAACCATAACTCATAAGATGTTTCTTTGGAATTTTTCCTGAGGTAGATACGATTGATAATGTGATACGCGGTTTAGACAGCTTCTACCCAAAAATATCTAGGGAGATTCTTAGCATGTAACATAACCCTAGCCATTTCTTGTAAAGTCCTATTCTTACGTTCAGCTATACCATTCCGTTGCGGGGTTTTGGGAGTGCTAAACTCATGTTTATATCCAATAGCTACACAATACTAAGATATTCCAGAGTCCTTAAACTCTCCACCTCTATCACTCCTAATACGACATACTTGGGTATCCTTCTCATTCTCAGTTTTCAAGAGGATTCTTAAGAACTCATTGAAGGTTTCTGATTTATGCTTAGGGGCTTAGTGGTAAGGACATCTTTAACTTTCTTATGTGGGGATTTACTTATTTTTCCTTCCTGACAAGGTCCACATACAGGATTAAAAGAATTTTTAATTTTTGGTAAGCCTCTAACTATCTCTTGGGAACTCAATGTTCTAAGGTTATCATAATTTATGTGTCCCAATCTATTGTGCCAAAGATCAGAATCCTCTAATCTGGCAATTTTGCAAGACTCAGAATTAGGAATTACTGTGTAACCGTTTTCTAGGATTCTGTTTCCTGTCAAAATACAATTTATCTTTTCGTCTATAATTTTACAATCATTTTTAGAAAAGGTAAATGAGTGATTGGAGTCACAAAATTGTGATATACTTAAGAGATTGACCTTAAGGCCTTTAACTAATAAAACATCATTTAGTTCAGGAAGCCCTTGCCCACTCAATGTTCCCTTACCTATGATCTGAGAAGAAACAGCATCTCCAAACATGACACTACCTCCAAGGAAGTCTGTCTTGTTTTTCAATTTTGTTTCATCCCCGATTATATGTTTAGAATATCCGGAGTCTAAATACCATCCAGTTGAAGTTCTTTGTGCCTTTAAAGCAGAAATGACAATGTTGCACTTAAGCTGGGGTAGTAAATCATCTTTTCTAATCCAAATAAGCTTAGTTTTCAAATTTTTATTGCCTTTTGACTTTGAAAAGATTTGAGGGGTCTTTCTAAATGATTTCTTCTTAGTCTTGGACCCTACCTTTTTCTTTTTGGAGTTAGAGTTGTTTGTGGATTGTCTAGAAAGTATATAAGTATTTCTGGATTTCTTAAAATAGTTAAAGTTCTGGTACATAGGATTGTATGTCTTCTTCTGGAAGCATTCATCTAGAGTATGTCCAAAAATATCGCAATAGGAACAGTACTGTTGGGTATAGGACTTGACTTTCTTATTAAAGTCTTTGAAAATTGGCTTGGATCTATTGGGTATAGTAGTCCAGTCATCACTAGATTTAGGTTTCTGTCTTTGGTCTCTGGAAAAAGGACAAACATATTTGGTTTGAAAGTTTGGTTTCAACTGTACTGACTATGTGTTGTTTGAGAGACATTGAGACTAATTTCACATTTTTGAACACTTTGAGAAGTTTGGCCTTGTTTTACAAAAGCAACATTTTCAGGAGAAACTTTGGTCTTACTTGTGTGCACTATTTCTTTAGAACCTAGGCCAGACTTATCTTCAGAGTCAAATTTACTTCCAGTAAAATTTTTTTCATAAGTCTTGGTTTGTGTTTCAAAATGTTGAAATTTTTTAAAAACATTTGAAACCTTTTGCTTTGACTCTTCTAGTTCAATAAGGGTTGCCTTGTATTTTTGTTCAAATTCATGGTTCTTTTGAATCAAAGAGTTTATTTTTCAAGTTATAACGCTCAATCTGAGTCTTATGAGAAACATATTGGGCAATATAATCTTCAGTGTTCTTCCTAATGTTTTTGTTAAGCAAATCGATATGCTCACTTAAGGTTTTTATGATTTTCTCTAGGCGAGCACTCTTCATAACCATTTTAGTGTACAATTCATGTAGACCAGGCAGGTCATCATCAGACTCACTACGTGCATCGTGTGAATTGTTCCTTATGATTTTGTTACGTTCTTTACTCACGCACACATTAAATTCATCATCAATATTCTCACTATGACTCACACACAATCTTTCAACAGTAATAGGAACAGAACTATCATCAATATCATTAACAACATCAACATGCATAGTAGGTTCATGAACAGATAAGCATGCATCATCATTATATATTAGCTTAGCAAAGAAAGACATGCAGTTCTCATTCATCTGGGTTGACTCAGTTTCATCCTCATCAGAATCACTAGAGTCGTCCCATGTTTTACACATATTGACCTTGTTGTTGTTATTAAAATTAGCTAGAAATTTACTAGCATAGTGACCAAGTTTACCACAATGATGACATTCAACATCTTTTATGTCAGGTTTAGGTCTATTGGGTCATAGTTCCTCCTATTGTCATAAGTGTGTTTGGTATTGTCTCTGTCACGAGGTCTGTGAGATTGATTACCTTGATGTTTTGATTTGCCTTGTTTAGAGGCTACATCATTTCTGAATTTTAAAATCTTTTTGAAATGCTTACTCATAAGAGTTATTTCATTGTCAAGGTTTTCTAGATCACAGTTTTCAAGACAGTCAGTGTCAAAATCTATAGGGTTCAATTTAGTCAATGGTAATTTGGATGAAAACACAACATTAAAATTAGAGGCTCTACTGGTCTATCTGGTCTCCAATTCCAATTCAACACTCCTAAGTTTACTGCTAAGTAGTTCAGGAGTCATATTAGGGTAATTCATTTTCTTAATAACATAACTCTTATTGTGAAATTTAGATGGCAATGACCTAATAATATTTGACACAATTTCCTTTCTACTGTAGGTTATACCATTTTTATGAAGTTTTGTAAAAATGTAGAAATCATCAAAGGATTCATTGTCATTCATAATTAGGGTGTTATATTGTTGAATAAGCATTTGGATTTTTCCATCTTTGACACGTTCATCACCCTCGTGAGCAATGACTAAGGTGTCCCATGCCTCTTTAGAAGTAGAACAAATGGATATTCTTTTGAATTCGTGTTCATTAATGGACATAAAGATGGCATTCTTTCCTTTGTTATTATCAAGAGACAGTTTTTTCTTTTCCATAGTAAATTCACTGAGAAGTCTTTTACTCCTTGTTGGATCAGTGGAAGAGGTAGGTTTAGTAGGATGTTCATACCATGTTTCAATCATTCCCAGACTTCATCACCCAGGGTTCCTTGAATGAAAGCAGTCATTCTCATTTTCCAATACGAAACATCGTTTCCATCAAAGAGTGGTGGTCTGGATAGGTTACCTAATTCTCAAATTTTTCTTCCATACTCAGAGATTTTCAGAAATAAATTTCGAAAATAATTTCTCAAGTTTCAGGATCACAAAAGGTGTTCCTGCTCTGCTACCAGTTGAAAAACAACCTTAATACTAAAAGACTTTTGTTTACTAGATTAATAACAAATAGTTATAAGTTGAGTAAACTCCGAACAAACTTATTGGGCAAAACTCTTTTTAAAAAACACAAGATGTGTGGTAAAATATTTTTTTGAATGTATGGATTAAATTCGATAGTTGATTACCTTAAGTTTAATTTTTAATAAACATCTACTATCTTTCCATGCAGTTCCAATCACAATAAAAATTAAGAACATTCATAGAAATAGACACAAGATTTTTAACGTGGTAAAACCTTTAAATAAGGGAAACATTCACGGTGCCCTTTATGGCACAAAACTAGTGATAGTAAGGGCGCGATGGTGTATGTTTTTTTTATAAGACTAGATATGTATACTTTCATGCCTAGAGTAGGGTATTTGGAATGTTATAACTGTGGGATTGAAGTTATATTACAGATCAAGGGCTAATAAATGCCGAATTTCATTTCGCGCGGTTAAGCAGGGGTACATGATGTATGGGCGCTTTGGTTAATTACATTCGATTAATAACTTTGTGTAGTAATGCTAATGGTAAGTGATTGCGGTACTAGTTGAGACTCGGAGTACTAGGCTCATCCGAGTTTCGAGGACGAAATTTCGTTGTAGGGGGAAGTATGTGACATCCCATAAATTCAAGGACCTTTAATTGAATAATATTTTGGGAGAAAATGAATTTATTTTATTTGGAGGAATTAAATTTATGATTTGAGAAATTTTTAAATTCGAGGAATTTATTAATATGGCGAATTGAGGTTTAATATTTTGGATTATTTTGTGTCGCATTTTGATGTTAAGAATTTGGTGAATGTTATAAATTAATTCGGATGGAAATTCGCAGTGCACGGTTGAGTCCGGATGGATTGAAATAGTTGGGAATGAGTGGCCATAAATATATATTGGGTTTCAACACATTTCTAGATATAATTGAGCTCCAATTTAACAATTTTGGCCCTTTTTAGGAGGCCCATAGGCCCAAAAACGGGACCCTAATGATGAAAGGGTAAGGAAACTTAAAGTTATTTTAGAAGACTAAAATTGGGTAGAGCTTATGAGGAGAACCCTTAGAAGAGAATTTGTGAATTTTGTGAGATTGCTTAAAGAACAAGAGGAGATCATTGATTTCAATCCAACATCTTCATCCAAAGGCTTTGATCTACAAATTGAGCCAAGTGATTTAACTTGCATCTAAATGAATTGCATTTATCTATTCATATCATAGTGGATGTGATAAGATGATATAGTTTATGGGTTAATTGATATCTAAATTGGGTTTTGATGGGTATGATTAAATTGAGGAACAATTTTTGGAATTTAAAGAAGTGTATGAAATTGGGTAAATTAAACCGTCATTTTAGAAACTGCTTTTCGACGTTTAGGTTACAAAAATGGTGATTCTGTCCGAGTTGCCCTGCAGAAAATCACATTTTCTGACTTTTTTTTCTGATGCGTTTTCTCCAAAAAATGGCTCCAAAATTCCCCAAAACGACATTTTAAAAATTTGGGCAGATTCGTGGGGCAAATTTTAATATAGGGTTTTAATTTAGGGTTTGAGATTATGAAATTTAATCAGGGAATAGTAGAGGATAAATCCAAAGAGATCTATGTAAAAAACAACCTTAATACTAAAAGCCTTTTGTTTACTAGATTAATAACAAATAGTTATAAGTTGAGTAAACTTCGAACAAGCTTATTGGGCAAAACTCTTTTAGAAAAATACAAAATGTGTTGTAAAATCTTTTTCTGAATGTATGGATTAAATTCGATAGTTGATTATGTTAAGTTTAATTTTTAATAAACATCTACTATCTTTACCATGCAGTCCCAATTACAATAAAAATTAAGAACATTCACAGAAATAGACACAGGAATTTTAACGTGGTAAGACCCTTAAACAAGGGAAACATCCACGGTGCCCTCTACGACACAAAACAAAAAATCCACTAGAATAAAAATCAGGTTACAACACTTAAGCAAACCACAAAGATCCTAACCTAAGTTCAGAATGTACCCACACGAGATTCTCCACTCTAAAGGTATTCTGACTTGGAACTTGATCCTTTCTTGCTGCTTCTTTGTCTTTTCCTTGATTTCCTTCTCTTTGAATTAAGATTCCAGCATAATTTTTAAATATAAGATTCTCAAACAGAACCACAATGTCTAAGTGTTCGTGTGAGATAGTGTTTGTGATGTGTTACTACATGCAACTTACCCTCTCAAGATTTATACAAAATTTCTTAACAAATTACAACAATTATAATATGAAAGTTATTTCTGAATCTTGATTTCTCAAGCAGAGACTTCTTAATCTTTTATTTAACCACAGATCTTAAGGATACCTTGCTCGGAAGACAGTTCAAGGTTTTATACAATTTCTGGATTTTGAAAATGTTTTTGAAATTGTAAACCTCCAATTGCAGATCCAACTAGACTAGAAGTCTACTTTATCAAATCATATTCAGACTTAACATGCAAGGACTGGTTCAATAAGTTTTAATCTAAAACTTTATTTTTCGGATCTGAACGCTTTAAAACTTTAGCACGAGTTTGTTTGTGTTCCTGGTATTTTTGTACACCAGTATTTCATAAAATATGAAATAAAAACTTAGAAACATACACAACTGACTAAATCTGAAAATTATTTTTGAAACGAAAGATTTTATTTCAAAAGCTAGTTAAAACAGATTAGATCTAAGAAATTAGATCTAAAAAGAAAACATAAAATATAAGTGAGATGTTCTCTTTTAGAAAGACTCAGTTTCAATAATGAAACTTAAATCTTCCTTAGAGATGAGTTCTGAGAGAATCAACGTATTTGAAGAGGTCTTCAAACGAAGATCACAAAACCAACTACACAGAAACCCTATAAAGATCTAACTCTTAAAGATGGGTTTTATGATGTATGGAACTTTTAGGTTTTGGTGTTTGGTTTGGGAGAAATCTCACAGAGGTTTCGATTTACGAAGAAACTAGGGTTTCCTCTCTCTTCTCCCTTCTCCCTCTTATCTTCCTTCTCTCTACTCTCGCTTTTCTTTGAGGTTTAACGAATTGGCAAAAGTCTCAAAATGCTGAGGCTTGGGATCCTTTATATTGAGCGAAGAAGGATCGAGAACATCAACATCAATCCAACGGGTGAGATCAATTCTAACTGGTTTGACTTCAGTCCAACGGTTCTTCACAAGAGGTGGTTTAAACTAAAACTGATTGGTTAATGTTTGGGTCAGAAGGAATGACTCTAAACGCATGCAGAACGTTGATGAAGTTGATCCAAGGGTAGAGATTGAATAAGCGTTTTGTGTGAAAGAGAAAACACACATCGCATCGTTGGGAAGCCAACACGTGTACGCATCAGATGGAATAACAAACACGTGTTGAAACTAATTACAAGGAACACCTCCAACTCTCTAGCGCTTTCGGATTCTACCCAACCAAACAATCAACAATGAAATCAAGTTTCTGAAATTCTATTTTAATCCACAAAACTTTTAAAACCAATTTTTAATTAATTCAAAAATCATTTAAAAATTATATAAAATGATTTCATAAACTCCAAATCTAAGTCTTCTTGGAAAACTAGAAGCTGTATAGAAGAAATTCAAAATATCATAGCTCTTTGGAACATTAAGGTTTCTCACATTTACAAGGAAGCTAGTCATGTGGCTGATCTTTTGTCTAAACATGGCCTTAATTCCAAGAAGAGTGCCCATTTCTATCATTTTGAAGATCTTCCGAGGATGATTAGGGGAGATTTAAGACTTGATGCTAATAGTTTGCCTTATATTAGAAAGTCTAATTGACTTGGCTTCTTTTGGTATTGCCACCTAGAGAGGGTTTTCTCTCTAATTATTAATAAATAAATACACACACACACACACACACACACACACACACACACACACATATATATATATATATATATATATATAATGATTTGTTTGGAATTAAATTGATTTTAAAATGATTTCAAAAGTTGATAAACCATTCAAGCACATAGGTAATATGTAGGATGTTGTGCAAGTGTCCTATTTGTGATTTTAGGGTTAGAATTTACTTCCCTTTGAAGATTCTCTTGGACTGAATTTCTTCTTGAAGTATGTACCTTTGAGGAGATGGAGTTCTCAATCTATACTAACCTATTTTATCTATATATCCAAACTAGTTGTAACTCCTATATATGCAGACTCAAGTGAGTCAATATATAGTGTGTTCTCACTAAGGTTTAATTCGTGAAGTTGTGAACCTTATATTTTAGTGGGTAAATTTATTTGATAGAAATTTTATAATGAATTGTGGGGATTTAAATGGGAAATTCAAGGTTTTGTTGGAATCTTGAGTTTTATGCAAATTGTGAAAATATTTTTGGATTCCATTCCTTCAATTCGTTATTGGAGCTAGATATGATGAATGATGGAAGTAGATATGAATGAAAGAGAAAGAATCCCAGGTAATTCGAACAACGATATTTCCACAAACCATTTTCCAAATTTAAACTCCCACCCTTGGTTAGTTAAATGCTTAAAGAGAGAAATTTGTAAAGATAGATTAATGAGGATGCTAAAATCATTGAAAAGAATCGAACAATGAATTGAGAATATTGAATTTGGGTGGAGAGAGAGAGAGAGAATCCGGGTATAACTGGTAGGGTGACACCAAAATATTGAAAATTAATTAGTGTATAATTAAGTGAAATGAAGTCGGACCATAGACCTGCATGCTTTAAGCTTGTGTATGGACTAGTACATCGGTAGCCTAGATTTATATATATATATATATATATATATATATATATATATATACGATGATGTGTAGTATACATATATATGATTTATAAATATTTGTGTGAATAATATTTATAGTAAAGAATACCAATATTAATGCTATCTTGGGAGGTTATGCAATCTGTGTAAGTCCCCTGGTTAGCGAATGCAGGGTGAGTATAATTCCCAGGTCATAGCATCTGTTTATAAGGGTGGGCCTTTATGTTATGGAACGGACACTTTCAGGGGGAACTATGTCTGACATCCTACGCATTGGGTGATAGCATTTATATCTGACAAGAGTGTGAATGTTGAGATATGACACGTATATATAGTGAAGAATTATATATATATATATATATATATATATATATATATATATATATATATATATATAAAATAAGTTACAAAACTTATGTATGTCATAAGCTTTGCATATGATGTCATAAAATATATTTTTAAATAATTTTATTTCTTATAAAAAGATAAGACAAATGGATGCCAGGATTAATTCTCACAGATTTGACATAGAAAAGATTACACCTTACGACACATGGCTCAAGGTAATTAATTGCTTGATAGAGCACAAAGCTCGAGAGGTCTATATTGATCCACTCATCTTTGAAAATCTTTAACCAAACATTTTTGTCTCTCCGTAAACTTGATTTCACTTATCCCTCCTCAAGTTTCTCTTGCTCCTTAAGCCTCTCTATCTCCGTGTATTCAGACCTGAGCCGAGGGAGAGAGAAATACCTTATATCACTGAAGTACCTCCAGCCCTATTTTAGTTGGAGGTGAACACAGCCATTGTTGGTTTAGGATTAGGAAACGGCATGGTTTTGATGGTTTAGGGTTGAACCGAGGTGTAAATGGCAAGGGTTTGGGGGTTTAGGGTTGTGACGTAGGGGGTTTAATACTCAACATATTTATCTCGGTTGTTTGATGTTCTCTTTTTCATTTTCGTTTGTTGTATGTTTTGGTATGCTTTGACCATGAACTGCTTCAAGTTGGGAGATGGGGTTTCTCACCCATGGTGTTTGTCCTTTTGACCAGGAACGGTATGTTTGGCTGTTACTATTATTGTTACTTATTTTTCTATTTTTTAAATTTCTACACATTTGAAGCACCAATGTAGTTAACCTTTTTTCTGTCCATTTCATATTGTTCATACCCGCTTTTGTTTTTTTGTTTTGTAGGGAGGGATTGTTTGTGAAGATTATAGTGGGTTTGTAAACCCTTCTTCAGACTATAGTGGGTTTCTGAATATCATTGTACCTACTCTAAAACACATCTTATGATTTTATAGTTTTGTTTCCATTTGTTTCTTAATTTTTAGTGAATCATATCCACTGGTTTGGCGCTTGATATTATGTCCACTATTTTTTAGTGAATCGTGTCCACTGATTTTTAGTGAATTGTGTCCACTGGATCACCAAACTCACCCACCACTGATTTTATATAGTGCATTGAAGATTAAAATAAGGTAATGCTAAGTTAGTTTCTTCCCTTTTTCCTTCACTTAATTAAAAGTTCTTTGTCATACTACTTTCATTTTTAGTGTAATTGCTATCTTTATGTTTTCTACTAACTTATTTATCATGATTTTTGTTCATCTTGCAGATACGATGGTTTCGTGGTGGGTGAGTTTGGGGATCCGGACTGGGGACTCATAAACTTGTTTCGAAATCCATTTCGAACTAAATCTTTCTTTTGATTGTGACCTTTTAGTGGGAGTATTGTTGTTACCCTTTTTATGGATTTAACATTGGAAAATGATGCACGCTGAACTTTAACAATATAGTTTTAGGAGTATAATAAAATTTAGAATACGACATTAAGGCAAATTCATGTTGAACTTTTACAATTTATAATATGTTATGAAGGCTCTCTTAAACCGTTGGATTATATTTTTAGGTTCTCATTAGGTTTCTTGATTTTTTTTTGTTGATTTTTATGTCCTCATAGTTATAGATTGCATTTCCCTTTATTGTACTTTATATTGATCACTTTAGTTGTAATAAAATATTGGTACAACAGTCCGGTACATGCCCTACTATGACCTCTCTTTTTTGTCATGTTGATTCGGTGATGTGGTGTGTTTTGATTTGTGTTATTTTCATTGTTTTATTTGACTTTGTTTTGTGCACTAATGTTGTCTAGAGTTCAAATTCTTGGGAGTCCCATCCTGACATTGCTTTTAATGTAAAGAAATTTTACACTAGACTCATTAGCTGTAAGATTCCATGGGCCACCTTTGAGCATTGCCAACAACCAAAAGTTAAAGTTATTTTTAATATATTTCTATTTGGAGTCGTGTGTACGCCTGTGCATCAAATCATGTTCTCTCCTTTGGAAGTGGGTGCACGTAATTGTGTCAGAAGTGGGTTCATTAGTGTGTTAAAATTAAAGGAAGTCGATATGATTCAATCACTAGAAACAATCAAACATCATGTTTTACATAATTAAGGATGAAGACATAAAATAATTTTGGTGATAGGAGTAGACTTTATAGAATAAAAAAATAATATATTTATTTTAAAAAGTTATAATGGTAAGGTTTTTTGGGCCAAACTATTAGGAGAGCAATAATAAATGATATCGAATATCTTTCTAAATCATAACATTGAATTGTATATTTGTTACTTAAAATTTTCATAATAGATGATGTCATATTGGGTAAACAAAATAAAATATTATTTAAGTATGTTTGGGGAACGAAATTTTTACACTTCGTTTTGTTGGAGAATGAAAATTTTTACCGTTTTGTAATTGCGTACTATAGAAACTTTGTTGTTTCGCGATTACTTACTTTGAAATTTTTTCCCGTGTTTTAATTCAAATAGGACTCTAAAGAAATTTTGCCTAATTTTTGTAAACTAATAGGTTTATACCATAGGTTATTTAAAAAATTGTATATTTGTTGCGAACTAAAAACGACGTATGGTCCTATCAATGAAGTATACTTTTGAGAATTAGTGTCGTGCCTTCAGGCACGATATCATATTAATAAACATAAATTTTTTTGGCGCATAACAATGACCAAAAAAGAAACACCAACAGCATTGAAAGAAACAAGGTGGATCGTTATGTTATCATGTCTATAATGAGAATAGATCAATAAACGAAATTAACTTTGCCCAAATTTTCTCATAGATTTTACACATTTGAGTTGTAAAAAAATTGTATGACTTAAATTTACCCGATTCTATACTTTGAAAATTTATACTTCTAACATATAAAATATTTATTATTTACATTATACACGACTTTGTGTTTTTCAAAATTATTAGCGTGCCTTCAGGCACGGGCATACCCTAGTATATGTATATATATATATATATATATATATATATATATATATATGTGAAATGTATAAATTATATAACTTGTGAAAAAGTTATATGGTATTGAATGAGAATTGGTTTAAATAAGTTAGTGTGAATGTTGTGGTATAGTGATACGTATATATGGTGCAGATTTATATACGAGTAAATACATGATGTAAAATGTATAAGTTATATAACTCATGAAGATGTTATATGGAATTAACTGAGAAGAGATTTAATAAGTTAATGTGAATAATAACTTATAACGTGTATGCTAAACCCACTAGGGATAGAGTAGTGAGAAATCGTGGGATATATGTGACAAGACTAGTTACGGGGTGGTTAATGAGGTGGGTCATGTATAGAACCCTAGGCGTGCACATTAGTGGAGGGGTGAGGTGTCCTCGAGAGAGCGTACGACACTAGCTTAAATATGAAGAGCATACTTGCATTTTAATTGCTGCATTTAAATTCACTTGCTAAATATTTTCAAATGTTTTGGGTTATAACCATTGCTATAAAATATTTTCCAAAACCTTTATGGTGTCCAGCCACAGGGACGCCAGAATTGTTCTATTTGAGGTAGCTACGACACATGTGAATGTTGCAGGACTTTGACTTAGCCGCTTCAGTTATTTTATTTCTAGAGTAGGATGTAGTCGGTGTTCCATTTAGGCATGTCTCCCTAGTTGTTCCATTTTATTTCAGCTAGATTATGTATTCAATTATTAATCTTGTGATTCATTTTGTTATTGATTTGTGGTCGGTGGTTGTCTCGGCAAAGATGACATTTATTCCATATTTAGTATTGCTCAATTCAGTGATTGTATGATGGTTAGTTATATATTCTTTCGCATGTTGTTGTTGGGATGTTAAACACAAAGATAAAATTTTGTACCATGTCTTTTGAATACTAGGTGGTTAGCAAGTTTTGAAAAGTTTTCGACAGTGAGGCTAAGAATAAATCAGATGAGATTCCTGTTTAATTTGGTATAGGACTGATCACCCGATATTTTATTAGGCGGTGTGTCACAACTATTAATAGCAGACCAGCATGCATATGCATGTTGAAGTGCTGAGCAAAAAAATCAAGTCCCAAATATGAAATGTTTGGAAGTTTGAGATCTATATCTATTGAACTATTTTCATAAATTAATAGTTTCTATTTGGTTTATGAAATTCCTCTAAAAAGTTTCTACATTTGAGACTACCAAAACATACGCTTCATTTGATATTTTTAATCCGTGCATTCACTCTCACATACAAGTGTAAAGTTAATTAAGTGGTACTATGGCTACAAGTGGTATTATTTTTAAGTTAAACCATATCAGAATTACACTATTTTTATTAGGTTACAAAGTTAGGTTTGATCAGAACTCATTTATTTTTATTTGGTTTATAACTTTGAATATATATCGAACTAGGTTACATGTAAGTTAGATTATTAGGTTATATTTAGAACATATATTGTGTTTGTAACTTTGTATTGGGTTTTGATTGAGAACATATATCGTTTGAGAACATATATCATGTTTGTAACTTTGTATTGGGTTTGGTTTTATTTGTATTGGGTATTGTTCAAACTGTTAGTTGTGTTCAAATTACATATTTTCAAAAATTTGTCCAGTAATTTCAGACATCCAAGTTTTTTAGGCTCGAACTACTTGGCAAATTAAGTTTATATAATTTGAATCACTAGTTCAGTAATCAAATTACATATTTTTAGAAATCTTTTTAGTAATTTCTTTTAAATTCTTTGTTTAAAAATATGTTCAGTAATTTCTTTTGACTTCTTTGTTTAGAAATACTTTGTTTAGCAATCCTGGCTTCAAACCAAGAGGACTTTTTAGCAATTCTTTGAATTCTTTGTTTAGCAATTCCCACATCAATGATTGAATTTTGTCCTAATTTATTTTGGAATCGAAAACTGACAAAAACTAAACCGAGAACCATATGCATGTTGTCGCACCCTTGGGATTTGATTTTATTAATTATACACGTCTTAACTTTATATTCAAATGATAATAATGACATTTTATTATTTTCAGGTAGCATCCTTTAATGTGGATGGGTAAAGTAAATAATATTAATACAAACAAAGATTATAATTAATACAATGGAAATAAAAACAAAAGGATTTTATTTAAGAGATGGATGGCATCTTATTACATATTAGAGTCTGGAGAAAAAAAATATACATTTTATATGTCTGACGTACATAAACACAAAAGATTGAGGAACACTGGTAATTTAAAAGAGACGATAGGTTGCGGTGTAAATTTTCCAATAAGGTTTGCCATATTTGTCTGTGACTGACCACACGTATGTAACTGCGAATATTAACGGAGGTAAAAGTGAATAAAAGTTCAAAGGGGCAGGCGGTGATTGATCGTCTTCACACTCGTTGTCCATCTGGAAGGAAAATAATTAAGCAAACACGTCAAGTAGATAGTTTTTATTTCTATACAAGATTGTAATGATAATAAGATTTTGAAAGGTTTAGTAATATTTTAATTTTCTACCTGTTGAAACAAGATGAAATATCATAAAGCGTTCAGGGGTATACTGACGCTTTTGATATATTAATAAATAATATGGTGAAGATAAAATATCAGGTTAAGATAACTTGGTTCAGCAATAACTCGATAACCTATAAATTATCGGTTATTAGGTTTCAATAACGCATACATACCATGATAATATCATTCAAGATATAAAATTTTCTTGAACAGGTAAATCCAATTAATTGAGAAATAATCAAATAACACGGCATGCTTAGCTATAGCGACACTCATATGTAGAGTAAATGTAATAACAAGGCACTCAGGATACGAGTCCTTCAGGCCAATTAGATTTATCCGGGGTTCACCGGGTCTAATCCTTTGATTATGTGGTATGTTGCTAATGATTTCATTTATAAGAAAATTGAATTGTAGGGTTGAATGCAATTAACAACATCTTGTCAAGTCGTTCAGGGTTCAGGGCTTAGTAATAATCGAACCGACAGATATCGAAAGAATCAATAATACGAAAAACGTTTAAACTACTTGAAAGAGTTCAATATAAAATTTAGAGTTCAATAATATCACAAGGTGATACAATAATTAGTACTTTGAAAGACAACAATTCAAATGATTAATATTAAAATATAAATCACCTACTTTGGGTATTTTGATTTTCGATTGAAGTCTGGCTATTTTACAGGTAAACTGGGTAGTCTGAAAGCATAACAAATGTAAATATGTGATAAAGGTCTTAAAATAAAATGAATAAAATGTACTAAAAGATAACTTAAGGAACCATTCAGTGCATCATAATTTTAAAAAGGTTTAACGTATAATTTTTAAAATTTTATAAAAAAATTATTTAAATTTATTTATTGAGAATTAGATGTGGTGATAAGAGACAATTTAGGTCAAATTATACTTAGCTAACTGTGGAAAAAGTTTGGGTTTGATTTGAAATACTTGCAATTTTAGTAGGGGTTTAAGTGTAATTTAAGAAACTTCAATTCAAACTTTTAAAACTGATTTTCATGGAAAAGGCATTCCTGTAATCCAAACAAGGTGTTATTAAATATCAATTTATTCAGAATAAAAAAATAAAAATGTTGTTAAAAAATCAAAAAATTCTGATTGGGGACGCGCTCTTACGCGCAGGGTGAAAGTCGACCACTACTCTCATGCGTGAGCTTCACTCACCTTCAACCTTTGAAATTTGACTTTAGGGTTTGTAAATATTTGACCTTTATTTTCAAACGTTTTAGGATTCATTTTAACATGGTTTCTCAATGAAAGTTGT
This sequence comes from Sambucus nigra, assembly GCA_949130495.1. Lineage (NCBI taxonomy): Eukaryota > Viridiplantae > Streptophyta > Magnoliopsida > Dipsacales > Adoxaceae > Sambucus > Sambucus nigra. The sequence continues at coordinate 241,535,678 of OX422213.1, read as the reverse complement.
TCAGGATTCAATGAATCCAGCCATAGTAATTTCAAGGATTGTGGGGGTGTAAATCAAGCTATTGGGTTTTCTAAAAACTCGTGAAAATTTGACCTTTTGAATCTGTTTAAAATTTATGATTTTGGTTCCGGCATGATAATGGTGTTGTTCTTCATTGAATATGGAATAGATTAAAAGTGGTTTGAAGAATTTTGGTGGAGTGAATACTGAGAATTTCTTCTTTGAATTTTCTGGGCCGAAAAATTCATAGTTGAATTTGGTGTACTAAATGTGGTTAATTTTCCAATTAAACACATATACAAGATCCTAAGTACTTAAGCTTTACTTTCCCCACTTTGAAACTGGTTCAAAGTCAGGGAATGGAAAGTCCCTATTGGAGCTTCAAGCTCCAATGGAGTTCTCTGAGTTTAAGCTCTTAAACTATATATAGACGTTAGATATCTCATGTAAATATATTTATACAATATAAGAACATGCAAAAACATAACCACAATGGAAAATTAAACAATCACACATAAAATCATAGAAATGCCAAAAACTCTGAAACTTTACATTGGGATTTCTCTCAACTGGTGTGTGTTTGACTCGGGGGGAGGGGGGGGAAAGGGTATTTATAGGGTTGTCCCAGGGGAGTAAATTGGTGGAATTTTAGGCGAGGTTTGGGCTAAAGTTACACAAGTTCAAGTTTAATTTCTTAGAGGTTTAAATGGGTATCACTTGTAAAGCACATGGTACAAGTCATGCTGTTTAGCCAGCAGGTGCCAAGTCACTAGGGTGAAAGGTGTAAATAAGTTTTACTTTTACGTTAGGTCCTTGAAGAGATTTTATGTATAATTTAAGGACTAGAAGGTATTTAATTAAAGTTTAGGGGTTTATATGTAGTTATTCAAACTTAGGAAGTTAAATTGGATAATTTCTGAAAAGTGTAGATCCTTCGGTACAATTTTGAGTAAAAAGTTAAAATGAAATAGGGATAGGGATAGGTCAAATAAGATGATTTTAAGGATATTTTGGTAATTTAAGAAAATTTAGGGCTATTATTTGGAATTTAATGTAATACCTAGGGCTATTGACTAATTAAGAGTAGTTTGTTACATTCTTCCTACCAAAGGAGAATTTTGTCCTCGAAATTACCTATAAATAGTGCAGGGTATTGGTGTCTCATTGTAGTTTCTGGTTCCCAGATTGGTTCTTCAGTTCCATGATGTTACCAAAGAACTTTGACTAAGGGTATGGTTTTACATCAGAGGACTCTCTTTTGTCGATCCAAAATTTGAATAGGAACTTCTTCAATCTCATAGTTTGGTTTAACGTTGATAAGTTTCTGGGTAATGATATGTTTGGCACCGGGAATATATTTTCATAGTTTTGATACGTGAAACACATCGTAAAGATGAGAGAGTATAGAAGGTAAGTCCAAGCGATAAGCTACTGAACCTATACTTTCTAAAATTTTGAAGGGGCCAATATAGTGAGGTGAAAATTTATCTTTGATTCCAAAGCATGTTATTCCTTTACGCGGAGATACTCGTAAGAATAATTTGTCGTTAGTTTAGAATTCCAAGGGTGTTCATCAGGTGTTGGCGCAACTCTTCTGTTGGCTCTGGGCCGCGTGTAATCTTTCTCAAATAAGGCATATCTTTTATGTAGTTTTGGCGATAATTTTGGGTCCAAGAAGATACTTTTCACCAGATTAGTTCCAGTATAGTGGTGAACGATAAGGGCAACCATATAATGCTTCATTAGGTGTAGTTTGAATTCTGGTTTGATAACTATTGTTATAGGAGAATTCGATTAAGGCAAGATGTTGGCTTCACGAGCCTAAAAAATCTAACATACATGCTTGTATCATATCCTCTAGGGTTTGAATTACTCACTCTGATTGGCCATCAGTTTACGGGTGAAAAGATGTACTTAAGTAGATCTTGGTTCCTAAAGTTGTTTGTAATGCTTTCCAGAATTTTCCTACGAATCTGGGGTTTCAGACGGATACAATAGAAATAGGTACACCATGTAATTGTACGATTTCTTTAATGTAGAGTTTACTCAACTATTGAATGGAGTCTGTGGACTTGACAAGTAGAAAATGAGCAGATTTTGTAAGACGATCAACGATAACCCATATTGAATTAAAACCTTGAATTATCCGGGGTAATCTGCTGACAAAATCCATAGTGACATGGTCCCACCTCCATTCGGTAATAGGGAGTGGTTGGAGAACCGCTGGGATATTGATGTTCAATTTTCACTTGTTGACATGTTAGACACTTGGCTACGAAGTTTAAAATATCTTTTTTCAAGACAGGCCACCAATACTGTTGCTTAAGATTTTGGTACATTTTTGTGCTACCGGGGTGAATCATAAATTTGGAATGAAGAACTTCATGTAAAATCTCTTCTTGAAGTGATGGGATAAAAGGAACACATACTTGATTTTTAAAGTTTATTCCACATACTGGATCTAGGGTCCAATCTCGCTCAGAGATGTTGTCATGAAGTTTCTTTTTCTAAGAAAGTAAGAACTCATCTTGATCTTGAAGATATTTGATTTTCTAGTGAAAAAGGGGGGGAACAACGATATTATGTAACGGGATTTGGGAGTTTGAAGTATTTTATTACAAATTAAAGTCTTCAATAGTTTCCAGAAATATAAACATACTGTGAAGACTTCCTTGGTTTTTACGGCTTAAAGCATCAACAGCTATATTACCTTTACCTGGATGGAGAGTAAATTAAATTTATAATCTTTTAAGAATTCTATCCATCGTCGTTGGCGATGATTAAGATCCTTCTGGGTGAATATATACTTGAGGCTTTTATGATCAGAGAAAACTTGAAATTCTTCTCCGTATAGGTATTATCTCCAAGTTTTTAAGGCAAAAACAATGGCTGCCAATTCCAAGTCGTGTACTGAGTAGTTACGTTCATGAGTCTTTAGTTTTCGAGACCCATATTCTATTACTTTCCCTTGTTGCATTAGGACACAATCGAGTCCTTGTAGAGAGGCATCAGTGTAAACATCGTAACTGATATTACTTGAAGGAATGGTTAGGACAGGGACAATGGTTAATTTCTCTTTCAGAATGTGAAAAGATTGTTCACAATCTAGGTTCCATGTGAAACGAACATCCTTTCTGGTTAATTTGAGTAAAGGTAAGGCTATTCAAGAAATTCCTTCGATAAAATATCGATAATATCCGGCAAGTCCTAAAAAAATTCGTAGTTCGGTAATAGTGGTAAGTAGAGGCAATTAACTTACTGCGGTGGTTTTTATCGGATCTACTTGTATTCCTGTTGCTGTAATTACGCGTCCCAAAAATTTCACTTATTTCATGATGAAATCGCACTTGCTATGCTTTGCGTAGAGTTGATGCTTTCGAAGTGTCTTTAATATAATACGCAGATGATTCGTATGCTCGACTTGGGTCTTAGAATAAATTAGAATGTCATCAATAAAAATGATTACAAAATGATCTAGGAAGGGTATAAATATTTTGTGCATAAGGTCCATGAAAGCAGCAGAGGCATTGGTTAAACCAAAATACATAACTAAAAATTTGAAATGGCCATAACGGGTTCGAAAATCAATTTTCGGTATATCCTCCTCCCTCACACGTAATTGGTGATGTCTCGTTCATAAATCAATCTTGGAAAATATTTTCGCTCCTCTCAGTTGATCAAATAAATCACCTGTTCGTGGCAAGGGGTATATATTATTTATAGTCGCCTGATTTAACTTTCAGTAGTCAATGCACAACCGAAATGATCCGTCTTTCTTTTACACAAATAACATTGGGTCTCCCCAAGGAGATGTATTAGGTCGTATAAATCCTTTACTAAGTAAGTCATCCAATTGCATTCTAAGTTCCCGTAATTCTAGAGGGGCCATACGATAAGGAGGTATGGAGATAGGGGAAGTATTTCCTAATATATTGATAAAAAGACTCAATTTATCGGGGTGGAGGTAGTCCACATAAATATTCAGGAAACACTTATTGATATTGATTCAAAATACGAGAGATAGAAGAATTGGATTTATCTTTTATTTGAAAAAGCAGAGATTGGTGAGGGCTTCTTCCTTGAAAACAAAATGGGGTTTGGTGAGGAGGATGGAAGGATACTGTTTTTGTGTGGTAGTCGATATGGGTGTGATTTTGTGATAAGACATCCATTCCTATACTTATGTCAAATTCGGTTAGGTCAAGGATAACTAATTCCAGAATTAATATCCTGGGTCCAAAATGTAAAACATATGAGGTACATATTTTATTTGTAGTAGCTATGTTTCCTATTAGCATACTAATAGTAAAAGGGTGTCTTATAAGACAATTGTAACCTAATTAGGCATTTTTTACTAATGAAGGAGTGCGTGGATCAAGAGTCAAATAATAATTGTACTGAAATATTAGAAAACGGAAGATTACCTTCAATCATATTGTGAGAATTTGGATTTTTTGCAGGGAGATGTGGAAAGTTTGGATTGGGATTCTCAATAGCGGATTCCTGCTTAACATATTGGGAGTTGAATTGTGGCGGACGAGGAAAAGTATTGGTAGGACGTTTGAAAGGAGGTTTCATGAATTTAGGGGAAGTAGATGGAGGGGGCACTCGGAGTTTCGGACATTAGGGTCTTATCTGTCCCACTTGATTACATTCATGACAGCGCATGAGAGGTTTACTGGTGTTATGGTGAATTTGATTAAAGGTTTTGCCATCTGGATTCCTATTATATGGGTGATTCCTTTGATTCGAATGGTTTCTTATTGCATAAGGACTGTGGGGAGGGTTATGAATACGAATTGGAGTATTAATTGTGGGACTTTTCTCTATGAGTGAGGATGTCTCGACCATACGGTTGAATTCTCGAATTTGTAGAGGGGTAATAAAGGATTTTATGGTTTGGTGAAGACCTCGTTCGAAATGCTTGAATTTTTTTACTTCAGTGTCCACATCTTCTTGAGCATAGCGAGATAGTTCGGTAAACTCGGCTTTATATTGGGCCACAGTCATTTGTTGTTGTTGTAGACTCAGAAATCTACGGTTATCTGATCTCTTACTGTTTCTGAAAAATACTTATTATAGAATATTTCTTCAAATTATGCCCATGTTAGTTCAGTTACATTTCTGGACCGTGAAATGGATTGCCACCAAAAGTTGGTTTCTCCTTCAAAAAGATAGGAGGCTAATTTAACCCTTAGTTTGGGAATAATTTCGATTTCGTCCATTACTTTGAGGGTTTGGCAAATCCATCTTCCGGCTTCCACTGCGCTAGGCTTTACAAAAAATGCGGGGGGATTTTGTCGTAAAAATTATTTGAGAGCATTCATTCTTTGAGTTTCATCCGAGATAGGAGGTAAAGGTATGGGATGTTGTTGTTGAGTTAAGGCAATCATTTCTCGAAGGGAACGTAATATTTCTTTCGAAATGATTGGAGTTGACACTTGAGGGATAAACTGTTCTTCTTGGGTTCCACTAGTAGTTACACGGGTAGTAACCATCCTATATTAATAATAATGCAATAAATGAATCATACACAAGGATGTAGAAAAACTCACCATACATTAATAAATTTAGGTTCTTTATTACATAGTGAAAAAGAGAAAAAAAATAGTAGAAAATATACATAGGGGTTAGTCCTATTTTACACATACAAAACATTTTTTTTCTAGGTCATTCGGTGATTGTGGGATTCTTAACATGCACACAAAATTTTACTTATATCATCATTCCTTGGTGATTAACTAAAGCCATCTAGGGAATTACTGGCTCACAATTGGGATCATCCTCTTCGGAGGGATCAGAGTCATCAGATGAGTCAGGAGATGTGGAAGTGTTAGTGGGGGTGAACATTATGGTAGCAGGGGAGAGTGATCCATAATCGATGGGTGAATTAGGAGGAGTTACAGTGACTTCATTAGGTGGCACCACATCCCATGCGAGGTGAATTGCTTCCTGAAGGAATTCTGGGTCTTTCGAGAATCTTTTGGCCTGTCGAGATGCTTATGCTTCTGCCATTAAGCGACCGGTAAGCAGACTATGTTTGATCTCTGGGGTTGCAATTTCCCGATCTCTATTAATACTTATGATATGTTGGCATGATTTGGCATAACCCACGTCTCTGATAGCTCTTTCGAACTTCTTATGAGTAGACTCGCAGAATCAAGATATATGCTGTCCCAGATATTTTGGTTGCAAATCAGTATAATAATAAAATAAGAATATATTAAAAATACAATTGTTGAGTGAAGGTGGAGACGCATATTTCCTTTATTGTCCCGCATAGGCGTATAACCAGGCTAAAGCCCTGATACCATGCTGTCACATCCTTGGACGTGGATGGGTAAAGTAAATAATATTAATACAAACTAAGATTATAATTAATACAATGGAAATAAAAACAAAAGGCATTTATTTAAGAGATAACTGACATCTTATTACATAGTAGAGTTTGGAGAAAAAAATATATACATTTTATATGTCTGGCCTACATAAACATAAAGCATTGAGGAACACTGGTAATTTATAATAGCCGATAGGTTGCGGTATATATATTCCAATGAGGTTTTCCATCTTTGTTTGTTACTGCATACACGTATGTAACTGCGAATATTGATGGAGGTAAAAGTGAATAGAAGTTCAAAGGGGCGGGATGTAATTGATCGTCTTCAGACTCGTTGTCCATATGGAAGGAAAACAATTAAACAAACGCGCCAAGTAGATAATTTTTACTTCTATACAAGATGGTAATGATAATAAGATTTTGAAGGGTTAGTGATATTTTGATTTTCTACTTGTTGAAACAAGATGAAATATCATATGGTGTTCAGGGGTATACTGACGCCTTTGATATGTAAATAAACAATATGGTGAAGATAAAATATCAGGTTAAGATAACTTGGTTCAGCATAACTCGATAAACCCATAATTATCGGTTATTAGGTTTCAATAATGCATACATACCATGATAATATCGTCTAAGATATAAAATTTTCTTGAACAGGTAAATCCAATTAATTGGGAAATAACGAGATAACTTGGAACGCTTAGCTAGATCGAGCCTCATACGTAGAGTAAATGTAATAATAAGGCACTCATCATCTAAGTCCTTCAGGCCAATTAGATTTATCGGGGGTTCACCGGGTCTAATCCCTTGATTATATGGTATGCTGCTGATGATTTCATTTGTAAGAAAATTGAATTGTAGGCTTCAATGCAATGAACAACATCTTGTCGAGTGGTTCAGGGCTTAGTAATAATCAAACCGGTAAATATCAAAAGAATCAATAATACGGGAAAAGTTTGAACTACTCGAAAGAGTTCAATATAAAATTTAGAGTTCAATAATATCACAAGGTGATATAATAATCAATACTTTGAAAGACAACAGTTTAAATGATTAATATTAAAATATAAATCACCTACTTTGGGTATTTTAATTTTCGATTGAAGTCCGACTATTTTGCGGGTAAACTGGGTAGTCTGAAAGCATAACAAATGTAAGTATGTGATATAGGTCTTAAAATAAAATGAATATAATGTATTATGTACTAAAAGATAATTTAAATAACCATCCAGTGCATGATAATTTTAAAAAGGTTTAAAGTATAATTTTCAAAACTTTTATAAAAAAATTTATTTAAATTTATTTATTGAGAATTAGGTGTTGTGCTAAGAGACAATTTATGTATAATTATACTTAGGTACATGTGGAAAAAGTTTGGGTTTGATTTGAAATACTTGCAATTTTAGTAGGGGTTTAAGTGTAATTTAAGAAACTTTAATTCAAACTTTTAAAACTGATTTTCATGGAAAAGGCTTTCTTGTAATCCAAACAGGGTGTTATTATATATCAATTTATTCAGAATAAAAATAAATAAAAATATTGAAAAAGAAATCAGAAAATTATGATCGGGGACGCACTCTCATGCGCGGGATCAAAGTCTGGACGCGCCTAGTTTGACCACCACTCTCGTACGTGAGTTTCACCCTTATTCAACCTTCGAAATTTGACTTTAGGGTTTGTAAATATTTTACCTTGATTTCCAAACGTTTTTAGGATTCATCTTAACATGGTTTCTAAATGAAAGTTGTTCAGGATCAAATACGAATCCAACCATATCAATTTCAAGGATTGTGGTGGTGTAAATCAAGCTAGTGGGTTTTTTGAAAACTCGTGAAAATTTGACCCTTTTGAATATGTTTAAAATTTATGATTTTGGTTCCGGCATGATAATGGTGTTGTTCTTCATTGAAAGTGGAATATATTTAACGTGGTTTGAAGAATTTTGATGGAGTGAATACTGAGAATTTCTTCTTTGAATTTTTCTGGGCTGAAAACTTCATAGTTGAATTTAGTCTATTAAACGTGGTTCATTTTCAAATTAAACATATATAGAAGATCTTAAGAACTTAATCTTTACTTTCCCCACTTTGAAAATGGTTCAAAGTCAGGGAATGGAAATTCACCATTGGAGCTCCAAGCTCCAATGGAGTTTTCTGAGTTAAAGCTCTTATACAATATATACATGTTAGATATCTCATGTAAATACATTTATACAATATAAGAACATGAAGAAACATAACCACAATGGAAAATTAAGCAATCACACATAAAATCATATAAATGTAAAAAACTCGTAAACTTTACATTGGGATTTCTCTCAACTGGTGTGTGCTCGACTGGAGGGGGGATAGGGTATTTATAGGGTTGGCACAGGGGAGTAGATTGTTGGAATTTTAGGTGAGGTTTGGGCTGAAGTTACACAAGTTCCGAGTATAATTTCTTGGAGGTTTAAATGAGTATCACTTGTAAAGCACATGGTACAAGCCATGCTGTTCAGCCAGTAGGTGCCAGGTCAGTAGGGTGAAAAATGTAAATGAGTTCTAGTTTTAGGTTAGGTCATTGAAGAGTTTTTATGTATAATTTAAGGATTATAAGGTATTTAATTAAAGTTTAGGCGCTTTTATGTAATTATTCAAACTTAAGAAGTTAAATTGGATAATTTCTGAAAAGTATAGATCCTTAGGTAGAATTTTTAGTGAAAAAGTTGAAATAAAATAGGCATAGGAATGGGTCAAATAAGATGATTTTAAGTGTAAGGGTATTTTGGTAATTTAAGAAAATATAGGGCTATTCTTTGGAATTTAATGTAATACCTAGGGCTATTGACTAATTAAGAGTAGTTTGTTACGGTATACACATGGCATACCCTGCATACGTAGTGTTCAATTGCCTAAATCTAGGTGCTTATACTTCATGACAAGCAACACAAGTATAAGTCAATGGATACCGAGGCGACGCATATAAAAAATGAGTCAATTGAACTTGCTTAGCAGGCGTACTCCAAGTACACAAGGGAGGATGACACCACATCATTACCCCCATGATTCATATACCTAGACTTCACGAAGCATATCCATCGTGCGATGCCCTGATCTAGGTTTAGGATGATTTGTCACATGTTTATGACATTTCATATCATCGAAGTGTTATGCCATTATTTTTTTAGTTTTTTTTTTCATTTTGTATTCGTCACTCGATATGGGTTCGTTAGATGTTGAATTAAGTTCAATCAAGTTTTATGTTTATAGGATATTTGGAATGTTCGAATTATATATGAATTATTGTATAATTTATAAAGACTTTATAAATGCCCGTGTTATTTTTTTAGATTTGTTACATATTGATGGCATTTTATCTTAGCAGTGACACAAAAAATATAATTATATTTTTTGAAAACATAATTATATTTTCTTAAAATATATTAATATTTTGTGAATAATATAATGATATTTATAACTGCTAATAGGAGCCACAAATTTGTCATTACTGTCAATTTTGTGACTACTAACAACAGTCACATATCACATATATTTAATTTGTGATTGATGTTAGGAGTTACGAATATTTAATTTGTGACGGCTGTGATCAGTCACAAATATTATATTTGTAACTGCTAACATCAGTTAGAAATTGGGAGGGGTCATAGCTGTTATAATACTCGTAGGAGTTATAAAATTTGCGACTGCTGTTACGAGTTATAATTTTTCTTTTGTCACCCTCTAAATTATGACGATAAATAACAGTTACAAAGGTTATTTGTGACTGCTAACAGCAGTCACAAATCTACTATTTTGGTGTAGTCATAATATGTGGTGTAAACAATTCATATAACATGAATGCTTAATTATCCTCTAAATATAAAAACATGCGGTACAAATAAATCACATAATCATGCATAATGTAAATTACCCAATATCCTAAGAAATTATTAATTCTCGTTTATTACTTTCTACTAAAATCAATGACATAAAAGTGTGGGTATTATAATAGAGTGGGTGGGAAATGCGGGAAATAAAATTTGTTGAATTATGGGTTATATATTATAAGAGTCAGTATTATTATCAAAGGTCTACTTGGTCTTATGCTTAAAGAAAGGGAGAAAAAATAACGTCACATGTCATGATCCTATGATGCTGCATGACATGATCTTGTGGTACCACGTATCATGATCCTGTGGTGCCACGTGTCCTGATTGGGTTCAATTATCCACTACCCCATTTAATTTTAAGAAGCAGCAGTTGCGCCACGCATCATGATCCTGCGGTGACATGTGGCATTATCCTACTATGACACATGGTATGATCCTATAGCACCATGTATCATCATCATGTGGTGCCATGTGTTCGAATTTGATGGTGAAACATGACACGATCTACTCAACCTAATTTTCATAATTATATTTTACACCCCAAAGATTCTAACTTCTTCGCTTGATCTTAGATTCGCGCATCGTTACAACCAATATATTCCTGGTTTTGAGGCTAACGAATTTCCAGTAGATCCAGGTTATAATGTTTGACTTTTTTTTATTAACCCAAAGCTTTGAAATTTTACTTTTTCTTATTATAAATTTTGATTCTTTATAATTTATTCGTTTAAGATCGGATTGACCCGACGTTTGAACCCAGACGTTCGTTATTTTGAGGCCGATAATTTTTTGAAGAGTTTGAGTCCGGTACTTCCCCTCTTGAAATTATCAGTTTGCACATGAAAGTGAGTTTGTGGATGTTTGTTTCTCAAAATGCTTCCAGACATCACCTTTAGCTTTTAAAACCCTATAAATACTCAAATAAACCTTGCGCAATCGATTATCGATGAACATAAAGTCATATAGTAAATGAGTATAAAAACGTGTTTTTTATTGATCATGGGACTATAATACTGTATAGAAAAAAGGTTAATAAAACATAACATTTAACATTAATCAGCTGGGTCAACCGAGGTTTTTTCATTCATGATTTTTCTCGTACATCGATGTGTTGTCGTTTGTTCCTTTATTTCATAATTGTTATCGCCTAGATGCATGTTTTAAGACAAGATAAAGTTTTGTAAATCATTTAACACAACACTTTGTTTAATCGGTGGTATGTATAATTGAATTAATTTTTTGAAGTTTAATTAAATTTTAAAAAAATTAAAATGTTTGAGTTATTTGTTTTTGGACCATCTCCATATTAGATTCCTTTAGTATATGATTTTCCATTCTCATGGTCAATAGAGCTCTATAAGAATTTCGGTGAGTCAACTTTTGATTAATCACTAGGAGAAGTTGATTCCAGTTTTAGCACGATTAAAATGTTCACAACCTAGATAGGGAGATGATATCCTATTAAAATAGTTGCGATGCAATCCTAGTAGTTTATATTAAACTACGAGAACCTATTTGATGTTTCGAGAACTTGTTTGATATTTCGGCAGAGGACTGTGATAGGTACATCCTATGAATGTATTGAACATGGCTAGCCATAAAATTTGAGTCTAAGGGTTGTCTTAATCAAACTCAAGAAATCTCACGTCATTTCCAAATGGTGCATAGTTTTTTAATCCAAAAAATTATGAGGATTGAAGTGCTTGCGCAAGTGTCACTTGGATTGCTATGGGTGTTATCTAATTTTATATTGGGTCAAATGATCTCCACATACACTACACTAAAAAAGGTAATTTGAAAGCATTTTAAACACTTGTAAATGGCATTTTCAACGTTTCAAAACCGTTAAAAATTATTGTGTTGCAAAAATTTTGCAACATTTTAAAACCATTGCAAAATGGTATTTGCAACGGTTTCTTGCGAACGAATGTCCGTTTTGGATAACTATTGCAATTTTCTTCTTTACAAGTGTTATAAACCATTGCAATATAAAAAATTTGCAACAATTTATAACACTTGCAAATTTTAGTGCATATAAAATTTGCAATGGTTTAAAATGCTAGCGATATAAAGTACATATAAAACATTTGCAATGGTTTAAGACACTTGCAACATATAGTACATATAAAACATTTGCAATGGGTTAAAACACTTATAATATACAATACATATATAAAAAAATTGCTATTATTGAAACCCATTCTTATCGAGATGCTTTTGGGCAAAAATAAAATTTTTGCATTTCTACTACTGATCTATGAATAAACACATCAATGATATAATACAACTATTTATTCACACAAATCCATCAAAAAATATATCAATGCATAAATTTCCCCCTTTTCAAAATAAGCTTTGCGTAATCTTCTTTCATTAGTGGTGGCAAACACCATATGCATATTTTTTGGCAAATCCCAACCTACACAAAAAGAACACAAGCATGTTAACAAAAACTTTAAAATGTAAGAAAGAAAATAACTCGCAACCCACTAAAAATAATGAAAGGTTTTAATGTCATATGCTAATAAAAGCACAACAAAACTATGCATTATAATAAACTCCTTAAACGAATGTTAGAGGCAACAACTCCTAAAATGCTTGTACCTTTCATGTAGGGGTTAAGTCTAATTTTTTGTAAAATGGATGTTATGTATAGTTAAGGCATTATCTCAAGGCGTAAAGTATAAAAACCTATAAAAAAATTACAAATCCAACTTTCCTTCTTTAGTCATTGAATACATCATAGTTATGTATCATTTTATCTTCAATTGCCCTGACTTTATAGAAGATCTAAAAATGATGCTCCAATTATCTTGTACCGGTGCAGAATCATCTTAAATTTAATGGACACCAATGGCTGAGAGCATCATTTTGGAGTACCAAAAAATACAACAAATCACACCATCAGAATCTTGAAAGTCATACCCCAATATTTATCTCTCATACACCGAAATCTTTGTCAATGCATAAATATGAATGCAACAATTAAACAGTAATTAAATTAAATCACACTAAATTTTATAACATCAATCACATTCCAGTTAACAAAAACAAAATTGGTAAGAGTCAGTTATATAGATAATATGAGCATGCAACCCGCGCGTTGCACGGGTGTGTACTATTGGTAATTGAAAGCAACATTTATAAATGTCTTTCAACAACAATGCTTACTGCGCAAAAAGAGTAAGGATTAGGCTCCTAATATGGAATCAACAACATTCGCTAAAACAAAATATTTTCTTTAATCCTCATAAAAAATGGTGGCAAATTTTTTTAAGCACGTATTGATCCTTGATGAGAAAATGAGCAAAAACAAAGGCAAATTCATCATAAGATATATGCTTACAAACAACTTAGGATAAGAGTTATGTTACAAAATTATAGCCCTCGCGATCCGTGACTGTTTATAAATAATATACTAAATTCAAATCTTTTAATTTAAAATCAAGTTGAACATATAACTAATTATTGAATCATTATATGATTCAAGTGATAATTAGGTCAAGGAAAAAAACTCAAGTGTTAACATATTCTCAAATATATAATTGACGATTTATTTCAACTTGAAGCAACTTTTTAAAATAACATGTTATGGTAATTGGTATTCTTACAAAGAGCTAAAAAATAATTATTTTTTAATAAATTCCACATTGAAGATTAATTGATCCCCAATAGTGGGATAAATCAAGATAGTTGTTAATTTAAGAAAGATAAAACTATCATATAACTCATTCAGATTTTTGCACATAATTAAACAAATAGTAAAGCTAGGGGGCCCTCTTTTGGTTACCCCTTTATGTGGCATGTCCACTTCAACAAAAGACTTCCTTATGTGGTATATCCAACTTAACAAAAGATCCACTTATGTGGCATGTCCAACTCAACAAAAAAAAATCTTTTGTTATAAAAAAAATATTTTTAAATAACTAAGTTTTTTTAATTAAAAAAAGAAGTTATAAACAGTGTTTTTAATTAAAAACAACATTTTTAATAGTAACATAGTTTTTTATTTATGAAAAATTTATTTTTTATGATTTAAATAAAAAAACCTGCTTAATTTGATGTCTTAGATTCGCAATTAAATGAAAAAAATATATTATATACATTGTGCGCCATGTGATATGTCTATATGGTGCACTCGCACCCATGACTATAATATAGTAGGAAAAATAGTTCATTAACATGTGTTACCCCAATAACTATTCACTACCATTCAAATGTCATATAATTATTAATTTGAATGTATACTTCGAGTCCACCATATATATTTTGGTTTAAATGGATATGTTGTTCGAAGATTGTTGTTGGGATTTTATAATGATTGATTTATACAAATAATACAATAATTTATTCTTCAATAGTACTTACTCCATAAATTATCAATAGTCAACTCGATTTCTTTTGGTGCACACCTTAAAATTGCAAGAATACTACTTCACCATAGTTGAAAACATAAAAAATAATGAGAGAACTATTATTTCGTAGATCCAAACCGTTTATTCAACCCCTGCTGAAAATTACACCTAAGTGCCATCCAAACCCAACGTCTCAAATCTATAAAAAAATTTGCCTCTTTAATATAAAAAAACTAACAAATCTTTTCAATACAAAAAATTACATAGAAGCTATTATCAGGAAATAAACCTTTATTCCCCACAAATGCTAAATTCATTGCAAATTTGAGTACATATGGAAGTTCAACAATTAGTCAACCATTAAGTAAATTGTTATCAGTTTGAGCTTTTTCCCCACTTTTATGATCAATTTTATAATAGCTCCCATTTTTTTAAAAATTTGTAATAAATCCCCGATTTTTATGGAAAAAACTTAACTATCATATAATAAAAAAATTAATTTATTTTTAAAAACATTGAAAAGGTAAACAAAATAAGAAATTTCAGAATATATTAAAAACATTGTGGGTTTTTTACTGTACGCTATTTAAATACTATTTTTTTGACATTTTTTACTTTAACATTTTATGAGAGTTAAAACGTTTTTAACAGTGTTTTTTTAAATTTAAGCTTTTTTTTCTAACCTTAAAAGTTATTACCTGAAAAAAATTATTTATTTATTTATAAAACAGTAGAAAAGTTTTTTTTTATATATTTTCAAATAGATAAACAGTTTTCATTTCTATAAAAAACATTTTTTCATTAATTTTTTGAATTGTTTAAAACAGTTTTTTTGTAAAAAGAAACTTATATTTTATAATAAACTGTTATTAAAAAATAAAAATTTAGTATTTCATAAATGACTAAAAAACTGTTTATTATGTTCTTTTATCTATTTTAAAAAGTAAAAAAAATATTATTTCATAATGAAAAAGAATTTTATTTCAAGATAGACGATGAAGAAAACAAGTGGCCGATATTCTCTCTCTCCGTAATTCACATTTCCCATCTAATAAAGAGAATACAAAGATAATCTATCTTAAAATCAAATGGGTATCATGGTGACCATTTCTTGTCTTCATCGTCAATACTTCGAGCTTAATTCAAAAAATAAAAAATAAAACCCGTTACCCATCAGCTATTGTAAACAGATGAAAGTATTATTACTGTTACTCACCATTATACGCCTATTTTTACGCTTGATTCCTCTTCTTGATGGTCCATTGCCACATTGAATTGAATTAGTATCACACTGTTTTTATTTTACCACCTTAGACATAACAATTTTTATGTAGGATAAAAAATAGAGAATGGACAAAGGGTTTAGAAATTGGAGGTGAAAAGGAAATGGTTGTTGGTTACTTGTAGAGATGAATGCAAGGGGTCTGTGTGAGTGGTAAATGAAAGAGAAGATGAAAAGGAAAAAAGAAACAAAAACGCTGTTTGGGATAGAAAAGGGTGCGTTGAGAGGAGAGAAAAAATAGTTTGAGATGAATGAGATAATGCCACATAAAAAGCTAAATGAGTTTTAGAATTAATGGATGGATTTCGATTTACAATATTAGTAAGATAGCAATTTTATAAGAAGAGAGAAAATTAACCTAATTGTTGGCATTATAACTTTTTTTTTTTTGATGAAATGTACTTATTAATTAAACAATAGGCAACAGCCCAAGAATTACATCAAGAATCCAATCACAAAGGCCCAAAGCCTAACACCCTACACGACAACCTAACTCTTAAAGGCAACAGGCTGCCCAAGAGAAAAAGCCTACACTGCCTAAACAAAACACGAAGAATCTCGAACATATGAGAGACTAAACCACGTGTATCCCACCTCCATCCAACCAATCATCAAAACCACATCTGAACAATATCAGAGAACACCCAACCGAAAGGACAAAACAAACAATAAAAAAGAAACAGAAGAGAGATAGAGTCATCTTCAAGCTCAAAACAATCTTCAACACTATGAGAGGTCACAAACAAGAAACCCATCAATTCAACCAAACTTCGACACCACAAGAACAAAACGACCCACTGAGGATCATTCTGAAAAGCTTCCCAAAAGTTCCCATTTAGAACAGCCAGAGAATACCCATAGAATACCATCAAAAGCCCAAACAAGCAAGCTGCTCGGAAATGGGTACTACTCAGGCTCAGGCTCACCAAGAGAAACCCAACAACTCTCAAGATTAGCTCAAACTCAACCAGGATGCCATTTACCAGAAAATGTCACTAGATCTGAGATGAAACAACTGCACATAATAATCCTATCTTTTGACTGATTTCTGAGGCCAAAAGGAAGGCCATGCAAGCCGACTCCACATGGAATAACCCCTCCATTCTACCAGAATACAATAAAATCAGAGCTCGAACACCAGCAGTCTATGAAGCAACAATGCACAAGAATCCTCAAGATAAGAAGACCAAGCAGATAAACTCTCAACTCCTTAAAAATCCTTTATCTAGAATTAATTCCATAAATTCTCATTAAGCCCCCATTTCCTACAGATCTCAACATTTTCATTATTATTGCTAATTTTCTTCCATTTAAAAGTGCTGTCAAACACCAATCTCCTAATTTTTGAGAAGATAAATCCATCAAATAACTGGAAATTATTAAAAATAATATCATTCCTCGTTCTCCAAATTGTGTAGATAGTAGCAGCCAAGCACACTTTATTAATCATCATTTTAAAATCCTTTCTATTATTATTGAGACATGTTACTTCTTCTTCAAAATTTTTAATACCTCTAGTTTGCCCACAACATTCTAACACTTGCTTCCAAATCCCTTTAGTGATCTCGCACTCAAAAAACAAATGTGTAAGGACCTTTTTTCTCATGTTCAACATGTTACATTTGTGTATGTCGTACGCCGCTACATTTGGCACGTCACCTCACGATCTCACATGACGGCCTCTATCCGAATTCTGGGAATCAAGCATTCAACATCTCCATTAATATGTCCCACATCTGCCTCAATGACTTCACGGTCCAAGATTTTACGGACTTAATGCAAGTGGTACGCAAGGGAAGTCAAAACAGTGAAAAAAGGCACTATAGTAGAGTTCAAGGGCATTTCCGTAATTTTACATCCATAGTTCGGAGGTTTGGTCAACTAGAAAGTTGAAGAGCTCGCCGCAACGAAGATACTGGAAAAAACGGCACCTCAATCCGAGCTACGGTGAAGGAGTTATGGCCTTTTGAAGATAGAGAAAATTCCTTAAAGAATGCTGTTTTTTTTGTACGCTGGATAGAATTTTAGAGTTTTAAAAACATGGGACTCTTCATATTTTTTCCTATAAATACCAACTTCGGGGGAGTTGTTTTGCAAGACTTTAGAAGACGTTTTTGAGAGTCCAAATACATCTAGTCTTCATATTTTTTGAGTCCCAAGACTCATGTTTTGATTCACACATCCTTGCCAAATATTTGTGAATCCGTTTGCAACCCAAGAACACAACTTTGGTTTGTTCAACCCTTGTGGAGGAGACCGTTCTTCTTCTTCATTGCAGCCCTACTGGAAAGGGATAATTCCAGCCGCGACTACAGAATCCGATACCCGAGGGTAATTCTTAGTCAACTTGTATTTTCATTGTAATCCGATTGTAAGCCGTTTTCTTACAAATTATAGTGAAAATAAATGGTTTTGCCCCTTTGGGGGATTTTTCCTTAATTGCATGTGTTTGAATGTTCTTGCGTAGATTATCAATTTATTCAATCACATACTGCTGCATGTTTAGGGTTTGTTTGTGTTAAAAGGGTTTTATATATAATTTGATCATTTGAACATGAGCATACACGTCTTATTTGATAAATCATCTAGATGCATGTCTTAGGGTTTAACTAAAATTTGGGATCAATTAAAATTGGTTTTTATTTGAGAAGTCATAATATTTCCGCTGTAGCTACTCTCTCAAAATGATTCCTGGATTCCTTCTCCTTCCCACAGATGACACACAATTCTTCATTTATAATACCCCACTTAAGTAGTTTATCCTTTGTCCTTAATCTATTAAGACAAGCAAACCATAGGACACACGCACACTTAGGAATTCTCTCCTTAAACCACACTGTTTTTGCCCAATTACACTGATTCTTCTTATCTCTGATTTCTTCATAAGCACTCTTGCAACTGAATTTTCCATCTCTAGATAGCACCCATGTCACCCAATCTTTATTACTACTGTTTGGTTTAACACTTGTTCTGGTCATGTCAAGAAGGTCATTTGAGACTGGTCTAGGAAAATGCCACATATTACCTTCAATATACTCTGAAGCCCTGATTAAATCAGTACTAGCTGCATCATAAACAATCCTATCCCCATAAAAATCAATAAGAGGACCCTTTTCATGCCAATTTTCTCAATCATCAAATCCATTAAGCTAAATAATAATTTCATGCACGGTGCGCTGAACCTCATTATCTCCACCTATGCCATCATCACAATGTGCAACCCCAATGGCATCTCCACCTACCGTTATCATTGTTACACTAGGGTTACTTTTAGGAGGCAAGGGAATCTGAATTTCATATTTATTTCGATGGACACTGCATCATCAGCAACATAGCAACCCACTTGTTCTACCCTTTTAAACTTCTGCATGTTTCATTAATGACTGCCACCAATCTAGCTCTGCCTACAACCACGCACCACCTTATTCAGCTGCTACTCTCGTTGCCTATAAATTACCATTTTCAACACTAGTATGATGGCAACATTTGTAAGAAAAATAATAAATTATCATATGCAAATTATAAATTTAAGAAAATGGTATAATGGTATCATTATTTCCTCTCTTCTTCTCAATATCCATCTATAGTGAAATGAAAAAAGAAACAGAGGATTATGCTACCTGACTTTTAGTTTGCAAACATCCATGTAGAGCAACAACCGTGTATCCAAATTTTTTTTTAAACATCAATAACATTCAATAATTAATTAATTATCTGGTACAAATTCAAAATGATAATCAATGAAACGTCAACAAGATAAAAGAAAGCATATACTTAACTCCGTTAATTATGAATTAACTGATACTCTTTTTTGCTTTAAATTAAGAAATTCTTTAATAAACGGTGATTCAGGACAATTTTAATAGCAATTCAATTTCATTACATTAATTATGTTTTTCTTTTTCTTTTTCATTGACACTTTCGATCAAGATGCAAAATTTCTCAACTGCTGTTCAACAAAAAGTGGCACTTTGGTTGCCACTGGCTGGAAAATCTTGCTTCTTCCCGGCCTGCTAAAAATCAATAGTCCCTTCAGCTTCTTGACATTAACCTACAACTACACTATCCTTTTTTGTATTCCCCTTATTAAATATACTCCTATCCTCTGTCCCCATTGAATCTTTGCTAAATATAACATGTTTCCTCACTGCTTCATAATCCAATGGCTTTAACTTGAATAGACGTTCCTCACATTCTTGGGCTTTTATGATTTGATGGGTAGATTGGAGGCATTTTTGAAAGCTGGAGGATAGATAAGAGAGAGACATGGTGGTTGTAACACCCAGTATTTTTTTAGAATATGGGAATTTAATAAATTAGTGATTTAAGAATTTATTTAATTTGGAGAAATAATCTAATTCGGGGATTTGGATAAAATTGATTCAGTTTAAGTTTAATCTCACGCGTGTCGTATTTTGAGGTAGAAATAAGATGATTTTATAAAGTGACTCGGATGGTTATTTTGAGGTTACGGTTGGTTCCAGAAGGGTAGAAATAGTCGAAAAAGTATACTCGGGTGTATAGTTTGGGTCCCGGGACGATTTTAGACCATTCTGACATCGTTTAAGGGCATTTCGGTTATTCGGAAGTTTGTGGTTTGTAGAACTCCGAAAATATTAAGTTTATATCTGTCATTAGAGAAAGGGAACTAGGGTTAAAATAAATCTAAAGGAAGAGAGGCAATAGAAGAGGAAGAGGAAGGGAGAACCAAGCTTCCTACACAATTTTTCGTCCTGAACGTGACGGAATCGAAAACGAAGCGAGGGGAGGACCACCACACCATCTTATCAACGAATTTCAGACCTGCTATTGAGAGGTAAGTATTTAAATGGCAGTTTATATTAGGCATGTTATATTACCCATATAGATTAGGGTCTGATTTCATGCTTTTAAAAGTTTTATATGAATTTAGGAGAGTTTAATTCATAAACTAAATTAGGAATGCAAGTAGAGATATTCCTTAATAGTGATAATACAAAATCTGTGGGTTTGGATTGATTAATAAGAGATAAATCTGAGTTCTTGATTAATAGAGATGAACATGAGAAAACTAGGGTTTTATGTTTATAAAAGGAGAATTTGATTATTGGATTGAATCTTCGATGTTTTTGTGTAAACTTTTCATTGGAAATTATTCATATGTAAAGATAAAATGATATTTGAATATATTTGATGATTAAGATTGAATCTTGATCGGTTCTTGATTGAAGAACATGAATCTTTAATGATTTAGGGTTTAATTGATGAACACAAGATGTCAATTTGCCAGAATTTTTGACGTAACTTTAAACATATGCGATTTCAATTGTACTTAGAATTAGAGTGAGAGCCATACATTCCTGAAAAGGTCTATGTCTTTCTAATTATCTTTAAATCAGGTAAATCGGAGTTCTATAGAGAGAGTAATCGACGTTTTACCATAGGGTGTTTGATCTGCCAGTAACTGTCAGAATTTTTTACGTATGCCATTTAAATTGCACTTAGAATTAGAGTGATATCCATACATTACTGTAAAGATCCATGTCTTAGCTTTCTAATGAGATTTGAATCAGGTCAATCGGAGTTCTGTAGAGGGAGTAATCGACATTTTACTATAGGGTGTTTAATCTGCGAGAAAATTTACGACTTTATTCGATTTACCAGATTTTAGCAATTTCCCTTTTTTAAGCCCAGAACTTGCGGATAACTATCCGGAGAATTTTTGGGACATTCTTAGAATATAATGAGGGATATATTGAATGATAGTAGGCCTTGATAGGTTGAAGACTTAGTCATGTATGCGAGAGTTAAGGCTAAGGTTAGTTGGGCTTAATTGTTAACGTAATAATTCGAAAGAATGAAAATGGATTATGGAGAGGGTAAGGGAAATTGTGATGTAGGATATTAATGAATTCACTATTGAATTAAATTAAGTGGCAAAAACGGGCCCTTCGGATAAAGAAGAATATTCGGGAGTATACAGTAGAGAAGTATATTACGAATAAGTGGTACGGTGAGTATTCAAGAGATAAATACTACATACGGGTAATGATTATAGGTTGAGTGAACACCTATATGGAATTTACCATGATAGGTCGTGTGTGTACCTATACTGAATATACATATGGATAGTTTATGTGTATGTCTAGTATGTACTTGTGTGTATGTGAACATACCTACGCTACTTGCTATCTGGAAGGTTCCGCACAGTGGGCGATCCCACCTTGACGATTCTAGTGAGGTCTGGATTTGTGCCCCAGAATATAGTGCTGTTAGTGGATAGCTATGTGAGATAAATAGTGAAGCCAACAGGTCGTTTGGGTACGTTAGGTATGTGTGCATCTCCAAAGACTTATCATTATATTCACCTTCAATATGTGTGATTTGATTTTTGGGTTCGACGTGTCAATCCGAACAAAGTTCGATGGGATAATTCGAACAATTAGTCCTCAATGTGTGATACGGGGACATGATCGCAGAGTATGCACTTATAATATATATTGTGTGTGAAATATATACCGTATAAATAATCTACTTATGTGTGACAGTAGTGAGATTATATGGTGTATACCTGAAATATGTTTAATCTACTTATGCGTGATAGTTGTGAGAATAGATAACGCATATCTAAAATAATGATAAGCTACTTTGGGTGATAGTAGTGAGACTAGATAGTATATATCTAAACAATGTTGAATCTACTAATGTGTAAATAGTAGGAAGAATAGATAACGTATGTTTAAAATGAAATTTAAGCGAAGAACTTAATGATATGGTGTGAACGATAACATATGTGAGATGTTAACTTGAATTAATAATAACGTAAGGGTGATGTTAATTATTAGTTGTTCAGTAACATACTGTATGGGCGGTATGAATAGGTTAGAGAGAAACTTAACTAAGGACTTAATGATAATTAAGGGGATACTGTAGCGTATTATATGGGAGGTACAAGTGAGCCAGTTCTGTTGGTGGTTAGTTAGATACTTGAGCCTAGTTAGTTTGGATAGCATGACTAGGTGGGATATTAGGTGCGCATTATAGATGAGAGGTGAGGAACTCAAGAGAGTGTTCCCAACCCAACATGTGTATCCAATAACTGGTTATTTAAACTGCGATTTAAATACTTCTATATTTTCAAAATATTTTTACTCGGGCTCTGAGCCGTTCTTGCAAAATATTTTTCAAAACCTTTTGGGTGTCCAGCCACAGAGACGCCAAACATGATGATCAGTTCTAGGGATGCGTAGCTACAACACTTATGGATGCTTGCAGGATTTGGACATAGTAGCTTCAATTACTTCATTCCTAGTGTAGGGTGATGTTCAGTATTTTCATTCGGGCATGTTGCCCTCAGTTACTTCATTTATGTCAGTTAGACTTTATTTCAGATTTTATATTGAACTTTTATATTGGATTGGTGAACTGAGGTTTTATTCGATAATATTTTATTTCAGTTATTTATCTGATGATTTATTCTGATTCTTATCTATTGTATGGATGGGTTAGTTATTATAATTATGTTGGCATGTTGCTGTTTAAATAAAAGGATAAAATTTGGCACTGACTTTTTGAATACTAGGTGGTTAGTAAAGTTTAAAAAGTTTTCGATAGTGACATTGAGAATGAACCAAATGAGAACCTTGTTTTAACTTAATAAAGACCTGATCATCGGGTATTTAATTAAGCGGGGTGTCAAAGTGTTCCCATCTCACTCATAATTTTTACCATTTCACTCATACGGGGACATGATCACAGTGGTCCCATCTCACTCATAATCTTCCAACACTATACGCTCTTCTAAATTGGAGCCACTAATTATTCCATGATTATTAGAAGAAGAAGAGTTTGAATCATCACCATTTGTGGATTCCTCAACATATGTATGAATCATCTTCCAACTGTATAACCTCTTTTAAATTGGATATAGTATCTGGAACTGCAACAACTTCTTAATGATGTGAAGCTTTCGTTGCTTTAGCGGGTCCTTTTACAACCCACTGGTTGCGACTCTTCGATTCCACCTAAAAGGAATGGAATGAAAAGATTCACCGAAGATTTGTTCTGATCTAGATTTATCTCTTCCTTCTATTTTTTACCATGATTTAATTTCAAGGCCGAATTCCCAAGAAAATCCCCAAAATTACGGCTAGGCTTCTTTATCACCTGAACAAGGGCTTTTGCTTCTGAAACCTTTACATTCCCATTATCTCCAAATAATTTCTATTTTATTTTTTCATACTTCATCCGTACTTCCAATCTCCAAATAGTTCTTTTTGATTTGCAGAGCCGTTAGTGGGCATCCAAACAAACTATCATTTTTTACGTTACTCCCACCAACACCAACACTTTTTTTTCTAGGCTTCAATCTTGAAGGAGCATCATCATAAGGAGGCAAATCTTCATATCCATCAATAGCCACTATATTCCCATAACATGCATTTTCTGTGCACCCTTTCTGTAGTTGTTGATAGGTAACTTAAAAAAAAGTAGCATTTTGTATGGAATGCCTAATGATGTTAACAACTGAACAAAGATTTCGTTCTATATATGGATGCTTTAACACCATCAATCGTTGCAACTGGCTGGCAATGATAGGATAGTGTTTATATTGATCTTGTGGTCGATGGTTTGTTAGTATATGAAATGGAACTTTTGTGGTAGTTTTTCGGTCCTTAGAAGCCACCTTGACTATCGAAGCATCTACCATCTCCGTCTTTTTCTTTTTCTTTACATAAACCAATCGAAACCCATTTGATGGGACAAAGACTCTATTGCTTCTAGCATGGATTGTGACTTATCACCGATTTGATGGGAACTCTAAATTTATTAAAGATATAATAAAAGTGAAAATCTTTTTCGAAAGGTATGCCTCTAGAAGAACCCGAAAGCTTGGCTATTGAAGAGATAAATGACCACCAATAAAACGTTGTAATGCCTTCGCCTTCTCACACAACACAAATCCAATTCTTTCTCTTCTCTACACTTCAAATTCACTTCTCTTTATTTAATTGATACTCTATACCCTGGATTAATTAATTAAATGCTTCACCACAAGTTCTATGAATTTATGATATTTGCTACACATTCGAATGGTAATATCCTCTAATGCCTAAATATAGAGTATTGAAGTTCCTTGAATACCACAAACTGGTAAAAATGCTTTATTATAAGGGACTAAACTAATGCTTGACTAAAATATTCAATTGACTTAAATACCATAAATTCAAAAAATCCATAGTATCTGCTGCAACTTCGAATGGTAGTAATTGCTACAAATTCAAATCGAAAT
The DNA here is from genome assembly GCA_949130495.1 of Sambucus nigra. Taxonomy (NCBI): domain Eukaryota; kingdom Viridiplantae; phylum Streptophyta; class Magnoliopsida; order Dipsacales; family Adoxaceae; genus Sambucus; species Sambucus nigra. The sequence goes on along the minus strand of OX422213.1, from coordinate 241,510,559 downwards.
ATCACTAGAAGGATGAATACCATAACCGCCACAAATTGAATATTAGTAAAATTATTATGTATGGATACCGCAAATGCTATAAATGTAAATCATGGCTTCCTCGAGCAACTGTTACATTTGAATTATTACAAATGTATTCACTTAGTACCTTTACTTGCTCAGAATTGCAATAATTAGATACCACTGTTTGCTCAGAATTGCAGTACTCCCATACTATAGTAGAACACTAAAGAATTCATTAACCGAATACAAATGAATACCAAATTTCATTACTAAACTAAAGTAGAATACCATCAAATATTAATTAACTCATTAACCTTAGTAAGGTGGAGTAACTACATTTACATTAACCACTATTTTATAAACAATCAGTCGGCCAAATATTAGATCTACTGCAAACTTAGTGTTACTGTCTTAAACACTACCACATAAAAATAATCAACATATTAGCCGTTATTTTACATAGATGCAAAAAAATTCTAACGTTACAAAATTAGTACGGAATCAATATTACATAAACGACACCAAAACGAGATATACATACAACCCAACGACAAAAAAATAGTTTCTTCACAAGGAGTAGAATCTTGTGGTAATTTCCATCAACATAAACACGACCTTACTAAGTGAGATTATTTATGGTGTGAAAATTGTTTGGCTACTCGATTTGTTCGTACGCTGAATTCATTGACTTCATGGGAGCTAATCAAGTCGTATATACACCGATTAAGATTCCAATCAAATCATACAAAGACACAATAGTAAAACATACCCAAAAAATAACACTACTTCATACACAATCATATTCATAGATGTACCAAGAGCGAAATCAGGATCAATTGAGTAGCAGTTAAAAAAACAATGATTTATCAATAAAACACTAGTTATAAAAAAAATGTGTCCTGAGAGTAAGATCAAATTCACAATTTCAAATGCAATGAGATACACACACACACACACACACACATTTTTTTAGATCCTAATATTCCACATATTGGTGATCTGTGAGAGAGAGAGAGAGAGAGAGAGAGAGAGAGAGTACGTGGTTTGAAGAAGACAAAGATGCCAAATTGGTGATCTGAGTATTTAGATCTTATTATTCCACATAAATCTCCCTAAGTACAAACAACCAATAATAAGTTTAGTGTACATGATTAATGCAAAAATATTATTGTAATTTAATGCATAATCCATATCCCAGAAGTTTGTATAAGAGGTGTGGATGTCTATAAGAGTTCAAATTTCACGTTTGAGATACTTACTCTTTGCAACCCAAATAAAAGGTAAAAATAAATCTATGTTTCAACTCTTGATATAATTTGAAAATCTACAATGGCATTAAAAACCTACCAATGCATTTTGAGAATTAGATTAAACAAAGACCTTTTGGGCTAGTGCGATGCTAATGAAGAGGAGTATATGTGCACATAAAGTGATATTTATCAAGATTGATATTTTGACGTAGATGCTACCAATGCACATAAAGTGAGTATATTTGCTTCATTAATTGTATGCGTGTATAACACATAATGCACACAAAGTGAAAGCTAAAGATCTTTAGATAGACCTTAAACCTATGAACTGCAAATTACATACAAAGACAAATCGATGATACATAATTTTATTATATTAACAAATTTCATGATACAGTGACAAATATTCCAGAAAAGTATTTAACAACTAATTTAAAAATTAAAATTTCACTAACTACCAATTGAAACCTAACAAAAACCAACAAAATTAGTGGGGTGGCAACAAAGGGTAGCATAAATTTTCCATTTGGCTACCAAATTAAGGAAAAAATTAAACTGCAGTCTCCCTATCCTATAAAAGGAGGTAATGATATCACTCTCAAAGCACACCTCTGATCCATCGATATCAGTGATCTCAGCAACATCATCCTGCAATCAGCGAAATTTTCTTGTGTCACTACACCAAAATACTAATTTTGTGACTGCCTTGTTGTGACTGCTAATGGGGGTGACAAACTTATCACTCCCGGGAGCAGTCACAAAATTATTTGTAACTGTCATTAGGAGTGAAAAAATCTTTGGGTAATAAAAATTTGAGTCAAAACTCACAAATCTTACCATATAATTAATTTGCGACTGCTATAAGCAGTCACAAATTTATAACTGCCACAAGCAGTCATAAATTTATTAGTAGGCTTAAGTTATGACTCTTATAAGTAGTCACAAAATTATAACTGCTATGAGGAGTCACAAATTTTGCCCTAAGACTTAATTTGTGACTCTTATTAGCAGTCACAAATTTGCGACCGTTCATAGCAGTCACAAATTTTAGCCTAATACTTAATTTGTGACCGCTATTAAGGGTCACAAATTTTTTTGGCAAAAAGTTTAATTTCCCTCCTCTTTCCTCTCTCCTCTTCAAGATCCCACTCCCCCTCTTTCCCTCCTCTCTCTCTGCGCTCTCTCTCTTTCTTTACAAAAATTTTGCCAAAAAGGTTTCGTTAGGTAAATTTCTCCGTTTAATATATTTTCTCGATGTTGATTTTTTTTAAGGTTTTGTGTATTATCGTAGCCTAAACCAAATAAAAATACATCCATATATGTTTTGTGTATTATCATAGCCTAAGCCAAATAAAAAACCCTAGGTAACTCATCCATTTATGTTTTATGTTGAAATTTTGCCAAAGGTCTCAATACATCCATTAGTTCATTCTCTTTTTTTCATTCTCATTTGATACGTTTTTCATTCTTGCATTTTTGGACTTTTTCGAGGACTAACAGTTGTTCATATTGTGTTTGTGACTTGTTTTATTCAATTAGGTTGGATTTTTAGCAGCTAAAGGTATGTTTTTGTAAACAAGTTTCGCAGTTGTTCATTTCAAATGTGTGTATTTTACATTAACGAGTGATTGTAATAATTATTATTGTTTATCACTTTGATTTTGTGTTTTTGTTGAATTAGGTATAGAATGTCGTAATAATCAAGTTAATGCCACCAAAGATGAGCGTACTATTGCCAATCGTATGTATGTACGCTTTTCTTAAATTTTAACATTTAACAATGTTACATATTTCATTAGTTTTTGTATATATTATTTGTAGTGGTGATAGGTGGTTAAGGGTGAGCTAATTGAAAACCCGGATGGCCAATTGGTTGTTGTAATATAGCTTTTAGATTAAGCTACAGGAATATTTGTTTACTAATTTGTGTAAATTTTAGTTAGAATTATTGATATTTGTTTACTAGTTTGTGTGAATTTGTTTATCAGTTCTACGCGCCAGGAAAAAAATTAAGATTACAAAATCAAGAAAGATTAGATTTTAATGTAGTGAATTGTGATGAGTTTATTGTGATATCGATTAAGGAGTAAGTCTAAATAGGCCATTTACAAAGAAGATGTGAGAGGAGAAATTAGACATAGCCTATGTAGCACGGACATGGACACGGGTGTCGTGTTCGACATGACACGGACACGTCGACACGACAAATCTAAAAAAAATAGGACACGACACGGTGGGGACACGACATTAAATAAATATTTTTTATAATTATTTTTATATATAAAAAATATAAAAGATCACATTAATACTAATTTCATACTAAGAACAACATTAAACAATTCATATTAAATTCATATAAGCATTAAGAGAATTAAATCCATTCTAAACATTAAACATCACAATGATATTAAATCACGTAACAATCAAAATGCGAAGAAACATAACATTAGTCTTAAATCCATACATAACATTAAACTTCGATCCAAACTAGTAAAAAATAACCAAAATGGTTATAAAACCAATTCTAAACATTAAACAAAAAAGAACTTTGAACTCCAATGTTCCTCGCTCCTCATCATCTTCAACATCTTCATTGCATTCTCCTAAAAACATTTCATTGAACTCTAGCTCATCAAGTGATAGATTTGCAGCCTCCAATATCCCGGCACCTTCAACCTCAAATGAATCGAATATATCCCCTCCCACATTCCACATCTTACTATCTCCTTCCTTGTATTGCTTACTTTTCCTCGATAGAAGTCGAAGATTACTATGCACAAACACCAAGTCTTTGGCACATTTCAGAGCCAACTTGTTTCTCTTCACAGTAATAAAAGAATAAGTGCTCCAATTTCTCTTTGAACACGATGAAGAACAAGGTTGGCCAAGAAATTTTGTGGCCAAGGCTTGAAGCTTTGGTGTAAAAGATCCATGGACAACCCACCATAAACGAGGATCAAGTACTCCTCTGTCATTTATAGAACCGTTTTAACTTTTTAAATCATGTTATCCCATAAATCATACACCAAGTGAAGACACGGTTGGTCCGTATCGGCAAGCCTTAGCATCTCATAAATAGGCTCAGTAAAATGAAGGATATAGTCGACTTTGTCCCACCATAAATCACTCAATACTATCTCCTTCATAAATTGGGCTTTCCCAACATCATGATCCTTATACAAATTCCACCTCCCATTAATGACCAAACTCTGAAGGTCGCTCTTTACAAGCATGAATCTTTTGAGCATAATAATCATGGAAGCAAACCGTGTATCTGCAATAGTAAGCATATTCAATTTCATAAATTGATTGTACATGTAAAGCCCCATTGAGTGAGTTGTGGTAAAAACATTCATGATCATAGCATCCATTGCAATCTCGGTAATCCAATGACATTCACCGTATGTAATTGCATTAGCTTCGGCTAAAGTCTTGAAACATTTCTAAATTGGTGATTTGAATCATTTATCGATGCTTAAATCTAATATTATCAAAATGTATTCCTTTATTTTTGTTTATCTATTATTGTGTTTCCTTATATTGATTATTCTTTTATATAGTGGTAATATTCTTGGCTAGTAAGATAACTCTACTATAAATCAGAAGTAATAACGTGTTAGGAAGAAATGCTTATAATAGTGTTTTCTTCCATTACATGCACTGATCTGCAAATCAAAATCAAGTACTTGTTATAAATATGAAACAAAAACAAAGAGAAAAATGCGAAAGAAAACACATTTTCCCCTAAATATGTTGGGCCCGTATAGAAAACAGTTGTGTAAAGAATTGAGAGAGAGAGGGGGGCGGTTATTACAGTCAGCTTTCTATTATTGAGCGCGTGAAAAATTACATTGAGATTAAGAATTCAAGGATACAAGAACTTGTAATGGAGTGGAAGATCAATGGCAGCAACTCAAAAATTAATGGGATTTAAAATTCATGGAACTCGAGCAAAGTAAGACAAGACTGAAGATAATCTGTACAGAATGCGCTAACTGCTTTCTTATTTAGTGGGAACAAGTGTTTTCGGACTATAAAAATAAGAGTACCCTTCTCAAAAGTTGGATAGGAATGTGCATGGTATTATGGCATTTTCATAGATGATGGATAGGCTTTGTCATTATTGTAACGAGAACACAAAAAACATGCATTGTTCAGTGAGCTTAAAACTTTATATTAGGAAAAAAAATATTTTTGGTTTTAATTTTTTGGCTCTGGCTAAATTATGATCTGACCATAATCCAATCTTATTTGAAGCAAAATATAATATTCAAACTGGTCCAAAACCTTTTAAATTCACGTCTTCATGGATTGAACACCCTTCTTTTCTTTATTTAGTTGATGATGCTTGGGGGAATCTGCAAGTTTATGGTTGTACTTTGTTTGTTCTTAAAGATAAGTTGAAAAATATCAAAGTAGTTGTTAAAAAGTGGAATATGGAGGTTTTGGGGAATGTTCATGTCAAACTCCACCCTGTCAAGGATAATCTGCTAGCAATTAAATCTAAAATTAACTCAATTGGTCACTCTCCTTCTAGAGATAAGATTGAGGTGGAGTGTCAAAAGAATTTGTTTGAAGTTTTGAAGTTTGAAGAGAAGTTTTGGAGAGAAAAATCTGAAATAAAATAAGTGAAATAAGGGGTAAGTGCATTGCTAATTTTCATAAGCATGTCCAACAAAGAAGAGATAACAATCGAATTACATATATGAAGTATGATGGAGGGGTTCTTATTGATCATTATCTAATCCAGAATCACATTGTCATATTTTTATTTTCTCTTTACACTGAGGATCTGGGAGTCATTATCAACAATTCCATTTTCAATGTTGTTCCTCAATTGAAAATGGAACGAGATTAGCTAAACTAATTTCCCTTATAGATTCTTCAAAGCAGATTGGACGAGGAAGATTTTTATTTTTTGTTGCTAATAAGTTTTTTAAAGATGTTCTTCGTCCTAAAATGAGCTATGATCTTATTCAAATCAATAGGAGGAATGCTAGCAATTGGCAAGAGTGTGGTCTGCCACCCCTATTGGTGAGAGATTTTAAGTGAACTTTAATTCTAATTCATTTACAAAAAGAGAAATATCGGTGGACTGTATAGTTACAATTATCTCACAGTTGCTGATTTGCGAAATCACAAAAAACATTTATTTATGGTGTATTTAACCCAGGGGGCATACAATTTGACCATCAAATATTCTGTGTTATATTTAAATCATCGAGGACAAGGATTTTTTTAAGGGAAAGTGAATGTAAGAATCACCAAGGTGCACGTGGGTATGATGTTTAGTCAGTTAGGTGCACGTGGGTATGATGTTTAGTCAGTTAGTTGCCAACTGTACAAAGAATGAGTCAAATTTGTTGATAATACTAACAGATGGAATCTTGTTTTTTTCAAAGTTATCTTAATTTTAAAGTGTAATATTTCAAAACAACATACTATTGGTTTTCTTCAGTGTATGTTTAGGTAATTTGAAAACAGGGATTTCCAGTTCAAATAAGGAAAAATATTTGATTTGAACATAAATTTTAGTTTTCATTCTCTATGGAAAAGGTTTTCTAGAAAACTAACCTATTTTTCCACAGTTCTGTTGGACATTTTTTTTCCAACGTGTTCGTTTGATACACATCATTCATTTTCTGGGTTTATTAATTCTTTCCGTTTGTTTGTACTTTTTGTTATATACATCTTCTTTCCAATTGTGCTTTGTTGGCCATAATTTTTGGGGTAGATATTTGTTGATATAGTTGAATTACAATTTGATGGATGTTGCCCACTGTTCTATAAATGCCTTTTCATTTTTTTTAGGGTGGAGGTTAGAAGAGGCATTTAAATCTCTCTATTAATTTATTATTTTTTCATCTTGTTGCGCTTGATATGTGAATGTGGTTTCTGTTTATGGGCTGTTGGTGAATTTCTAAAATGATATGGTTAGCTTATTTTCATCTGAATTATGCTGCAGTGTTTTATCCCCACCCATTAATTCCTAAAACCCTTCAACCTTCACCGGTGGATGACCAATTTGGTACAGGAAGAGATCGGTATATGTGAAGATGGGTCAGAGGAGATGGTTTCAAAACTAGAATCTAATAGCTTGTTTGGATAAGTTTCTATTCTTTGTAACATTGCTCAGCCTTATACAGTTTGAGTTTACGAGTTATGTACGCTTCTACGACTTCATAAACGATCTTTTCCCAATATCCTTGAGATATCATAATGGGCAAAATGTATTGAACAACCTACTCGAGGTAATCTACCAGTGGCACTATGTCCACTGTCTTTGCTTATACACTTGATGTTTTTTTAAAAGCATTTGCAATCCAGAAATTAGTTTTCAAAAGTGTTTGAATAGGAATTGTCATTTTTTTTTTTGTTTACAACTTCTTATGAATAAACTATTGTACGCACACCAGACATCTGAAATAATATAAGCAAGTGAAGACATATATAACATTTCATACTAGGAAACAAGAGGCCGAACATGCTTTAAGGGTGAATAGTCTAGCTGATCATGGTGATCTGTATTAGCTGGAAAGTTTAATTTGAGCTGGAGTTAATCCAAACAGGAAAGATTATGATGGAAGATCACCATTGGTAAATTTTCTAGATGATCAGTATTTGAACATTATAGTTGAAGTTATTTTACTTTTCCCAATTTTTTCATTGTGCTGCTTAATTGTGGTTTATTTCGCTAGTTTATATCTTGTAATTGTCCATTACTTATTCTACATGTATTACCCATTCGGGAGTTTAATGCAAGATACTTCTAAGCAACATATTTTTCTCATTTCCTCTTCTTTTTGTTCAGCTTCATATTCTTTTATTTTTATTGACAAGATATATTGAGTTTGGTTGACAACTTGAAAAAGTACAAGGTGATGGTTCTTGCACACTATTCTATAATGAGCACGAAAAAGTCCTATGAGGCATTAGATATCTTCAGACCAAGATGAGTGAAGGACCTAATTTTTTTTAATAGGGATGGAACAAACTATGAGATAATTATTTTTGTTCATTCAAGATGACGAGAAATATTTTCTACCTAGTCTACATCAATAATGCCAAAAAACCATTACTTTCAAGTATCATCATTAGTCCAACTCCTTTCTCTCCACCAAGTCCGTAGGATCATAACCCAACCATTTTTCATTTTCATGTATAGAAAACACGAATATAACATTCGTGTCCATGGGAAAGTCAGATGTGTTTTCAATCTTGACTTGCACAATTGTCCTATCCTTGTCCATATTTACATTCATACCAGGATGCGGTGTGGATTGTTATTGGTACCTCTACATTCTCTCCCACTGCTACTGTTGCTGAAAAGACAAGTTTGGGGGGTTAATTTTCTATTGCATCTGCATCTGTAGTTGCATTTGTCTTGAAATTTTGTATTGTTGGGATTGGCGTATGGGAGCATGGCGGTCTGAGTGGGAAGGTGACAGAACCCTGCACTTGTTGATGAGTTCGTTGTACATAATTACTTGTATTATCCTTAATGAGCTCAGATAGGGAACCAAGATTAATATCTACAGTCTTTTATAGGAATATATTTAGTAGTTCCATGGACGAACATTGATTTTTATAACTATTAGTAAGAAGTTTCAAGATACATCCTAATTTATAGATATGACAGATCAGTAGCTGAGATAAAACTTCCATCGTCAATGTTCTTTATGTCATCTCTGTAATGTTAATTTATGTCAGCGTATTCCATAGTCAGTGCATTCCATGTTCTCTGGTAACTTAAAAAGCTCCTCGAGTACCAGTAGAACCCTTCCATGTTTTAGGACAGTGAATCGCCTTATTATACCTTCTCTCATTCGATTTTTTAACATGCATGCTTTAGTCCATGTCTTAGGACTGAATCATTCTAACACCGTGAATAGGTGAGAATTCTTCAAACATTACATCTCTGGGCATTTATCAATGGCTAGACAAGAATCAAGATAAATTGACATATAATTTTATATTTACGATGAATGAAATCGAAAACTTCATATAATTTAGTTTGACTCTAGAAGCAATAAAAAGTTTTACTTTTATTTTGTTTTAATTTTTTGTCTATTAAAACACATCAATTATAAATTTCTTCACTATCATTTATGCATTTACTGTCTACATTGTTTGAAGACAATTATGGGCGGAGCTTGAATTCTTGAACAATATGGAACAGTTATTCAAATATGTAGGTGAGAAAGGCATTTATTCTTGTTGCTAGAAATTTATGAAGAAGTGTTTTTTTTATTTAATATACTTTATACGTGATCATATCTTATATATGTTCTGAATATTGCTTAAGGGAACTAGGCTAGTTCATGAAAACGTATTTATTTTTAATTACACCTTTGTCTTAAAAGATGTTGATGGCAATAGTTTTGAATCCAAATATATTTTATTGTTTGCAGGTGTACACATGGCATACCCAGCACACGTAGTATTCAAAGGCCTAAATCTAGGTACTTACATTTCGTGGCAAGCAACACAAGCACAAGTCAATGGATACCGAGGCGCCGCATTTCGTGTCATTAAAGTGTTGTGCCATTTTTGTTTTTCATTCTATTTTCATTTTGTATTTGGCACTGAAGAAGGGTTTGTTTGATGTTAAATTAAGTTTAAACACATTTTATGTGTACCAGATATTTGGAATGTTAAAAATATAAATGAAATGTTGTTGAAGTTTTTTAGACTCGTTACATGTTCATGACATTTGTTCTACTTCTTATTTTAGTTTACTTTTTTATTCTACTATTGTCATTTCATCATTTTATGAAAATATAATGACATTTTAATAGCTCTTACCACATTTAACAAATCAACTTTTGCAACTGCTAATAGCAGTCACAAATTTATCACTATTGTCAATTTTGTAACCGCTAATAGTAGTTACAAATATAAAATTCGTAACTGCTGTCAGCAGTTACAAATATTAGATTTATAACTGCCGACAGCAGTTACAAATATTATATTCGTAACTGCTGACAGCAGTTACAAACAACAGTTAAAAATTAGGGTCACCAGTTATAACCCCCGTAGGGGTTATAAAAATTTGTTACTGCTGTTAGGAGTTACAAATTTTCTTTTGTCACCCCCTAAATTATGACGGTAAATAACACTTATAAAGCTCATTTGTGACTGCTAACAGCACTCACAAATCTCCCATTTTGGTGTAGTGTGTGAACTTCTTTTCCATCTTTCATTCCCATCATTTTCATACCCAATTTAACAAAATCTCCTTCTCTCTCATCCAACATTCATTCCAACATTCAAGGGAGATCATCAAGGATCAAGATCAAGTCTTAATTCTCCAAAGAAGGTCCAAATATCCTTCTTTTCTCTCTAAATTTCTTTATTTTCACATTAGTTACATAAATTCTTAATCTAGCTTTTACTTTAGTTCATACACATTAACATCTCATCCTTTATTAGTTGTATTGCACATACTTTATTTTCTATAAAAAAAACAAAACAAAGAAAAAGAGGGTTACACATATAAATTCCAACGGGATTACTCACTGCATTTTTGCAAAACTAAAATATCTTTTCTACACACATATATATAATAAGCTCCTGTTCGAATTTATGAGATAAACCCCTCCCTTATGCCGCATGCGAACTATGTGGACTTTGATGCCTTTATAGGCTACGTCAGCATTTCGAGCTAATGCCCGAGACTCGAGTCCAACTTTCCAACTTTTCAATTTTCCTATTTTCATCATTTTTATTTTATCTATATATTACTCTATATATCATACTTGTGATTCATATTTGCATTTTATCTAACAAATATTATCTTTTCATTATAACGATCAATATCTCGATAAACGCGCACATCATATTTTCTAATTATTATTTTGGGAACATTTCTTTGGATGACTTCACTCCATCTTTTACATGATATGAGTCGAGTGATTCTGATCTCCATTTATATATACATACACACACTTTATGGAGAAATTAAGGAATATAGTAACATAATCTCATGAGAGACCAAAAGGGCGGGATGGGTTCCTAGCACCTTACCATTCTGTAGCGTAGCCCCCCAACCTTTGAACTATTGGTTTCTTAAGCATCGGTTTGTCTTTGATGCCTCTCTCTTGAGGCAGCGACATGTCCTTTTGCCTTTTATGTGCAAAATAGGTTGGATTCTCCATCTCTTTACATCACCCCACATCGACGATAATCGAAGAACTCTTAAAAAAAGGCGTGAGACATTCTCTCCCTCTCCGTGTGCCCGTGCACGAGCGCTGGTAACCCCTTGCGATGTGCGAGAGAGAGGGAAAGATCCGAGGAGGGATGGAAACAGTGACAAATTTACTGGGGAACAAGCTTATTATAAGAGGGCTAGACTCTGTTTGCACGGGTCTTATCATTTTCTACTTGTGTGTGTATGCATTTACCTGTATGTTACCTTTTTTCTCCTCTATTATTTCTTGCATATACATACACACACTTGTAGATACTCTCCATGTACACTTCACAATAATTACACGTAGGATCACTTATTTCCACACATTGCACACACTATCCATGCTTAGGTGTAATTATCACACAACTCCACTTATCACACTTGTATATACGTCCATGCTCACTCACACGTATCACACACCACTTTTAGTTGATCCATGCTCAGGTTCACTACCACACACTCACTCATAGATCTTCACCCATCACTCACTCTCATATATCCATGCTTAGTGTAATATCCATGATAGATTTACTTTTTATGATACTTGTACATTCTTCCCCATTAGTATAATGCTCAACATGCTAAATAAAATACTCTGTCCATGCTAATCAATAATCATGCATTTTGCACACTACATCACCAAAGAGCATGGTTGTTGACCAAATTTTGTCCCGTAACTGGGGACTCACTTTATGATGGGCGTTGGTTTAATAGGTTGCAATTAACCTAATTAATATGAGTCCCACCTTCCATTAGCTAAGTACCTTCGACATATATCGAACAGTTCCCCCCGCATCGTACTACTTGACTGAAGTCATGCTGGGAGGTATATAGTAGGGAACTCGTTGACGTACACCGAGTATATCGAATTCCCTCTCACATGTATTGTCCCCACGAGGTATATAGTGAGGCAATTCATCGTACACTCAAGTATATCAAATGGCTTGTCTACACGTACCGATTTCCCTCAAAAGCAAGATGTATATCATGAAAGTTATGCCAAAGGCGGTAACCTTTCCACCAACTAAACAACCACATGCCCTTATATAAGCGTCAAACGTAGGTAGTTTGTCGGTTACTAACCCAAACTATGCCGAAATGATGGGTCGGCATGCGACCCAAATTTTTGCATTATTTCGTCTTTTTTTCAAAACGAGACCCTGTCCATGAGCCTGGCAACAAATCAAACCATATGTTACATATTTTTCAAACCAAATTTTTGCCTAGGCTCGGGTCCCGTCTGACATTTATTTTGCATTTAGGTTAACCTATTACAAGTGAAAACATAATAATAAAAATAATCATGTTGAACCTCTTCTCTCATTCCCCCCCTCCTTACCAAAGTGTTAAAAATAGTTTTCCTACCTTTTCAAAATACCAAAACATTTTTCTTCCCTTTATTAAAAAAATACCAAAAATATTTTGTCCGTCCGTTACCAAAAAAAATTAATAAAATTCCTCCTTTTTCAATAATAAAGTTTTTCTCTCATCTCTTTCAAAAATAAATTCAAATAATTTTCTTTCACTAATCGATCGCATATCCGACCCTTGACCTAGTTCCCTATTGGCTTCAATCTTCCATAGAACTTCCCAGAAGCTCAGTCAGTCCCCCGCTACATCCTTTGAGTTCGAAATCCAACTTACCATTTTCCATGGAGAACACAGACCAAGTGCTAAATGTCCAGCATGTTTTTTTGACAGTTCTACTCCAACTTACCGTCAAGATTGATAACCTTCAAACTAAGGTTCATGAGATGCAGCAAAATAGGGTCCCTATCCCTGAAGAACTTGAGGTCCTCTTCCTTCGTGCTATAGGTCCGCACGCATCTAAGCCTATTTGGGTCCTCCCGAAAGAATATCAATACGCTCCACGTGCTCCTCCTGCTAATGGGACACCACCAGATCAGCTCCCAATTTCGAATCTTACCCCGCCAGGGGCTAAACTGCCCGTGACCGTTGATCCGAAGGAAGAAGAGTTAAACAAGGTCAAGGAGGACCTTAAGCTATTAACTAAGAAGTTTGACCAGGTTCGAATCTCTGGGAGCCAAGAAGAGCTCATCTTTACCTTAAGGGTCGAGGAGGAATATTGGCAACAAAAATCAGCCATTAGATGGATTAACTTAGGGGATAAAAAAATAAATTCTTCCATAACTCGGTTAAAATAAAGCACAAAAATCTACACATTAGTAGACTGAAAATGAAAGAAAGGTGGTTAGAGAATGATGAGGATATTCAACAGCACATAGTATAACATTTCAATAAACTTTTAACTTCAGACGTACACAACCCTAATGATACAATGTTACAAATCATCATGGAGATTATATTTGAAGACCAAAATAATAAACTCCAAGCTATACCGAAAGAAGAGGAAATTAGTGAAGCCATCAAATTCTTAAGCCATCTATCTGCCCTGGGCCCAGATGGATTTGGGGGATTTTCCTTCGAGAAATGCTGGAATATTATAAACAATGACGTATGCATGGCTATTCAAAGTTTCTTCTTAGGAAAGGTAATGCCCAGAGGTTGGTCAAGCACTTGTATATACGTGATCCCTAAAATAAAATGGCCAATATCATGTGAAGATTTCAGACCTATCAGCTTATGTAATTTCTCTTATAAAATTATGGCTAAAGTCCTATCCACGAGGTTATCCAACATACTACCCAAAATAATTTCTGAAAATCAAAGTGGTTTTGTAAAATAAGAAGCTTACAAGATAACATTTAATTGCTCAAGAAATGGTCCACATCCTCCCTAAAAAAATTTGGGCGGGTAACATTATACTGAAATTGGACATGTCTAAATCATATGACAGGGTAAATTGGATGTTCCTCATCAATATCTTAAGGAAATTTGGCTTTGGAGATATCTGAATTGACCTCATATGGAGATCCATCTCAAATATTTGGTTCTCTATTTTAATTAGCGAACAATTAAAATAATACTTTAAATCCAATAGAGGACTCAGACAAGGTGATCCTCTATCCTCCAACTTGTTTATAATGACATCAGAAGTATTACGAAGAGGATTAAGCTCCCTGATGTCTAAGGGCCTTTTGCCAACCATACTACCACTCATCGAGATGCACACTCATCACCCCCTTGCATTTCATAATGACATGATTATATTTTCAAGGGCTGACAAAAAGATAGTCTTAGAAAAATTATAAAGTTTCTTTATGATTATGAAAAAACTTTTGGTCAGCTTATAAACATTTCTTAAAGCAGTTTCATTATTGACAAGCTCACTTCATACAAAAAGGCAATGTCTATAGCTCAACTCACATGGTGAAATCTAAATTATCTCCCCAGAACCTATCTAGGGTGTCCCCTCTTTAATGACAGAAGGAAAATAAGCTTCTTCTACCCCCCAGTGGAAAAAAAATTGACATAAACTTCAGGGTTAGTAATTCAAGTATCTATCATATGGGGATAAATGGATTCTTATCAAACATACATTCTGCTCAATACCATGATACATGCTCTCAGTTCTACAACCACCTAAGGTCATAATAAAAAAAGATTCACTTTATTCTCAATAAATTATTTTGGGGGAGGAAATGAGCAAATCGGTTGGAAACACCAATGGCACAGTTGGGAGACCTTGTGTTTCCCAAGAGAATGTGGTGGACTGGGTTTTTCTAGTTTAGAAATCCTGTCAAATGCCTCAAGCCTAAATTCTCTATGGACACTTAAAACCTCAAATTCCTTATGGAGCAAGTTCATGAACTCCAGGTATAGATTACAAAACAACAATTTTGGCCAATCGATATCCATATCAATGAAAAGAATGAGATCAGTAACTTAAATCGCCAATGAGAATATGATCAAAAGGGATGAAAAATGGTCTTGGTCGTTATCCAAAAATGGGGAATACTCCCAAGCTTCAACAGTAGCAAAATTCAGCGTCCCCCCCCCCCCCCCCCTCCCCCCCAATCAAGTGCGGTCTTTAAACAAATTTGGGATAAAAATATCCGCAAAAAATGGTCCATTCTCGTTTGGAGAGTGTTAAAAATAAATATACCGATAGATGAAAATATCCAAAAGTGGAATATAAAATTGGCCTCGAGATGTGCCCTATGTCATATGGATATTGAAACAACAAATCATCTATTCCACTATTTCCCCATATCTTCAAACTTATGGAAATATTTTTTTTGATTTAAAGGGTCTAAAAATTAATTTTCACTCTTGTGCTTCTATCATAATGACTTAGTGGTTACACAGTAGGCGCAGAGACTAAATGATCTTTTGTTGTAAAATGGTGCCTTTAGTGTCCATTTGGAGCATCTGGACATTGGGTAATAAGTTGATCTATGACGGGGGTAAGGCCTCAGCTAGAACCCTTAATGAAAATTGTTGCCACCAAATTGATCTCATTAACTCATTCTTATCCTTCACCTAAAAGATACATGATTTTGATTCTCACTGGTGCAAACTTTTCAATATTAAATTATCCCCATTACAGATCAACCCTAGTTGGCGAAGGCTAACTAAATCGTAAATATAGCTATATTAACCTTTTGTATTGGTGCCTTTGTCTACAAATTTATGTATATACGTATGTTGTCAGGATATCTTCTTTGTAATGGGGCTATTTATAAATCCCTAAATTTTCTGCTTTATCCTTGAGATTGTAAGTGTCACTATAGAGGTTTTTTCTCTATGATTTCTAATAATACTTGTGGGGGGTTCCTCTTCCAGAGAAAACTATATGGATTACACCCATTTTTCTCCCTACCCTAAAGCAAGGCTATCGAAAAAGTTTAAGATGCCATTTTCAAACTCCTCCGAAAGGATTACACCAAAGTCTGGAATAAATATTGTGAGGAAGCCTTTGATATAATTAAGAAGTATCTAACACGACCTCCAATACTCATGCCACCGTAACCTAGTCTCCCTTTGCTCTTATACTGAAAGTCATACTCGAAATGCCACCATCCTGAACGGAGAAGGAAGTCTAGGGATTCTTGGGAAAATTATAGTATATCGCTCATTTCATCATCCAATTGACTTCTATTTGTGAACCCATCTTCAAACTCCTCCAAATGGATTTCACCAAAGTTTGGAAGACTTTGACCGAATCAAGCAGTATCTAACCCGACCTCCGGTATTTATACTAACATAACCTGGTCTTTCCTTACTCATATACTTGACCATAACAAACACCGCAGTCAGGGCTCTGCTAGCCTAATACATTTAAGAATCCTATAAAGACAGGGCCATATACTATGCTAGTCGTAAATTGACCGGATACGAAGTCAACTACACTGCCTTAGAGAAAGCCTGTGTTGCCCTTATTTGGGTCACTAAAAAATTATGGCACTACATGCTCACTTTTCCAATCAGACTTGTGCCCTGAATGGATCCTATCAAAAACCTTCTAGAGAAACCTACCATGTCTAGTCGAATGGCATGATGGTTAATGCTGCTAGCCGAATTTGATATTGTGTATGTCATGTAGAAAGCCATAAAAGGGCGAGCCATCTCTGAATACGTTACTGACTACCCTATGGAAGAATTCGATATTTGGGATATCCGAATTCTCAAATGAAGCTATACTTTGTACCTACCAAGAAGACCTTCGGTGGTAACTGTTCTTTGACGGCACTGCCTATAAGAAAGGATATGTCATTGGGATACTCCTAATCATCCCTGATGACTCTCATGCTCCCATTTCCAGCATGATAGATTTTCCCTACACCAATAACATGACTGAATATAAGGCATGCACAGTAGGCCTTAAAGTCTCTCTCAAGAAAGTAATCTAATGCCTAGATGTCTACAGGGATTCAGCCCTCATCATCGGCCAGTTATTTCGAAGATGGAATGTCAAGGACGAGAAGCTCCTACTCTTCCACGCCCACCTAGAAAAGATGGCCGCCCAGTTTCAAGATATCACCTTCCATTATCTGCCCCGATCAAGGAACAACTTAGGTGATGCCAATGATAGCTTAGCCTCCATGATCGACGTGCCCGAGGAAACAACAATGTCCCACTTCCTAGTCTAAAAGTAGGCTAAACTAAGCCACTGCTACCATATCGAGATAATCATAAAAGAAGATCCATATATGGATGAGTGATGGTACAATGACATTTTGCATCTCCTCAAGCCGATAGGTGATGAGCACCCAAAAGTGTCTATTTTATACCCCGAATATGTGCATTTTTAGTCACTCATTTTAATTAAAATTGATCTTATGTTCGTATTTTATTATTTTGCAGGTCAATACGCAGTCGCAGTGTTAAATAATGCTAAATTCAGCCAATTGCGACGCAGAAGCGGTCAAAAGCGTACATCGAAGAAATCTAAAGAGACCGTGAAGCGAGAAGTCCATTCTGAGCTTGTCGAGATGTGATCCGATGCCCCGAACCAGTCCCGAACCCAATCTAAACCTAAACCGAGCCCAGTCCATACCCCGAACCCGGTGTGTGTTTAGTTTGTACCTTTATTATTTTTCTAGATTTTTGTTTTGAGTCATTTTATTTTTAGGATTTATTTTAGATTTATTTAGAATTTCTAAGATTTATTTTCTATTTTTCTATTCTTTATTTTGACTTTGAATTTTATTAGTTTTTAATTTTTTAGAATAGAAAAATAGAAAATAAATTTTTTAGTTTTTAATTTTTTAAGCACATGAACAACATGGCAGGGCTTCCTCTTAGAAAATTAGATTGGATTTCCCACCAAGCATCTAGACCGTTCAGGGTCTCTGCCATTATCACCACCACAGGATTACGACAATATAACATCTACGTAGTAATGACAGTAATTTGAAGGTCCACCAGTAGGTCCCCAGTAACCAAAAGTAACTTCGAAATTAATCTAAAGGTGATGGCTCTGGCATAGCCCGCATCATTGACATCTCACAAATACACAGAATACAACATAACCAGGAGGAGACACCAAGGGTGAGATATGGAGAGATTCCGCCAATAGTTTCCGAGGAGACTAAGAGAATTTGGGCATGGCTTCCGCCACATAGGGATTTATCCCCAACATAGAAGAAAACTCCTCGTAAGTCTAGTAGACTTCGTCCAAGTCAAAATGAAAAGCATGATCCTCGGGGTACCAGAATTGTACTGCCGTTGTTAGCATGTTCCAGTCAATGGGTCGGTTACAGGTGAAAGGCATCGTAGTCTACATTGTGCAAACACACAACCTCTAAATTCTCGAGGTTAGAGGCAAATTCAGCACTTATGGGAAGATCCATTTTGGAAGAAAATAAAACACAATAAAAAAATAAGCAAGAGAAAGAAATGTGGATGCGTGAAGAAAAACTCTCCACCATTAAAATTTTGGCTACAGACAATGGTCCTGCAAAATCCGGATGAAATCCTACCCCATCAAGGATAAAGTAGCTAAAAAAAGTGCAATCAAAGCCTTAGAGTGATTTAACTGGACTGACTTGCCAATAGGGAGGATAAGGGGTATGTCGATTGGCATCCCCCCATTTTTAGAAAATTCCATTTTTCGTCAAAATAAAAAAACTCAATTTTTATTCCAAAAGAATTTAGAATTTTCCTTTCCTTATATTTTTAACTCATCCAATTTTAAAATAAATTCTCTTTTAAGAAATTCTAATCCTTTTTACGGTCTCGGCAAACAAAGTGAAAAGTGCATGTAGATTAAGTCATATGAAGAAACATAAATAAATAAAACCCCATTCATTTCATATATATATCTTGCCATAATTACATTTCTTTGCAGAAAAATAGAAATGAAGAAAAACAATGAGACTTAGCCCAATCCCCCACACTTTCACTCTCTCACCTTTCTTTTTCTCTCTCTCCCTCTCTCTCCCTATGATCCCCCATCCCAGCGACATGCACACTTCCCCTGACGACGAGCTAAGGAGCCTCCGCTATCCGATCCAGATACTTTTTCAAACGAAGTAGATGGCACAAAATAGAAAGAAATATTGATCGACTCCCGAATATGAGCGCTCGTATACGCCACCAAGTCTCGTATATCCCTCAGCCAGGTAGTCGACTCCTAGACATGATACAAGAAAAATAAAAAAGAGAAAATCAGTCAGTTTGAAGCGAAAGAAAAAATCAAAAAAATGAAAGGATAAAGGACAAAGGACAAAGGACAAAGATATAACTTTGGTTGGAGGACATCCTTTGTCATCCCCAACAACTCAGGGCCTATCGCGTTAGGGTGATGAAGCACACTCACCATTCCTCCCCCAGGAAGTTTGATGTTGTAAGAGGGAGGAGCAAGCCGAAAAAAATGAAACTTCTGACGTCGTTGCTGCTGTTGACGTCGATGCACCCCCGCGTTGTGAGTACCCCTGCCTGAAGTCGTAGGAGGCGGAGGCATATTAACCATGTCATAGATACATGAAGTTATCATCCATCTCATTATAAAATAGTAGTGGTTTTAGGTTGACACCATGTACGTGTAAAAAGAATAGGGCTCGCCGATCATCGTTGCCACCCGGGCATCCTCTAACATCTCCCGCACCTACCTCAAATATATCATGGGCATCACTGATGGGACCGCCACCTTGCCCTCAGCAATCTGTAGAACTACTCTCTTCCTCAGATACTAGGAGTAACCAAACTTATGCGCCAATGGTCGACGCATCTGTGCATTCCCTCCAGTCACCTCCGTGTGGTAGATGACCGTCCCCCAGGGGTAAAACGTTGCCTATATTTTGCCAAGATGAAGTCAATACTTAAAAAAAGGAAAATTCCAAAAAGAAAAACTCCAAAAAGAAAAGAAGAGATAACTCGCTCGCTCGTCAGGTCATTCAAAACCTGACGCATTGTCGCTAAGGAAAGAGACCGCCTCAACTGTCGGTTTGACTTTCGCCACCAGTACATCCTACAGAAGCCCCCCCATTGACTTATCTTGTAAACCAATAAAATAGGCATTGAGACCGATTACCTCATAGAACCATATCTGTAAAATGACAAGGGTCAACAATCAGGAATACAAGGAAAAATGTAAAAAGGAAAAATACCTCCGAAAGATACGTGGCTCGAGTAAAAGTCTGTCGACAACACTGGCTGAAAGCATCCATAGATGAATAAAGGGGCGCCAAAATGAGGCTCCCCCTACCAAAGAGAGGGATATTCGAAAAAACCCTAAAAAATGGTAAAAACCATAAGTGGACGACGTCGTCGCTCGATGCCACCAAAAATCCTAATAACAATAAAATAATAAATAAACGAGCCATCTGATGAACCTATAACCCATTGGTATCGTCGATCTGCTGACTTCGCAAAACCTCCTAAAGAAGAGATATAAAGATCAAGTCCCCCGGGACTATCTATCTTACATCGCCCAGCGCTGCCTCCACCGCCGTCGGTGTCACCCTTAAAGTGCGATCCACCTCTATCTGGGTCCCCTAATAGTCTATCCCCAGAAGTTGTTGTACATCAATAGGGGTGACTATCATCTCCCCCAAACCCAAATGCATGGCGTGGATTATATCCAACCACCTCTCCCCCAGAGAACATATAACTGCCGTAGAGCATGACATCTCATCCAATGCAGATGCAAGACTGCTAAAACTTGCTGAATAAACCATCCAACGTACCACTGTAGGAAGGTTCTCCCACACATCTTTAAACCCCATCGTCCCCCATGAGAAAAGACTCATCGCAACAATATCAGTCTGCCAAAATAAAAATGGAACCTTTTGTTAAAAATTCAAAGAAACAAGAAACTACAAAAAATGTGAAAAAGAATGCCAAAGGTTATGCAGTACTTATATAACCATCATTGTTCCTCACCCTAGACTACCGATGGTGCGAAGTATTATGAAAAAGAGTCTTCTCATTGGAGACATAATCAAATAGATCAAAGGCATTCTCATTGCCCAATGCTAAAGGCACCCTATCCCCTTACTCCAAGGGCGACCAATCGTCAACACCTAGCCATGCCATATGGATCTTAGTGCCAGAAAAGTCCTCCATTTTCTAAACTAAAATGAGGAATGGATGCAGGAACGAATCGTAGAAGAAAGAAATAGAAGATAAGAAAGCTGGAAGCTGTGAAAAATGAATAGAATTCGCCCATTTTTATAGGAGGCTAAGGGGTATGCCAATCAACAGTCCCCTAATACTCGCCGATTGGCAATATCCCTTCCCCTTACCTAGGCAGTCCAAAAAACCATGCCACTGCCATTTGGCAACCTCGAAAACCTCTCGGTCGGCACCCCCCCTGAAATTTCGTACATAAAATCTTGAAAATTTCTCATAAATTTATTAAAATTTCTTACGAAATATTGGAAATTTTTTTCACCAGGAAAATCATTTTTTGAAGACCCCAAATCCCCAGTCGGATTAACACCGCATTTTATCCCCAAGTTAAAACCCTAAAAATTAGTGCACCCGCATCCCAAAAAACTCACTACCACTCCCCACTAAAATCTCAAAACTTCATCTTCAGCAGAAATCAAATACCCCTTCAGCAGAGCTACCTATTTTCCAACAAAAATTCCTGAACTCTTTCCTAGCAAAATTTTCCCCAAGCAGAATTAGAAGCCCTAACTGGACATCTCTCCCTAATAATACATTCCCCAGCGGAATCCTAAGGCCTCAAGTCATTAAACTTTTTCCCCAAAATGGAATTTCCCGACTAAGATCTTCAGCTCTTCTTATAGAACATAATACCTAGACAGATGTCTCCTCCCCAGTAGAGTCTGAAATAAAAAATTCTCAGGAGAGCTATTCCCCGCGCTCTAACTTAAGATCATCAAAATTGACCTTAACCCTCGGAATTGGTCGCTCCAACTTAAGCTCCGCATAATTGACCTTGACCTTCAGAATTGGTCGCTCCACTTAAGGTCCGCATAATTAACCTCGACCAGTGATATTGGTCACCACCACTTAAGGTCCGCAAAATTGACCTCGACCTTCAGAATTGATCGCACCACTTAAGGTCCGCAGAATTGACCTCGACCCGTAGAATTAGTCTCCATCACTTAAGGTCCTCAGAATTGACCTCGACCCTAAGAATTGGTCGCTCCACTTAAGGTTCGTAGAATTAACCTCGACCCATAGAATTGATCGCCACCACTTAAGGTCCTCAGAATTGACCTCGACCCTCAGAACTGGTCGCTCCAACTTAAGGTCCATAGAATTAACCCCGACCCGCAGAATTGGTCATTCCCTCTTAAGGTCTTTAGAATTGACCTCGACCCATAGAATTGGTTGCTCCAACTTAAGGTTAGTAGAATTGACCTCGACCCACATAATTGATCGCTCCCACTTAAGGTCTTCAGAATTAACCTTGACTCGTAGAATTGGTTGCACTCCAACTTAAGGTCCTCAGAATAAACCACGACCCCCACAATTGGTCGCTCTAATTTAATGTCCTCAAAATTGACCTCGACCCTCAGAACTAGTTGCTCTAAACTAAGGTCCTCATAATTGACCTTGACCCACAAAATTGGTCGCTCTTACTTAAGGTCCTCATATTTGACCTCGACCCTCATACTTGGTCTTTCGCATCTTAGGTCCTCACGATTGACCTCAGACCACAGAATCATCCATCCCCAGCATTACCTTTAAGTCCTCAGAAATGGCCTCAACCCTTTGAATTGGTCATCTTCATCCTTTTTTATCTCAGAATCAACCTCTTTCCCAAAACATCAAGTGGTATCTATTCGACAACTTTCACTTTTTCCAAGCACACACATTGAGGGGATCTATAGGCACCACATTCTAGGAACCCCCTAACTATCTTCTTAAGTCCTTAGCACCTCTCCATTAACTACAAACCCCAGGTCATACTCCGAGTATCGATCTAGAGGCCACCGAGCGCTCCCGAGCCCCATTTGACTTCGGCCAACTCCACCATCAGAGAAAAATCTCAATTAATATTTAAAGGTCTCTGAATATCTTTTCTAACATCCTACCTCATGAACGAATCGGCATAACAGTTCAGACGAACGATCCATTTTACTAATAAAAATTGATCTAGAGGCCATTGGATGCTCACGGGCTCCGATTTGACCCCAATCAACTTCGTCGTTAGAATTAAAGATTAATTAATCTTCTAAGGGAACTGAAACCCCTTTCCAATAGTCCACTCCATGTATGAAATGACATTACCATTTCGTTTTCTCCCAAAAATTGATTCGGAGGCCACCGGGTGCTCCCGAGCTCCATTTGACTAAGGTCAACTCTTCAGCTCGAATGAGACTGAATGAATCTTCAAAGGGAACTAAATTCCCTTTCCAACGGTCTACCCCATGCTTGAATCAACCTTACAGTGGGGACGAATGCCCCATTTTACTTTAAAAGGTTGTCGAGGGCTTTCGAGCCCTGTTTGACCAAAGTCAACTCCCCGAACCAAGAAAAGATCTTTGGAACATAAAAGTAACGCATATAGCCTTTCCAACGATCCACCCCGTGTGCAATTTTGACTTACAATTTGGATGAACGGTCCATTACCATCTGATGACCTCCCGTCTAAAGGACCACCGGGCGCTTTCAAGCCGCGTTTGACCCAAAGTCAACTCCCGAACCCGGTAGGGCCCCAAAGGATGCATGAATGTATCTATATTACCTTTTTAATAGTATGCCCTATGTATGATTTGGATTTACGGATTATGTTGTTCGATCGTTTTTCCAAAAAAATCTGCACGAGACTGCCGATTGGTAGGTTCATTTCCCTGCCTATCGGTAGTGTGTCTAGGGTCACCTACCAATTATCAAGGCTAGGGTATGTCAATGGGCAGTCCCCCTGCCCTATAAAAGGAAGACATGAGCTCATTGTTAAGGCACACCTCAAATCCATCAACTTCAGTGATCTCAACAAGATCCTCTTGCAATCAACAAAGTTTCCTTATCTGAAATTCCTTTTCATCTTTAATAACCATTATTTTGATACCCAATTTAGGAAAAATCATTCTCTCTCATCGAAAATTCATCCCAACATTCAAGTGAGATCATTAAGGATCAAGATCAAGACTCAATTCTTTAAAGAAGGTCCAAATATCCTTCTCCCTCTTTAAATTTCTTTATTCTCGCATTAGTTACATAAATTCTTATTCTAGCTTTTAATTTAGTTCATACACATTAACATCTCCTCCTTTATTAGTTATATTGCATATACTTTATTTTCTATAAATATCCTTCTCACTGCATTTTGGTAAAACAAAAATATATTTTCTTTACACACAGATATAATAAGCTCCCATTTGAATTTATGGGATAAACACAACCCATGTGCCACATGCGAACTACGTGGACTTTGATGCCTTTATAGGCTACGCAAGCGTTTGGGGCTAAACCCCGAGACACGAGTCCAACTTTCTAATTTTTCAATTTTTCTAATTTCACATTTTCATCCTTTTTATTTTATCTATATATTACTCTAAATATCATACTTTTGATTCATATTTGCATCTTATCTAACGATTATTATTATTTCATTATAACGATCAATATCTTGATAAGCGTGCACATCATATTTTCTAATTATTATTTTGGGAACATTCCTTTGGATGACCTTACTCTATCTTTTTCAAGATATGAGTCGAGTGATTTCGATCTCTATTTATATATACACGCACGCACACACACTTCACGGAGAAATTAAGGAAATTAGTAACATAAGTCCATGAGAGACCGAAAGGGTGGGATGGGTGCCTAAAACCTTTCCATTCCATAACTTAGCCCTAAAACCTTTGAACCATTGGTTTCATAAGCATTAGTTTGTCTTTGATGTGCTCTCTCGAGGAGGTTACATGTTCTTTTTCCTGTTTTGTGCAAAATAGGCTGGCAACTCCATCTCTCTGCATCACCCCACATTGATGACGACCAAAGCGCTCGTAGAAGAAGGGCTCTTCGAGTGCGCGTGTGTGAACGCCGGGAACCCCCCGAGATGTGCGGGAGAGAGGGAAAGAGCCAAGGAGAGGGTGCCACACTACTCATGTACAAACATTTAACAAGTCATTTCTAATAAATGTACCAAAATTTATAAGGCCAATGCAAATGCTTTGACGCATTAATTATTAGAAATAAAATTTATAAGCCATGGACTAATAACGTAGTTTCAACCATATTAGATCGAGAATAGCTGATTGGTTATGGTGGCGCTGGGTTGAATCAATTTGGCTCAAGGCATTCGAGCCTCCAAATTAGTTAGATTGAACTTTAACTAAATATGTATACTCCTTTAACAAGGATATTTAGTAGATAAAATAAAGATAGGCCCCCATAAATATATATACTCCATTCTTCGTATGTTAATTTTGTGTTGGATGAAAGAGACACTCATATACAATTGCTGAATGTATTTTTGGCATCGTATCTTTTGTCGAACCCGTCATAGGCATTTACTTTAAATGGATGTAGTTGTTTATGTTTCAACCAAACTAAAATCATCATTTTTGGACTTTTGAATTTGTCGGGCCGAATGCTAAATCGGCTTTCCATGAAATGGGTGTGTTTGTTGAATGATGAGGAGTTATTGCTAGTATCGGAGTCTTTATCATTCAGGAATCCACTTCAAATATGTGAAGATTTAGGTTTGAAACCCATTCGGAGATTAACTTAAGATACGCAACCAAAATCAAGGTTTATAAACTTAGAATATGAGAACGCCATCAACGGTAAGAGTTTCCTTCCATTTGGTTTTGGCCTTTAAAATCATTGGGTTGAATCGAACTGTAGGTCGGCAGAAACGTTGGTCGTCAAACCCACCATCGCTTTTGGTTGTTCTGAGTTGTATCCGATAATATTATTTTTAATTTCTTTGGATGTTCAGCTAGTTATAGACATCGGGTCTCAAGGTTGTGAAGCCATGGTTGAGATCCTTCGTTTTAAATCTGAATAGGGTTGTTTTCGTTAGAGACCTGAGTGTCAATAATTATGTATGAAAGCTATATTTTCTAGATTCAAATGGATTCATCCACTAACTATCGGAGCTCCTCTTTCTTACTGTATGAGCTTAAAGTGGATGAACACTGGCTTGGGTGACTGCATCCTAATTAACTGTGCCAGTGTACTAATGATGTGTCATTAATGTCCGATTGTACTAATGACGTGTCAGCCTGATTAAATTACGTGTCACTAATTTCTATTACTAGTTTTTTCTCTCTTTATAATGTCAAATGTAATTTAATATATCTTGTCAAACAATTTTTAAGTTGTGAATAATTATTAAATAAAGTTACGGGATTAAATCAGAATAGTTACTTCACCTTTTTCTCTCTCTCTATAATGTCAAAGTATATGCTTCGAAAGTAGCGTCATGATCCATTTCAAATTTCATTCCTTGATATATTAGTAACGAAAGGATAAAACTAAAGGTACCCACAAGCCATACCCACCATATAAAACAAAAAATAAGGGCCCCACGTATATTTTCAAACAAAGGGTTCACAAAATTTGAAAGGATAACTAAAAAAAAATAAAAAATCCAACAAACCGTGAAAATATTATTTTTGTCAAAAAACATTAATATTTTTATTTTTGAAAATTAAGCACTCAAAATGTTATTAATTGAAAAAAACATTGAATTTTTTTTGGCACAAACACTACAAAATATTATTTTTAGCAAAAAAATAATGATTTTTTTTACTTTTTGAAATAAAAAAGAAAAATATTATTTTTAGCAAAAAAAAACACTTAGTACTTTTATTTTTGACAAACAAACACTAAAGATATTATTTTTGATAAAAAAATATTGAATTTTTAGCGCATTTACTCTTTCAAACACCCATTTACCTAATACTTTTTTATTTTTAAAGGTCCGCGCCAGCGACATGCCTTATTTTTAAACTCATTTTTTAAATATTTTTATTTAACCCATACAAACCGTGAAAATATTATTTTTGTCAAAAAATATTAAATATTTTTATTTTTGAAAATATAGCACCCAAAATGTTATTAATTGAAAAAAAACACCGAATTTTTTTTGCCACACAAACACTACAAAATATTATATTTAGCAAAAAAAATACTGATTTTTTTTTTTATTTTTGGCAAACAAACAGGGAAAATATTATTTTTAGAAAAAAAAAAACTTAATACTTTTCTTTCCTACAAACGAACACTAAAGATATTGTTTTTGATAAAACAAAAATATTGAATTTTTAGCGCATTTAGTCCTTCGAACACCCATTTACCTAATATTATTTTATTTTTAAAGGTCCGCGCCAGCGCCACACCTTATTTTTAAACTCATTTTTTTAAATGTTTTTATATAACCCATACAAACCGTGAAATATTAGTTTTGTCAAAAAACATTAAATGTTTTTATTTTTGAAAATTAAGCACTAAAAATGTTATTAATTGAAAAAAAACACAGATTTTTTTTTGGTACACAAACACTAGAAAATATTATTTTTAGCAAAAAAATACTATTTTTTTTTTTATTTTTGGCAAACAAACAGGGAAAATATTATTTTTAGCAAAAAAAAAACACTTCAATACTTTTCTTTTTGACAAACAAACACTAAAGATATTATTTTTGATAAAATAAAAATACTGAATTTTGAACTCATTTTGTCCCTGAAACACTAATTTACCCAATATTCTCTTATTTTTAAAAGCACCCGCTAGCGCCACGCCTTATTTTTAAATTCATTTTTTAAAATATTTTTATTTAACCCATACAAACCGTGAAAATATTATTTTTGTCAAAAAACATTAAATGTTTTTATTTTTGAAAATTAAGCATTCAAAATGTTATTAATTGAAAAAAAACACAATTTTTTTTTGTCACACAAACACTAGAAAATATTATTTTTAGCAAAAAAATTCTAATTTTTTTTTTGGCAAACAAACAGGGAAAATATTATTTTTAGCAAAACAAACACTTAAATATTTTCTTTTTGACAAACAAATACTAAAGATATTTATTTTGATAAAATAAAAATACTGAATGTTTAACTCATTTAGTCCCTCAAACACTAATTTACCAAATATTCTCTTATTTTTAAAAGTACGCGTTAATGCCACGCCTTATTTTTAAACTCATTTAAAAAAAAAATCTTTAATAAAAAATTATTTGGGTACATTTGAGAGGTTTCAACCTTTATTTTTTAATTTTGGAAAAAAAACATTTTCAAAATTAAAACAAAAAAATATAAACCCAAGTTAACAAAAAAAAAAAAAACACTTCAGCCTCTAACCCTTTTTGTCCTATACGGCGGGTATAATAGTGGGTATATATGGTGTGTCCGTGTAGTGCCTCTCGTAACGAAAAGGTTATCTTAAGAGGTATCTTGAGTTTTAGCACATATTTAGGCGTCACTAACACTGATATAGATTCTCTAAGGACTTAAATATATTACCCATCTATATGATTATTAAATGAGATTTAAATGACTTATTAAACTCAACAGGGGGAAAATATATACATTGTTTGGTATTGAAAATAATGTGAGATATTTGCATTTAAGTTTGCACATGAGATTTACTTTTTCTATTTCGATGCTATTAGATTGGTGCGCTAAACTCAAAAAGGTTAGGAAACATAAACGATATATTTTATTAAAAATAATGTCGTGGCATAGTATTCATCAGAATGTCATTGTATTCATGGTAGTCATCAGAATGTCATAGTATTCATAAAATAATGTGAACGATATACGTCCTTCAGAATGTTATGGTATTCATCAAACTTCTCACCATCTCTATAAAGCATTCATTTTTAGCATCAGGCCTTAGGATGTCAGGTCCAAGCACTCCTTTTTATTCTTATAATTATAATTGGACCTTTTCTATTTTGACATTGTTGATTAGGTAAAAAGTAAGGAAAAAAAGAAAGATTTTGGTGGCAAAGATGGAATAATTATTGCATTTTCTAATATGCTTGATAACATCATGACTATGGTTGCGATAAAGATTCCGGTGGATATATTTTACGTTGATCTTAAGACCACCTATATTTCAGAAAAAGAATTAATGCGATTTTGGAAGATACAAGAAAAGATGGATTTTGCATTATTGCATAGATGAGGTTAGATTTAAATTTTACCATGATTTATTTTTAATTTATGAATGAATAAATGAGGTTAGACAAAGTTTGCATTTTTGCCCACATGAATGCATTTCTAACTCACACGCATTTGGTTTATGCACAAATGTTTATATGAAAATTTTGGTAGGAGTTTTAAAGTTATTATATTAGTAAATCCAGTGAGGAAAACATTTCGAATTGAGTCTATTTGTATGTACTTAACTTATCCCGGAACAAAACTTGTTTGAGTCCTAGATAGATTTTATAATTATCACGATTGCCACAAAGTCTATGACATGTTTTATTGAAGATGTAGCGGCCAAGATTTAAAGATTTATCATGCTATGTTTCATTGGTGCACGTTTCACGTCTTCATCATGTTCTGATCTCTCAGTTATGAATGAAAAATGTTTATGGGACTCTGAAAATGTTTTAAAGGATGTATATTTTACTATAAATGATTTTAAAATGTTTAAAATGATTTTAAAAGGTTTATCTTCGTTTATTCTGAGATAAGTACTATTTAGAGTCGTGTGAATTATCATCTTGGTTTTCGAGACTTCAAAAGACATATGATGTCATTCGAACAACATCTCACAGTTGTTAGAATGACTTGAGCATTTCGTTAGAAAGACTTGCCAAC
This sequence comes from Sambucus nigra, assembly GCA_949130495.1. Classification (NCBI taxonomy): domain Eukaryota; kingdom Viridiplantae; phylum Streptophyta; class Magnoliopsida; order Dipsacales; family Adoxaceae; genus Sambucus; species Sambucus nigra. The sequence goes on along the minus strand of OX422213.1, from coordinate 241,480,533 downwards.
TTAAATTTTTTTATATAAGGCAATTGTTTCTCAGAATTTTATAGAAGTGTGCATAACCACTTTTATAGATTAAACCGCTTCGTTTTTATGCATAAAAGTTTTCTAAGATTTTCGAAGTCTAAAACCATCCTTAGAGCTTTCAAAATCCGAGCTTTCACATATAATTTCTATAGAGATCTTATTTGCAACGTCAGGGGTTTGTTCATCACTTTGAACATTGATCATTGGGTTTTACGGTGAAGAAAACAAGGAGTCCGTGTCTCAAATCATAGACAGTTGCCAAGCTTCATCGGTGGACACCGAGGCACTCGTGGACGTATCTGATGTGGATGAGTATTGTAGAAGGATTTTTGCATTGGCACTGTAGAGGAGTGGTTAAAGAGAAGAAGAGCTTCAAGGCTTCTGGGGATCGAGTCGTTGTGTAAGTCCGTTTGTCTTCCTTTGTAATCCTGTATCATAGTGATTGTTTGGCTTGAGGGGTCCGAGGTTTTTTCCCTTTGAGGTTTTCTCATGCATCCGTCATTGTGAACTTGTTTATTTTACTTACTTTAATCACCTAGATGCATGTTTAGGTTTAAACAAGATAATATTGGACTTATTTGAAATGGTTCACAAAATTAGTGCGTGTTAAAATTGGAAAAGGTTTTTGAACAAAAACTGTTTTGCCATCCTCAAAGCACATTTGAAAAAAGGGACCTACAAATTGGTATCATATATAGAAACACTTTTTATGTTTGTTGATCCCTTATGCTTTTAAGGATGAGTTTAAGAAATTTTGAAAGTTTTAGAGCTCCTATTTTTTATGGCACAAACTATGCTTATTGAAAAATGTGAATGAGAAGTGCTTTAAAATAAATTAATGAGCGGGTGTGGTTAGCGGTCCAAAAGGGTTAGTCACCACTGATCACATGAGAGGGAGAGGCCACTTTGAAACCCGTTGAGGCATGGATCAAAGACAAACATAGACTTGAACTTTACAATTCTAAAGGTCTTCATGTTATTTCCTCACATGTCACACTGGAAGAGTATAATAGAATCATGATGTGTTAAACTTCAAAATAAGCTTGAGATATTCTTGCATTTACTCATGAGGGAACTAGCACGATTAGGGCGTCTAAACTTCAAAACCTCACTGCACATTTTGAGATAATTAAGATGTTCAAAAGTGAGTCGTTCAATGAGTTTTACATTAGATTGTCCAACACTGTCAACTCGTCATTTAAGTTGGGAGAGAAAATACCCGGGAATCGAGTCATAAAGAAAATCCTTGCCTGGTAGATTTGATCCCAAAGTGACCGTTTTGAACTCCTTGGGTATGCTTGAATCAACAAAACTAGAAGATCTTGTAGGTGACTTACAAAATTATGAGCTTGACAGGTTTACCTCCAAGCAAGTGCCAAAGAAAGAAAAGGGCATTGCTTTGAAAGCTAGAAAGGATGAGACTAAAGTTTTGAAGATTCCAATTTTCAGGATATAGCCTTGTTGGCAAAGAAGTTAAAAAAGTTTCTTATGTTCCATAAGTAATTGAAAGATGCAAAAAGACTTAATAAATCCAAGAACAACAAGGTCGATCCCACCCCAAAGAATAAGAGTGAGAATGTTAAGAGGGATGATTTGGATAGGTATTTTGGTTTTGAGGGTTATAGTCACAAGGTAGCGGAGTGTCCCACTAGACTTAAAAAGGAAGGAAAGAAACCAATAGCATATAATGCCACCTTAAGTGATAGTGAACCAGAATAGGGAGAGAGTTCCTCCATTGAGCGCAACTTTGTAGTGTTCATGGCATGTCATGTGAGTGACGATGATAAATCTTCTTATGAAGATTATCATGTGAATGACTTTTCCGAGGCCATTGAGTGTGAACCCCAAGTGAGTGAGGGTGAAAATAGTGATGAAGAGGAGATTGATGTGGGAGAGTTTCAAGTTGCCTTCAAAAATTTTTATAAGGAAGAAGTAAAGGTGAAAAAGGCAAACATACAGTTGAAAGATAAATTGAATGAGCGTGCCGTAGAAAATAATGATGCTTTGATTGAGGATCTTGGGGCATGGGAGAAGACTCTTAGGGAGAAACTAGAATATGTTGAGAAAGAGAGAGATAGTCTTTGTGGTTTAATGAAGGCTTTAAAGAAAGAGTCTCTAAAGTTTGAGGAGTCTAGACGTTTGCTTGAGTTAAGGATTAGTGAGCTTGAGGAGACATTTAAAGACTCGAGTAAGGTGATATTTGATTTGGAAGCTAGGTCAAAAAAGTTGCATAGGATGTTAGGCATCGTCCAAATCAAGGGAGATATGTTTGGTATAGGCTACGATGATCATATTATTCCCATTCCCAAATCTAATACCAATCGTGTAAGGGAGCCAACTAAGAACGTTAGGAGAGATGCACATTTTGGTCACATTCCTTGCCATGTTTACACTTGTTCCCATTACGGTAGGAAGGTTCACCTTAGGTGTTATTGTTATGACCTTAAATATGCTCTTAGGAAGTTAAGGAATAAAGTCATTTCGGTTCCCAAAACCCTCATGCGTCTTTAGACACCTACTTGGGTTAGGAAATCGGACTTAAAGGCTTTAGGAATTAAACTTCACGGTTCTTGTTTGGTTGCACTTGATTCTTCTCATGCTAATTCTAAAAGATGATTATGTTGCCATGTTTGTCATACCCCAGTCTTTGCTTCATGATATATATATATATATATATATATATATATATATATATATATATATATATATATATATATATACTAGGGTAATACCCATGCCTGAAGGCACAATGCTAATTTTTGAAACTGTACGTCATTAATAGGATGATACGTTGTATATAGCTTGCAACAGATAAACAAATTTTAAATGAATTATGGTTCAAACCTATTGGTTTAAAATAATTGGGAAATTTTTTAATCTTATATAGATAACTCAATGTTTTTTCAGAACACGTAATTATAAATAATTTACAAATTTTGGGCAAAATTTCATGTGATTATAGTAGGGCTAGAAAAATGGTTTAAGGGTCATGTTCCGATACGACTTGGTAAGAATACAACGGACCAAAACATGACATGACATGACTCGATAGATTGTTTTTTCTTAACCCAAACACGGCACGTTAAAAATACAACACATCAGGATAACACAATAAGATCCGACCCAATACAACATGATTGAAACGATTAATCCAATTGTTGAGGAATAAAAAAAAATAATGGATCTAAATTGTGGCTTGATAATGGATCTAAATTTGGTGGATAGTGGATCTACATCGAGTCTATACTGTGATCTTAATTGGGTCACTATCGTGTCCTTATTGGGTCAATTTCATTGAAGAAATTGGACACGTGCATGACACGACCCCAACGTCATCAGCTGATCATATAACTTAGCCCCTCCTATATGAGCTGGATCATGCGCCTGTTTGAGGACTTCAGCTGCTTCTTCCTTCGTGATGCAACGGAATGGCTTGTTGAAGTATCCCCTTCGATAGAGTTGCCCCTCATGGATATAGAACCTTGGGGCCCTTCACTTTAGTCCCATCGCATCAATTTTTTCTGTTGGGACAACTCCATCCTTAATAAGGTCAATATAGGGTTGCCTCCAGTCAGCCTGAGTTTCAACGAAATGACATTCAGCTACTTCAAAGAAAAGCTGACACTTATCGCACCTCTGTTGTAGCTCCGCAACGTCCTGCTTCATTCTAGGCCAGAAATATCCCTCTCTTTGAATTCTTCTATAAAGAGGTACTTCAGTTGTTTCGCAGTGCTCCTCGTGTGTTTTCTTTAACCTTCGCTCCGCTTCTTCTGGGCCAATGCATCTTGATAACCATCCCCCTGCATTTCTGAAGTATTGATTTCCCTGGTTTGTAAAATATTGGGCCAATTCCGTTAGCCCCATTGTCCCCTCGCCAGACTCCAGTTGTTTCCTAACCTCTCCCCTCCAGTCCGCATCCTCCTCTATTGGTAGAATTGATTGTACCACCGAAGGAGCTATTCTTCGATGGATCATGACAATAGTTGTATCGTTTCTCATGACCATTTTTTGGACAATAGTTGCATACGCATCCGGATGGCGATTCATCGTTCTGGGATGTCTCTTGATTTTAGTTTGATGGAACTGGCTTAGGAGTCTCTGGATGATCGTTCTGTATGGTGCCAGATTCATATGCTTCGACGCATATTCTCCGTTTACTTGCTGAATCACCAAGTTCGAATCACCCCTAATGCAGAGTGAACGAATTCCCCTTTGAAGAGCCTCCAGCAGCCCCAGCACTAACGCCTCGTACTCTGCTTTATTATTGAAACAAGGGAAATCTAACTTGTAGGAAAGGAAAATCTTTTTCATTCCTTTTGAAAGGATAACCCATGCTCCTCCTTTTTTTTTCTGCCGAAGATCCATCGAACTGCATCGTCCACTCTTCCTCAGTTGCATCCAGATAATTGGCTTATAGGCCATCTCCTGGAATGTCTTCTTTAGGTGGTTCAAACATTCCTGATGGAAAAATTGCCAATAGATCGGCATACGCCTGGCTCTTGATCGCGCGAGGAACTACACATTTTAAGTCGTATTCCGAGAGGATGAGGAACCACCTAGCTGCCCAGCCAATCAATATAGTTCTTGCCAACAAATACTTAATAGGATCGCATTTAGTTACAATATGAATTATAAAAGATAACATATAATGCCTAAGTTTTTGTTCTACAATGACTAAGGCTAAACAATGCCTTTCTAAGCTGTTATATCTAATCTCTGGCCCACATACGATTCTATTGAGGTAGTATACTAGTCGTTCTTGCCCATCAATTTTCTGTGCCAGTAAAGCTCCGACGGACCTCGTGGTAGATGTGAGATATAGCTGTAACGGTGTTCCTGCTCGTGGGGGTACCATGGTTTGTGGTGAAACTAACAGCTTCTTCAACCCAGCGAAAGAATCCTGGTGAACCTCTTCCCACCTGAACTTCATGCTCTTTCGCAACAGCTGCATTAGCGGGTGTGTTATTTTGGCCAACCCAGGCACACATTTCCTAAGGTAGGAGAGTTTACCGAGGAAGCTCTTCAACTCCCTCGCCGTTCTAGGACTTGGCATTTCCAAGATCGCTTGTTGTTTCTCCTGGTCCATTTGCACCCCTTGTCGATCAACCACAAAGCCTAAGAATTTCCCACTCGTCACTCCGAAAACACACTTTAACGGGTTCATTTTCAACTTATACCTTCTACAACGAGAAAACACCTTCCTCAAATCTCTCATGTGGGATCCCTCCTCCTTCGATTTGATGACCAAGTCATCCATGTAGAATTATACAAATTTGTGGAAGAAGTCATGAACGATGGCCATCATCGTTCTCTGGTACGTCGCCCCAGCATTCTTGAGGCCGAATGGCATCACCCTGTACATGAAGTTACCCAACGGCGTTCTGAATGCCATTTTCTCTGCGTTCGAGGGGTCCATCTTGATCTAATTATACCCCACATACCCATCCATGAAGCTATACATCTCATGACCAGCCGTCACGTCTATCAGGCTATAGATGGAGGGTAGGGGGAACTCATCTTTAGGACAAGCTCTATTCAAATATCTGAAGTCCACACAGATCCTTATCTGGTTTTTATCCTTCTTTCCCACTGGGACAATACTGGATAGCCAGAGTGGGTGTTGTATTGGTACGATGAACCCTGTCGTTAGCAGGCGCTGGACCTCTTCTTTAATCTTCAGGTCTAGCTCGGGCTTGTACGTTCTTGTTACCTGTTTCACTGGAATGGCTGAAGGCATTACGTTCAACCTGTGGTAGCTTACTACCTCATCCAGACCTTCCATTTCCATGTATTTCCATGCGAAGACATCTATAAACTCCCGAACCAATTCGACCAAGGCCTCTCATTTTTGATTGCTGAGATCCTTCGAGATGAAGATGGGTCTTGGATCCTCTCCTTATTTTGCGAGGTTCAACTACTCCAACTCTTGTGCCTGGGGCTTTGGTTGATCCGTCATGTAATATGGTTCTTCGGCGACTTCCTCCATAAATTCCTGTATATTAGAAATGTCTATCACCATACATTGTCCCAATTGATCTACCAGAAAGCACTCGTATATCGGGTCAACCTCATCATCAGCTTCCTCGACCCCCCGCTCACACCGTTATAAGCGATACACCACCTTTCCCTCTTCAGTAATGAACTTCTTGAATTGTCTGCTGATAGCGGTGACTGCCTTCCTCTTCTTCTCCCTAGAAACCTCGGCTACCCTTTTTCCTAAGAACCGACTCAGCACACTTTGTGGACCTCATGCTCCATCGAATCCACCCTGGTCCTCATCTTGTCCCCAAGCTTCTTTGAGATGCGTTGGGGTCAAGGGACCACCTGGTGAGCCTCTTCGGCTATTACCTTCGTGCCACTCGCAACCTCTTTACTCTGCCCATTCACGGGCCCCATCCTTTCTCTGATTGAGGGTACCCAGGTTCCCTCCATCCTCCTCGTTAGGACCCGAACATCTTCTTCCAACTCAGTATAAAATGTCGCGTCCACCAAGTGTGCTTCCTTGATAGCGAAGGGCCTCTTTATAGCCCTGATAGTTACCTCCGTCCCCTTGATATTCGCCATAGCGCATTGGTGGTACGTGGAAGGGACTAACCCTTGGCTGTGAATCCACACCCTTCCTATCAGCAGATGATAGGAAGTTGCACTCTCTATCACTTGGAACTTTATATAGGAACTCAAATTTCCCATCACAATCCCCACGTTAACGTACCCAATGGATTTAGAAGATTGGTTATCATACCTCGAAATTACCAAAGGCGTGGGAACCAACCTCTCTTCTGGAATATTGGATCCGTGAAAGGAGTTGATCGGCATGATATTGATGGAATCTCCTCCGTCCATGAGAGCCCTTGAGAAGCTAACTCTAATGACATTGGTAGTCACATATAATGGCCTGTTATGAGGGAACCTTATGGCTCTATCTGCATCGCTAAAGGTTACCTCTGACAGAAACCTTCTCAACAACCTGGCCATGGGGCCCTTCCATCTCAGCGAAGGGACCGCGTTCTTCCTTGCAATATCAAGTATTGCATGGGTTATCTCCAGCCTAATCTCCTTCGGTACCCCCACCTGGTCGAAGAACCAAATGAACTTCGGGGATTTTGAAACTGCCCTATATTCTAAGGTCGGGTTTACCTCTTTGCTTTCGGCATCATATACATCCTCCACATCCTTGGCACTTGCTTCATCGTAAGCTAACACAACGTTAGCCATTCCCCTGGTGCAAATCTCCAAAGCCTCCTCGTACTCCTTTCCCTCATCACAGGCCACCACAAGATTGGCCCCATGCGCTGGTAGGGGGTTGTTGTTAACGTTTTGTAGGGGGATCTGCAATGTTCCCGCCTTCATATACTTGTCAATGATTCTTCTTAGTGTGAAACAACTCTCTGTCGGATGTGGATCTTCCGATGTATCTGACAATATTTAGGATCCGCCTTCATTGCAGCATCAGGTTCTTCCATCGGAATGCCTTTTGGTTTATAAAACGTTCCCCCTTGGACCATCGCGTTATAACAACTCAAAACCTCTTCTATCGTGTAAGGCAACGGTGGCGGGTCTTCTCTGTCTCTTTCAAACTTCCTCTTGTTGTCCCTCTTTGGTGATTTGCCCCTATCTTCCCCCTCGGCGTACTCTACCCATGGGGGCTGAGACCTCCCCCCCGCGGGTTGCATCGGCTGCCTGAACATCATGGGTAATACCACCGGATTGGGTCGCACCACCAAAGAGATGTTTCTCGCTGCTTTCAAGAACGCCGCAAAAGTCCCCTCGCGCATCTCGTTGATAAGATGGTAGATGTATTCAGGAAGCAGTCCCTCAGCACAAATTTGTAATAACTTGGACTCTTTGGCCTCCTACCTTACATCGAGGGACCTTTCCTTGAACCTTCGAACATAGGACACCACCTCCTCCCCAGGTCTCTGCTTCTCACTACCGAGTTGGGTCAAGGTGAACTCATCTTCTGCCAGAAAGAACTTTTGGACAAACAATACATGCATCTCCTCCCACGTAGAAATGCTGTTGGGAGTTAAATGGGAGTACCAGGTGTATGCCTTATCGGTTAGGGATTTGGAAAACTCCCTCAATCTAAGCTTTTTATCATTGCAATGTCCTCCCAAGTGTTCAACAAATCGCTTAATGTTCTCCTTCGGGTTCCCACCTTTCCCTGTATATTTTTTAAAGATAGGGGGAATATAGTCCTTTGGGTAAGGCTCATCGTTGTACGCTTGAGGATAGGGTGTTCGGAAGTCATCATAAACCGAAACCACCTCGCCAGCTGATTGCGAGGAATCCCGCATGAACTTCAACATCTCTTTTTGCATCTCTTTTCTCATTTCTTCCATGGGCGAGGCTGCTAAGGCAACCAGTAGTGGGGCCATGGGTTGAGCGCTCGTTGTAATAGAAACGAACGTTACCGGTGGTGCCGTTGAAACTCCTGAGGTTCCCACTACTGGATTCACAACAGAGGGTACGCTTGTTGGGATCATTCCTGCAATACCTGCACCTGGTGGGGCCGTTGGAGCTACTCCTAGTGTTACGAAAGCATTAGCCTCCAATCCTCCCAACATCGTTGAAGCTACTGGAGTTTGCAAAAACTCATGAAACTTTCTCATGAGGAGAACAATCTGGGCGGGTCCCAACCTCGCGCTCATGGAAGGTTGTGTCGCCCCTGGAACGTCTGACGTCCTTGGAACCGGAGGTACCTCTACTCGAGGAGCCCCATCCCTTAGGGCCTCTTGCTCCCTCGTGGCCTGTTCTTCATTACGCTGGATATCATCAAAGTTGAGTCTTCGAGTAGCATTATCTTGCGCCATACTCCCTAGCTAGGAGAATGACTCCCCAGTAGAGTCGCCAAATGTAGGAGGACACTTTAGATCATAGATGGAGGCGTAACCACTTTTAAATATGGTAATGATAAGTTAATTAGCCCAAAACTTTGGATTAGTAATAGGACATGCCAACACTAGCCTAATGAAGATGAAGCTCGGTTTAAACTCAAAAATCTCTCCTGTATATCTAAGAAAAGTAGTAATGGAGTTTTAGAAGTAACTCAGCTAGAGGGAGAGAGAATTAAGCACCTTAGATACACCTTGGTAGGCAGGTAGAAACACACCAAACACCCTCAAGAATCTCTGTCACGTATTAAAAGCTTTGTAATAAAAATGATAATAGTGGGTGGGTGAAACCCTCTGGTTTGTAGTAACTCTCTCTAGCAATAACTTCTTGACTCTCAAAAGGAACATCCCCTCCTCAAAGGTGGTTGCGGTCCTTAAATAGCCCCCCACACCATCCCCGAGGCAACTCAGTCATTTATGACTATGAAAGACATCCCTCATATTTTATGTCACAATATTAAATACCTGATGCGCTAGTTGTCTCCACGTCATAAACATTAAATGCCAAGACATACCTTTTGCCTAACCACTGTGTGTCAGGGGGCTGTTTTCGCAGAGGTGGCTCACCAACTGCCTGACAGCCCCAAATACCATGGTAGTTTACTCAAGTGTAGGTCTGACATTATTTAGCTGGCTAGTGACATCACCTATAGTGGATGTGACATTAAGTATAGGGTTGTTTGGTTCAAAACTCAACGCCCGATGGAACTCCAAGCTACTCCGCCCGAGGTTCCACGATCAGGGTCCTTCTGTGTTTTTACCAGGTGTATCTAAGATGGTCAAGACAAGCCCTAACGGTGCCTCACTTCTCAATCCTCCAAACCAGGTCCCTCTAAAGTTCCCACGGCGAGGTCACTTTACAGAGCATGAAAGCTCTCCCAGGCCCTGCCAAGCCTGGTCTCTCGCGAGTACCATTTGACCTTACACTAAAACTCATTATTATTCTCGTTACATCATTACAACCGTTATAGCTTACAATTAACATAAACAAAAATACAATATGACTAATACAACAAGCTAAAGTATGAGTTGCCACGCCAAGCTGCCTCGTTTGAGCTGCCTCGATTGCTTAATCTCCGACACTGTTGCCAATTATGGAAGTATCCCTAATCTTAGGATTACCTTCAAGCCCCCTCTACAAAATGGATTTCTCTTTTGATGATGAGTTGTTTGTACTCGCATGTTTTGTTCTATTTTTATTTATCGTGGACTTATGTTCGAGAGAAGGTGTGTGTATGAACATAGTGAGCCTACGATCCTTTTATTAAGATAACATATATACATAGGGAATCAAAGGTGCCTAATCTTTTTGAGACTTTTCTTTTTTGATAGATATGTTATCTGACTACTGGGAAGTCGTTTATTGTGTTGACGTTGCTCGTGAGGGGAAATAAGTTCCCTTTATTCATTTATAAACTGACGAGAGCCTTTTGATGTTGGTTTTGAGTTGGAGGATCATAATTGAGCTAAGATAGGGTGTTATTTTACGAGGAGCCAACACGAGTCTATTTATAATGATTTGTCCCGGATGCAGGGTGTTTTGAGAGGGTATTATTTGCTGCATATTTCATTAGAAGATGGGTATGCGGGCAATGATCTTTTCCATTTGGCTTATTTTGATTGTTTCTTTCGTGGTATCATACTTTATATAATAATTATGCGGAGTTCTAAATTTCTGTAGGGCACTGTTTTGTTATTTTGATGTTTTGGCTTATTTATATCTCATAAACTCTTTTGGAGTAAGGGAACAATACCATAAAGAGGGTTTTCCTATGAAAAGGTGTTTTTGGTGTTTGTTTAGACCGGGTCCGAAGTGATATTTTGAGTTACCTACGTATCTCTGATTCAAAGCCAATAACAGGAGTGTATTTGAATGTTTGCGATAATAATACAATGGAGAATCAGGTATACGTAGTTATCTTGAATGAAAAATTTTGGGTCCCAAAGTTTTTATCTCACTTCAAATGAGTGATTGGTGAATCAAGTGGGGTTTTTGATGTAGGGCTAGGAATGTATTTGGTCTTACATGGTTTACTTTCCATTACGACCGATTGTTTTTGCACTAAATCATTTTCTTCCTTTTTACCACATGTAGGTTTAAATAAATAATTTCTTCAATCGCTCAATATTGAAAGGTTGGGAAACGTGATTGCATCGAGATCAACTAATGTAGCTTCCCCGCCAGTGTTTATTTTTGTGATGTAATAGGGTCCTCCCCAATTGGGTGTAAACTTTCCTCTAGAAGTCCGGGTAGGTTTGAGATTCTCCTTTAGGATTAGGTATCGTTTTTGTATATTTCGCTTGACCATCCTATTGAATGTTCAAGCGATATGCTACTAGTATCCTTGATTGTGATAAGTGTATTTTAGCCTTCTTTCAATGAGGAGAGCTAGTTCGTCGTAGAAGGCTTGGACACAATCGATTTTGAGCTCTAGGCTTTCGATCATGACCCTTAATGAAGGCATCTTGAGTTTTATGGGAAGGACTCCTTCCATGCCATAAACCAATGAGTAGGGGGTGTCCCCTATTGAGTTTCCCTCTATAGTGAGGTAACCCCAAAGGTCATAGCATTGTTTTTTCAAACAATTGATGTAGGTCTATGTCATCTTGTTGATTATGTTTTTATTAGCAGCTTCGACTGTGCCGTTGGTTTGAGGTCTGTATAGGGAATATTTATCTCGATTAATCCTATACTTGTGTAGTAATTTTGAGATCTCTTCATCAAAGTAAGAAAAATTTTCTTATACTAATTCATGGGGCACACCGAAGTGGAAAATGATGTTTCGACGTATGAATATAGCCACCTTCTTGGCATTCATAACTGAGTAGGATTTGGCTTCGACCCATTTGGTGAACTAATCGATGGTGTCTAGGATGAACTCGTGCTTAATGGAGGCTTTATGATTAACTTTTCCTATGATGTCTATCCCCCAAATGGAGAAAGGCCAAGGTAAGGTTATACAATAGAGCTCTCCGGGAGGTAGACGTTGTTATGGGTCATAAAGTTGGCACTTGATGCACTACTTGACATACTCCGTGCAATTATTTTCAATGGTATTCCAGTAGTACGAATATTAAAGTATTATTTTGGAGAGGGTGTGCCAATGATGTGCGGGCCACATTCTCCCCATGGATTTTATTCATGATCTCAAGAGTTTCTCCTTATATAATGCACCTTAAGTGTACTCCATCGAACCTTTTTTTTATAGAGGTGGCCCTCACAGATAATGAAATGGATTTCCATTTGTCTTAGGATGAATTGATTATTCGAAAAGGTGTCTAGTGGGTAATGGTTCTTGTGCAATAGGTTTAAGATCACGGTAAACGCAATCTCCGTGATTCCTTCTGGAATAGCTATCATAGAGGCTAGGGTAGCGAGTGTGTTTACAAAGTTATTCTTAGCTCTTGGTCGAAAGTCAAATTCGAGATGCTCTAATCCCGAGGCTACCTCTTTTAAATAGTCATAGTAAGTGTGGGTACCTCGATTTGTCATCACGGGCCCAGGCGAGTAGCCCAATAGCAACGGCCCAAATCCCGGGCTCTTTGTATCTCAACTACATCTGATTATGACTTAGTCTACTCCTAAAATATCGTAAGGAGATATTTTAGGAGTAGAAGATGGATGTGGGGAAGTTCAACACCCCCACTCCCCAAGAATGAACATGTATATAACAAACCCTAAGCCTGGGGCAAAAGGTATGCATTATATTCTCTGTAAAACACTCCTCGGAGTTTATAGAAATAATAGTGAGAGCACCACCGTGGACGTAGGCATTCTTACTGAACCACATACATACTGTGTTATGTGATTGGCATTTCTTATTCTCCATTCTCTTTGGTGATTGCGCTCTCTCATTAATTTGTGTTGAATATATTATCACCAGAATTGACGTCGTCTGTGGGAAATGTTTATCTCCCTTGAGAAATCCCTCACCAACTAAGAAGATAGAATGTCTGGTCACAGTAGCAATGCCCCTCAGGTAGGGGATATCCAAGAAGAGTCTGTCGCTCGCAGGATCAGATCTAAAATTCAGCGTTCAGATCAGAGGGCTCGCCCAGAGAGGCCAGCCTCGGAGGAGATCCAGGAACAACGAGGTCCACACAAATCTCTAGATTGATTGATGCCTATGAGGAAAGGATACAAGAGTAAAGGGAGTCCGCTCCCAAGAAAAAGGATGAGAATGCTCGCCTCAAAAGGAAATTAGAGAGGTTGGAGAAATAACTCCATCACAGCACTAGGCGACGTCCATACCGCACTCTTATCCCTTAGGCGAGCAAGTGTCGCAGCCGAGGAAAGAGCCCCAGATGCGGATCCCAGAGAAGTAAGAAGCTCGAGTCAGATAATGAATTTCTTGAGCAACAACGACCAGCTAGCCATCACAGGAGCCCAACTCGAGGTGATGAGGATATACGAAATTTGGTCCAAAGAGAAATGGACCAACACCTAGCACAGTGGGGTGCTAGATCAACAAGGGAGCTTGCTCAACAAGCTCTCAAGACCCAGATGAAATCCCCATTTTCAAGGGAGATAGAAGAAGAGGAAGCCCCCAAGAAATTCGCTATTTCGAGATTCAAGATCTATGATAGAAAAACTGACCCTATCGATCACGTTAGGCAGTACAGGAAGGCCATGACTCTCTAAAACCTCCGATATGCACTAATGTATCCGATTTTCCCCTCGAGCCTGCACGACGTGGCCCAAAAGTGGTTTGAGAGGCTCCCTCACAAGTCCATCAGGAGCTTTAAGTCCCTTACCGAGCTCTTCACAACTTGCTTCATTACCAGTATCTCCCATCCTAAGAGGATGGATGCTTTGCTAATAATGAAGAAAATGCCATAGGAAAGCCTTCGGTACTACGCAAAGAGGTACTAGAAATTGTTCAACGAGGTCGAGGACTGCTCGGAACAGGTAGTAGTGGACTCTTTCAAGATCAGCCTACCCAACTCTTACCTTCTACACCAATCCCTAACCAAGAAGGAGGCCACAACCATAGATGACCTGATGGATCGCATCGAGAAATACGCCAAAGTGGAGGATGTGACCCACTTCAGTACAGGCGAAAATGGTCGAACTAAGCTCGCTGCCAAGGGAAACGACAAGATTGAAAACTAGAAGAAAGGAGGCAAGAATGGGGGTAAGAATGGATCCAAGAACGGAGGCAAGAACGATGCTTCGAAAGCATTCCAGGAAGTGAACACTGTCTTCAAATAACCAATCTATAAAATCCTTGCGAAGATCAAAGACGAGCCATTTGTTAAGTGGCTCAGAAAGATGGGAGGAGATCCCTCAAAGAGAAACAACACGCTGATATGCGCTTTTCACAAGGAGGGAGGATATAAGACTGAGCATTACAAGGCTCTTAAGTCTCACCTCAAAGAACTGGCCTAGACTGGGCACCTGAACGAGTTTGTGGAGAAGAAGGCAGAGAAAGTCACTGCCATTGGAGACACGAGGCCCGACAATGTACTCGTGGATGATGCTGGTCATGAATTTGAAGTAATTCATGGGGCATCTGATATGAAGCAGATTCAAGGGAATTCAGCTCGAATGGAAGTAAAAAAGCTTACAGCAGTAATGCAAGCATTTCAGATCGATCCAACGAAGACGCAGTCAGGAAAGCATCGGCGAGCATATGACGTCGATTATAGCAAACACATCGTGCTCACAGATGAAGATCAGGTGAGGGTAAGAACCCCACATCATGACGCCTTGATCATTACCCTCGGGATAGCCAACTATGACGTCGATAAGTTGCTCGTCGACCAGGGAAGCTCATCCGAGGTAATGTATCTTGACCTCTTCAGAAAGTTAAAGTTAAGCGTTGCTGACTTGAAGGAAGCCACCGTCCCTCTAGTTGGCTTCACTGGAAAAGTGACCATTCCATTGGGAAAGATTATGCTGCCGGTAAGGGAAGGAAGTGTCTCCAAGATGATCGAGTTTCTGGTGGTCGACATCGACTCGCCATATCAAGCTATCCTTGGTAGGGGGTGGCTACATGCAATTAAGGTAGTCCCTTCGACCTACCATCAAAAACTCAAGTACGTGACTGAGCGAGGAGTAATGGAGATCCATGGAGATCAAGCAATGGCAAGAAAGTGCTTCATAGAGGCCATCCGCCCGAAACCAGAAAAGAAGATCGAGAAGGCCAAAGAGAAGATCTAGCAGCAAGAAGGTTTGATACCTTCGAAATAGAAACTAAAGTATGGGAGACCCGGGGTGGAGGAGACTAGGCTCCTCCCCTCTGAGCGGGTCGTTGAAAACTTGGAGGATGTCACAGCTGGTGGGAGCAAGAAAGACAGGATGTTCTTAATTGGAGCTTCTCTCACAGATCAAAAAAAGAAGGAATTGATAGTATTATTGAGAGGTAATCTAGACATTTTTGCATGGGAACTATACGAGCTTCCTAGAATTGATCCCAGTGTGGCTTGTCATCGGTTGCACGTCGACCCCACTTTCAGGCCTATCGCGCAGAAGGCACGGCAAACTACGCCCGAAAAGGCCAAAGCTGTAGAAAAGGAAGTAGAGAAGCTACTGGATGCAGGATCCATACGGGAAGTTCAATTCCCTAAATGGCTATCCAACCCAATAGTAGTTCCAAAGAGTAATGGGAAATGGAGAGTCTGTATAGATTTCACTGACCTTAACCGAGTCTGCCGACATTTTCCCTCTCCCGAAGATCGACTAATTGGTGGACGCCACAGCATCTCACGAGAGAATGAGTTTTCTGGATGCATATTGAGGGTATCATCAGACCCCCCCTATATGAACCAGACTAAGACAAGACAACATTCATCACTACTGTCAAATTATACTGCTGCAAAGTTATGCCCTTTAGGCTCAAGAATGCGGGGGCAACGTACCTGCGGCTGGTCACCAAGATGTTCAAATACCAAATGGGAGATACCATGGAAGTCTACATTGATGATATGCTCGTCAAGAGCAAGTGAAAAGAGGACCATCTCTCAAACCTATCAAATACCTTTGAGATCCTTAAGAAATACCAAATGAAACTCAACCCAAGAAAGTGTTCTTTCAGTGTCCAGTCAGGAAAATTCCTCGAATATTTGGTTAGCGAGAGAGGCATTGAGGCCAACTAGGACCAAATTAAAGCAATCAATAGGGTACAACCCCCTAGCATGATACGAGACGTTCAGAAGCTCACATGCATACTCGTCGCTTTGAACCATTTCATCTCAAAGTCCTCTAAGAAGTGAAAGCCGTTCTTCCAGCTCTTGAAAGGAAACAAGACAATAGAATGGAATAAAAATTGCTCGCAAGCATTGGAAGAGCTCAAGGCTTACCTTAGCTCACCACCTCTGCTCGTTATACCTCAAGAAGATGATCCCCTATACTTGTACCTTGCCGTCTCCAGTCACGCCATCAGTTCTGCACTAGTGTGCGAAAAAGCAGGAGTCCAACAGCCAGTTTACTATGCTAGCAAGACCTTATTGGACACCGAGGTGTGCCACTAGAGAAGCTCGCTTTTACACTAGTGATAGCTTCGAGGAAGCTGAAGCACTACTTCGAAGCTCATACTATCGTCTTCCTCACATCACACCCCCTTAAAATAGTCCTACAAAAAGCGAATTTGTCTGGCCGACTGTCCAAATGGTCAGTCGAGCTCGGACGATTCGACATCCAATTTTAACCCAGGAATTCAATCAAGGGGAAGGTCTTCGCCGATTTCATTATAGAATTCACAGGCGAACAACCTTGCGACCAACTTCAACCAATGAAGCAAATGGAAGATCACCCATCAGTAGGAGTCTGGAGACTGTTTGTTGATGGAGCCTCCAACTCAAAGGGGGAAGGAGTAGGCATAATGCTCGTTACTCCAGAAGACACAATCCTCGAGAAGGAATCAGACTTGGATTTGAAGCCTTCAACAACGAGGCAAAATACGAAGCTTTGATAGCCGATTTGTAGAAGGGACAGGCATTGGGGGCAAAGCAGCTATAGGTATTCGACAACTCATAATTGGCCTCTAACCAGATAAGTGGGGACTTCAATGCAAGAGACAAAAGAATGGAAGCCTACCTCGCCTTGGCGAGGGAGCTAATGTCCAGCTTTGAGGAAGTCAATGTCCAACAGTTTCCCAGGGGACAGAACAGCCATGCCGATGCCTTGGCAACCCTAAGTTCAGCAATCGATTCTGACTTAAAGGGGACGATCCCAATCGACTTCCTCGCCCATCCGAGCATTAAACAGAGCGACGATCTGCTAAACAAGGAACATATGCTCCAGATTGAGTCAGTACCTAGTTGGATGGACCCTTTGAGGGACTATTTGAAAGATGGTGCACTTTCAAATAATAATTAGGCCGCTCATCAGATAAGAGTCAAAGTTGCTCGCTTTCACTTATCTCTTGAGGGCAAACTATACAAGATATCATTCATCGGACCTTACCTTCAATGCATTCACCCGAAGGACGTCTAGAAAGTTCTACACGAGTTTCACGAAGGAATATGTGGAAGCCATATTGGAGGGAGGTCACTAGATTTCCGAGTAATGAAGGAAGGCTACTAGTGGCCATATATGCAAAAAGATTCGGCAGTATATGCTCGTAAATATGAGAAATGCCAACTACATGCTCCTATAGTACACCAACCTGCCAGTAACCTAAGATCGCTTACCAGTCCATGGACTTTCGCCCAGTGGGGGATGGATATCGTAGGCCATCTTCCTGCCACCATCGGCAACCGCAAGTATCTGTTGGTCGCAACAGATTACTTCACCAAATGGATCGAGGCAGAGACACTGGAAAATATTTGAGATGAAAATATGATGAGGTTCATATGGAAGGATATAATTACCCATTTTGGAATCCCCAGAACCATCATCACCGATAACGGAACACAGTTCGAGAGTGCCCCTTTCTAGAACTTCTGCAGAGAACACGTGATTAGGCACTATTTTAGCTCGGTGGCCTACCCCTAGAGCAACGGTTAAGCCGAGGCTTCTAACAAAATAGTGATCGATGGGTTGAAAAAATGACTAGAGCGAGCCAAAGGCACATGAGTGAGTGAGCTGCCACATATTTTGTGGGCCTATCGCACTACCCCATTGCGAGCAACTGGGGAAACCCCATTCTCACTAACGTATGAAATGGAAGCAATCATCCCCTTGGAAGCTGTCCTACCAACCATGAGAACCACCCTTGTCGACCAAGTCCAAAATGATGCAGCATTACTCGCTAAACTTAACCTAGCTGACGAACGTATAGAACTATCCCTAGTAAGGCTGGCGAGCTATCAGTAACAACTCGTGAAACATTATAACAAGAAGGTCAATACAAGGGAATTCCAGGTAGGGGACTACGTCCTAAGGAAGGTCCTTGGCAGCGCAGTAAAACCATCAGATGGCAAGCTGGATCCAAATTAGGAGGGACCATTCAAGGTGATAAGGGACGACCTACAAGGAGCCTATCACTTAGAAATGCTGGAGGGCAGAGAGATACCCTGAGCTTGGAACGCAGCCAATCTAAAGAAATTATACTTCTAGTTTTTTCATTCATCTTTTATCACATTTTTGGAATTGGCAACTCAGTTTTTAATTCTTGTGATTAATAAAAGATTGTTTGGCAGTGACATTCTGAAGTGTTAATTTTTATATTATGAACTTTATAACTTGCACACCTTTTCCAAGTGACAGGCATATTACTAAGTATGCAGAAGCATGGAATCCTCCTCCTCAGTTCTTCGTTATGAAACACGAACGACCTCTTAGCATTTCCCCTGGAAATATATGAAGCCCTACAGGGGACCCTTAGGCCGTTCGGCCAAATCGAATTGGTCGCCAAATAGTATTTGGCTCAAAAAGCCTTATCGGATAGAACATCCAGCACCAGGTGTGTCCTCGCCATTGCCATACTTTGGCCTAAGGGAGTGTGACGACACGACCTAAAAGGTAAAGTAGGGCAGAATGGTATGTCATAAAGCATACTGTATTGGGAGGATACTCACACAACAAAACAACTTTACCTACATCAAATCTAGTCGGCTACGAAGAGCTCAAGATAATCAAATGGGAAATAAATGAAGTAAAAGATATACAACGCATGTTTAGTCGGTAAAATTGCCCAAGACATAAATATTATATTACTTCGTTACATGTACAATGAGTTAAACCCGATAAAATCTTAATGAGGCTCAGGCCTTTGAACAAGATAATCAACTACTTGTGCTCTTCGGCCATCCTCCGGATGAGGAGCCAATTCCTCCTTGACCTCATTCACATCTGACTCTGACAGTTGCCTAGGGATAGCATCTATAAGGATCCACTGGTCGTCCCTCCTGAAAGGATTAGGCCTTAGAGTTGAAGGAGAGCTCTCATGACGATACCAGAGTACTGAGTTCTGGGGGACCTATAGCTCCCTGAGGGCACTCAACCATGCCCTGATAAAAGATAGTTCTTCAAACTCTGCCAGCCTCATCGGAGCATCTATCTAACTTTGTTCATAACCATCAGCCCACACTCGTCGAGGTCCTTTCTTGAACAGATTCCTCAATCATGTGACATCCCTTTGAAGCCCAGCCGAAATCACGTATGCTCAACGAACATCTTCTTGGATCTCGTCCATATCCCTAGATGGCCCCCCTATATCTGGACTAGCTCGCGGAGCAGCCGATGAGGTAAAACCTTGCAAAACTAGAGGGGCACTACTCGGTCCTGTGCCAGCTCACGAAACAGCCGATGAAGAGGAACCTCGTAGAACATGAGGTGAGACGCTTGGCGCATACTCCCTGAGTCGCGACACCTCCCTCCTCAGAGTCTCATTCTCCTATTGAAGAATTTCTCCGACTTGATTGATTTTAGAGGCATCTAGGAGCTTAGCTCTCAAAGTGTTCACTTCTTCTTGAACAGAGGCACCAACCTCTTCCATCTCCTGAAGTCTATCCTTCAATTTGGCGACAAGCTCAGATTGGTCTTTAAAGCTCTTATTCCTCGACCTGAGAGACTTGCAAATCCTAACGAAGGCTTGGCGAACTTGATCGCTCACATTAGGATTGAGAATCCTCCCCAGTTGAGAGGTGGCGGGTATATATTCATCTACATCAATCAACTACAAGCCATAAAGAACAGTAAAGAACAAAAGAATCAGTATGCTGAAGAGAAAACATTTTCATTTCATTAATGGAGGACCAAATTACATCGATGAAAGAGAACAGCGCAAACAAAGCAAAAATACATAAACGTCCTAAGAGCGGGCTAACTGGAAACCTCGATTTTTCTAGAGGTGGTTAGTTATTTTACCTTGTCAGCAGCAGTAGTAGCATCTCCCTTGACAGGAACAGTTGTTGCTCCCTGAGCAGGAGAAGCACCAGTAGGAACGGTTTGAAAGGCAGGGACTACACCTTCAACGACCGAGGCAAACGCATCATCTACAATAGGCTTCTACCCTGGATCATGCTCATCGAACAAGGGTGAATCAACATCCACCCCAGCAGCCAGAAGACCCTTATTCCACCCCTTCTTGAAGTTTAGCTAGATGATGAAACCTATCTGAGCATCAGCGTCCTCATATGCGGCAGCCCACCTAGAGTTATACGAACTCTCCTTAATGGTAGCAGCTTTAGACTCCACCTTCTTCACCTACTTTGATAGCACCTTATTTTCCTCTACCATGGCCAGCTTGCTCGTACAGACCAGATCATAGGACCGCCTCAACTCATTCAGCTCCTTGATCGCCGCTTCCTTCGCTCTGTTGGCTTTAGCAAGGGCAAGATCAGAGGACTTTTGGGCCTCGCTAGCAGCCTTCAGACTGGCCTCCAGCTCAATTCCTTTCCCCTTCAGTTCAATATTCTGCCTCTCTAAATTCGTATTCTTACTCACTAACTCGTCACGAGTATGGTAGAGAATAGCGAATTCGATCACAAATTGCAAGTAAAAAGGGAGAATTAGAAGAAATCATTGAACATAATATTACAAGTATTGACGAACAAAAATAGACTTACCAAGGCTAGCCTTTGACTCACTTGCAGGTCTAACTGGTCAGCCCCCATTGCCCTCTTTCGATCAATAGGCAAAACTGCTCTCTCGAGCAGCGCAGGATCTAGTTGGGGAGAGGTGGCGATCGAGGCCCCCTCGGGCAACGCGTACACGGGAACTAAAGCTTGCCCAACCTTCGTTCTCTCCTCCACCCTCCTCCTCTCCTCTTCTCTCTCATTATCCCTCTCAGCTCTCTTACTCTCTTCCACCTTCTTTTTCTCTTCAGCCTTCTTCCTCTCCTCTTCTTTCTTTCTTTCTCTCTCTCTCTCTCTCTCTCTCTCTCTCTCTCTCTCTAAACTGTTCTTTTTCCTTTCGCTTCTTCTCCTGCTCATTGGCAGAAGGTTGAGATCTAGTGGCAACTTCTCCACTAACAGACTTTTGCTTCTTCAACCTCCTGAAAAGAAGCACATCATCCTCATCCTCATCATCCCTGATCAGATTTCTTCTAGGATGAACCATTTCTTCCTCGTTAGAACTGCTCGACTCGTTAGAAGACTCTTGAGCCTCAGAAACCTCTTCCGAGATAGAAGAACTTTCACTACTAGAGCTCCCCTCACTGGGACCACCTTCAGCACCTCCCCTAATATCACTTTCAGAACTGCTCTCTTCCTCGTCCAATTGGATGGGGTTCGCAGTAACTTCTTTAGTAATATGCAAGTCAGGAATGCTATCCACAGTCCGCGCAATGAAACTGGACCCGATGTTCTTGTACTTCAGAAGAAAAGCAGCTGACCGGGGATGTTCACCGTCAACCAAAGATTCTCTGATATTCCAAGCTTTAATCAACTCGGCATCTCGAACCTCACTAAAGTCAGGTTCCAAGTTCTTTATCCTCGCTGAAAGGATAATAGAAAAATATCAAAAAAATCAAACATTAACAGAAAAGAAAATGAGCAGAGCAAAGGCTAAGATTACCAATGTACTCCTCCCTATGAAAGGGGACTATGAATCTATCAGACCTCAACCCCTTAGTATGGGGGGAAAACTGCCAATTTTTAGCAAAAAAACCCTCTTGCCAGTAATCCTTATGGGAATCAGGTAGGTTTACTACCAATACCCTATCAGGACTCCTGGCCTTGAGGTAAAGAAGGCCAGAACTAGTCCGAGAGAAGGAATAACAAAAACAAATTTCAGCAAGCCCTAATTTAGTGCCATAGAGTTGGTTTATTCTATGGACACCATTAATTATCTTTCAAACGTTTGGTGAGCACTGTGGAGGAACGATATTGAAGTAACCGAAGAAGTGCAAAAACAAATTGCTCGAGGGTAGGTGAGCCCCCCTTAGGACAGCAACATGACGTGAATCCAATGATCATCCTCTATCTCTCTAACATTCTTAGGGACAGAGGCGCACTCAATTTCTACCCAGTCTGGGATATTATAGAACTTCCTAAACTCAGACACAGACCTATTGCCTATCTTCGCCATTTGTAAACCCTAATTACGAATTCGAAGCAAACTCAATAGAAAAAGCAGAGAGAGAGAGTAAAGGGAACTTACGAGATGAAGGTTTGGCTTGGACGATGTAAGATCACAAGCCTAGACGATGAATAATATTGAAAGCAAAGTAAACGAAGACCTGGAGAGAAGGGTGCAACAACAGAAACTTGAGGAAGACAGGAAAATATTAAGAAGCTTGAAACGACAGTATGAAAATGCTTCTCTAAGTGACCTTTTAAACATTTCTAATCCCATCGCACGAGACCCGAAGCAGGCTGCCGCTAAAATCAAGTATAGAACTCCAATTTTGGGAAGAGCTACACAATTTAAAAGAAAGCCATTATGACAAATCATTTAAATTTATTGATCCCAAATTGTGGCCCAATAACTTTAGGGCAATTATGGGTACCTTGATTTGTCATCACGGGCCCATGCGAGTAGCCCAATAGCAACGGCCCAAAGCCCGAGCTCTTCGCATCTCAACTACATCCGGTTATGACTTAGTCTACTCCTAAAATCTCGTAAGGAGATATTCTTGGAGTAGAAGATGGACGTGGGAAAGTCCAACACCCCCACTCCCCAAGAACAAACATGTATATAACAAACCCTAAGCCTGGGGCAAAAGGCATGCATTATATTCTCTATAAAACACTCCTCGAAGTTTATAGAAATAATAGTAAGAGCACCACCGTGGACGTAGGCATTCTTGCTGAACCACGTACATACTGTATTGTGTGATTGGTATTTCTTATTCTATATTATATTTGGTGATTGCGCTTTCTCATTAATTTGTGTTGAATATAATTGTCACCACAATAAGGTTGTAATTTATTATCCCAGATTCTCCATTTGCCTAATATTTGGATGATGACTAGACTTGAGTTTCTATAGAATTTTTGGTCGGTGATTTCCATCTCTAAGGAAATTTCAACACCCGTGATGCATACCTCATTTTTGGCAATGTTTTCGGCACATTTGTAGGTAAATTTGATGGACGTAGGGATTCGTCATGAATTGAGAGATATCAAAAGCATTCTGATGCCTAATTCCCTTTTTTTGGAGGCCATGTCGAAGTAAAGCTTCCAAATTTCCTTATCATTTTGAGGAAAAGAGGTCTTCATTGGGGGGTTTTGCTTCATTTTCTTCTTCCTTGTTTGACAAGGGATGTTATGTGATAAGTTTTGAGACAACTCTCCCTTTGATGGAATTCTATATGATGTACGTGATTTTAAATTCGGATAACATCGGTATCCATTTGTCCATTCAGCTAAAAAGAACGAGCCTCTCAAATAGGTATTTCAGTGGATCCATCCTGAAGATGAGTCATATGCTAAAGGACCTTGTATAATGACAAAGTTTATGAGTGATCCACATGAAAGATATAAAAAGCGTTTTCCATGGTAGTGTATTTGATCTCACGAGACACTAGCTTTCTGCTTTCATAGTAAATGTCACATTTTTTCCCAGATGTTTCTACACAGTTGGCCAACATGGCTCTAGAATTCGTATTGGTTATGGGCATGTAAAGCATGAGAGGTTGTCCTTGTTGGGACAGTACTAATACTGGTGGGTGAGTGAAGTACTCCTATATTTTCTCGAATGCTTCCTGGTATTGAACTTTTCACTCTTTGAGCAAGTTTTTCTTAAGTATTTGGAAGATGGTTTCGCAGATAATGTTAAGGCGGTTGATGAACTAACTTATGAAATGTATTTGGCCTAGGAATCCTCTGACCTCATTCTATATTTTGGGCGGTGGAATTTCCCACTTGGATTTGACTTTGGTGGGGTCTACTTCGATTCCATCTTTGTTGACAATGAACCTAGTACTTTCCCCTTGGTGTCTCCGAGGACACATTTTTGAGGATTTAACCTCATTTTGAAAAGTTATAATCTTTGAAAGAATTTTGCAGTGTCGGAGCGTGTCCTTCAATATCTTTGGATTTAATGACCATGTCATCGATGTAGACTTCCACTTCCTTGTGTATGAGGTTGTGAAGGATGGTTATGTCCACTTTTTGGTAAGCCACACCAAGATTCTTGAGACTGAAGGGAATAACTGTGTAATAGTATGCCCCCCCATGGTGTGATGAATCTAATTTTTTCTTAATGATTTGGGTGCATTTTTATCTAGTTGTATCCTACGAACTATAAAGGACTTGAGTGCATTGTTGCCCGTGATATTTACTAATAGGTTGATATGTCGCAGAGGTAAATTATTCTAATCTAGACACATTTTGACTTTGTTATTGGTTAAGAAAATCACGATATACATCATCCCAAGTTTTAGTGGTTCCTTCACATTTTAGGACCATTTACAACGTAAGGGCTCCTTCAAATAGAGTGGATGAGAATATCCTCTCTAATAATCCCAAGTCTATATGACCTACATCTGAAGGTGATAGATGACGGGGAGCCTAATCCTTTGTACGTCTCAAAGATGGGCATCTTGAAGTTTAGGTTGGGCTTAGGGGTAAAGATCCATCTTTATGATGTTGGTAAGATCATCAGTGGTTTTTATCTTGATAATGGATTCCCAGAGGAGACACAAATCATATTGAACCTGCATTATCTTTTGGTTCGTAGGTAGAGGAGCAACCTTTTCGACCGGTGGATGAGATATAAATTTTTCTCATGGGGACTTAATAGGCAGGGTTTGGGTACTTGAGGTACCGATGGTAAGGTTCAAAGAATGCATGCTTAGAGAATAATACCTGGAAGTGGGGGGCTCTAACATTAGTAGGGGGATATAGTGTTTGAACTGGTGCGGGTGGATCCTGAGGACTATTCGAGACTATATCGACAACCAGTGCAGTGGTATACCAATGTTGGGGATATGAGGGAGTATGCACTCTCTGGCTTCAGGTGTAGTGGTGGCTTCTTATAGTCAGAATTGTGCTCATCCCAATGTCATAATCTCTGACTTCATGGTGTTTTAAGAGTCGGTGATGTTCTTAAGTTTTGTAAAAACCTGATCCATTATAAATGGATCCTAGTCTTCTTCAGTACACATGAAATGTGCTGTAGAGCAATCTTGACGGTAATAGGTGGGGAGCTCCCTGATTAAAACTAGACTATTGTGCATAGCATGAACTCGAGTTTTCAGGTTAAGAACTTAGTGCGAATTTCTGTTGATGATAACTTTAGAAAAATTTGACGCACTTTCATTCAGGATTTTTTAGATAGAAGGACTAATAGAAGGACAATACATAAGGGGGAAGGACTCACATATTTATAACTTTTCCTAATGAAATTATTTTATCGATATTTAACCGTATGTGGATGGTATTTTATCTTTGTATTTTTGTTTGGTAGTACTTTCAAAGGTGAAGAACTGAACGAAGTCCTGTTGGATCCGGGTGAACGAGGGTGAGCTCTTATTTTTTATATGAGGAGTGAGGAAGTAATAGACTTTGGTCTATTATTTTCCCAAAATAAAATGTAGGTAGGGTAATCCATCATAAAGGAATTATGTTTTGATGATGACTTACGAATTCATAATGCTTTATCTTTCGTTAAAAATGGGAAGACATTGAACTTGGAGTCTAAGGGGTTTGGACCAGCCTTTGGCTGTCTAACAATTTTGAAATTTTTGTCAAAGCAATTGGAACGTAAGTATCTACTCTTTTTCTATAGTTCTATATGCAAAAATTCCATGCGACTTTGAGATATGTGGATTACTTTTCATTGCCACGGATCATGATATACCAGTCTACTTGGGCTAAGAAACCCTAAAATACATGTGAAACCACTTTACCCTTGTACCAAATAGCTGCGAAAGCCTATTTTATGTACACCAGTACTGGACGAACATCAAATCTTCCCTATCACCGAGACTTTGGGATATAGAGAGAAGCTACTCGATATACTATATGGGTGGGAGAAAAGAATGAGAATATTCATCATTGACAAGCCTTTTCTCTTACCGATTTTGCCTTTGAGGATATAGGGTTTAAACAATATGAAAATCAAGATTACACAGTGCGTGATGAAAACATATAATATTTATTTTTACATACTTTGATGTTAGTTTTATCGCGAGATCCCTCACGCGTACCTATACACTTAGAAGATTGTACAATATTGTACATGGGGACCTAAACATGCATCTAAGTTTCGGCGGACTATAAAACTAAGGCCTTTAAACAGTTATAAAATGCTTGTAAATTAGTAATGTGGGGAGAAATATTAAGCATAATAGAAAAAAAGCACAAGGATAGTTTGGTTCATTTGATCTATCACCAGTGGAGTCTCCATTATGGTGTTATAGGCCCTAAACGGGAATCGATAGAGAAAAGTGTGACATGGATAGGAGCGGTGCACTTCGTTATTGTTGTGATCCATACGAGGATGCAAAAGTGTTGTCTCTCGGTCTGTCATTTTTCACCAAGGCCGGGTTTATCGATTTGATTGTTCGATGATGTAATATCCTGCCCCAATAAATTAATCAAATTATATTCTGACAATAATTGAAGAGGAGCTAAGTATAAATATGGAAGATTTGTGGGTAAAAGTTGGAGAAAAATAAAAATAAATAGAATTAGGCTCGCTCAAACGACTTGGGGTGTCGTTCAAGCGACATTTAAAGTCGCGAAGTACGTCGCGAGATGCAGGGCTCCTCAAGATGTGCTATTGACTTACAGTAGCAGGTCACACGAAGGTTGCGTGAATTCAAGGATCGAGCGACAGGAAAAGTCGTTTGAGCAACATAGCATTATCGTTCGAACGACGCTGGTCGAGAATTTTAGATCAGATGCCCTTGTGCGCTGTCACATTTTAGGCCATTGATCAGGTAAGCTATCAAGCCCAGATTTGCCCAGATTGGGCAAAACCAGAATTTGGTGTTTGGGGAGGGTTTTTATAAGGGTTGTTTGGGATTTATTTGTTGGGAGAATATGGAAGAATGTGATAGAGGGTGAGAGAGATAGAGATGGGTGGGTGGCCTTCCACCACTACCCACCACCAAACGTCCACCCCTTCACCATAGACAACCACCAAACCACCATTGTCCCACCATTTCCATAGTCTATTCAACCCAAAGACACCCATTTACAGCATGGACAAGGAAGAGCTATGAGTTTTGGAGTTATATTATGGAGGTTTTTCTTCGAGAAGATGAAGTGGGTCTTGCATTGGAGCTTTTGGAGGAGGTTTTGGCAACCCCTTGAGGCCATCTTGGGAGATGGGGGTTGTTCCTCCTACACCAACACCACCATTAGAGCCATCAGAGGTGAATAACCTTACTCTTAGTGTAAGAATGCCATTTGTTACAGTTGTAGTCTTGTATTTAGGCTATTGAGTAGGGTGTAATTAGTTAAGTGGTGTATTTGTTGTGTAGAAGATAATAAATATTTTTATGGAATAATTTGTTGGAAAAATATTATTTTGTTAAAAATAAAGAATGTATAATTATTTCAAGGTTTTGAAATAATGAAAGTTGATGTTTTATGAAAAAGGTGTATTTTCTAGTAATATTGATGAAAAACATTTTATGAAAGAAAATGTTTGCAAATAAGGTGATTTTTGTTGGAAATAATATTTTGTTGAAGTTAAAGAATAAGTAAATATTTCAAGGTTTTGGAATATTGAAGGAAGGTATTTTATGAATGGAAATTTCTAACAATATTGGTGTCAAACATTTTATGAAATAAAATGTTTGGAAATGATGATTTACTTGGTAAATATTTGGTGAAAATATGTTTAAACCATGTAGTAGGATTTTTGGATTTAAAATCCGTATTCTCATGCATATAAACTTCTAGTATTTTGACATAGAATGTATAAACAAGTTTAAAGAAGATTTTGTTGGGTTTAAACAAGAAATAATAAAAGTTGAAATTTTAGTCTTCAAAGTGTGTGTAATTGGGACTAAAAGGTATGATGTGTATGGAGTTAAAAGACTACATGTTAAATAAAATAAATGACAATTTTCTTATAAAAGTAGTCTTAAGTGTGAATGTGTTTCTTGAATGAAGAAGTAAAGAAATGTGTACATGGAAAATGTTGATAAAATGTATTAATTAAGTGTTAATGGGTGAACATGGAATGGTTAGTGTAACTTACTAATGTTGTGAAATATTAACACTTAAGGAATTAAAAGGGGATTAAAAGTGTAAAAGTGTTTCCAATGAAGAAGAATGTACTCCAAGTGTAAAAAGGTGTTAAAGGGTTAAAAAGCTTGAGAAGTTGGTATGAATAACTCAATAGTGTTTTTGGTGAAATTAACACTTGGGAAATGGAGTAAAAGGTGATTTTGGAAACAAATGGGTAAAATGGTAATTTTACTTAAAGTGGAATATTTTTTATGAAATAAAAATGTTGAAAGGGGGTGTTACACAAAGAGTCCTAAACGAATATGATTTTTGGAATGAAAATCAAGGTTAAAGTGTAAAGAACATGAATTGGCCAATTTTCAAAGTATAACACAAATGGGTCGGTAAAGTCTCGAGTTTTGGCTTCGATCGGGTAAAAAGGATAAGTGGAATAATGTGAACATTTTTTAAATATTAAAGAACATTAAAGGAGCTCGGATGACACCGGGATCAAGAAAGAAGGGCACGGATCCCTTGGGTGAAAAGTCGTAAATCACTATCCAGAGCATATGGTGCGCATAGCCGTCGGTGTGGAGCCCGTGTAAGTATGCGGTATAGGAAGATTTTGAGAAAAAGTTAAATGAACTATGGAACATATCAAGAAATGGGTTATGTGGTAAATGTGTTAATACAACCGAATTTGAATGAATGTAATAAATGTTCCGGTAAAGGTGAAATGGACGGGTTAATGAGTAAATTTACTAATGTCCATAAGATAAGGAAAAAGATTAAAGAAAGTGGGTAATTGGGTGGTTAAGCGACCTAAATGGTTTCACCCATATTTAACACAATAATGTGCTGTAAAAAGGATTTTTCAAAGATTAAATAAGTATTTTCTAACATGGTGAATGCGTGTATTGAAATGACGATTTTCAATGAAAATAATAAAGTGTGTTGAAATGAATGAAAGGATTAAATTCCAATAAAGGAATGGGTTGAATAAATCAACTGTAGTGATTTCAAGTATTGAACCGCGTGTGTTAAATAAAGTGATAAATGCTAAGTATGACTAAAGAAGTTTTTACTTGATTATGGTAAATTAATCTGGATAAGTAAGATTCTTCGAAAGTAAAACGGTTAATACATTGGATGTATATTTTCAAAGGTATACGTATGTATCAAGGTTCTAAAAAACCCAGGGCGTGATCGTGGCATGGAGGCCAAGCCTTAAGCCTTAGAAGCCTAGGCGGGCCTTAGGCGTAAAAAGGCGTTTAGGCCTTCTTAATATATTTTAATACTTTTAAACCATAACAAGGCTATTAAAATACTAAAATTGTACATATCATAAAAAATATGTCTGAATATATGCAAATTAAAATAGTATTTGATTATTTTGGATGAGATAATGGTTTGGTTTGTAAAAAAAGTCTTTAAAAGGCGATATCATTTCTCTAAAGCATTGTTGTTTTTAGAAAAACGTGCGCCTTAAGGGTTTTACGAAGAATAAGGCGTAAAAATCTTAAGGCGGAGCGTTTCTCCCAAGCCTCAAGTCTAGGCATTTTTTTTAGAACAGTGGTATGTATATATATACATATTAACACATGCATGTGGTTGTAGCGTGTCAGTATTCCTTTCTGCCCGTTCGTTTCTATATTGTTTGTATAAATATCACTGGGCATAAGCTCACACCTCCACTTTGTTACGGCAGGTTGGGAGCAGTTTCAATTTTTGAGTGCATTTTATAGTTAAGTATATTTTATTTAGATTGCATTAGTAGTTCTGTGTACTTGGACTTGGGGGTGCTCCCCATGGGTCCCTCACGTAGTTTATCTTGAAACTGGAATCGCAAGCCAACAAGTAAAACGTTAACTAAAATAAAACTGAACTAGCAACATTATATAGGTTGTTCCATTTCACACTTAATGCTCGGGTCGGACTGGGTTGACTCACTGGTAACCTATAAATCCGGGTTGGGGCGTTACAGATGATTACCCCTGGAAGTTGTTAGATACCATATCTAACTTTTGTCTCATGCCCCAGTTTTAGGCCTAAGCCTAAGTATTCCATGCTATGGGTTTGTCGATTGCTTAGAATCGCCAATTTTTTTTATATAAAAATCAACAAAAGATTCAGGTTAACCCTTTCAGGCTAATCCTAAGGCAGGTTAGGCCCGTGATTGATCCATAGATTCTTTTGTAGGACTCGAGAACTGGGTTGCGAGTGGGGAAGGTATTAAATAACCTACTTATTCTTTATGCTTCCTAATCTATACATTTATTATCGCTCTTAACACTATGTGATTACTTTCTAGTTTATTTTAGAAAATGATTATAGATCTTAGTTTGAGAATACCTTGAAACGTATATATATTCTTAGGTATAAAATATTGAGAGATATATTGTCGAGACAAAATATTGAGAGATATATTGTTGAGGTTTGTTCTCACAAAAAGGACTCAGTATTTTACCTAAGTACTCGTGTATGAAAGAGATCAAATCTTATGAAGTTTGGTTGTACACGTGTTCAAATATGATGTGTGTGAAAGTGTGAGGACTTGGATTGAAAGGGGGATAAACTATCTATAAGATAGAGGGTAGTTTCGATGGAGGTTCAGATTCAGAGTGGATCGAAATGCACCAATAATAGCACGGCTTATTATGATTATCGGGGGATACCTAACATGAAGTTATCTTCCTTCAAGCTAGTTTGGATTTGTAATGTTAAGGATGGAATGTTCTAGACATCCTTCTCTACCCATGGATGGGGAAAGAGGGGGTGTATTTAGGATCAAAATGGGGCAGAAGTCATCGATTGAGATTTATGTATTCATTATCGACATGACTAAAATTTCAGAGGTGTCATAGGACCTCAGGTTAATCTGAAATGATAGATATGATCACTTTGCTTGAGGAATGGGTTTGGAATAGATATGGATCCATCCCTAAGAAATAATGCGTCGAGAGGCGTATTGTGAGGCTTGGGATTCACGATTTTTTTTGGTATAGAGTCTACATACCCAAGGAGACTTGGGATCAAAGCCAACGTAATTTCAACAAACGGGACATTTTTATGGATGTAGTCAATGGGATACCGGGTATCCCATATATAACATTATAGTATTTATGGACTCTAGTCCTTAATGCATCAATTTTGTTATAACTAGGAATGATATATTTATATGTTAAAAATGGATAACCAAAGGCTAATGCTTGAAGGGTATTGAAAGAAAACATATATTCAAGGATGACTTCATAGATACAAGTTTTTTTTGCTCAGAGAAGTGGTGAGTGTAGTCCAATTTCAGAATTAGGTTTTATCAAACTTTCGCAATGACTCAGACCACTGACAACTTCCTGGGAATGGTGTTGAAAAGTATGTTTTCGTGTTGTATTTGGTAGTAGGATTTGATTAACATTTATTTAACATATGAGTATGTCATTTCATATCAACAAATAGAGGTATTGGGTTAAAAACAGGCTTTAATATAAATGATGTGAAGTGCATACCCGGTCCCTTAAACGGGGGGGGGGGGGGGGGGGGGGACTTATCCTCTTTTTCTGGAACATCTGGAGGAAAAAGAATTAACGCAATTATGCTAAGAATTTATTACCAATTCTATAACAAATTATATGTAGATTGAAGCTTGGAATGTGTATAGAGTTAATTATTTGATAGAGAAGTATAGGTACAAAAATATATAAGAAAGTCAAGGAATTTAAACTGATAATCCAATACTTATCAGCTTACCAATTGGTATAGAAATAATGAAGCATAAATAGTATAACTAAATATTAATGTCAACCCAAAACCTTTCAAAAAAATTAATTGGCTAGGCACACTATTAAAGCGACAATCATATGTAAGTAGCTATAAATCTAGGTGCTCGAACATCTGAGACCTTAGGACAAGTAGAAAAATTCCATGGGACAACACGGTAGTTTACTCCCTAGTTAGTACTGATGCTTCTATAAGAATAATTTGCACAGAGGTGAGGGATGAACTGATTCAATCATTGCAATGATTTCATAACATCAATTATTAGATGAGAGGGGCTAAAATTGATCCAATCGATCCATAAGTAAATATCACGAATATATAATAACATAAATACTATGGTAGTATTATAACATACACATACTAGGAATAGTTTAGGGCTATCGCAGTGTGATATCAATAACAGTATAATAAGTACGCTAAAATTTACTGTTGAAAGGGTAAAAACCTACTTGTATGTTGAGTAGAGCAGGCTTAGTTAGGATTAAAGTTCAGATCAGGAGGGTCCGGTATTTGATTATTTATACATAAACATTTTTTTGAGTAGATGTAATTGATAATAATGTCTGTTAGGAAAATAAATGGAAAAACATATTTTTTATTAATATTTAGGGGCTAATTGGTAATTATTTTAGGCCTTAAAATATAGGATCCAATTTTAAATATGGTGTATACTTTTTGACTCAAAATTTACCAAATTATATGTAGTGAAAAGTTGGGGTAAAAACTCATAACTTGAAAAAATCACGAGGGGCTAATTTGTAAATATAAGAAAATAGTTTTAACCTAAAACCTTTTTTTTTCTATAACTTGAGCTACGATTTACCAAACACTGCATTACCTTATACCATTTTGACCAAAAAATATTGGAAAAAAATAAGAAATTTTTTATTAGCCACGCGCCCTCACGTGCTTGTTCAAGGTTTCGGGTTGAAAAGTTCATCTTCAACCTCTCGACAGTTGACTTAGGTTTTGAAAAAACTTTGATACTTTATAAAATTTAATTTTCTAAACCATTTGAGATGATTACTGAACCAATCCACCTAATTTTTCACAAGGATTCCAAATATGTAAGCTTAATGGATTGAGGTTCAATATTCATCGAATTTCAAATACTATATATTTTTCAGAAAATTTGACCAAACATTTGTGGCTTCACTGGATATGGTAATGGGTTTTAAGGTTATGTCTGGGTTTCTGCTATTCAAAGGAAGAATTTGGATCTGGTTTGAGGGATTGAGGTACTGTGGTTATGGAGAATTTTGGATTTTCAGTTTTGACAACTAAAAAACAGTTTTAAGAAATTTGGGTTCAAAGCTTATAAGTTTTCAAAAATGTTCACTGCACTTGAGCTCTTGGGCTCATAAGAAGCTCATTCCTCACGTCGAAAGTAGTTTAGAGTCAAAGAATGTATTTTCACCATTAAAGTTCAAGCTTTAATGGAGTTCTTAGAAATTTCTTTGAACAAGAATTGTTCTACACGTAAGAAATTGGTGTTTTTGATATATTTGGACATAATAATAGTGCAAAAAACTATTAGAATTGAAAAAGTAGAAATTGATACATAAAAATGGCAGTTTACTGATTTGGGAATTTTTTTTTGAACATTGGATAGGCTAAAGAGGTGGGTTTTGTTAGTGACAATCGTGGGAGTTTTATACTAGAGGTTAGGGGAAGTTTATTGGTGTAAATGGGAGGTGGTTTTTCCGTGGAATCAAGAAGATCACATGGTTACATGGTGTAGCCATGTGATTTTATATTCTTTTGGTCAGGTGGAGGTTGACTTAGCAAGCGGGGAAAGTGTAAATACCAAGTTTTTGATTTTAGTCCTTGGAAGAAAAGTTTTGTATTTATTGGGTGTTAAATATAGATTTTTTCCATGTTTTAGCGGTAGCTGTGTAGTTTCATGAAATTCCAGGGGTTAAGATTGTAAATTCTTATTAGTTGAAGTCTAGAGGTTCAATGTGGTAAACATGTTTGGGTCTAGTGGTAAAATAAAAGTTAAATTATACTTCTTTTAAAAGTTAAGGTGTATTTTCATCATTTTATAACTTCAGGTGGTATTTTGGTAATTTAGCAAAGTTGTAGGGTTGGTAATGTAGTTTCAACTTTATTAGGATGTTTTTGGATATGAGTACTTTATAATGGAGATAAAGGTAAATTTAGGTATTCATCGATTCAGTTTTCTTGGTTTGAGTGCATGGGTGTTACAATCTACTTACCTAAAAATTCGTCCTCGAATTTACCATAAAAACTGAGGGTATTGTTTTCTCATTACTTATTCTGGTTCCCATATGGCTTCTTACTGATTTCTATGTTCCAAAAGTATACTTACTAAGGGAGTATCTTTCTTTCTTAGGAATTCACTTGGCGATCTAAAATCTGAATAGGGCGTTCCTGAAATTCATGATTAGGTTGAACAGAGATTTAATGCCATGTGTTGGGTCTAGAATATATAGATGTAACTAGGATACATGGAATATGTTATGAATATTTGATAATTCTGAGTGTAATTCTAACTGATAGGCCATAGAGCCAATACATCTAATAATAGTGAAGGGTCCAATATATCTTGGTGCTAGTTTTCCTTTCTTCCCAAAACGTAGGATTCACTTTTGAGGAGAAGCTTTCAGATTTACCCGATCGTAAATTTGAAATTCTAGTGGATTTCGGCGATGGTCCGCGTAACTCTTTATTCGATCTTGGCCTATTTTGAGTCTTTTCTCTAATAGGTTGTATTTTCTCGGTAGTTTCTTGGATTATTTTGGGACCAAATTGCTTACTATTTCCTGACTCGATCTAATGTGCTGGTAATCGACATGATCTTCCACGTAAGGCTTCTTGTGTTTCTTCTCTGATACTTGTCTGGTAAGTGATGATATAAGAAAACTCAATTAATTATAAGTGTTCACTCCAATTATTGGGAATGTCTAAAGCATAGACCGATAACATAGCTTCCAATGTTTGAATCGTGCATTTAGACTGTCCATCTGTCTGGGGATGAAATGCGGTACTCAAATGAAGTTTAGTACCCATTGCGACTTGAAATGCTTGCCAAAGTATACTTACAAAATGACAATCTTGGTCCGATACTATTGATAGAGTAATTCCATGTAGTTGGATAATTTCTTGAACGTAGAGTTTACTGAATTTCTGGAAGGAGTTTACAGTTTTACTTGAAGAAAATGGGATGATTTGGTGAGTCGATTTACTGTCACCCAAATAGAGTTATATCCTTGGGACTTATGAGGTAGTCTACTAAAAAAATATATGGTGATATGATCTCATTTCCATTCCAAAATTAAAAGAGGTTTGAGTAGTCCACCAGGATACTGGTGTTCTATCTTTACTTGTTGAGAGGTTAAACGTCTTCTTACAAAGTTCTCAATGTCATTCCTCATATTTTTCCACGAATATTTTTTCCTTATTATATGATACATTTTGGAGCTTTCGGGGTGTATCATGAATTTAGATCGACGAGCTTCTTGCAACACTTCTTCTCGTAAGGATGATTCATCGGGCACATACAATCTATTTCTAAATCGTAATCCTTCTCCCTTATTATATGATAACTCTAGATTTCTATTCTAGGCTTGCTGTTTCATTACAAAGGGATCTTGGGGGTTGTTGTGCTAGAATTTTCTTTCTCAGGTTTGGATAAGCAGTTATGTTGGAGAGTTTTTAAAAGGGTGTGGTTGGTTAAAGATCATAATTCTTTATGGTAGTAGCAATATCATAGGATATTAAGGTGTGATGTCCACCATGGGTTACGACTTAAAGAATCTGCTACACCGTTGCCTTTTCCCAGGTGGTAGTCCAACTTAAACCTATAATCTTCCAAAAATTCCATCCAGCGCCTTTATCTTAAATCCAAATCCTTTTGAGTGAAGATGTATTTTAAGCTTTTATGATCTGAAAGGACTGGGAATTCTTCACCGTATAGATAACAACGATAAACCTTTAAGGCAAAGTCCACAACTTCTAACTCAAGATCATGCACATGATAATTACATTCATGAATTTTGAGTTGTCGAGATCTATACTCCATTACTTGTCCTTTTTGCATCTAGAAATAACCTAGACCTTTCAACGAGGCATAAATGTATACACCATAGCTTACATTACTAGAAGTAATGGTTAAGATAGGGAAAGTAATTAATTTTTTTGTTAAGATTTGGAATACTTGTTCACCGTCGGCAGTCCATACAAATGGTACTTGCTTCCTAGTTAGGTTTAATAATGGGAGAGCGATTCGGGAAAATCCTTTTACCAAGTGGAGATAATAACATGCTAATTCGAGAAAACTCTTTATCTCCGTGATATTGGTGGGGTTCTTCCATTCCAAAATGGCTGCAATTTTAGCTGGATCGACTTAGGTTCCATTTCAGAAATCGCATGTCCTAGGAGTTTTACTTCCTTAATTGAGAAGTCACACTTGCTTTTCTTAGCATACAGTCTATGGTTCCTCATGGCACCTAATATAATTTCTAAGTGTTGGACATGCTCAATATGACTTTGGGAGTAAATGAGGATTTTGTTAATGAATATGATAAAGAAATGATCAAGGAAGGCCTAAAAATTTGATGCACAAGATCCATGGAAGCCGCGGGATCATTGGTTAATCCAAAAGACATCACAATAAATTTGAAATGTCCATAACGAGTTTGAAAATAAGTCTTTGGAACGTCTTCTTCTCTTAATCGTAATTAATGGCAACCATATCGTAAATCTATTTTCGAAAAGACTCTCGCATCTCAAAGTTAATTGAAGAAATCTCCATTTCTAGGTAGGGGATATCTATTCTAATTGTCACTGAATTCAACTTATGGTAATCGATGCATAGTCAAAAGCTTCCATCATTCTTATTTACATATAATACAAGTGCTCCCCAAGGAGTTAAGCTAAGGCGAGGATTTTTTTTTTAGTAGATCATCTAGTTGGGTACAAAGTTTACGGAGTTCTTAAGGTTCCATTCGATACAGAGGTGTAAAAATAGGAGAAGTATTTGGTTAGAGGTTGATGATAAATTCAATTTCTTGGGAAGGGGGTATACTTGGCAATTCTTCTAGCAAAAACATCATCAAATTTTTCCAAAATTCTAAGAATTAAGGGAGAAGAGGAATTTTGGATTTGGGACGTTGAAGGTTCAGAATGACCAGTTCATTGAAACATAAAATAACGATTATCTTGGTCTCGAAAATTTGTTCTTTAGAATAGCAATTGATATAAGCGTGATGTTTTGATAATACATTCATTCCAATAATGATATCGAATCCGCGTATATTTATGATTATTAGGTTCACAAAGAGGGTACTTAGGCCTAGCTGAATTTTACAATTATCATATCCTTGTGTAGGTGTATTAATTTCACCAGTAGGTAATTCTATTTACAAGGGAATATATAAAGATGTAGGTAAAATTTGTAAAACTTTATCTAGTTTAAGGCTAACGAATGAATGAGTTATACCATAATCAAACAAAATATGAGCGAGGAAATTATGAAAGAGTATTGTACCTTCTATTACGTCGTGTGAATTTTGTATAGGCAATATGGCATAATTCTTTCCACGATTGGGGACTGGTTCAGGTTTCCTGAGGTTGTTAGGCCTACACAGATTTTGGAAAAGAGGGGTATCTCAAATCTTTAGGGATTACCTAGTTGATGTCGAATGGCAGAGGTATTTAATTTAGGGCATTGGGGGTGGATATGTCCTAATTCCTTGCATTTGTGACAATGAATTAATGGATAGGTGGAGCTATGGTGAATTTGGGAGTAAACTTATCCATTGGGATTGGGATAAGGTCGGGATCGAGGTCTGGGTAAATTTGTAACATTGTGATTGTTTCTATTAATAGGG
Source organism: Sambucus nigra (assembly GCA_949130495.1). Taxonomy (NCBI): domain Eukaryota; kingdom Viridiplantae; phylum Streptophyta; class Magnoliopsida; order Dipsacales; family Adoxaceae; genus Sambucus; species Sambucus nigra. Next base: position 241,442,528 of record OX422213.1, on the reverse strand, counting down.
TGAGGTGAACTCATATATCTTCCTTATGGGATGTTTCGTTCAACAATTGAAGTAACTTCAATGAGTTGGGAAAAGTCTTAAATTTTCATAGGGGTAACGAAAGTTTTGATCCTTAGGTGTAATCCTCTTTCAAACTTCTTACACTTCTTTATCTAAGTATCCACATACTCGATTTCATAATGGGATAATTCAGTAAACTTGGATTCATACTGAGCCACAAACAGATTTGTTTGTTGTAATCTCAAGAAATCTACGATCAACTAGTCACTTTTGATTTTGAAAAAGTACTTTTTAAAGAAAATTTCTTCAAATTGTTCCAGGTCAGAGTGGATAGATTGCGACCTTGCGCTACAGCTTGCCACCAGAAATCGCCTTCACCCTCCAACATCTCGGATGCCAAAGCTACTTGAAGATTTGCAACGATTCGTACCCCACTGAATATTTTTGAAATCTAATGCATCTACTTTTCAGCTTCACTGGCGCCTGGCTTTCTAAGAAATTGAGGAGGTCGTTGTTTCAAAAATTCCTTTAGAGCATTCATTCGATGTGTTTCATTTGAAATTTCCTCTGGAGCTGGGTTTGGTCCTTGATGATGTCGAGCTAAATATGTTAACTCTTGAAGGCATTTCATAATTCCTTCAGTGTGGAGCTGCTTAGTTTGAGTTCCTATGGAAGGTGTTCGAGTGGTAACCATCCTAGGACATAATATAATAGTTACATAATAACATGTATAAGAACAATTCTAAAAAGATCATATAAAAACAACTTTAGGTATATTATACAAGAAAGTTAACGTAGTATTTTACAAGATGACCTACATATTCTAGATTCATGTAAAGTCTCGACTCAGCCATCATCCTTATTAATAGTCTGATCTCAATATCTACGACTACTTTATTCACTATTTTACAACTAGGAGTGGATAGTATTTGGATTTTCTTCCTAATTCGGAGCTGCTATATCAGTCTCAGGCGGGTCAGTGTCAAGAATGATGTCAAAACTCGGTTCAAAGGGATCATCATCGATAGAATCACTGGAGGATTCTGAGGAAATTTTGATGAGTTCGCCATTTGAAGTAGCCTCGGGGTGAAGTGGAGGAGGCAGTTGAGTATCAGCCAAAGTAAGATTGATAGCTTCCTATAGGATAATTGGGTCGTCGACATAGTCACGAATATTTCGCATTACTTGAGCTTCTCCATAAACACGATTATTTGATACTAGTTATTTCACGACGCTGCTGGAAGTGGTCCTGCACTCGTCTACTACCCTAATCATGGTACTTAGACTTATAAAATCTTATTCTAGGATCGTAGTTTCCCACTGATTATTGGGTTTTATATCCAAACTGAAAAAGTAGAGAATCCCAAGTATTCATGCTGCAAAAATATATTTATTACACCATAAAGGTAAAGATGTTAGGAAAAGTGTAAAATAACTAATGTGCTATGCGAATTTTTTTTCGTATAAAAACCTAACCTGACCTTTTTTTAGGAACACGCTCTGATACTAACTTATCACACCCTATTTTTGGTATTAATGTACAAGATAATAAAAAAGTAACGAACTAAAGTTAAGGCGAAAAATAAAACTTTATTCATTAGATATAGTCTCACATTTATTATACTACCGCTATTGGGGTGATTTACTGATATCACATATTATGTTCAAAACTAGAAAATAACGCATGCCATTGAAAATTGACACTCCTTGCTCCCATATTTCTTAATCTCCCTCCATATAGTTATATAAGCAAACATGTGGTCCATGTGTTTACAAAATGGAAAGGGACTTATCCTCTTTACCTTGGAACACCTGGAGGAAAAATGAACTAGCATGAATATTGTAAGCAGATATTACCAATTCTATAACAAATTATATGTATATAGAACCTTGGAGTGTGTATGGAGTTAATTGTTTGATACAAAAGTACATATATAATTTGTATGAGAAAGTCAAGGAATTTAATCTGATAATCTTATACTTACCATCTTACTAATTGGTGTAGAGATAGTAAAGCATAATTTGTATAACCAAATATTAATGGCAACCCAAAACCTTCAAGGAAAAGTAACCGGCTAGGCACACTATTAAAGCGACACTCACATGTATGTAACTATAAATCCAGGATCTTAAACATCTGAGACCTTAGTCCATGTAGAAAAATTTTGTGGGACAACACAATAATCTACTCCCTAGTTAATACTGATGCTTTTGCCAATTTTTTTTAGAAATTTATGGGAAAAAATGTAGTTGAAAATGTTCCTAAAATGATGTTGGGGACTTTAGAAGAGTCAACTCTTTGTATTTTTTTTTATTTTTATGATTCATCGATCTTAATTGAACTTGATCTTGGATATTTCTTTTACTGGTGTCCATTTATTTTTGTTTTAAACCAACAAAATATGATATTATGTTCTTGGTTGATATAAATCATCATGTTATTATCCTTTAAGATAATCCTTCCTTGATTATCAACATTGCCATTTATCTTAAACTTTTGGTAAGTAGGATAAAATATGCTTTTATGTTTGCTTATCCAAAAATGGCTTACGAGTATGCATTTATTTTCGTATCTTTATGAATATATACTTGTAAACCCTTTTGTTTAGAGATTAGGCTATGTAAGGCTTTCATTATATTACCTTGTTATCAACCTCACGCTATAATTTTCTCATAATTTCTTGTTTATTATCAACCTTATTCATAGTGTTTTCTTTACACATTGGTGCGTTGATAATTCACGGTTGATAATGTGGACATCTATTGATAATTATATTAACTTTTAGCTTAATATTTTCTTTATGCATTGGTGTTTGTTCAAGTGCTACATTGAAAACTAAAGAGTGCATTGTTCTTTTCAAATTCATGCAAATATGATCTAGCTTAAGTGACTTTTGTCAGGATTGCTATATGTGTTAGGTTTATTTATTTAACTGTTTCTTGTTTTTGTGTTTTGTCACATAATAGAAAAACGGAGAGATTGTAAGAGTATAATATAAACATTATACCCCAACTTAGATAAATTATCTTATTACGAGGTTCAACACATATTGTATCCTAGAGATCTTTTAAAAGCTTCATCAATGTTCAAGACATTGAAGCATACTTCTTTCATACTGTTATCACATCGATCATTGTAGATAATTTCAAGAAGAACTTTTGTTGATGGTATATTTTTGTCCTTATCATTTCTTCCTTGCCAAGTCAAGTTGGATTATGGGGTTTCTAGGTCACCCATTTTCATTTCTCTTTCATAAGGATTGATCTATTTTCCACATAAAAGTTTTTCTAGAAAAAGTCAATAGTTTTTTTGTTCTTAATTTTTAAGAATGTAAAAAGCTTTTAGGGAAATAAGACTTGTTATTCATTTTCCTTCTTTCTTCTCTTTGCAGTTGATCAAACTTGCCATAGGTCGATCAGTATTAAAGAAGATAAGTTAACATCATGAACCTTCAAAACACTTTTGTTCATCTAAATCTTTTAAAACATAGGCATATAATCCTTGGGGCATTTCGTGATCACGTAGTTCTTTAAGGGTTTTATCTAGAGTGAAATAAAGATAACTTTGAAAATGGTTCAAAACAACATTTTTAATAGTTTGATCATAATATTGGTGTGTTGAGATTATCATCGATGTTACTTTGGTCCATGACACGCTAATAATAGGTTGAAAAAGGGTGATGTGTGAGTTAACGCAATGTGTGATGATAAGATGTTTATCCCATCTTGAAGTCTTTATCAAATTTTTAGTGAAATTTTTGCTTTAGCTCAATTTTTTTCACTTTAGTGGGTTTTTTCCTCATACATTTGATTTGGTGACATGATTTACTTTTCTGCATGATTTATATCTCATTGATTAATGAAGATTAAAATTTGATATGTTGATAAAATCATTTGTAAATTTTGTCACATAGAATTTTAGATTGTATTAGGTCTTTTAGCATCGATTAAAATTGAAATTCAAAATTCTAATTTGATGTGATCTTCCATGTCGATTAATCATAAGCCATAGCTCACTCTCAGTATTATACCTAAGGGGGCCCATGGGTCGAGCCTGGGCGGCCTCAGACCGGGCCTATAAAGATTTGAGTTGTCCCAAGCCCGCCCTTGCCCGAGTCATAAATCTTATTGCCCAGTCCCACCCAGGCCCGAGCTGAAAGATTTTTTATCAGGCCCGTTGCCCAGGCCCTGACACAAACGTTTTTGAAATAAATTTATTTTTTTGCAAATTTATGACCTATTTTATTATCTAGAAAATTAATTTTAGAATGTACTCTCAAGACTAAGAGTAAATAAATCCTAAAATTGATATTTCTATATGTTCTCCATTTATACTCTTTTTACAACTTTTGACCTTAAATTACTAAAAAGTAAACTACTAATATATATATATATATATATATATATATATATATATATATATATATATATATATATATATATATATTACATTTAATTCTCGAGCCTCGGGGCAGGTCAGGTTCAGGTGACCCTAAGAATACTTGCCCAAACCCGTCAGAAAAAAATCGGGCCTATGAAATTTTTTCCAAACCCCGGTTCTCGAGCCTATTTACCTTAACCAAGCCTTATTTTTTTCTTATGAGCTGGACGAGATTGGAGGACCTCAGGCCTATGTCAACCCCTCTAATTATACCTCCATATGTACCCTTTTTGGTGGTAAGTAGAGCAGTTAAGGAATCGACTATCCTCAAATTAACAAAAGGATTTTCGAAATTAATAACATTGGATGACGATTATGGAGAATTGCTTGGTTTAGCCCATGCAACTCATGAAAGTTATCAAAAAGTAATTGAGATATTATGCTATATTTAAAAGGATGGACGAGTGGTAAATAGTTCATCTTTTTCGTCAATCAATCCACCAATACTGGTATTGTTTCATGTCCACCGAGCCTAAACCCTACAAAAAAATGATGCCAATATCATATCAGGGGATTGGTGGTGGTTTCAACAAGCCATGACTTCAAATCCCTTTAACAGTTATCACACACATTTATGAGATTTTCTACTTGCTATCTGATACAAGGCCTGTAAAAATAAGATTTCCATCATTTTTAGCAAGGTTCTAAAAAATGCGCGGCGTGACCGAGGCGTGGAGGCCAAGCCTTAAGTCTTAGAAGCCTAGGCGTGCCTTAGACATGAAAAGGCGTTTAGGCCTTTTTTTAATATAGTTTATTATTTTTTAACTATGACAAGGCTATTAAAAATACTAAAAGGATACATACCTTAAAAACTATGTCTAAATATTTATAAATTAAAATACATTTTTTTTAAAAACTTCAAAAAATAAAAAACTTGCGTTTTTTCACTCCTTACCCCCCCAAAACGCGCATTTTTTCATGCCATACCCCAAAAAATATTGACCATCGTGGACCATGCCTTAATACACGCCTAGGGCCAAAACTTGGCGTATCTAAAAAGCCTCGCTCCTAGGCGCGTTTTTTAGAACACTGATTTTTAGTATCCATGACATCTAGTTATCTTGTAACATGACCTTCTCAAAGAATTTTATGATTAAAATTCCTTTGATTTCTTACATAAATATTAGCATGTAGGCCACGCGATGCGTGATCGACTTTATCTAAATTGTATTATTTTAAATAAGAAGGAAATGTTGAAGGGTGAAGGGAACAAAATAACAGAGTAAGGAAGAAGATGATTAAAATCAAGAATATGTAATAGTGGAAAAATTTACAATATCAGCCATGTAATGTATGCCTACATATGTTATGCCAGTTTTCATAGAATCATAAAATATAAATAGAACTAAAAAAAATACAAAGTTAAAGCAATGTAAAAGTTCAACAATTTGTTACTCTTTTTTAAGATACACAATCAAGAATTCAGAATTCAACTCTGATATATTCAAATGAGCGTTGTTTGCACAAAAAAATTACAAAACAATTATGATCCAATTGAATAACAGTAAATAAATAAATTTATCATCGTGTTTCATATTGATAACTTTGACTTTTTCTATGTTGAGTCGTTGTTGTCAAAATCCTTTGAATTACCTACAAAAATTGTTAAACAACTTGTATCATGGTAAGTACGGGTATCAATCCAACTCTAAGGAGTGAAGCACAAGAAAAGTCATGTAATTAATTTTTCTAGTTAATTTCTTTTTTTACTTTTTATTTGTTTTCTATTTTTTATGGATTTTTTTATATTAAAACAATTTGCAAAGGGTGCCGAAATAACTAAACTAAGTGACTAAAAAAATGATGAACAAAATCAAACACTAAAATTAGAGATAAAGTGAGGTAAATAAATGTGAGAACAATCAAGAAATGAGACTACACCACATATTCTAGTTATTCTAATTAATTAATTCACTCATTTGAAATCTCCCAAGTTAGTATTGAAATTACAAGTCAACTCTTGTCACAAATGCAATTTTAATACTAACCTCTGAGAAAATTAAATTCAATCCACCACATCTCTAGATAATATATTTACACTCCTTTTAATAAATCATCCGCTAGGATCGATTCATCGAAATTCATATAAATCATAGAAAATAAAATTTTGAGTAGAAATTCAAGGAATAATATCACACTTAAGAAACTCTTTTCTCTAGTTCGATTCTAAAATGAGTATTATATATCGAATTTCGATTTTCTCTCGAAAATCATTTACCCTCTCTTGAGATGTAAATTTAAAGGTGAATGATCAAAATTAACATTCAAAGGGAATTTCAAATAATCAAACTAATTAATTAAAATAACATAAAATAAGGGTTCATCCCACCCCTTGGAAAGGGTGCTTAGCCTAAAATTAGGATATTATTACACATAAAATGGAACAATATCATAACAAGAGGGATAAAAATAATAGAAGAGAGAAGCGAATAATTTGAACCAAGTCTCCTTGAACTAAATAGTTCTCAATTATTGAAATGAAGAAAAAAAAATAATAAATTGAGTTTTTACAAACTAATAATGTTCTGAAATGAAGCTTCAAACTCACAATTTATCTCTCGAATTTAATTCCCTCACACAATCTCTAAAAAAATAAAAGAAAAAAGAAAATAAAAATGAAAATAAATCCTACTCTAAGAACTAAAATGGTGTGTTTCTCTCTAAGGTATTCTTCTCTCTAGCCTCCCTTTCACATGGGCCTTGGTCTTCTATTTATATTGTGGCACAAGGAGCTAAAGGGAAATTTGGTCATGGAGAGGTTACATGGGATAAAATGGATATTAGGTATTATAAGGACAATGGGAGTTTAGGTGACACGAATGAGTGCGTGATAATGGTGAGGTGTGAGAGAGGCATTTTTTAGGGGATTGCAAAAATGTACACGTGGGTTTAATGAGGGTAATGAAATTGTGGGAGGTTAAAGGGTATTTTGGGAAAATGGGGTAAAGATTTTAAACATTTGGGTTCATTTTTTTTTGTCTTTGTTTGGTGACTTTTGCACAATCGTGCAGGACATGTGTGGGTAAATGGGTTAGGAGAAGCTTTGTAAGAAGGGTTGGACATAGGTAGGGGACAAAGTGGGTTGGATTTAGCAGTTTGGGGAGCTCGGGTCAAGGTAATGAGAGGGAAATGCCAAGATGGGTCGAATTTTGCTCTGGGTTCAAAGTGGGTTTTAAGTAGACGTGTCAATGGATCATGTTGAGTCGTGTTCGTGTCGGTTTATATCGTGTTCGGATCTTATCAGGTTTGTGTCTAAACAGGTGACTTTTTATCGTGTGAAAAAACTATATTCAAACCTGACCCGTTATCTTAATGTATCGTGTCATGTTCATCTGTTATTGCCCATTAAGATGATAATTTATTTTAAATCGTATATAAGTTGAAATATTTGATAATTTTAACACAATTAGATGGAATAATTCATTGACATTGCAAACTCTCTCATTTAGTAAAAATTGTCATGATTAAATTAACATTAAGCTATATAAACTCTTTATATGTCACAACAATACATCTTATTTCCTTAAATTAATGGGTCTTAATGGGTGTTATCGGGTATTAGTGGGTGACGGGAGTCAACACTAGCCCTATCCATTAATCATCACGTCTTATCGGGTTAGCACTGATATGACTTAAAGCCATTAAAGGGCCATCCATTAACTTATAACTTAATGTCAGTTCGTGTCATGCCTAATTTTTTCAGGTCTAGTTTTAGGGTCATGGGTTGGAATCAGGTTTAAGGTATGGGCAGTGGGTTTGAAATCGGGTAGGAGATGGGCTAAGGGAGTTTGGGCGGAGTTGAGCGGGGCGACATTCAGGCAGGTCTGATCAGGTTTAGTTTTAGCTGTGGGATTTCTGTTGGTTGGTTCGGGTTTTGGGTATGGCTCCGGGTAGGGATCAGAGTCGGGTTGCCATCAGTTCAGATCGGTTCATGGAGAAGGTTGTTGGGTTAAAACCGGTTTGGGAGATAAATCAGGTATGAGGTGATTGGGTATGGTAGCTTCCAAGTTGAGGTCGAAGATTAATTTAAGGATGGTTAGAGAAAGAGAGAGAGAGTGATGTGGGTTTTAGTTATAGAGGAGATATCAAATTATATGAATGAGAAGTTGAAGATAATGGGGGGAGGATTATGTGTTGTAGGGTGTAGGATAGATAGGCGTGAGTGAGTAGGATTAGTGTGTGTGTGTTTAGATTGTACCTAATTAGAATAAAAAAATAAAAAATAAAAAATAAAAATTATCTAAATATTTATAACTCACTAAAAGAATATGGAATTAAAAATAATAAAATTTATTAAAACTAAAAATTAACTTTCTAACCTATAAACTAATAAAAGACTAAAATAAAAATAAGAAAAATAAACAAGACTTATAAAATAAAATAAAAACAAATAAAATAAAATAATTAAAAATATAATGAATACACACACCTATAAAACTATGAGAACATAAAAATACACACGAGGCACACGTAGTATAAAATACTAAAATAAAATAAAGACCCTAAAATAAAACAAAATAAAAATAATAAAATAAAAAAGAAAATAACAAAAAATAACAAAAAAAATGACACAACCTAAATAAAATATATATCTATAATAAAAATAAAAGAAATAATATCACACACGCACACATTGAGGATGTATAGGACATGCTAGGGGTGGATAGGGCTTGGTTAGGGGACAGGGTAATTGGTATAGGAACTGGAGTTTTAGCTAATTTTAAAGTGCCTTTTCCTCGAAATACAACTTTTAAATCCGCAAGTAGAGTTTGACCTACAAAATAGACATATATGTGCGTAAGACCCATTTTGTCGAGAATTACCAATTAAAAACCGTATATTTGGGGTATTATTTAAACACTTTTGGGTACTTATCACACATATATAACTATCAATTGTGATTATTATCCACATACATTTACAGCCTACTGTAAAGTTAGATCCAAATAGACTAAGCATAAGTATACTAAGATTGGAACATATTCATCTAATTTATAATAATCAACTGGTTAGGCAAACCAAAACAAAAGTTTAAACTATCTTAAATGGAGAGTAGGGAGTTTAAATATTATAAGGGAAAATTAAATACATACATAAACCCATAAAACAACAAAATATATAGTTAACAAAAATGTTGCAACTGAGCGAGAAATAGAGAGGGGAGACAAAGATATAATACTTGTTTTAACTCTAAACTTATAAAAATATGACATGATAGATTAAAAGATGCATGGAACTTAACTCTTAAAAATATGTCTATTTAAGATAATGTTGCTGTTTAACCTCTTGTTTGAAATATATCATATGGGTCTAGCAGTTATGATAACATGTTGAATACCTATGGAAAATAACAAATATATGGGTTATGCTTAAAATACGCTCCTAATGAGAAGCTTCAACAACTTTGACTCTTTGTGATATTATATCACCTTTTGGTACATGTCTCCAAAGTGTGCGAAAGAACAAAAGGATATAACACAACAAATTAATTATTATAGTAGGCAATAAATGTTGGATCTCACTAGTGTTGAGTTTTTTTCGGGCAATATGTCTCTTTGCTAATATATTGTATTGTTGTCAATTTATAAAATCCTGAAGTGCACTGGCTATTATAGAATAGTGAGTGTAAGTACGGGTCGAACCTACAGAAATTTATCAATTTCTCCGTTCAAAATAATTGTGACTATCCAACTAGACAAAATGAGTGTAGAGAAGATTTCTAATATTAAATTAAGCTAACAGAATTGAAAAATGCGACTACGAATGATATAAACTAGTGTGTGGGAAACTAGGACATTGGATCCATTTATCACGTCTAACTAATACTATGCAATAATTTAAACCCGCCATTCCCGATTTTATAACTCAAATTAAATCGACACTCGTCGTTTTTAATTCAAAAAATAACATGGTTAACTTCACAATAAAATTTAACGTCTAAAATCCCTATTCCCTTAAAAATTTACTTTTAAATTTCAATGTATAGTCTTTAAGTATGGACTATCAAAACAATCGATTGCAAGCATAATCCATAAAAAAGTACTCACACTTAAAAATAAAAATATGATTTTTTTAAACAAAGTCGAAGGTTTAAAACACACTCTCGTGTCGTTTTAACTAAATAAAAAAATTTTAAAATATTTTAGAACATATTGGGAACAAAGACGAATCTAAATCACACACAATATTGGCCAAACATGATAAATTTCACATAGTCCTAATAAAGAAATTAAGCTAGCATAATTGAAGACATAATAACATTGGAACAATAAATACTAATTTTCATTAATAAAACACACTTACAAATGTTGTGTCTCACAAATAATCTTGACAAAATTCCTCCCATAAAGATACAATTCTTCCCCATCAAATATAAATAAATCTCTCAAAATAAGGAACCAAAAACTATCTCTTAAAACTCTCTCTAATTTTTTTCTCCCTCAATAATGAGACCAAGGGGTCCTATTTATAAGCTTAGGGTTATGGTTGGATGGTTTTTAATTGGTTTATTTTGAATTAGTATAAGTCCCTCAAAAAACTAAATTTCAATTCCCACGAAATAGTGTTTGAGATAAGACTCATTGTGATGAGATTTGAAACTTGAAGTTCGTCTCAACAAAAAAGCTGATGAGGAATCCCTTAATGTGGGATTTTCCACCCCACTAAATCTCTCGATCAAGGGTACCATGCTTGCCACGTGTTAGTTTTTGATTGTGCAGTTGACTGTTGAATGGACTGATGAAGTGGCGGTTGCCTGATGCGTGGCAGTTGAGTGATGATGTGGCGCTTACTGGACTGTTGACTGGGCGAAAGATATGGTAGATGCTGTTACAAAAATTAATTGGGTTTGATAAGAATCGAACCCATGACCTCAAGCCTTTTACTAAGGACACTAACCAATACACCAACAATGCCTTTGATAATATTATGCCTCCATAAATATATAACCCTTATCCTCACAATTTTCCCACATTCTTTCTTTGGACCCCAAAACTTCTAAAATCTTCTTCTGACCTTCAAGTCTCACCAAAATTCAAGGGTATCTGTAAAATTATAAAACAACTGATATTAATTCAAATTCATCCCCATAAATTTTAGGAAATTACTAATCTACCCTTATTTTCATTTTAGACCCGAATTTCATAACCTTTTCATTTTAACTCCAAATTCAACCAAATTTCAAGGAGAACTTTATTTTTCCTAGATAAACATTTAAAAATTATTTTCAGGCCCGTAAAGTTTCTAAAACAATGATTTCACCTCCTGAGATTACTAAAATTGCATTTTAAATTGAATTTTATTCAAACTTGCATTTTTCTTTTCTTTTATGAAAACGACTCTAAAAGCTCATTATTTATGATACAATGGGCGTAACAAGGTCTAGATTGGGCATAATTCATAAAAAATAATGCACTCACCATGTATAATGTAAAAAAAGTAATTTATATATCTAAGTGCATTGTCCACATAATGCATAATAGTATTGGTACCCCTGTTTCCTGACAAAAAAGATTATAAATCCCTATCTCTCTAATTTTTTTCTGCAAGTCTTTACACAAGAAAATATAAAAGCCTCTCTCTCTCTCTCTCTCTCTCTCTAAAATTCCATTCTTTGCTATCAAAGATGGAAAATGAAAATAAAAAGTATAAGGCACGATAAATATACTTATATGATTTATATGTTGTATACACGATGGATTGCAATTGATAACCCCTGATAATTAATACAAAGGAGCATAAATAAGGGGATGGGTTGACAGAAGGGTTGGATTCTCTTCATGTGCATATGTTTGATAATTTTGACATGATCAATTATTTATTTTATTTATCTGCATATCTATACATATAAGTAGTGTCCTACGGGATTCATTTGTAAATGGAGATATTTTTATTAACTCTACAACCCTTCATGTTACTCTTGAAGAATTTACTTAAGAGGAAATTGGGAGATCGTTCATTGAGAAAGGAAAAAGATAAAAAAAGAATATGAAGAGAAGCACATAGGAGAGGAAGAAAACAAATACTACTAAGAGAAACATAAAAGAAGAATAAAAAATCGTCTTATTAGAGGTCAATAAATAGGACACGTGACATGATCTCAAAGGAAACCATTTTAGATGTGTATAAATAACTCATTTAATAGATCAAAGTTTCAACCTCTTGTGAAAAGCATAAAGGGGAGGAAGATATAAAGTCAATCTTTTTTTTTGTGTTGTGAGAATTCGAGAGATCGTGGCTTTTTAAGAGAGAGGTTTAACTAAGATGGATAATTTCAAGGAGGTGATTACATAAAGATGCCAAGTGTCACTCTGAGGTTAAGGCTTCGAGTTTATCAACTAAAAAATTGGTTATAAATCCATTACAAAAGCATTCCCCATTGAGTAATTATATAAGTTCATTCATCCGATTGTGTTGAAATATCGATAATGCATGACATTTGTTCTCCTTTATTTTGGTAGTCTTTGAAATGCATCCACCTCCACGCAATTAACATCTAACCTAAAATGTCACGGAAGTACCCTAATAATTTTATAATCCCCTTTTTTGTCTTTATTTAGTTAAGTATTGCTCCAACAAATATTTAGAATATATGAGGGCCAATCTTGATAATGAAAGAATAACCATAGTTTTGGGTGTACCATTAACCTCGATATACACGATACCCCAAAATTATTTCTTGTCCATAGATAAGGCCAATTTTCTTTCAGGCGAGATTTTCCAAAAGAAAGCAATGTGTTTTAATATTTGCATTGACACAAACCCTATGTGACAAGCATTAGCCTCCACCATAAACTTCTGTGAAAATCTTGTAATAAGTAGAGTTGTAGTTATAGCATATTTAAGCTTAAGAAAGCCTCATGCGTATATATCTTCCATTATAATTGATCATGTTTTAGACCAGTCAATAGTTTCCTTAAATACCCAAATCCCTTCACATATATTTAATAATATCCCCAGTCCTAGGAATACTCTTATAGATCTTTCGAGTTTGAGGATTAGCCATGTCAATATGTTCATTTTAATAGGATCTCGAGAGACTCAAACAATGGGAGTTTGTGTAATTAATTTTAAAGTTGACAAGAAGAATAATTTCCCCACAAATACCAACTTATTCCTATTGCAGTACCACTTAAAGTCCCTCTCAATGAATATATCCGAGCTTAGATGGCTCAGTCTATCTTTGAAATTTAATTACCTGATATACTTAATAAAAATACTAAGGGTCCGTTTGATTGACATTGATGTCTCTTTCATGAAAATTATTCTAGTTCATTTTTACTTTTCCACTGCATGATTTGAAATACATTATATAAAAACAATAGTCACAAATATGAAAAATACTCCATTATCTTATCGTATTCCATGGAAAACATTTCTTAGCCTCCCATAAAGAATTTATTTCCATGGAATACTCTAGAAGTAAGACCAAACCATGACTATTTATATCCACTTAATTTAAAAATTCTCGTGAAAATGAATAATTTTTCAATTATTTCTAAACATTAATCAATCACCCCTAAGCTTTTTGAAATTTAATATATTTTCTCCGCTTCAGTCAACCATTAAACCCGTTGTAGTATATTACAACCCCCTAGATGTCACAAACTCATCTCAAACTCAAATTGATGTCCGTGTACTTCCTACATGACTTGAGAAATTACTTATCACTGGTTAATTCCCCTCTATATGTTTCTGTAGTTATTATTCGATTATCGATTTGAATGACACACTGTGATTGTTTTGCAGTCCCTGGATCCACAAAGTTTTGCATTCATTAAAATCAAGTAGGATGTTAATTGGGACTGTCTCTCGAAGTCTTTTAGTTTAATCCTTTTGGACTATCACAACCACTTACAGCCTATGGTGAAATGGCCATTTAAGTTCCCTTTGCTTGTCTTCCCTCCATCATTATTTCTTCTTTCGTATAATCTTTGCATTAATTCAAGTGACTATTAATTTCCTCCTATTTAGTACTCAACAAGAACAAGTACTTCTTGGTCAATTAATCTGCAATACATTTCAATGAAGTAATAAAAAATTCCTCCTTTATCCGTTTTCTCCATCTTTTCCGAGGTACTCTTCATGATAGTCCAGTGGCTTTTAGTAAGGTTAAATCAGTTGGTCATCTTGTTTTTGGCTAGTTAGTTGTTTATGGGATTTTTAATCAATTGGGTTACATATTTATATGCCGTTTATTATAATAAATTAGGCATATGTATGAATAGTTGGTTTTGGATATGAATTTTGATTTCCTAATAGTATCTTCGAGGAAATTGTCATATACCTTGCATTAGGGGCCTTAACAATGATTTTGATGTCATGCCTTAGACCACTCACAAATGGTCCTAAAAATAACTCCTCTACGGACTCCTTTTTTTTTTGCGAGAACTTAAGACCTTAATTATTTAAATATGCCAAAGGTTAGTTGTCATGAACCTTGAAAATAATTTAGAAGATTATCGTGGGAAGATTAGACTAAGATTTACATGTATTTTCCATTTTGGGTTTCCATATTAAATCTCATCTACCGGGGTTAATTTTTTCTTCTCACTTCGTTGTTTTGAATTCTTTAATGCATGAAATTAAGAATTTATACAAGAGTGATCTGAATTCAGTTAAAAACTACTACAAGACATAAGATTGAATATGTTTAAGTCCTTATAATTTAAAAAGAATTACTTTATCTTACTCTTCCCTTGAGACAAAAGAACATGCATGCCTTTTCAAAATTGAATCACGGTAGGTTGCTTATAAAATTTGTGGTGGTATTTATGGGTTGTTTTGGGTTTTTTAATATTATAAATTAATCTTGTGGCCCTCCCGATCCACGAATGTGCTTGCATACAGTGTGTGAGTGCTAAGACAAGGCTTTCATCCTCGAAGGTGAGTGTGAAAGAGGATATGTGACCGGTAATGGTGAGTGGCATCTTTGGTAGTGTAAAACTTAAACCTATATTACCAAAAATAAGCACATGAAAGAAAATATCCTTGAAGAAGGAACTACAAGGAAAATGATCTAAACGAAACCAAAGAGAAAATAAGGATCATGGACTATGTTATAGAGAGAGAAGGCGTTAGTTATGGCGGACTTAAAAAAATACCTAATCATTTGATTTATATGATAATTGGATTTAAATAAAATATGATTATAGTGGATCTATAGAGGGTATTCAAGATCTCATACCATTGCGGTTCCTTCTGGATTGAATTATAGAGATTTGATCTCTTTCCGATTCGTGTCGTAAAGTATTGGTGTGACAACCACATAATCAAAACAATTTTTTTCCAAAAATCTTAATAGTGTCAAAATGATATATATATATATATATATATATATATATATATATATCGGCCTCTAAAACTAATAAAAAATGTTTTATTTCCATCCGATAAACCTTTTTCAAATTATGTCTTAGACAAGTAGACACCGTGAAGTGTCGCGTGTTTGTTTGGATAGATGAAATCGTATGTTCTTGAATTGTTTTTATCCCTAAACCTTCATATTCATGAATACCAAAGTACTATATTAGGGTTTGTGTGGATTATAACACTTTCTTGAACAATTAGTAACTTTCTTGATTCATTTTTTATTCAATTCCAGGTCTAATTTGTGCTATTAGCTCTGTTTCTTGAATCATTATTTTGTAAGGACGTGTAAAGAAGGCGAATCAAATGATCTCGGAATTACTTGAAATATCTCATCCTTATGTATATATATATATATATATATATCAGGAACCTTTAGTTCCTATTTCATAATTTTCAAACTCTCCAATTGATGAGAATTTGTTTTACAAGATGAGAGATTTCAGAGAGACCCTGAGATCTTCCATGTTATTCCTTTAATCCAATACTTGTCATTGGCATGTGGGCACCAAGGAGCACTATCCCACCTCTCCTTTTTAGGTATTTTTCTCATTTATAATCCTCCCATAATTATTAGGAGATAAGGGTTTTCTTATATAGGCTAGCACAATGACCTCCAGGAAAATAGAACACTAGCTTCCTATATAATTATAAATCTTAGTTATACTTAATAATCAATTCCATAATTTTATAAATTATTATTCATTCTACTGAAGAATAATAAGCTCACTTTTGTCTAAGAGCTCCTCGCTATTAAATTTTTAATAATCTCCCCACGTTAAGATTACAAATACCCGTCGAATAAAGTAAATTACTGGCAATTATATTTGATCGACCTCTTTTAAATTTCTTGAGACCTTCGTTTTAACTTAATTGATAAGTCAAATAATTAAATCCACCGACTGGGTTTGACATAATCAAAAGTTATAGGATACATCAAGAGGGTGTCATCAATCTCCATAAAGAGATGTGTATTCCATTCATAATTAAATTTCACCATACACTAATTGCGATTACCCAATCTACCAAGATTATTGATCCATAAGTGAATCTTTCCTAATAGGTCAAAGTAATGAACAATTGATGCGCGTTTCCATCAATTATATCCATATTAAGATCTTAAGCACTCATAATAACCATGAGCTGTGAATTATCTTATATAATCAATATGAAGAAAATTATCTTAAATTGGCCCCATTCAATACACACAAAGTGTACTAGCACAATAAGTCAAAACTATACCATTTTTTGTAATCAACATACACCTACTAAAATATTATGCTACTATCTTACTGATGGCATGTCCATCTCCATCAAAGATTTTGAACCATACTTATATTCTACAAGAACTGATGGTTTGATCGTCCATGTGTAAGCCGAACTCTACACACCGAATCACCAACTATGTAGAATAAAAGAAACCTGTGCACTATTATATATATATATTATAATGCAAACATTACTTGTGAAGATAATCATTTAATATCCATGTTAAAGTTCACTAGTGTACCATGACTTTAGTATACAAACCCAACAATCACCCACTTATAATCAAAGATGTGGAACCGTGCATCTAGCAACTATACCTCACAAGTAAAGTAAGAGGCTTATTAATTGTCAACTAATGAAATCACAACCATTAGAAACATATTTCTATATAATTTATTATATAAGATGTAATATAAAATTACTGGAATCTTAGATCTGGATGAATATATGAGTGAGTAACCTACATCTTACTTACCCCTTTATTTGGTAATAAAATGTGTAGTCATTAGTCCTTTTCAGGTACTTGAATACATATTCTACCAGAACATATGTTCTATTCTAGAGTTATAAAAATTCCAAATTTTAAAGAGAGGAAATCTTTCTGAAATATTGCATAATAAAGTCCCGAAAGAGCAATATCATTAGAACTTAGATAATTCAAAGTACATTCTTTCTAATGATCAAATGATAATGTGATCCCAAAAATGTAACACTTTATATTGTTTTCATATTAAATTTATTGGACTACCATACTTTATGTGTATAACATATCCCCACATCGCGTGCGACGAGAAGTATATTCATACATCTATTATCTAGAGACACCATCATGCTTATATCTCTACTTTTGTACACATTGGACACATCCAACCATTTATCAAAATCATAGATTCGATTACTCGATAAAATGGATGTTCCACAACTCTGATTCTATCTTAAGTTCTTAAATGGACTTATTAAGCTTGTGCAACATGTACTCTTGATACTTCATTATGAATCTTATATTGCAATAAAAGTAATTATAGTCAAAACAATTTATCTTGCAATGTCATATTTCATAAACGAAATGAATAATGATCGTGAAGAGTCCTTGGAAAGATGTTGACGTGGCCACTAATGATAAGACAAAACTTATACTCATAATCCTAGTCCTGATGGAATTCACCTTCCTTTCTATACCTCTCTTACTAGATTCACTTGCAACTGATGAGCTTGTCCCCATCTTATTGAAAATGAGCCAACATACACTATGGAGCTCGATTCTCATTAGATTCATCTAATAGTACAAAGTTGGCGTCCTTAGAAGCATGTAAGAGGAGAGAAGTAGGCTAAATTTATACAAAAAATTATGAGTAAAAGAGTGAAAAATCCATAGCATAGGCTGAGGGAGCCGTATCCAGTAGTAGTTAGGGTGATATAGTAGGTGACTAGAGTGTGAACTCTTGTGTAGAGTGAAGTTGGAGATAATTTGGCAGAGCTTCATTACCTAAAGGGTTCCCCCTAAATGTGGAGGTGAGAACATATTGAGATGGAATATTTCTAGAAGGTGTACAACTGGTAGGACATTGATGACATGTAAGGGTCACTATGGGTGAAAATAATACGAATAAGAAACACTCCCAATATGATAAAGTTACCTCTTTACTAGTGCAAAAATCGTGATACATTTGTATGGTTTTCATAATTATGAGAATTTACAATGCTTGTACTACGACAAGGTATTAGATGCCACATTAATTTCTTTGTGCTGTTTCCACCTATAGTGGTAGTATGAAAGAAGTTCACATAATCCTATTAGACCTTCATTTATTCTGAACAATGCTGTTGGGAATGTGGTCTAGAATATAGATTTAAACATTTGTCCTTGTTCTAGCTTGTCGCATTTTTTCCAAACACAAGTGTTGCACTACCCATTATACAAAGTACCAGAAATGAGTTTGAAACCAATCATCTATCTTTAATGGAAGTGAAGAAAACTTACATGGAGAACAATCGTGACATATGTGTATTTATAACTTCTGAATAATTCATTACGAATCTTATCACGTTTGAAAGGAAACTAATTATTCTATTTTTGACACACTGTTACTAAAAGTACTTTATGGCATTATCTTCGAGGATATAATGTGAGCTACTAATATTTAATTCTTAAATTCTTGAATTTTATACCTAAACATGCCAACCAATATACATAAGACACGTGTCACGGAAGACCGTGCAAGCAATATAAAGATATACTCAAGTGTTGACAAAAGACCATAACCTATAAAGAAGGCCATGGTCTGTACCCACGCATGCCAAGGACGGTACTCCACTTGCCCTAATATACATTAAAAACTATGGCCTTATGCACATACATGACTCAAACACTTTGACATGATTGCATTAGAGGGCCATGACTATGACTTCAATAGGCTACAACACCTCAGCCTCAACACATCCCCAAAGGCCGTAGACTGTTACATGCATCAATGGCCTACCAGCTGTCCACGTTCTTAGAAAATTCCATCTCAATAATAATTATTCACAAGGCACATTCAATGATCACATAATTACCTCACCAACCATTACAAATAGATTTCCTCACCTCCACATTTAGGGGGAACACTTTAGGTAATGAAACTCTACCAAATTCTCTCTAACTTGACTCTACACCAGAGTCCACACTGCAGTCACCTACTTTGTGACCCAAATTACTATTAGCCACTGCTTCCCTTAGCCTATGCTACAGAGTTTGCATCCTCTTTTACACATAATTTGTATGTTTTGCATTTAGCCTACTTCTCTCATCTTTTGTGCCTCTAAGGTCCCCAACCTTGTGCTATTACATGAATCTACTGAGAATGAGGCTCCATAGTGGATGTAAGCTCATTTTCATGGCTGAAAAACTCTAAATCTCCTGTTATCCCCCTTTATATCTCATATTTTATATTTCCTATACTCCAACTATTGTGTATAACTTTCATGGCATGGTTTAATTTGGTAAATACATTTTTTAAAACAAAAATTTGGTGGTGTCTGTGGAAAACGAGGTGTTTTATGGAGTTTCTCATAAATTGGGTCCATTAAGCTTTATTTTATCCATAAGGATCTCCGGATCTATATCTTATGAGAAAAATTTTGGTGGTTAGACCCATATTTGCATATAAACATGTTAAAAGTATCTTTATCTTTTCAAATCTATTTTCACAAGTCAATATTAAGGTTTTGGGGTAGATACATATACCCCGATGATGTTCCTAGATTTAAATCTTGCTATGTAGCTTGACACGCCACGAACTCAAAAGGACTGGAAACTAGGGATGTGCATATTTTCTACTTTTTCTACACTTTTTGGCATTTTCTACCATGTTATGACCTATATAATAAGAATTTTTTTCTAAGCTTAAGTTGTTTTGAACATAAGGACTTGTTATGCCTAGGTTCAATACCCCCAACAACTTTTTAGTCTAAACTCTTGGGGTGGAAAATCACATTTAGGAATATTTGGGTTAGAATCTGCATTCTTCCCCCTCCTATTTGTAGCCTATCCATGTTATCGTGTTATAGGCCCTAGCCTGTTGTTGACAGCTTAGGCTAATTCTTATATTTTTATCATATTTTGAATTTTTGGTTAAAAAATTATTTTATGTCAGACAAGGATGCCACAAAATGCTTAAAAACCCCGTAATATGTTTTATGGCTTACGGGTTGGGTTAAATTGCATAAGGATAGGTTGTACGATTGATAACTAACGATTCCATGGGTGAAATCCAATAACTCTATTGCTTTAAGGATCTATAAACCGCTTAAGATAGGTTAAGATGCTTTTACTAACTTTCAGTTATTATTCTGTTTAAGGGCATGTACTCAATAAATTATCCACCAGATGGAATTGTCTTGGGAGAAAAACCATATTCTACATATTAATTGCAATAAAAGCTCCTTGTAAATTACAAAAAGACACTTCCTCATATCTTATAGTCTTCAGAGGTCACCGCCTCAATTCAAACGAATGCATCCCATTGTTATTATCTGCTCGATATTTGACTCTACTAACTCCATGACTCTTGGATTTCTCACTCTGTTTAGTTTGTCTTTGAGAAAATATAGTTTAAAGAACTAACAATCTAAAGAGAAGAATCATAAAAGGCAACTTGGGATCAGGCCCCAATAAACTAAAGATGTAGCCCACTTGATGACGTGCATCGACCCTTTATATGAGGGTTAGTCCTTTATACAAGGGAAAATTAACCTACTCGGATAGAACTTCATATGATTGAGTTCTTAACCTTCACCAACATGCTGAAGGCTGAAGACCCCAAGTTGAATATAATGCCCGTGGCCTTTGAGAGGAAGACCGTGGACAAATTAGTTGAAGGGAAAAAGGAAGCATTAAGACCGACCATAGAGTCCATATGAGTATTTCACCCCTTTAAACTGTTACCTGAAAACTATTTTAGCCATCATCAAAGGAGTGAACCTACTAAAATTTCTAGGGAATGTGAAATATCTTGCTAAAAAGATAGATAAAACCAAGTGGTTTGATTTCCATAAATACATTGGCCATATGACCAACAAGTGCCTAAGCCTAAAGGATAAGGTCGATAAGATTTTCATATAATGAATGCTGTAATGATTCACAAAGGCTGTAGCCTTCAAGTGAACAGAAAGCAGTCACATCCCTTTGAAGAGTTGTAAGGGATACTTTTATCTATTTTGTAATTTTGCAATAACTATAAAGCCATAGGTTATATATAGATTTTGTATTCCCTACGCATAAATATCAATGAAAAGTTAGAATTTTGTTTAAGTTCTTTGAAATTTTTTATTCAACAGGTTTAATGAGATACTTAGCAATAATCACACCTTAATACATAAAGTAAGGTAATTGTCCTTCAGGCTAGAAAATTACCACGCCCAATGAGGCTAAAATTCTTAATAACCCTATCAACAACCGCACAGGAAGAGGTTCCCATAAACCTTAACCATAAGAAGATCGCATCCAGGAAGGCAAAAATGAAAAAAAAACTATAAATGGCTATAGAGGTAGAGTTACCCATAAATCGAAGAATAGGAATATCATGACTAGGGAGGCAGAAATGGCCAATAACCCTATCAACGATTATAAAGGCGGAGGTTACCTAAACCTAGAAGATGAAAGACAGTCGAATAAAATCCAAAGGAAAAACATAAGTCATAATAAATCATACTTAGTTCGCACTAAGATCCCAACTAGCAAGAATCTCGTGTTAGAAGTTATGGTTGAATCCCCTACGATAGAGGTTCCCTTACTGGAGTGAGTCTTTTATCAAAGACTCAAGGCCGAATTCATAATATCACAATAAATCCTTGGGAGGCTTGTAAAACATAGCCTTATTAGCCTCAGAGGCTCCTAAACAATACCTTAGCATTTTTTGAAGATTTAAAAGTATTGATGACCGTAGTAGCAATGTAAGACCATGTTAGTTAAAGTCATCATTATGACGTCCACAGTTATAAAAAAGTATCATATCGAAAGCCTTGGGGGGCCACTATACTTCTCTAGTCCATAGAGTATTCTCTAAAACATTTGGGCCCACTGTATCCCTCAACACCACGGAGCGTTATCTAAAGCCTTCGGACATCTTTATAGATAACATCCTATAATGTTCTAATAATAAAATCATCATGTTCAATGCTTAGGGACCACTTTACCCCTCAGATCAGTGGAGTATTCTATATATCATTTGGGGCCACTGTATCCCTCACTTACATGATTTGTTATCTAAAGCCTTGAGATAGGCCTTTGAAGACTGCAGAAGCTAAAAGACCGCAATAGTAATATAATATCACCGAACATGAAAATAACAATATCTAAAGCCTTATGGAACACTATAACTTTAGATATGTAGAGTAAGGCCTAGATACATTTCAGTACTAAAGCTGCGGCCACAACCAAGCCTAGTAGTTAAACTAAATGAAGTTCAAAATATAATACTACAGCTATAAGCAATAAAAATGCAATTCTAAAGAGGCTACATATTAAAGACAACCAGGCATGAAAATCAATGAATATCAAAGAGCGGGCAAGTCTAGCATATAGTATGTAGTTTAAAGACAAAATGTACAATGCGATAAGGCACACATAGAAAATAAAATATTCATTCCAATAAAATAGAGTTTGATACAACCATTATTCAACATACAATAGTTACAATCAAAATGAAAAATAAGACTACAAAAAGCTTAAGACTTTGCATCCCGTTCATCATCACCATCTTAATCCAGAACAGTTTTAGTTTCTTCATCTTTAAATGTGTAGATGCAGCATCCTCTTTCTGATTTTTAACAAGATCATCAGCCTCTTTCAACTCCTCCACACATAGAGTGTGCCCGACATCGATGATCTCCAAGAAAAGATATTTTCCTTTGCCTCTAAATAGTTTTTGGAAACTCTATGCCTCATCTCCCTATAGTTGTGGATTTACGCTTTATTTTGACTCATAAAAAGTTTATAGAGGACTTGAAACTAGCCAAAAACATCCTCAACAACTTTCTTCAAGGCCGCAACATGATCACCAACCACCTTCTTCATGAATGAGGCATAGTTTAAGTTTAGGGACTGGATTTTAACCTCAAGATGGTCAACCTTATCTTCGTTAGCCATAGCCTGTTTGGCAGCTTCTAGGAACTTTGCCTCAGAAACCATTAAAGCATCCACAATATGCTTGAAATTATCCCTAACCTCATTTTTGGCCTTGTTAGTAGCCTCCAACTGGAGTTGAGCATCCTTGAGAGAAGTTTTCGCAAACGCCTTCCCAGCCTCGAAAGACGAGGCTTTAGTCTTTGATATTTTAGCCAGTTTTGTAGACTCCGCGACCTTATGTAGATTATAAAGCTATTTGTATTTTCCCCTCTGGCTCATAGCAACCTCAAAAACCTGGAAGAAAGAAAGCAGGAGTTAGTCAAGTAGACATAGAAAAAGACACATAGGTATTTGGCATAGGCAAACTTACCCTAAAAAGGAAATAGTCTTGGTATTCATCCAAATCCTTAACATCTTTCTCAAATAAAAATTTGAGATCATTAGGATTGATAACCCCCTAATCAAGGGGACCGAATTAGAAGTAGTATCCCATGGAGAATTTGGGTTCACTTTCCGTATACGAGGCTGTAAATGAGAAGGAAAGTCCCTACTTTATGGGGTTGGGGAATTTGCATCCTCTATAACAGATATCTGCGGAGGTTAGATTATTTGTGTTTCTCATCGAAAGTGGGGGGAAACCAATAATGTCGCGGATGTACCGGCATAAAAGTTGAGATACAAAAAGTGAGGGGAAAACTAAAAATTGAAAGTATCAAATTAGGTTGTGGTCTAGGAACAAAATTTTTTACCTTCCGGTCCTTGCCTCACAGGTTCAACATGGGCAGTATATTATCCAAGATTTTACAAGTCCTTAAGGGTAACCACCAAAGAAAATGGGTTTTTCTTGTCAGGAATCATGACGACAACCTTAATCCTCTTCCTTTGACACTTTGTGGGGGCCAAACCTGCATGACCTAAAAAAATAACCGATGTAAATATTATTCAAGTATGAAAACTAAATTACATAAACATATTATGCAATTTGTTCAACCTTCTATAGGGGGACTCCCCCAGGACTGCGAAACCCTATGTGCTCTCTCTCACTTTCTCTCAAATTCTTCAATGCATGTCTCCCATTTATCGCCATAAATGAAAGAGTATTTACACTTCCAAGTTTTGGTAATGAAAGACGTTACCCTCATGAGGTACCTAATAACATTATGGAAACCCATATAGTATTACAACATATTTTATATGGAGTTCTCTTTTGGCCTGTAAAAATCGAAGAACTCTAAGGTCGTAATATCCATTGAGAATTATTCTGCCAAACCACCGAAGTTGACAAGATATCCCTTCACCCATTAGGGTAATCTTAGGTTGGGTTTAGATTCATCACCTTCAAAATCTTCCTCACTAGAACAGGCATTAGAAGTTGTAGTCCAAGGAAGAATGTATGTAAAAGGGAGGCAACACCATTATTGGGGACCGTAGAACATGATGTTTGGTTTACAAAAGAAACCGTACAGATGGTCTCCTCTGGGAATTCATATTCCTCTGCCAGACGAGCTAGCCACAACTCAATCATTATAAAATGACAATTGAGGGCTGAAGGATATGTTGCTGTCTCATTACCACAATTGGATAACCCAACTTCAATATGCCTAAGTTTCGCAGTCAGATGACTGACACTTGATTATTTGAGGAGCATCCTCCTCAACTCTGTGGATATCATCTGTAACCTCTAGTGGATACCTACAGTTATAAGATGCTGCAAACTCGAAATCAATGCAAATATAGGTTGGTCATTCTTCTAATTAACAAACCCTAGTTTTTATAGGTAAGGTCACAACAATACTTATAACACCTAAGGCCACACAATCCTAAAATTAAGTTTAAGATCGCGGTTAGAGTAAATAGTGGCAGAAGGGAAAGGCTAAAGCCATGGTGTCAAAAATGAACACCAAAGGCCATGGACCACATAATTAACAGTATAGGACCATGTTCGAGCCTTAACACAAAACAGTTTAAAGGCAATTCCAAAAACATGGCCAACTAAATAAGGACACAACCATCAGTCCGTGTCCACAGTCAGATTTGACAAATAACAAAGATTATTTGGTAGAAAAGGAAATGGATCAAACCTAGAAACCCTAGAGTCTCAGCCAAGAACATGCCAAGAATAACAACTCATTTTCTTGGCCGAAATTAACCCCAAACCAACCTAAAAATACGCGCCTACATCAATAAATGCTTAATATCCATTTAAACTCGTCAAAGCCAAACATTTGACCCAAAAACTTCTGGAACCCAACAAAACCTAGACAAATATAATTAGCTATGTTTTGAATGATTTCAAATAATAGAAAATTTGACGGACATTGGTGAAAATAAATCATGAACATTAGAAGACTGAGATTGAGAAATAACGAAGAATAGGGTAAAAACTAACACATGATGAAGAAAAATCCTCACAATCGCTGAAAACCGCCTGACAAAAATCATTTATCACCAGTGGAAGCAATAGTATAGACTCACCCAACGCCATTAGTGGGGGAAATAGTCAAAGAGGCCTTCCAGAAAGGCCATCCACCAAAGTTTTAGGGCAGTGCGAATATAGTAGCAGCGAGCCAATGGAAAATGGATGTCCAGGGTCAAATTGTATGGTTGAGTGAAGCAACACTCAAAAGTAGATACTAGCTATGTTTAATCTAGTTGGGAAAGCTCTTCAATGGTGGGAGTCAGTTACAACATCAGAGGAGAGAGATATTATATGACTCAGGAATTTTGGGTGCAGTTTAATTGAAAGTTATTTCCATCAGTCATGGAGACATAAATGAGGAGGAAATTTTGGATCTCATGCAAGAGGGTTGGACGGTGGTGGAGTATGAGGAGGAGTACACTCACCTATCAAAATTTATGTCACATGACGTGAACATTGATGAGAAGAAGATTCTTAAGTTTATGGGCGGGCTTACTTGGATGATCCTCCAGCATCTGTTGCGAAATACTGGCATTGAGGACTTATAGTAACATCATTAATGCCGCGTTGCTTCACTTCTAGGGCCATCGCTTCCATCTGAGAGGAGTGAAAAGGATAGCAGAGTCGAGCCAGCAGGGCAAGGCTGGGGTTAGCAGTGCCAGTGGGGCACTACAATAACTGGTTACACAACAGGAATGAGGTTCCCAGTAGTGGGACTTGTCTAAGAGGTTTAGGCCACATAATGGTAGTTACAGGAAGGACCATCAGGGACAACGACATGCTCCTCAGGCTTGCATGTCTAGGGTAACTAGAGTGGAGGCTAGCAGGGTCATGGTTATCAAGGCTACCAAGGCCAAAGACAATGGCAGTCTCGCTAGGGCCGCCAATAGATTTTATGGGGAGATGTTTGGTATGTGGGGATTAGGTCCATATATGGTGTGAAAACCTAAATAGGGCTAGGGGTTAACAACATAATGCCTAGCAGGGGCCAGCCGTTGCTGCAGCTTCTAGACCCATCAGTAGTTCCAATATTATTGCATCCACAGGGTAAGTTGAAGTTTGGGTGTGTAAATAATCTCCATGGGTTGGTTTTGCCTCCAGTGCTTGCAGCTATTGAGGGTATGTTTCTTATCCATAGGCACATGGAGCAATTATTATTTGGCACGAGTGTATCACACTCTTTTGTTAGCACTAGATTCACATATGAGATGGGTTTAGTGGACATGGCATCATATATCATTATGATCGTGAATTCACCGTTGAGTAGCAAGGCTCTCATTCGTTCCATCTATAGGGGAGTGGGCATGGACATTGGGAGATTATTCTTAGTAGAGGGTATACTCATTTTAGATATGGGAGAATATGATGTTATTCTAGGTATAGACTGCCTAGTGACATATAGATTGATGGTGGAATGTTATAGTAGGACTATCATGTTTGCTATTCCAGGTCAGGATATGTTTATTGTGGCGATGCCTCATCTGGAGGGTAGGTCGAGCATGCATTTATATTTATCGATGAGGAGATTTCGAAGGGTATTGTTGTATTTCTAGATTCAATATTTATGGTTAGGGACTTTGTTGATGTGCTTCAGGAGATACTAAGGTTGTTGTTGAATCAGGAAATTGAGTTTTTGATTGACTTAGCACTAGGCCAATAGCGTTGAAAAATCTACTCACTATGTTATTTTAACAAAAGTTAAAATGGTTTAATGACTTTCGAAATTACTTTTTGAGGAAACTATTTCAAAAATATTTGTAGAACAGAAAATGTGTAAAATAATTTTTGAACGAATTGTTTCAATCTCTTGGAAATAGGTTTTAAACTAATCCTAAGTCTGATTTGCAGAATGTAGCAGTAAATAGATAAAAATCACACACAAGAGACCAACAATTTTTAATGTGGTAAAACCCCACCCAATTGGGGAAATATTCACGACTCCCTCTATGGAGTAAAACAAAATCCATTATAAAACAGATATAGGTTACAAGCATGCCTAACAAATTATACAACCAATCCTATTATAAGTCTAGAATTATACCTAAGCGAGAATCGTCTCCTTCTTGGTTACCGACTTCTGACTTCTCAAAAAGAAATCCAAAACATCCTAGAACTAAATGTGAAATATATCATAGTTTTTAGATCTACAAATTTCTAAAAAGAAATGAGATCCAAAATATGTCAGGCTTTTGAGAGAGAGATTACAACAGTGAGGAGTAAGTAGAACTAACTCTTAATATTACTCAAAACTCAAAGTTTTGAAACCAAAACATTTTTAGTTTTTCAGAAGCAAATCTATAAAAATTAGAAGGGAAATCCTTCAATTTATTTGTAAGATATTACAACTTGTGATTTGAAAGAAATATTTTTTCAAAAATATTTTCTTAGAAGTTCTATATAATTTTTTTTCTCTTAAACTTTTGCCTCCTCTCTCTCCCTTCTATATTTTTTATATCAACTCTCAAGTCTCTCCAAAAGATTAAAATTGAAAGGTATAAGCCTCCTTATATAGGCCCAATGAAGGATCCAGAAGATTTTTTTGAAATCAAGGATTGTGATTAAATCTGATTTAAAACGATTAAATCTAATGGTTGAGAACTGAATAAACTAAATCAAACTCTTATTTGTTGACTTGTAATGCACATGGATCAACTTAGATAACATGTAGACCATTTATTAAGGAGATCTAATGGTTGTGATAAGGTGCATTGAGTGTGAGTATAAACAAACACAAAATTAGCCAATGATGAGGCAACAGGTGCAGGTCTCTAACACATCCAAAAATGTGAGATTTTAAGTTTTTAAAAACCTATTTTCTACCACAAGTGTTTCTACCGGTTTTGGATTCCACCCAAGCCATATTTTAGGATCTTATAAAATTCAAATTTTAACTCCTAAAATAATTTAAACTCTATTTTAATTATTTTAAAAATAGATTTTAAGTGGGTTAAAATTCCCAAAAATTGTAGAAAACTCATTTTAAATCCACTTAACACACATTAATAAAATATGTTATGAAATGTAATTCTATGTGTTGTGAGTATGTTGGAATACTACCTTTATGACTGATTGAGGAGTCTATGCTGATGTTAAGGTAGCATATGAAGAAGCTATGATGTACTTGAAGGAGGGACTCAAAATTTTATCAACATTTCCAAACTAGTTAAGGCTCCTATATAGTGTAGACCCAAGCGAGTCAATTATAAAGTTCACTTCAAGTGCATGCACCTTATCATATTTCTCCTTTAGAGATGCGGGGAGAGGTCATCGATAAGAGTACATCACCTTGGGGTGCCCAAGTGTTGTTTGCGAAGAACAAAGATGGGTCATTGAGGTTGTGTATTAAATATCGGGAGTAGAACAAAGTCAAGATTCAAAATGAGTATTCGTTTTCGCGTATCGATGACTTGTCCGATTAGCTGAGAGGAGTAGCCTCCTTCTCAAATATTGATTTCAGATCATGGTATAATTAGTTACGTATCAGGGATTAGGATCCTTGAGAGGCATTTTTATGAGATATGGGTCTTATGAATTTAGGGTTATGCCTTTGGGGTAACCAATGCACCAATACTTTTCATTGATCTTATGAACATAGTGCTCAAGGATTTTGAATAGTCACAAATATTACATTTAAAACTCCTTATATTTATGCATTCTAGCATTCTCGTGCGTACTAATCTCGAAACTTATGCTTATTTACTGGATAATCTCTATTTTCATTGCATATAACTTGTGCAAGGTTTATTTAAGATTTTATAAGTGTTGGGAATGGTAAGCTTGAAGTTCGGTTGAATTTTGAAGAAGTTCCATCGATAAATGCAACTTTTGGGTTCATTTTAATAATTTTAGCACTCGGGCTTGGGTTCCAAGCTCCCAACGAAAGTTTTATCGCATTAACTTATCTTTGAATTGCTATTGAAGACGCATAAATCTGACTCGTAACAAAGAAGTTATGAAAGTTTCCCCTGAGTGAAAAACATGTGAAAAGCAAAGTAGCAAGATTTATCAAACGCACTCAGGTGACAAATCGATTCAACCCCTATTCTGAATCGATTCGCACCCTCAAATTATATCTTATCTAAATTTATTCAAATATGTTATGAATTGATTCGATCCTTTGTTTTGTCCGGAGTCTTTATTCACAAGTTTATCATTTGTTTATTATTGTATATATACTTCTTTCATTTCATTTGTAAAATAGATGAAATGTTTTAGAGAATATAAGCCTTGCATTTAAGTCCCTCTCTCTCGCCTAGGTCTAAAATTGAAAGTTAAATTTATTTCTCTTCCCTTCCATTTAATACAAAAGAGTTGTTGGTCATTATTATTTCAATCTTATCTACTCTCATATTTATTGGTTTTGTAGTTGGCACTAACATTTATTAATATATCTTTGATTGGTATCTACATTAATTGATGTTTCCTTCATTAATGATGCTTACTTTCATGGTCTATGTTGTTTCTACTATGACTGGCAAGTCTCTTAGGTTAGGGGTCATAATCCCACCATGGATGATTGAACTTCAAAGTTAGGGTTTGATTAATATTCATTCTAATTGAACCTCATGTGTTGTTATTGGAGTATCATAGTCTCTTAACTTCCCTTATCATGTAAGGTCATTGTTAGAAGCTTTACTACAACCCCAACCCATTTGTCACCAAAATTAATTAACCCTCAAATTTCCATTGATGAGTTTGGTCTCTACATGGTTGATGTTCAAAATTAATTAATTATGATCGATTAGAATAAATTTGAATTGAATTTCGTTATTTACTTAGCAAATCCAAGTTGGGAGAATGATCCCTAATCCCTTTTCTCCATTTCAAATCATAAGATTCCTAGCCTATTTATTATAACCATCATCTTTTACTAAATCAAATTTATTTTAGCGTATTCTAGGATGGTTTTTAGTTTTAGTTAACCACCCTCAATAATCACCATCTTTTACACTTTAATTTTGTAACGTATAGTAACTCTTATAACTTGAACTCATTCTTCTGTTAGTGTCCAGTCCTTATGGAAATTAATCACAGCCTTTCCCGGTTATTACTTATTGATATTGATTTGCACTTAAATCAAAAATAATTTTAAAGGCATAAATTTTTTTGCCCCGTATTCGGGGAGTGGAAACAAATTTAGGTTATACGGTGTTCCTATACACGATTTCATTCGCTCTGGTCACTATAACAACAGGATTTCCTAAACAATCCAAAACTCTCATAAATTCAAGATGCGGATGACAATAATCAAAATCCCATAGTGGAATATCCATCGTTAAGTGAATGTTTGGATTATTAGAGGCCATCTCCTACTCCCTTTACATTCTTACATTTCGAATCCGACTCCAATTCCTTCACCATGTGAAATAATATTAGTGATCATGGTATCCGGGGAGAGATTGAGCCACCATATCACCTAATGATAGAATACCTACAATATCGAAGAGGACCACTTCTCTGTCATGCATCATTTTCCCTTACAATTCCGCGCAATTCCATTTTCTAAATGGGATGATACAACTATTAACCACTTTTCACGGCATGGAAAGTGAACAATCTTACCTACATGTACAGGAGTTTGAGGAAGCGTGCACCACTTTTAGAGACCAAAATTGTCCACTCGATGTAACATGCCTCAAAATCTGTCCCTTCTCTCCGAAGGACAAAGCTAAAACTTGGCTTTGGTCCTTATCACCTAATTCTATTGGGAGTTGGCGCGATATGCAAGCCCAATTCTTAAAGAATTTTTTCCCTACCCATAGAACTAACACTATCAAAGGACAAATTTAAACCTTTGCCCAAGGAAAAAAATGATAACTTTGAGAAATGTTGGGATAGATTTAATGACCTCTTGGGTAAGTGTCCCTATCATGCCTTTGAAAAGTGGAGACTCATCTCCTTTTACCCTTAATTCTAAATAGACCATGTGTTGTGGGGAATTTTTTGGCTTAGATACGAATGATGCCGAGGGACATTTTAAGTATTGTTCTGAGACTAATCAAGCTGGGACACATCGGACCAAATAATGTTAACCCATGACCTTCCAATTCATTCACCTATATCCATGGGCTCGATCACCTCAACATTGAGGATAGTATGAAAATGAGACCTCATAAATTATCAAATAAGGTAGAGGAATTCGGCTTAAAGAGTTAAGTTCCCACAGTTATAATGCATTTGTCAATCAAGAAGTTATGTTCCATATGCAATATTAATGGTCATTCGACCAAGGGGTGTCCCACGATCCCGGCCTACAAAGTTATCCTCCACAAATAAGTGAGTGCTATGGGGGTTTTCGAAAGGTCATTGAATACTCCTCCTAGACAAGAGTACAACCCATCTTGTGGAAACCATTCCGATCATCGATATGGAAAATTCCAGCAAGCTCAAAATCCTCCCCCCGAAAAAAATTATCAATCGCCTTACTTACAAGCACCTCCCCCTCCTCTCCAAATTCAAGGACCTCCACCCGTTCCTTGTTATGTGTCCCCATATATGAAGAGCCTCGAAGACACTTTGCATACATTCATACAAGCACAAGTGAGCATTAATAACCAAAATGATAAACAATTAGTGCTCATTAAGTTGCAAATTACAAAATTGACGGTGTCATTGGACAGCTAAGAAAAGGGGAAAGACCGTGCTCAATGCCAATCATTAGAACAAGACAACTCCATCACAAATCTTAGGAGTACAAAAGTGACTCAAAATCTTATCCCACCATCCCCGAAAGAATCTGAAGAGATCTCACTATCACCCTGATAGTGTGAAGTGACTCTAAAAAGGAGTAATGATGAGTTTCCTATCCAAGAGCTGGAGGCCCCAATCCCGTTTTCCTTTCCCGCACCCTACCCTCAAAGGATTATTTACATCACAAAGCCCATTAAGGATCAAGAAATCCTGGAAACTTTTAAACAAATGAAGATCAATCTCCCCATCCTTGATTCTATCAAGAAAATCCCATCTTATAGAAAGTTTTTAAAAGACTTTTGTACTTTCAAGAGAAAGCATATTTCTAAAAAAAAGGTAGAGTTGACCCAACAATGGGCTCCATTTTCCAACACAACACGATTCCAAAATTTAAGGATCCCGGTTGTCCAAATATTTCGTACGTGATTGGAAATTTTTCTAGTAATCATCCCTTCTTGATCTTGGAGCTAGCGTGAACCTCTTACCCTATTCGATCTATCTCCAGTTGGGCTTAGGAGATCTTAGCCCAACCAAGACGAGAATATAATTGGCTCACGGTTCCACTAAAATTCCTAGGGCGTAATAGAATATATCCTCATCCAAATAGGCACTTTTGTCTTCTCGATCGACTTTATTGTTCTCGATACCCATCCCATTTTAATTTCAAACACTAAGCCTCCCGTCATCCTAGAGAGTTCCTCACAATTGTGAATGCCTCGATTAATTATAATAATGGGGAAATGGATCTATCCATTGGAAATATGACATTAGATGTTAATATTTTCAATGTTCCACAAATCTCAAAGTACGAGGATGAGTATATCACAGAAGTGAATTTATTGGAGACGTACTCAAGGAAAATAAGAAAAGCGTGAGGGAGTCTATTGAATGAAGCATGTTAGATGGATGTTTTTATATGCTTTGAGAAGTGGATGTCAGTGAGAAAGTCAAAATAGGAAAAGAATTCATAGGTTGTGAGGTCACCCCGATTGATGACACGAATATATTCAAAAAAATATCTCACAAAACGTTGCCTATCCACGTTGAGGAGAATTTCCCGGAAGAAACTAAGGATGATGAGGTAGTTATCAAAATAAGTATGAAACTATTCAACCTTAAAAGTAATAATCCATGGCCTCCACTCTCTCATTTTATCCATGAGAGAAAATGTGCCGTGAGTCCAACGCCAGAAAATTAGAAACGGACATGTATGCTAATGGGTGGAATTTTCAACGAAGCACAGTTGTGAAATTTTAAGGGTTAGTTGTCGATTTAAATGACCATCTCCATGTAATATCCACAGATTTTCCAATGGACATCGCGAGGAATGACCCCGTTTATGGGGCCATTTAGGTTCTACCGCCCCTATCTTTTTATGACGAGCAAACCCTTGGCATCTAGCGGGGTTGCATATTTTTATTTTAGGTCATTTCCAAGCTCAATATAGAAACCCCTTCCTAAAACTCCCATACCCCCACCTTTTTCCTAGAAAACAGAAGTAGTGGAAATTTCAACAGGTGCCGAATCCATTCGGTAAACGTCTGAACCAACTTGGATCATGGAAAAACCAAATTTAGATTGACCAAATTGATTCAATTTAGTTCTGAATCAATTAGGTTTGGGCTAGTGCATCAGTCAGTTTTACCCGAATCGATTCGCTATTTAAGGCCGAATCGATTCACCCAGTTAGATGTGGAAATAATCGTGCCTTTTAAGTCAGCCCCCCCCCCCCCCCCCACCATTTCTAAACCATTTCCCTCATTCTCTCAAGATCCTATTTATCCCTAGCTCCGCCAATCTCAATTTCTTCCCCCCAAATCAAACTGAGATTCCATTCCAACCATTTCAAGGTGTATTCATCATCTTGGTTTTTCATCATTTGATTTGTGGTGTTCTTGTGCTCATGCTAGGGTTTAGGCTGTTGTGGTTTGTGAGTCATTCAACTTTCATTTTAGTTCATCAAATGAATATTTAATGCTATAATTCCTCCAAATACATCATGCTCTTAGATATATTGTTATTTTTATGATTTGTTGGGTTTCCATGTTGAATTAAAGGTTTATCCACCCCCATTCGAACACCTTGCTCATAATGAGTTGGATAAAATGATCCAACGGGCTTAGGGTGAAAAATTACACTTACCTTGCACCATTATCACTCGCACTTAGACCATCACTCCATATTTCTTGCGGTGCACATCAATTTTCATTAACCGACCAATTTACACTTTTTGCACCCTCACTCATTTTTTACCTGATTTATCAAATATATTTTAATTTTTTCATTACATTAATAGTGCTTTGTATTAAATTACTTATCATGTAGGTCTCAAATTGAAACCAAGCCTTACTGTACCGAACTCCAAGGAAGACAAGGTTGCGATGGATTTCGCTCAAAAACGGAAAAACGGAACATGATTGGTTTAAGGATAGTTTCAAATCAAGTTGCCTTATTTCTATTGAGTGGGCCTTAAATTTGGAGGAATTTCCCAATGCCGTGAGGAGTTTCTTTCAAAATTTTGATTGGGATATCCACCTTGCTAAAAAGGGGGTGGTTAATGAGGACTTGGTCCACCGATTCCATGACACCTTGGTCGAGAGGCCGAACGGGAAATACGAGGCTTTTGTACGTGGGCGTGTGATCCATATATCTACCTCCATTCTTGTTGGGCATTTGTATGAGGTATCTATCCACAATAATTATGATTACTCATTTGCTAACGATACAGTCAAGGTCGCATATGCTACTTTGGTGGAGCGTCTGGCTCTGGGGGGATACATAGACATCCGATATATTCCATCCATCACGCATGTGCGATGTCTATTACCTCCTCCATCTCAGCAACGCCAATTCCCTTATACCTATGAAAAATAAATCCAACCTCTGATACAAACATGGATTGTTCCTATATAGTCTTTTATAGTTGAATACACAGATTAGCTTGCCCGCAGTAGTGCTAAACAAAATGGCAGACTCCACTTATGACAAGTTTAAAACACACTATATGGTTGACTTAATTGAGTCTATGATATATATGAGCTTCAACTAGTTTGGATATAAAGACAAAATGTTTTCTAGTTTTTATGTGCCTCTTCAACTATATACTATAAGGACTGCATCAAGTACATCATTAACAATCCCAAGCCAGACAATAAATCAATATGTAGTGAACAACACACTGTTGGATCACATTTCATTTATAATGCATTTGATGTGTTTAAAACTATTATTAAATAATTAGAATACAATATGAATGCCCTGACACCACTTGTAAGAGTGGAAAGCACTTATACCACTATGAGAATGAGAAAACAAAAATGCGAAAAAAATCAAATTTGAGAGTGTGGAATTATCTAATGGTGTTAACTTATTAAATTCAGATGTCAAACCACATCGATTTTAATCCTTTATCCCTAGACCATGCAACTATGTGATTCAAACATTAATCAAACGAAGCAATCAACAAAGGCAAAGTTTCAGGAAAAATCCCCTTATAGAAAAACATTTTATTCACTTTATAAAATTTACAAATCACAACTTTCAAATTCTATAAAGGAACCTATAGTAGATGAATATCTCAGAGGTGACCTTCACCCACAACTATGATCCTTTTAAGAATCACAAGACCGCAGTCCACCTTCAACCACAACCTTTGTCTTCAGCAGTGAGTTTCCTCAGGTATCACAAGTCAACCATGGAGATGCCTTATCCACAAAGGTGTATGAAAGAATACAAAAAATTCTATGGTTTAAACAAATTCATAAGAAAAAAATATTCAAGAATGTTTGTTGTGAATTAAAAAAGTGTTTTGGAACACTAAAATATGAAGAAGTTTCGTAAAAGATGTGAAGTTTTGAATCTGTCAAAAGTCTTATACATTTTAAAAATGAAATAGGTATTTATGGGATGTTCACAAAATTCGAGGCAGTGGCATAGTTCTAACTAAAATGTAATATAGTTCTAACGAGATGGTGATCTCGTTCGAACGACAATAATCTGTCTTCTAACGACATCCAAAAAACTAAGATAGTAAGCCCTCGATTGAACCTCATTTTAAAAATACTTTGAACGACCTCCAAACGACATGTAATCTCATTGGAACGAGATGTCAATCTCGTTTAAACGAGAGTTAAAAAATAAAATAATTTTTTTCTTTCCAAAATAAAAAACTCATGTTCGTTTTTTATAAAAAAAAATATCCTGAACATAAATTCTGAAAATTAATTTAAACTCTAAATTTCTTTATACCATAACGGGATATTTGGAAGTCTTCAAACTTGGAGATGCTTGAGTTCAGTTCGTCATGACGGTGCATGACCATTTGTAACGGGATATGCCAAACTAGTCTAAAACTATGCTATGAACGATGTTAGAAAAATTGTTCTTGTAAATATCCTCCTTTGTCTATTCTGATTCAAAACAAACAAACATGACCGAATTCCAAATTAGAATAAAAAAATCTCCCATGACAAAAATCCTAACCCTAGAACAGAATGGCGTAAGTCACTTTGTCTTCAAACTTCTTCTTCTTCCCTTTGGAAAGCTTTGCCTTTATCCATGTGTCTTGAATTTTTCTTTAAATACCTACATACATGAGACAAAACATACACCTCGTGATGCATTGATTTTTAAATAAGATAAAAGTCATAAATAAATTCTTCCCCATAAATCAAACTCATCAAAACTCATTTTTTAATTTTCTCTCCCCCTTTATTTTTAACAAAAATAGACAAATAAGTGAAAACGTAGGCATGAAATATGAATCATAACGTAGAAGATAAGATATAATCACAAAAGGATATAAATAAAGCATGTGTAATGATAATCTCAAAGGCAAACACTACCAACTATTTTAAAAAAAAATTAATTTTTCCAAAAAAATAAATTTCACAAATACAATAAACAATACCAAATATAATATATGTAAAATATGTCAAAGAAAATCGGGCACATAAATATAGGTATAAACGACCACAAAATATGATAGAAAACATATAAGCTTTACACACTAACATAGTATCGTTGTGTCTAAACACGTGGGTGTGAACAAGATACAAATGAATTATAACCCAAACACTCAAATATGTTCAAGAAGTTCTAATTGATGGCAAAACTTTATCAAACTAAGATTTAGCCTCAAGTGACAAATAAAGTTGAACTTAATGAACAAAATAAGCACAATGCACTCAATACTATATTATCAATGATTCTACATATCAATATCGTCATGTCAAAATAAGCAAAACTAGGTATCATTGTGCAAATCCATTGATCTTCAACTAAACTCCCTCAAAAGATAAATATAATCATATTTTGTATTATATTTTTTTAATTTTATTTTGAAGTGATCTCTTCTGAAAGATCAAACAAATAAAACTATGTTGGCCCCTTTTAAAAATATTACTCTTTTTATTGCCTTTATTTTTTCTTGGGCTCTTTTCAAAAGGTGGCTTTCATGACAAGTCAACCTATCTCTCACAGCCCTTTCTCGTATAAACTCATATTTTTCAATAATAAATAAATAACCTCACGGTCAACGATTCTTACATGCACAAATTCCCCATAGTCACATAAACATGTAGATGAGAAAATTAATGGGAGAATACCTCATCAAGCTTAAATATACATAGTGAAGTAAACATTCATAAAGCTCGTGCATGTGTGTGAGGAAGCATATAAAAAGTCTATTCCGTAAAGCAAATCAAGTTTGAAACAAATCCATAAGCATGGTTAAGATCAAAATAAGTCTCTAAAGTCAAAACCAAATGTGACATCCACATGGAAATTGTAAAGTGAATTGAATTCAAACTCACCAATATGCCACACCAAATGTGTAAAACTAAAATACACAAAAATTAAAAATCTTTTTGTACTTTTCAAAAAATTTATCAAAACAAAATCTTCTTGTATTTTTCAAATGACTCAATAAAAGAAAAATGTAAATAAAAAAGATACACATGTCATAACACTAGAAAAATATATATCATGAAGCACAACTAGAGTATGGCAAACAAAATCATGCAAGCAATAATCCATAAGACATAACATGTGAAGAATCATGTGCAAGCATCCGATAATCAAGCAGTCTAACATGTAGCTCCTCCAAAATGGATTTTCTAACCTAAATAGATGTGTATCTAATGCATTTGGTTTCAGGAACCAAGGGTACACTAGACTTTAACTTCCAAGGATCTCTTCCAAGATCATAACAAAAATGATTAAGATGACCTTTCCTACCACAATGTGAGCATGTGTAAACTCGAGGAATGTTACCTATAGATTCGCCTTTTCTAACATCCTTGGATGTGTTTGATACTCTAAAATAATTAATGGCCTTGGCTTTAAAATTCGAAGCATATGTGATCCAGATCCATTACTACCAACATTACTAGAGTCTTTTAAATTTTCTTTTGACTTCAAAATTTTAGACTCAAGCGAGGAATTTGACTCTTCTAATTTTAGGGACTCCTTCTTCATATTTTCAATCATTCATAGAAGGTTATCTCACTCCACCTCATTAAAATAAAACTTATCCTTAAAAGTCTTCTCATATGCCTTATAATTATTAATAAAAACATTATCCTTAATGGCACAAACGATAATCCTAAAATTTTTCAAGCCCTTTAATTCTTTCTCTAAAAACCGGACTCTATCATCACTCTCTTTCTTGGACAATTCTAATTTTATAAAATCATAATCCATGTCCACTAGTTTCTAATTAAAGAAATCTCTTTGATTTTAAATAGTTTGCAAAATATCCATAGAATATTTAAAATGAAAATCTTCTTTTTCAAGAATCTCAATTGTTTTAGAAGACTTCAAATTCAAACGATTTAAGTCGTCGAAACTATGAGAATTGTTCGATAGAAAAATAAATTACCGAAAAAGCACTAAACAAAGATCTAACACAGTAACTTAGTGCAACCCGCTCTGATACCAATTTGAGAATGCATTAGAATTCTCTTACACCACTTGTAAGAGTGGAAGGCACTTATACCACTATGAGAATGCGAAAACAAATATGCTCAACAAAAAATTCCAATTTGAGAGTGCGTAATTATCTAACTGTAATAACTTATTATATTTAGATGTCAAACTACACTGATTTCAATCCTTATCCCTAGAACATGAAACTATGTAATTCAAACATTAATAAAGACAAGCATTAAACAAAGGCAGAGTTTTAGAAAAAATCGCCCCGGGCAAAACCATTTATTCACTTTATAAAATTTTCAAATTGCAGGTTACGAATTCTATAAAGAAATCTTCTGTAGCCGGATCTCTCATAGGTGACCTTCGTTTACAACTATGATCCTCGCAAGAATCTCAAGACCATAGTCCTCTTTCAGCCTCAGCCTTAGTCTTCAGCAGTGAATTCCCTCAAGTATCGCAAGTCTATCATGGTGATGCCTTCTCCACAAAGGTGTATGAAAGAATACAAAACATTATAGGGTTTAAACAAATTCACAAGAACAATATTCAAGGAAGTTTGTTATGAATTAAAAAGTGTTTTTAATCACTAAAACATAAACTTTCGCAAAAGATGTGCAGTTTTAAATATGTCAAAAGTTTTAAACAATCTGAACACAAAACAGGTATTTATAGGACATTCACAAAATTTGAGGCGGTGGCGTCATTCGAACATGTGAGTGCACAATTCTCTAATGGATTAAATTTATATAATTAGATGTCAAGTCATAAACAAATTTTAATTTTTTTTAACACTAGAACATGCAACTATGTGATTCAAATCAAGCATGTAAAGAAATCACAATTTCAGGAAATATCCCGAAAGGGGTAAAACCTTTTATTTCACTATAGTTTGCAAATTGCAACTTTCAAATACGATAGAGAAATAAAACTCGATGAATCTCCCGCAGGTGACCCTCGTCTTCTTTAGCAGTGGTCCTCTCAACTCCCACAAAGATCGCAATCTTCCTTTAACAATGATTCTCGTAAGTATCACAAAAGCAGCAGTAGAGACTCCTTTACAAGGTTAGCAGTAAACACTCCTTCTTCACATTAATAACTTTAATGTGGAAGTGATTTGGGTTTCAAATATAATTCACAAAATCATATATGAGAGATTGTGTGAATCAAAGAGTGTTTTTCCCTATAAAAAGTGAAGACTTAAGGCAGCAGTTCTGCAGTTTTTGTAAATGCAAAGTCTTAGCAAAAAAACCTATCAAAAATAGGTATCTATACGCAGACACAAATATTGAGGCGGCGCAACCTCGTTTAAATGAGACTATGACCTCATTATAATGGCATGATGATGTCGTTCGAACGACATAGAGTTTGCTTCTAACGAGATGCAAAAATCCAAGACAGTAAGCCCTCGTTTAAATCTTGTTTGATAAATGCTTCAAATGACCTTCTAATGAGATCCAAGGTCGTTCTAATGAGATGCAAATCTCATTTGAACAAAACTATCTAAAAAATAAAAATATTATTAAGTTCAAAAACTATTCGAAAAATAATTTGAAAATGCCTCATTTTGTTAAAAAAATAGTTTATAAAAAAATCTTTCAATCTTTGTAAAAAAAATCCATAAAAAAACAACTATACCAAATATATGTAATGTCGTGGAGCATGTTGAAATTTCTTGATAATAGGATCAGTCTTATCAAATGTGTGAACGTGAAGTGTCATGACAGAAGTAACGGGATATGCCATACTTTATATAAAATAGATTATATGGACAAGTCCTAGATACTAAAGGCAATGATAGAAAATTTCCTCTTACAAATCTTCCACTATGGCTATTCTGGTATAAAATAAAAAAATCCAAATTATCCAACAAATCCTATACAAATCTAATACCCTCTAGAAACCCATAAATGGAAAGGTACTAAAAATGTACAAGTCTCTAAAATCTTCAACTTTCCAAACCTTCAATTCTCCTGCTTTCTCTTGATCTTCTTTTTGGGAGATTTTTCAAATGTTTACTTTTCATATGCTTATCAAAGTGTACCTACACACAAAAGATAAAGAAATATACCTTGTGACGTATAGAGTTTTAAATAACATAAAACTCATCAATCAAATCAATTTTCCTCCATAAATCAAACTCTCACACCCCCACAATTTGTTCTCCCCCTTTTTGTTTGTCCAAAATAGAGAAGGAAAATAAATTAAAATAATAAACCAGAGTGTCTCACAATAATCATAGAATATCATCACAAATATAATGCAATAAGAATCAAGTAATGATAAACTAAACAAAACCAACAATTTTTTTATTTTTCAAACTTCTTCAAGATTTTTTTTTACAACACACACCTTGAACTCTCACTAAGATAACCAAGTCATGAACGTGTAATGAATGGGTGTGAACAAATTCGATAGGAAAATTAACTCAAATAATCATAACATATGCGCACGATGAATTTTGGATACTAACTCAAAGTTGTCCTTAGGTGTAAAAGAATGTTGAATTTATATGATATCGACCCAATCTAATCAACAAATCAAAGTCTAAAATGATTTTCACAACAATAATGCCCAAAACTATGTAATGCTTTTATGAGACTTTTTCTGGACGTGCAAACCCATTGATCTTCAACTAAACTCCCTCAAAACTCACATATAGAATATTTCTCTCAACTCTTTTGTTTTGAAGAAATCAATGCTCATATGTAGCGAATCATCAACGTTATTTGAATTTGTCTTGACACTTTATATTTTGTCTTTTATGTGCCTTAAATCTTTTAGGCATTTTTTTTTGCAAATGGTGGTTA
Organism: Sambucus nigra; assembly: GCA_949130495.1. Taxonomy (NCBI): domain Eukaryota; kingdom Viridiplantae; phylum Streptophyta; class Magnoliopsida; order Dipsacales; family Adoxaceae; genus Sambucus; species Sambucus nigra. The sequence continues at coordinate 241,399,995 of OX422213.1, read as the reverse complement.
TTCATAAAAGACCTTTTGACTTTCGCTGCCCGATTCCATTGTTTTTAAATTAACACATTTACTAGAGATATAATTTTCAATTTTTCCAATCCGAGCAATGGTTCTTACAAGAACTACTTTCATTATCTCGTTTTATTGCATTTGGTTCGTTTTAAAGGTAAGATTGAGATAAAAACACCTTGACCAACATGTGATAGACAAGTACAATGCTCAAATAAATCAGTGTATGTGGACATTAAAGGATAACGAGTCAAACGTGTAGAAAGTAATCACTAATCACATCTCAATGGCTCCAATACATTATAAAGCACATGGATGAAATGATGTTGTGTCTCAAAATATTATCAGAAATCACGTTGGTAATGGAATGAAATTGTGACTTGATAATCCTAAATGCCCATCTATATAAGGCGTAAACAAATTATAAAAATATTTTTTAGTTTTTTAAAAAAATTATCATTAAAAAAATCTTTTTGGCTTTTTCACTTTTTCTAAAAAGAAAGCAAAAATCTATTTGTATTTTTCCAAAAATTTTCAAGAAAAACAAAACACATTTTTGATTTTTCAAAAAATATATTAAAATGAAAAAGGATAAATACAATAATAATATATACTAGCAATAGTCATGTAATATACAAACATGAAAACCATCTTATGCTAGCAAACAAGTCTAAACTTCAATCATTAGGCCCAAAGGTGTTCTCCAAATGAGGTGACATCTTATGAAAACATCCATCAATCATGTGAAGTTTTGACCAAATACTCAACTTGCTCAAGGAAACGCTCAAAATCTCTCATGTGGATTGTACGAGAATGCGGAGTAACATGTGTGGGAGTGCGTGTGGGAACACGTGTAGTAGCATATCTTGGAAGTTACCTATGAGACACACTACCCAACTTAAAATAAAATTCCCTAAGGTGTCATTTTTTCTTGCAACGGGAACAAATATACTTGAGCTTACGACCACCTCTCTCAAAACGTATAGGATGTGCTCTCCTATTGGGATCAGACTCCTGGGTGGGTTAGGTCGAGAGCCATAAGGATTTATAACAAACTCGGGACCTGGCTCGAGTTCAACATGGAAAGTGGACGCACCGTCATAACCTATTCCTAGCCTCTAAACATTACCTAAAGAGGGACCGAGGAACATCTATCCAACCTTCTTAGATGTGTCCTCTAAAGTAATCTTGACCTCCCGAGCACGTTTGAGATCTCTCTCGAGTTGGTATACACGGGCTTCAAGTTTCTCACGAGTCTTCAATGAAGATTGAAGATATCCCCTAAGACTAGCCACGATGCTGGTCAATTCACTCTTTTTCGGCCTAGGATGATCAATTATTCACCTAAAGAAACCTTCATCTTCTCAAGGTGACTCACCAATGCCTCACACACCTTCAAAAGTTTCACCTCTCTCTCCAACTCTAACACCTTAAGACTCAAGTCTTTATTCAAATTTTTGTTTTTCAATGTCTCAGTGTATAAATAACTAAAATCGTTTTGTAGATACCCTTCTCCATCACTTGTAATCTCATCCTCACACTCACTCGAATGCTTCGAAACATCATCGATGCTTTCACATTTACATGTTTCCTCATCATCGTAGGAAAATGTAGAGGTGCTTACGTGACTAGCCATGAAAGCTACGTACTTTTCATGTGGTGATTCTCCCTCGGAATCAACCAACTCGATGTCACAACCTCTAAGAGTGGCTTTATTAGCAATCTCTTTTCCATTTCTCTTTAGCTTAGTGGGACACTCAAACGACTTGTTCCCTTTACCCTCGCACTCAAAACTTATTATCTTTTTCTCTTTCTCACCGCTATCCTTGACCTCATCTTTCTTTTTGTTCTTCTCAAAAAAAATTTTATTGGAACAATTATTCTTAGAAAATTTGAGAAACTTTTTATAAATATTGCAAACAATGCCAAGTCATTAACATTAAACTATCCCTCAGAATTAGACTCGTAAACTTTCTCTTTTTCTTTTTCTTAATTGGAGTCTTTAAACCTACCCCTCTATCCTTTGGCTTTATGATTTTAGGAAACATTTCAATCTCATTTGAAGGTCTCCTATGAGTTCTTCTAACCTAAGAGATTCCAAGACCCCTAAAGAGTTAAACAGGTGACCTTAGGAATAAATTAAGAAGGGAGTGACCTCAAAATATTTTTCACGACTCTCGACTCCTTAATTTTCTCACCTAAATTAAAACTCGTGTTAAAAATGTCCAATAACCTAGTATAAAATTCATCGAAACTCTCGGAATCTAACATAGTGATAGTCTCAGACTGGGTGGTCAAACTTTGAGGCTTAGATGCCTTGACAACGATGGTACCCTTATATGTCAACTAGATTATATACCATGTTTACTTAGCCATAGTGCACATCAAGATGCGTCGAAACTCGTCAGGGGCGACGAATCTAAAAGTAGCATTAAGGACTCAGAAGTTATAGGTACTCCACTTAAACTCATCGCCAGTCCAGGAAGAAACATGTTTAAGATTAATGACATTATCAACAGTGACAATGGGAGGAGTCCACCCACTATCACAAACAAGCCATACTTATTCATTAAAAGCCTTTATAATGGATCTCATAGGGGATTTCCAAGAGGCATAATTCTATCCATAAAAAAATGGCATAATATTATATAAGTTCTCCATAAAAAATTTGCGATTTTTTAAGATCAATATTTTAAAACAATTGATATCTCAAAAACATTTTGCGAAAAAAGGGTCTCATGATAAGTTGGTGAAATCGGCTCTCATACCAATTTGAGAAAAATGGTACCAGCGAGAAAAAACTCATTGAAACATCAGGATCACACGATAACTTGGTGAAACCTTATCTGATACCAATTTGTGAGTTCACAATTGTCTAATAGCTTAAACTTATTTAATTAGATGTGAATTCAAAAACAAGTTTTGATTTCTATTAACCCTCGAACATGAAACTATGTGATTCAAATCAAGCATGTAAAGAAATCACAATTTCAGGAAAAATCCCCAAAGGGGCAAAACCTTTTATTTCACTATAGTTTGCAAATCGCAACTTACAAATATAATATAGAAATAAAGCCCGAAGAGTCTCTTGCAGGTAACCCTCGTCTTCTTCAACAATGGTCCTCTCAAGTCCCACAAAGATCACAATCTTCCTTAGGTAATGATTCTCGTAAGAATCAAAAGAGCAACCATAAAGACTCCTTCTCTACAAGGTTATCAATGAAGACTCCTTCTTCACCAGAGTAACTTCAATATAGAAGTGATTTGTGTTTCAAAGATGATTCACAAAAGCATATAGGACAGATTGTGTGAATCAAAAAGTGTTTTGCCCAATAAAAAGTGAAGATTTAAAGCACCAGTCCTGCAGTTTTCGTAAATACGAAGTCTTAAGAAAAAATCTATCAAAAATAGGTATTTATAGGTGGACACAAAAATCGAGGTAGTGCAACCTCGTTCGAATGAGACTCTGACATCGTTTTAATGACATGATGATGTCGTTCGAATGACATAGAATTCATTTCTAATGAAATGAAACAATCCAAGACAGTAAGCCCTCGTTTGATAAATGCTTCAAATGACCTTCTAACGAGATCCAAGGTCATTCTAACGAGATACTAATCTTATTTGAATGAAACTGTCTAAAAAAATAAAGATATTTTTAAGTTAAAAAATTGTTCAAAAAATTGTTTGAAAACTGCCTCGTTTTGTGAAAAATCAGTTTATAAAAATCTCTCAACACTTTGTAAAAAATCCATGAAAAATAAAACAACAACTATACCGAATATATGGGATGTTGTTGAGCATGTTGACGTTGTTTTATAATCGGGATCCGTCTTCTCGAACGTGTGAATGTGAACTGCCATGATGAAAGTAACGGGATAAGCCATACTTGATGTAAACTAGACTCTATGGACAATTCCTAGATACTAGGGTCAATTACAAAAAAAAAATCCCTTACAGAACGAAAATGTAATGTCATTTCAACGAAATGGTGATCTTTTTCGAATGAGAACAATCTCGCTTCCAACGACATCCATAAAAGTAAGACAATAATCCCTCGATTGAACCTCATTATAAAAACACTTTGAAAGACCTTAAAACAACATGTAATCTCATTTTAACGAGATGTTAATCTCGTTTGAAAGAGAGTTAAAAAATAAAATAATTTTTTTCTTTTTGAAATGAAAACTCTTGTTTGTTTTTTATAAAAATAAAATTTCCCAAACATAAATTCTGTAAATTAATTTAAACTCTAAATTATTTTATACTTTAATGGGATGTTGGGAATTCTTCAAACTTGGATATGCTAGAGTTTGGTCCGTCCTGACGATGCGTGATGATTTGTAATGGGATACGCCAAACTAGTTTATAACTATGCTATGAACAATGTTAGAAAAAATATTCTTACAAATAATTTTTGGGAATTTTAAAAAATTGAAAATTAATTTTTTAAACGTTATAATTGGTTTTAAAATATATGTGGGCTTAAGTATAATATTCATTCTCCCTAAAAAAATCTTTTGCACTTAATATAAAACCGACAGAGAATATATGTGAGGAAAATTGATTTTTTTTTGTAAATCTAAAACATGTATTTTTTAGCATGTAATTTTCCTGCATTTGTTACACTCCTATTGGACACATTTGTGTTTCTTTCCCCTCACATATCTGAGATTGACTCTCATCCCTTGACCTAATCCAATCAGAAGCCTGCATGTCATCCTTGTTGATCCCAGTGTTACCATTTTCAACCAATCAGGCAACGTTTAAAGATGTTGCACTAGTAACCCTTGGATTTAGATCGATTAAATTCGAGCCATTGGATTTTTTCTCTTGTTCTCGAACCTTCCTCCTCAAGTATAAATACAAACTATGATCAATCAGAAGTTTTTAGAGAGGTTGTTTCTAGAGAGAAGAAAAGAGTAGAGAGAGGAAAAAAAATTCAGAGTATACAAGTTTTTCGTGTGTAATCTTTGCCAAATATTTTGGAAAGACTAGAAGGATCTACCTTATTTGGTAGAAAAATACTTCTATTAACCTTGTTTTCATTTTCAAACTTTTTGGTTTTCTATGAGTAGTGAAGTTGAGTGACTTTGAGTGTTTAAATTCATACAACTTCCTCTGAAAAACTAAAGAGTTCCCAATATGTGTGTTTTAAACAAAACCAATTTTTCTCCGAAAAAGATCCAACTTTTAATTATGAACCAAACCAAGTTTTGAAAACCCAATTCTTACTAACATGCATCTAGTGATTAAAGCAAGTAAAATAAAGTAAAGAATACTCACAACACCGGATGTACGAGGAAAAAACCCAAAACGGGAAAACAACCTCGGACGGCCCAAGCCAGACAATCACTATGAACAATGATTGTACAAAGACAGATTAGCCTTACACTAAGACTCGATCCCCATGGGTCTTGACGCTCCTTCTGATCTTCAACCGTTCTTCAATAGTGCCCACGAAGAAATTTCGTCTTCCACGATACCTGTCCACAACACACGCGTCCACGTATGTCTCGGTGTCCACCAAATGGTTTTGATTCGTCTACGATGTCGAACACGATGTTCGTTGCTTCTTCACCGCAAAACCCTTTGATGTTCAATGTGTAGAACAAACAACTTTGGTGCAGCAAGATCACGTAAACATATAAGAATGATAACTCGGATCTTTGCAAACTCTAAGGATGTGTTTATTCTTTGTAAACCTTAGAAACCATGTGCAAACAAGGTTCTGGTTCGTAAAACTTTTTTCCAGAAAGCACACTTACGAAATTATGATGAAAACACTATTTAAATAGGATTTAAATGCCGCCTCGAAAAACTTGTCGTTCGAACGACTTGAGGAACTCGTTCGAGCAACATCCCATCTCGTTCGAATGAGACTGGATGTCATTTGAACGACAGCGCGAAAGTTTGACTTTTTTGACTTTTTGTTTAAAACGTCTCTTCCAAAGAGAGATCCAAAAATTTCAAACTCTTTTACGAGCTTATCATCATAAAACGTAGTTTAAACCTTTAAAACACTTTTAAAACATTTTTCTTTATAAAAAACATATCCTTATCTTTTATAAAAAATAATTCCGAGCACCATAAACTATACGCATTCATACCTGAGTGATCTCGGAATGAAATTAACTTTGAAGATGATTAAACTTGCACCAATTAAACTTCGACATGATTAATTCTTTGAAGCTTTGCCGCAATGTCTTCAATTTCTTCAATACGTCATAGACCAAGTGGGATCGTGACAAACTAAAATTCTCCCTATGAAATATTACAAACACAGTTTTGTTCACTGAATTAAGTCAAAACAATACAGGGACTCAATTGGAAATTTATGTCCTTACAAATCTCCCCATTTGACTATTCCGGGACAAAACAAAACCAGTGAAATTCCTAATCGGTCTGTCAATCCGTATGACGCCTAAATCCCATCCCATAAACCCAAAAACAAAAATACAGGACACGGACTAGAATATGTAGCACCGACAAGCATGAACTGTCTGAATGTGATGTAGACTTGAACTCTCAAACTGCTGAAGCATACCTACACACATGAAACAGACAAACAAATACCCAGTTAAGTATGGAGGAACAAATGATACCAATTTATATTTCCAATAAGAACAAATCATTTGAAACATGTGAGAAATTATTTGATACCAATTTGAAACAAATATAATCAAACAATATGTAAATCCTGATATCAATAGTAGCGCTCAACAAATCTCTCCCCCTACATCACATACATCTCTCCCCCTTTTTGTCTCGAATAGACAATCTGGTGAAAAGATAAACCAATATGAAATGTCTAGCATAAGAATATGAAACCAATTTGAATCAAGTTGATACCAATTTGAGAATTGAAAAACACTAGATAATCATGAAACAACTAGCTAAATATGATCAAGAAATGATAAATCAGTAGCTAGTAAACCAAGGAATCACACAAAGAGTATTGCAAATTAATCAGGTGTGATAAACGGACTCATATGCAAAATACCAATTTGAAACATAAAAGAACCTGCATATAAACCAAATAGTCCAGAAGTGCTTCCCGCAGTAACAAAAATATATCAAATTAAACCAGTGGACTACAAACCAATCAGAAGACATTTTTCAGCCTGTTGTTTGAACGAGCCAGGGACTTTTCTTAAGCGAGATGAGGAAGTCGCTCGAACGAAGTAAATAAGTCATTCGCGCGAGATGAGTTGTCGTTTGAACGACTTTGCGCGACCTGCCAAAAATTCGCAGTTTCCCACAAATATTATAAAGTATTGCCCAGTGAAAAAATTTCCACAAAAATATTCCAGGAAGGGCCTAACAGATGCAAAACAGTGCTAAAACAGTAGTCTTTTCACACAAAACACAAAAACTCATAAAAACTAAAAATGCGAGTTACATGCAAACATAGTACCGATGTGCTCAAACATGTACATGGAATGAATGGGAGTGAAACTACAACAAATGAGTCACAATTCCAGCACATCGAAACGATCAAGAAACTCTAATTGATAGCGATAAATCATCAAACTTTATCATAGACATATGACAATTAAAGAGTGAGCTTAATGAACTAAACATACTACATGCACACAAATACAGAATTTTGACGATTCTACAAACAATAGCGTCAAATTGCAATGTTTCAACATTAGGATTAGAAGTGCAAACCTATTTAAATTTTCTCCAACCAAACTCCCTCATATATATCTATACTTTTTCAAGTCCTTTTGAGGTTTCTAACGTTCTTAACTTAGAGAAAATCTTATTTGCCCTTTTCTTAGCATATTGTATTTTCTTTTGGGGTCTTTGAAACGGTGGCTTTCACAACGAGTCAGTTTTGAACTCTTGCAGCCCTTTCTCATGAATCACTCATCATTTTTATCAATTTTAAATCCTCACGGTGAACGGTTATTACATGCACACTTCTCCTTAAGTCTACTTACGCATATATGACAAGATTTAGATAAGAACGCCTCACCAAATTCAAATATGCAAGAGAAGTCAAACATCGATATAAACTCGTGCATGTGTGCAATGTCGGCATATATACAAAGTCGAATCAAAATGCATATCAACTTCGAAACAACCCCATATAAACAATGGTTGAGATCATTCTAAGCATCGATAATAATGACCAAATGTCCTAGCCACATGGATAATGAAACGATGGGGGGGGGGGGGGGGTCCAAGCACACCAATATGCCACATCAAACATGTAAACTCAAAAACAAAAAAAAAACAAAAATCTTTTTGTCTTTTCAAACATATTTTGACTCAAAGAAAAGAAAAATCTTTTTGTATTTTCAAAAGTTTTCTCAAAAACAAAATCTTTTTGTATTTTTCAAATAAGACTCAAACAAATGAAAACTATAATACAAAATGATACACATGTCATAATACTAGCAATGAATATATCATGAAGAAAACTAGCATAAACATGGCAACACTATTATCCTTTAGATTTAGCATGGGAAGAATCAAGTGCACCTGAACGAGAATCATGAAGTTTAATTCATAAAGCCACTAAATCTGATTTCCTAACCTAAGTAGGTGTAAAACGACGCATGGGAGTTTGGGTAATCGGTGAAACTTTATTCTTAAACTTCCTAGGAGCTTGTCTAAGGTCGTAACAATAATGCCTAAGGTGACCTTTCCTACCACAAAATGCGCAAGTGTAGCGGTGGTGGGAATGATGACCTTTATGTGGACCTTTTCTAACCATCCTAGTGTTTCTCTCACGTGCGGGGGGAATGGGAACAACTCTCTCACCAAAACCTATACCTCCCCTATTTTCCTTAATTTGGACGGTGCCTACGATCTTATCTAACTTCTCCGACCCAGCCTCCAAATCAAACTTGACTCTAGACAAGTCTATCAATCTCTCCTCCAACTCATGAATCCTAGACTCGAGCAAACGCCTAGACTCCTCAAACTCTAAAATCTCCTTTTTCAAGTACTCCATCAAACCACGGAGATTATCTCTCTATCTTTCTCCACAAACTCTAATTTCTCCCTAAACTTCTTCTCTCGTGCCCTAAGATCTTCAATCAAACTATCATTATTATCTATGGCACGCTCATTCAACTTAGATTGCAATTTTGAGTTAGCCTTTTTCACTTTCACCGTTTCGGCATACAACTCATTAAACGCATTTTGTAATTCTTTCACATCAACCTCCTCCTCGTCACTCTCTTCACCCTCACTAATATGGGATTCACTCAAAACCTCCTCGGAAGTTTCATTCATATGAGTATTGTCATCGTCGCTCACATGACATGCCATAAACGCAACAAAGTTACGCTCAATGGGGGAACTCTCTCCCTCTTCCGGTTCACTGTCACTTAAGGTGGAATTATAGACAACGGGTTGCTTTCCCTCTTTCTTAAGTCTAGTGGGACACTCCTTAACCTTGTGACCGTACCCCTCACACCCAAAACACTTATCCGACTCATCTCTCTAGTCTTCTCAAACTTATCCTTAGAGGTGGGATCTACTTTGTTGTTCTTTAATTTTTCAAATTTCTTCGCATTTTTCGATTGCTTTTTAAACTTAATAAATTTTTTAAATTTCTTTGCCAACAAAGCAACATCCTCAAAATTGGAATCGGAATTGGAATCCGAAACTTTAATTTCCTCCTTCCTGGTTTTCAAAGCAATACCCTTTTCTTTCTTAGGCACTTGCTTAGAGGTAATCATGTCGATTTCATAGGTTTGTAAGTCACCTACAATCTCTTCTAGTTTCGTTGACTCTAACCTGCCCAAGGAGTTTAAAATGGTCACTTTCACATCAAACCTACTCGGCAACGACCTAAGAATTTTCTTAATGACACGGTTATCGAGAATTTTCTAACCTAGGTTAAACGACGAGTTGACAATATTGGACAACCTAACATAAAACTCATCAAAGGTCTCATTTTCTAACATCCTAATGGTATCAAACTGTGTAGTGAGATTTTGAAGTTTTGACGCCCTAACTGTGCTAGTGCCCTCGTGAGTGAGTGCCAAAATATCCCAAGCCTCTTTTGATGTTTCACAAGTCATAATTCTATTATATTCTTCCTGTGTGACATGTGAAAAAATAACATGCAGACCCTTAGAATTGTATTGTGCAAGTCTTTGTTCAGTTTCGGTCCATGACTCAACAGGCTTTAAACTAGTGACCTCACTTACAACAGTGACGGGGTGTCCAACCTTTCTCAACTGCAAACCAAACACGCTCATCAATAGATTTTAAAGCACATCTCATTATCATCTTCCAATAAGTGTAATTAGTTCCATAAAAAACAGGAGTTCAAGAAAATTCATTATATCCAGAATTCATCTTTGAAAACACACGAGATCACAAAATAAATAAAAATGTTTTCTAGCTCTGATACCAATTTGAAGAGTGCCCAATATGTGTGTTTTAAACAAAACCAATTTTTCTCCGAAAAAGATCCGACTTTAAATTATGCACCAAAACCATGTTGTGAAAACCCAATTCTTGCTTTATACCAGTTTTGACTTGATTAATCCTAAACATGCATCTACTGATTAAAGCAAGTAAAATAAAGTAAAAAATACTCACAACGCCGGATGTACGAGGAAAAAATCCAAAACGGGAAAACAACTTCAGACGGCCCAAGCCAGACAATCACTATGAACAATGGTTTTACAAAGACAGATTAGCCTTACACTAAGACTCGATCCCCACGGGTCTTGACGCTCCTTCTGATCTTCAACTGTTCTTCAATAGTGCCCACGGAGAAATTCCATCTTCCACGATACCTATCAACAACACACGCATCCACGTATGTCTTGGTGTCCACCGAATGGCTTTGATTCGTTGACGATGTCGAACACGATGTCCGTCGCTTCTTCACTGCAAAACCCTTTGATGTTCAATGTGTAGAACAAATAACTTTGGTGAAGCAAGATTACGTAAACATATAAGAATGATAACTCGGATCTTTGCAAACTCTAAGGATGTGTTTATGCTTTGTAAACCTTAGAAAAAATGTGCAAACAAGGTTCTGGTTCGTAAAACTGTTTTCCAGAAAGCACACTTACGAAATTATGATGAAAACACTGTTTAAATAGGATTTAAATGCCGCCTCAAAAAATGTGTCATTCGAACGACTTGAGAAACTCGTTCGAGCGACATCCCATCTCGTTCGAACGAGACTGGATGCCGTTTGAATGACAGCGCGAAAGTTTGACTTTTTGTTTAAAACGTCTCTTCCAAAGAGAGATCCAAAAATGTCAAACTCTTTTATGAGCTTATCATCATAAAACGTAGTTTAAACCTTTAAAACACTTTTAAAACATTTTTCCTTATAAAAAATATATCCTTATCTTTTATAAAAATAATTCCGAGCACCATAAACTATACGCATTCATACCTGAGTGATCTCGGAATGAAATTAACTTTGAAGACGATTAAACTTGCACCAATTGAACTTCGACATGATTAATTCTTTTAAGCTTTGCCGTAATGTCTTCAATTTCTTCAATATGTCATAGACCAAGTGGGATCGTGACAAACTAAAATTCTCCCTATGACATATTACAAACACAGTTTTGTTCACGGAATTAAGTCAAAACAATACAGGGACTCAATTGGAAATTTATGTCCTTACAAAAACCTATCTCTCTCATAACGACCTCACGTGTTTCTTTGTAGAAATTTGAGATTTAAACTTATGATGCATTTTCATGATATATCTAGGTTATTTCTTGTGATTTCATCTTTTTGAATCCACTCTCATTGGATCCTAGTTTATAAATTTTTCATGTTTTTAGATCCACTCTTTTGTTTAGGAATCTTTAAAAAGGGACTTCAAACCCATATGGTTTTTAGATCTGAGATTTCTGATAAATTTTACAGTTTGTAAAAATTTTATTTATGCATAGGTAATTTCAGTTTAGATCTGAATTTTTAAAGATCTAACAGTCTCCAGATCTGAAAAAAAATTCTTGAAAAAGAAGTCTGATTTTCTGTGATTCTGAAACTCCTACATATATTAGAAGATTTGTAATTCATAGGACTGGTTTCTAACTATTAAGTGTGCGTGGGTTATACTATTTCATGTTTAGGTACATACACTGTTACATCACTTTCACACACTGGAAACTTAAACAAAGTGTGTTATTAAGTGAGAGATCTATTTTGACCGAGTCAATGATTCGCTCAGGATAAAAGGAGCTAGAGCTGGACAGACAGAGAAAATCAAAGCAAGGAAATGCTACCGCTGGAGAGTTCTCATGTTAGGTACATTTCTTAGCTCTTATTTTTTATTTTGTGTTTCTGTTGCATGCTTGTAACCTTGTTCATATTAGTGGATTTGTTTTACTCCATAGAGGGAGTCGTGGATGTTTCCCCTAATTTGGGGATTTACCGCGTAAAAAATTGCCTGTGTTATTTACTGCTTTTAGTTCTTAAGTCTTACTATACTGGTTAGGATTTAAACACTTAATAAGTTTTTTGTTTTAAGAACTTAGTAACTAAAAAGTTTAAATTTGATTATGTTTACAAATATTTACACATCTTGTGTTTATATTCAAGAGGACCATCTTCAATGAGTTTAATCGGAGTTTGCCTAATTGTTAAATTTTGTTAATAACCTTGTAAGTTTTTTCAAGTGATATCAGAGTGGTCTTTTCAAATATATTTTTGATCCTGAAACTTCTGACACTGTTTTGGAAATCAGATTTTCAAAAATGGATTGAAATTTTGAGAAGCATGATAACCTATCTCGACCACCCCTCTTTGATGAACACAATTTTCCTTACTGGAAGGTAAGGATGAGTGCCTTCATCCAAGGGAATATGGGTGATGATGTTTGGAAGATGATTGAAAACGGCTATGTTCACCCTACTAAGCCTTTAGCTTAAACCAGCACAATAAGGATTAAGAAAAGTCTTAGTGAATTCAGTAAAGAAGAAAAGAAATGTCACTTAGTAATAATAAGGGTAAAAACTGTATTTTATGTCTGTGAACGAGCATGAATTTAAATGTATATCTATCTGCATAAGTTCCAAAGAAGCATGGGACACGCTTGTCACTTCCCATGAAGGTGATGAGTGTGTTAAGGCTAGGAAGACACAAATGCTTGTTCAATAGTATAACACACTTATAACAGATGAGACTGAATCCTTTGATGACTTTTATATCAAGTTGATCAATATTATAACTAAACTGGATGCTAATGGGATTGTATATGATAGGGAAAAATTATGAAATCTCTACCTGCTAAGTTTAATAATAAAAGATACGCTATATAATATATGGATGACCCCAATTTAACTCTTGAATTGTTGAGTAGAAAACTTAGAACTGTTGAAACGGAGTTGGAATACAAGAAACAAATGACATCACATAGTAAAAGATCCTCTGGTTCTAATGTTATATTTTTTTATTTTTTTAGAGAAGAGGGACAGAGCCCCCTGGAATATTATTAAATGAGGAGAAAAATCCTCTCCTAACAGGCAATACAAGCTTCAATGCCAGGAAGAAAAAAAATCATCTTAGAAAATAATAAATATGGGCCTTTATAATAGCCCCATTGCAAGATAAAAACTAAAAATGTATCTCTATGAAGATCTGAGGTAGTAGCCACTTTTGTCAAGCTTATAGGCACCTAGGGCCAAAGTAAGGAGATCCATAAAGTTTATAAAGGTTGAGAGTGATTGAATAGTAGTCCCATAATTTGCAAGAGCATCAGCAACCATAGTTGAGTCTCGAAAAAAGTGGTTTAATGAGAATATGAGAGAAGATAATGAAGATCTGACTTCTTTCACACAATTAGCTATTTCCCAAGGAGGCTTCTAATTGAAATTAAACAGGTTCATCACATAAGTAGAGTCTGATTCTATGAACACTTTAGAAATGTTGAAGTCCAAACACCAGTTGACCCCCATGAGTAAACTTTTAATCTCCACAATTAATTTAGAAACAATGCCTTCAGGATTAGCTTGGGCAAAGATCAATTATCCCCTGTGATTTCTTAATATACCTCCAATACCACTCCTCCCTGGGTTTCCCTTGTATGCACCATCAATATTTATCTTCAAAGCATTTATAGATGGAAAAATCCATTTAATAGTCCTAGATAATTTGATGGTCCTTTTGTAATTGAGGTTGAAGGTGGTTTGAATAGTAACATCAAAAGGAAAAGGGCCATTTTTGAAGGTTTTTAACTTACAAATGTTTGATATCAAATAAATGGATTGAGAAGTGATAAATATCTCATCAACATGAGAATTTTCAAAGAAGGCCTTAATTATCATTTTCTATATTTCCCAACAGACAATTATTGGAATGCATTTGCCAAGAAATTTTGAGTAATCTTTAGGTCCACTTTTAATCCACCAACTATGGAGCATAGTGGAAATATTGGAAAAAATCATGTCATATTTTCATCTCAGTTAACTGTCCTTAAAAAGAATCTACCTGAATTTGACCTATACTTGGATGAGGAATATGACTAAGAAAGCCTTGATAATTAAATGCCCTGATAATCAAACATTTTAAGAAAATTCTTAAGTCTAAAAATTTAGTTGCTTCTAAAAAAGGGAAATCTGGCCATCAGAACTTTCAAAATCATTCACCACATGATAGTAATGGTGACAAACTGACCTCGGATAACAATGCTAGACCTAAGAAAGACAATAGCAATATTCAATGTCATAGGTGTGGGAAAATGGGACACATTGCTGCTAAATGTAGAGTTGAAATTAATAACATTGTTAAGGCTAATATGTGAAAAACTTGGGATAACTTGAGTGACTCTGAAGAGGATGAACCTGAGTCATCGAATGCTAATCAATCATATATGTCCTTCTTTGCTAAGATAATATATTCTTATGACAAATAATGCTTGCCTAAAGAATATTCTATATTACCTGTTGATAGTGATATATCTCTTGCTGATATAAATGTTGTATCCACCATTGTTTTGAATGATTTAGATAGATCTAGTCTAAGTGTAAGTCAAAGTGACAAATCTTATGACTAATTGAATGGGTGGGTGACACTACACAAATTGAAGCGTTAGGGGACACATCACATACATCACTTGACACATCACATACATCACTTAGTGAATCCAAAAATGACCTACCTAGCATACATGAATTGTACAATAAGACTCTTAAGAGATGTGCCAAATTAGAAAAAATGGTGAAACAGTTGACTGAACGTGTTGAATAACTAAGTAATAATTTAGTAAAAATGTTAAGGATTACATAGACCAATGTGTTGCGCATGAGATAGAAACTAAAGAATACATTTCCAAATTAAAATATCTTCCTGAAAAAAACTTTGCTTCAAAAGAAAGGTATAAATCTGCCTTAATTGGAATAATCTAAATAAAAGGTCTCAAATGTTTTCAATAAATGCCTACACTTTGATACTAATGCTAAAACTTATGACAACATCATTAGCTCTAGCGAACTTAATTCCGTTGATAAATCTGGCCTTGGATTTGATACAAATATTAATGATACGAAGATAACTTTTCCAAATTCAAACATAGTCTTTGTCAAAATGGGACAGAGCTTGGGTAAATCTCAAAAGGAAATACTAAATATTAATGTCTCTACATAAAAACAAAGTGTGAGTAATCCAAAACCGGAACCTAATGGTAAAGATAAGTACATTTGTTCCCCCCATAAGAGATTGTGGACAAAGTAATAAGACTATTGCAGTTAAAACTATCACAACCCCGACCCAAAATTAATAGGGAACGAATGTCTTGACATGCCACCAAGGCAAAAAATATTCGCGTTTTAAAATATTTCTTAGAATTAATGCAACAGAGATACAATCACATGGTTATGAATCGTAAAGTACTAAAAGGAAGGAATTACATCATCAGATCTTTCTAAAGAAAAATTCATTTATGTTAAAAGTAACAATGAGTTACAACTTAACACAAAATTTAAAACTTATTACAAGAGAGATAAGCATGCTCTATATGATAAGACAAACATTTTACTTAAGGTAACAAAAAGAGCTCTAAACGTTGTATCTCCAACATAGTGCTTTTACGTTCCCCCCGCGAGCCTACTTATTTCCTAAAAATGGTTATTTATACAACATCAGCTAAAAGTCGAATGAGATTCAATCTCCAGACATTCCAGGGTTTTCTAGAGAATTAATGCCTATTCAATTTATAATAGAAGATATATATAGAGAGATAGGAATTTGCAGTGATATATATAAAGTAACTAACAATATATATTTTCATAATAAACAGTTTAGAACATAATAGATAAAACTATTGAGCAATATGTCAATTATTCAATTTTATTTTAATGGTCGTGTAAGCTCTAATACCCCGACATATAGTGTTACCAAATGTTCCCACCCAGTAACATCACAGACAGAAAATCATGATTTCTCGAAGAACGCCTTGTTTAGGGCACACCAACGATAAGCTAGTTAGGAAGGAACCACCCAAATATTTCCACCCTGTAGTCAGGGCCAACATAGTAAGAGAGTTTTCATAGGGAGAATCAATAATTTTAAAATTCAAATCAGATGTTTATATCGAGAGATATACATATATAATAAATGTCGGAATCATCGGTATTAGATGTATTTTGAGAATAAAATTATTTCACAAAATATATATAGTTTTCATAATGTCATATAATCAAAATACACAAGGAATGTCATAGATTACTTGCTTGAAATAGAAGTTCAAAGTTACCGATATTGAGTCTTGGATCACTTCGTTAAGATGAAAATTCTTCTTAAACTTTCCCATAATTTTTCTAAATATTTCTCAAGGAATTGGTGTGAGTTAAAATGATCCTAAAGTCCCTAATTATAGTTTTCCAAAGATATCATGGTGTTGACACGTGTCTAGCTGATGAAGTTTTTACAATGGTGAGTCAGCGTTGAAATGTCACGTACCGGAGCGATCTTGTAGTCTTAATATCCCTAAATGTTGACACGTGTGTTAGCTATTTCTGAATGCATGATATGTGTTTTAGATATTCATCTAAAGATGACACGTGTACAGTGGATGTGTCAAAACAAAGCACGAGGTGTCAAGCATGAGGTGGAAAGGTATTAAGGGTATAAGGGTTACTTTACACATAAAGGGTATTTTGGTAATTTCACACTGCAAATTTTTAATATTTCTTAGAGGAACCTAAAAATCTTTTATTTATAAAATGTTCCTTTTTTATTTTTCATTTTGGTCCCTAGAACTTTCTTAATTAAAACCAAGTCTTTCATAAATTTACATTTTCTACCCCAAAACTTATCATTTAGCTTAGGATGTGCCATAAAACTTCCATTTGACCCATTTAACAGTTAATTCTTCAAATTTAAAAGTGGGATTTGTCATATTAAGAACCTATAATATCACATTTGTAATAACATAACATTTATCAAATAGTAAGTGAGACGTAATTATAAAAATAAACTATATATGAGCATATAAAGGTGGGGTCATTACATCCTACCCTCCTTATAAAAAGTTTGGTCCTCAAACTTGACTTATATTAATTTTAAAATAGGTATGGATATCGCTCATGTATTTCATCTTCCCGCTCCCATGTTGCTTCTTTAATAGAATGATTACGCCATAATACTTTGACCAGTGGAATTACCTTGGTTCGTAATGTTTGATCTTTATGGTCTACTTCCCTAACTTGAAGAGGTTCTTGACTTAAGATATGTGTTGGATCTGGGATATATTTCTTCATCATTGATATGTGAAATACATTATGCACACTAGAGAGTTAATCTAGTAAAGCTATTCTATATGCAACAACTCCTATTTTTTCAAGGATTTCAAAAGGTCCTATGTATCTTGGGCTCAACTTCCTTTTCTTCCCATATCGGATTACTCCTTTGCTGGTGATAATCACAAGAACACATAGTCTCCTCTTTGTAATTCTAACTATTGGTATTGATTGTCGACATAACTCTTTTGATGGCTTTGAGTGATTCGAAGTCGATCGTGTATCTTTTTCACTTTCTCTATTATGATCTGGATCAATTCCTGTCCCAGCAATTTTCTTTCTCCGACTTTTACCCAACATGCAAGAGAACGAGACCTTCTACCATAGAGTGCCTCATATAGAACCATCTGAATACTAGATTGATAACTATTATCATATGCAAATTCTACTAACGATAAATGATCATCCCAATTACCCTTCAAATTAAGTACACATGCCTTAAGCATATCCTTTAAGGTTTGAATGGTTCTCTTAGATTGACCATCTGTTTGAGGATGAAAAGCGATTTTAAAATTAAATTTCATTCCCATGGCTGCTTGACGCGAATCTAAGGTCACGATCAGAAATAATTGAAATTGGGGTTCCATGAAGCCTAATAATTTCCTTCACGTACAACTTAGTAAACTTATCTAAATAATGGGTAATCTTAATGGCAATAAAATGAATAGATTTAGTTAGCCTATCAATAATTACCCAGATAGAATCATTACCATTTGAAGTCCTTGGTAAACCAGTCACAAAATACATAGTAATATGTTCCCATTTCCACTCAGGGATAGGTAGGGGTTGTAGTGATCCTGATGGTTTCTGATGTTCAGATTTTACTTGTCGACAAACCAAACACTGAGATAAAAATTTCATTATCTCCATTTTCATGTTATTCCACCAAAACACTTCTCGAAGATCTCTATACATCTTGGTATTTTCGGGATGAAATGTGAATCTCGAGTAATGACTTTCCTCCAAAATTTTCCTCTTTAGTTGGTCATTATGTGGAATACACACTCTATTTCTAAACCTCAATATATCATCTCTTATATCAAATTATATTCTCTTCCCTTCAATAACTTCTTCTCTAATCTTCTTCAATTGTGGGTCATTTACTTATGCAATTTGTATCTTTTCCATCAACAAGGGTTGTACTTGTAAGTTTGCAATTATTCATCCTTTATTATAAATACGAATATCTATTTCTATACTTCTTAAATTCTTTAACATAGCTTCCTGGCTTGTAATAAGACATGCTAAATTTGGTGTAGACTTTCTACTTAAAGCATCAGCTACAATATTATCTTTCCTTGGGTGATAATGAATATTTAAACCAAAATCCTTCATCAATTCTAACCACCTCCTTTGTATCATGTTTTATTCTTTCTGAGTAAAGATATATGTCAAACTCTATGATCGGTATAAATCTCACACGTCTCACTATACAAATAATGTCTCTAAATCTTAAGAGCAAAAATTATAGTTGTTAATTCTTGATCATAGGTTGGATAATTCTCCTCATGTGGCTCTAACTGTCTTGAGCCATAAGCTACTACTTTTCCATTTTGTATTAGCACACATCCCAAACCATTTTTAGAAGCGTCACTATAAATCACAAATCCTCCTGTCCTGAAAGGCATAGTCAAAATTAGGGCAGTTACTAATTGATTCTTAAGTTCTTGAAAACTATTCTCAACTTCCTCAGATCATTCGTATTTATCGTTCTTTTGTGTTAATATAGATAGAGGTTTGGTAATACTAGAAAATTCTTCAACAAATCTTTGATAATAACTTGTTAATACAAGAAAACTACGAATCTCCATCACATTAGTTGGTTTTGGCCAATCTATTATAGCCTCGATCTTTTGAGGGTTAACCAACACTCCCTCATTAGAAACGACATGTCCTAAAAAAGAGACGCTAGGAAACCAAAACTCAAATTTCTTTAATTTCGCCTATAATTTCTCCCGCCTAAAGATTTGTAACACTATCTCTAAATGAATTTCATGTTCTTCAATACTTTTGGAATAAATAAGTTTGTCATCAATGAAAACAACCACACACTGATCTAAATATTTCCTAAACATTCTATTCATAATATCCATAAAATAAGCGGGTGCATTAGTTAGTCCAAATGGCATCACAAGAAATTCATAGTGACCATATCTAGTACGAAAAGTTGATTTCAAAATATCATCTTCCTTAATCTTCAATCGGTGATAGCCTGACCTAAGGTCAAAATTTAAAAATACTTGCACACCTTGAAGTTGGTTAAATAAATTATCTATACAAGGTAAGGGGTGATGATGCTAGAAATGGTATCCCTGGGTCACAAATGTGTGAAGCTCAAACAGGTATACAATAATGGAAATAATCACACAGTAAATCAACAGAGAAGGAGATGAGGTGAAGAGGATGAACATCTAGATTTAAGTGGTTCAGCTGGAGCCTACGTCCACTTTGTGTGTGTGTGAGTGAAATCCACTAGTAAATATGGCTCTAATGGCTTGGTTACAATGCAAGATTTCGCTCTCTCTCGTTTCTGTATACATATAAGCAGAGTTTTAGCTAGGGTTTGAATTAAGTGATCCTTTACAAGGAAGAATATGGTATATATATTTATAGTGTCTCGGGGGTGTATTATACCCCCAAGCATGCAACAAACATGTATAGAATGTTCCCAGCCAATAGGGAGAAGCCAGTTGTCTTCGTCACATGCAAGTTATGATGATCAAATATTTTACCACATACGAGAATGATTTGGTATAAAGGTTTGTCTCACATGCATTGTATATCCATGCACACATCTCTATGAGTCTACCAATGCACACGCTCTCTTAGTAAGATGACCTCGATCGACCCTAGAGGCCGAGGCTGAACTTGTATACCTTTGAACCCTTGTGGAACGACACATGTCATGTTGACCAGCCTCGGCCTGACTTTGTTGGCCTGGGAGAGGTCGAGGCCAAGGATACCCAATCTTCAGGAATAATGCAGATAACTTGTATCGAACAGCTAATGAGAGCTGAGGACGAGTCATCCGAGTACAGGCCGAGTGGCAACTTCTCATTTCTAGCCAATTGGTAAGGGTTGACTTAGGCCGAGGCTTATGATCTTAGACGAGGTGATATTTGGCATATCAATCACCCCCTTGCCCTTAGTCTTTGACATTTAGTTGAGGCTAAGGGGTAATGAAGTTACGTCGTCTAACGACTGTGAGAGAACACATGACAACCATTAGGTGAGTGGTAGCTTAAGTTGGAAACTGTCACACTTCCCATAGGGTTGTGTCCAATCGAGGTGTGAATGATGGTTTAGACACTTAGGGTTCTGTTGCTTGTTATGATGAGGATAATGTGAAACTGTGTGTTGCTTTGTAAAGCGTGCACAAATCATTACTTAAAAATAAAAGGGATTATTTTTCAAAGCCTTTCTTCTTCCTTAATACATTTCTCCAGCGCTCCATATTTCTAAATCAGAGCTCTATCCCTTAGTTTATGTGCTTCCAAGCATTTTTTCAAGGTTATTTCTGCTTCTCCATTCTCATTTCCCTTCCAGGTAACCTTCTTCCACCATTGTTCTCAAACTTTTATGGTTTCTTAGCTTATTTTAAGACTTCACAATTTTTGACGAGTTCAACCCCAACTCTAGCAGCTTAGCTTGGTTGTTGGGGGCTTACTTGTTGGCTTTAAATGGTGGCTTTGAGTGGGTATAGACCTTTAGAGGCATTTTTCTCTTAGTTCTTACACCATTTAGGCTACCATTTGGCCATTTAACTCATTCCGATCACATTTCGGTCATCCTCTCCAATAAATTGTTCTTGGTTGTTCTTGGTAGAAAAATGATTCATTTTTGCCATTTTAATCTTTGAGTCAACCTTAGGCAACCCTAAAATTGTTTGTGACTTCCAACTTTTACTTCCAAGTGTTTCCTTGGCCACTGAATGTTAAGAACCCTATACGAGTTAGCATTTCAGTACCCAGCTCTTAGAGAGATATATTTCTAAGAAATATGTAGGTTAGAGGAAAAGGCCGAGGCTAAGCGCCAAGCCGACCCCACCTGGAGACGACCCCTATTTTATGTCCCTTTGAAAAAAATTATACCCTCTGTTGAAGAAATGGTCATCTTGTCCTACACCCAGGCCGACAATAGGGATTCATACAAGGAAGCCATGAGGTATTCATCGACCGTCCTGGGGAGACGAGAGAGCCTGAAAACATGTCTCGAGCCTCCTCACCGAGCTGAGCTGGGACTTCTGGATAAGACGGGTCTTCTATAGAGATTCTTCTGGACCCTATTGAGTCGACCACCAGTACAAATATTCCCCTGACTGTAGTTTCTTTATTTTCCATGACCGATGCTGAGTTCCAAAGAACTTACCCTACTGCTGATGCCAGGGGTGAAAAAGGAGAGGCTGAAGATGAGATGGAGGGGGACTCTGAGTCCAACAAGCCAGTGGACTGTTCGTACGCTGAGAAATAACAATCCTCCATCTGTGAGCTTGACCTTCTTTACTTCAGACACTTTTATGGCATTAAACCCGACGTCATCCTGTGAGTTCCGACCGAGGATGAGAAAATATATGACCGATGAAAGGGAGAAATCGCTCTCTACGACCAAATGTTCAGGGTTGGATTTCGTCTTCCTTTTAACCCGGCAGTGCGAGATATCCTTTCTAGTCTCGGCCTGTCTCCCACTCAGATAGACCCAAACTCCTGGAGGGTTATCTTGGGTTATATCTCCTATGGATAAATAAGTATGAGGACGAGCCTTCAGTTGATATTTTCCATTCTTGCTACCACGTCTCATCCTCTACAAATCAAAACGGTTACTACCACTTAGGGGTAAGGAAGTCTGATAAAAATATCCTCCATGTCAATTAGACTTCCAATCATAGATGGAAAGAGAGATGCTTCTATGCGTCTGGGGCTTGGGAGTTTCCTACCGACTCTGACCATGAAAGACGAGATGACGAGCCGAGGGTACCCCATACTTGGGCAAATCCCTTAATGCTCTATAAGTCTGACCCCAGCCTCAGTATAACCAATGGGGAAAAGGTTGAATTCCTCAAGGGGAAAGGTAAGGATGACCAACTCCTTTCCTTTGAAGATCTTATGTCCTCAGAGTACTAAGATAAGTTCGGGTTGAAGGTTGATCCACTGGATGACCTTTGTAAGTGGAATAATTTCTTTCTTTCTCTATTATTCAAGTCCTTCATCGCTTTTTGTGTCTGGGATTAATGATCTTTACTGTTATTTTTACAGATCGCCCTCCTCATCTATCTGAGGAATTTTTTAACATGCATGTGTCGAGACTTCGTAACACTTTAAATAAAAAGAAGTAGCCGACCGATAAGGGTCAAACGAAGAAAAAGACAGCTATAGGGTCGACACACTCTGAGGTCAGCCAAAAAAGGACAAATGATCAGGTTCCTCTTGAAGGTTGACCTGAGATAGACACTGAGAGGCCAAGAGTTGTCCCTCCGAGCTCGTCTGTGCCGATTAGTTCTAGGGAAAGCTCTTATTTTGGGGACTCGTTTCAAGAGTACTAGTAGAATAATATTGCCCAGCTCAGGAAATGCCCTGGCCCAATCATCCCCTCATCCACAAGCTCTAAGAGGGCCATACTAGGAGTCCCCACTAAGGACGACTACGAGTTCTTGGGGAAGATGTCTCCTCCTCAGGTCTTTGACTTAGGCCGTCATCTGATGGCCCATGTAATTATTTTCTTCCTAAAAATAAGTGTTTTCTCGTACTCTTACCTCATCTGTAATAA
This sequence comes from Sambucus nigra, assembly GCA_949130495.1. NCBI lineage: Eukaryota > Viridiplantae > Streptophyta > Magnoliopsida > Dipsacales > Adoxaceae > Sambucus > Sambucus nigra. The sequence goes on along the minus strand of OX422213.1, from coordinate 241,376,488 downwards.
TATGATTTCCTTTCTCTATAGTCTGTATGCACCTTTGCCTCGGCTAACAAGTGGATGGTCGAGAACTATACCAAAGTGCAGGAGGCCGACCGAGCTCTAAGTCCGAAGAAAAACTGAAGAAATGCTTGGAATCATTCCAAGCCGACCTTTTGTAAGCTCATAACAATCTGACAATCAAGAACGAATTGTTGAAGACGAAGGACTACTTTCTTAAGGAGAAGGGCGAGGCTTTGGTCGCATTGTCGGTTACCCATACTAAAGATATTAGTGCTATTGTGTAGAGGGACAAAGACGAGGCCTTGTCTCCCGAGGCCCTGGAAAAGGTCAAGGTTGAGGGTGTTGAAGCTTTCAAGGCTTCAGACGAGTTTGGCATCTTTGTCATCATTTACTCTGAGAGAGGCATAAAGATGGCTTGCCAGTGGATTTCTACCAAGTTCACTGAGGTCGTCTCTTTTATTCGGCCTGCCTTGGATGCTCCAGACCTATCTCACCCCCTTTGATGCTGCGCTGGAGTACGTGGAGCTGCTGGGGGTAGCTAAGGTCGGGGATAACATTTAGGCCGATGTCCCAGCCCAAGCAATACAGGTTGAGGGTGGAAATGAGCCTAACGCCGAGGAAACTCCCATCATCAACTTGGAGCCAACTTCTTAGGGTGGTCATTTATGGCCGATACCCTTCTTTTATTGTACTGTTTTTTTGTTTGTTATGTACACTTTAACTCTTCCAAAGTCTCTTGTTGTCTCTGTACTCTATATTTCGTGAAATAAAATCCTTTGTTTCTCTCTTATTTTCACTCCCTCTTAATTTACTTGTATGCCTTAATTTCGCTGCTGTGTCATTCCCAAATGTTTGAACCCATAATCAAGTCCTCCCTCGTCTCGTCCATGCTCTGTCGTCTCGCCTGAAGGAGTAAATTCACCAAATTAATGATGTTTAAATAATAACCACAACTAAGTGATTTTTAATGTGCATCCACCTAATTAGTTTAAGCATAAGTCCTCCCTCATCATTTTGAGAGTGTATGGAGAGTTGTCTCATCCATGCACTATCGTCCCAACCGAGGAAGTAAATTCACCAAGTTAATGATGTTTAAATAATAACCACAACTAAGTGATTTTTAATTTTCATCCACCAAATTATAGTGTTTAAGCATAAGTCTTCCCTCGTCGTTTTGAGAGTGTATGGAGAGTCGTCTCCTCTATACACTATCGTCTCGGCCGAGGGAGTAGGTTGACCAAGTTAATGATGTTTAAATAATAACCACAACTAAGTGATGTTTAGTTTGCATCCACCAAAATTATGGTGTTTAAGCATAAGTCCTCTCTCTTCATTTTGAGAGTGTATGGAGAGTCGTTTCGTCCATGAACTGTCGCCCCGACCGAGGAAGTAAATTCACAAGTTTATGATGTTTAAATAATAACCACAACTAAGTGATTTTTAATTTTCATCCACCAAATTATTGTGTTTAATCATAAGTTATCCCTCGTCATTTTGAGAGTGTATGGAGAGTCGTCTCGTCCATGCACTGTCATCTCAGACGAGGGAATATGTTCACCAAGTTAATGATGTTTAAATAATAACCACAACTAAGTGATTTTTATTTTTCATTCACCAAATTATGGTTGATTAAGCATAAGTCCTCCCTCGTCGTTTTGAGAGTGTATAGAGAGTCTTCTCGTCCGTGCACTGTTGTCTCGACCGAGGGAGTAGGTCCACCAAATTAATGATGTTTAATAATAAATGACGTTCGATATTATTGGAAGTCCTTGGGCGAGGTTGACCCCATCTAGATTATCGTATCACTGAGGGAAACTTAAGCTTACTTCACCACGAATGATGTTTTGCAGCTTAAGATGAGTTGATACATATAAATAAATATCTGAAAAAATAAACAACATGTGAGGGAACACTTGGATTTCATTGAATTCCATTCATCTGAGTCTCATACACATGTATTATAGTAGAATTGAAAAGATACAGCAGAAATTTAATCTCGTTGGTAATATTTCTTGAGGTGGTCGGCGTTCCATGGGTTGGAGAATGGATCTCCTTCCATGTTTTCCAATCTGTACATTCCCGGCACAAACTCTTCGACTACTCTATATGGACCATGCCAATTTGGATGAAGCTTATTGGGTTTCTTCCATGTCTTCTTCAGTACCAGGTCCCCTACCTTCAGTGGGCGCGCATTTACTCGCTTATTGTAGAATCTCGTTATTCTTTGCTGGTAGGAATTCCATGGAGTGGAGAAGAATTGTTTGATGCCGACCCTCTCCTAGTATTTTTCTAGGGAGACATTCTTGAACTGTGTTTCATTATCATAAATCAAGGTATTGGGTAGTCCGTACCTACAGATGATATTTTTCCAAATGAACTGAAAGGCCTTCTTCTCCGTAAATGTGATCATCGGTTTAGCCTCCACCCACTTTGAAAAGTAATCTATCGCTGTGATCAGATAACGATAATTGTTCATAGCTCTGGGCAAGCATCCTAATAGATCAATTCCCCACATAAAAAATGTCTAGGGAGAGGTGATGGAGGCCAGAGGTTGATGAGGCTAGTGGGGAATGGTAGCAAACCTCTGGCATATATCGCACTTCTTGACATATGTTGCAACATCCTTAGCCAAGATCGGCCACCAATACCCCTGGGTAATAATCCTCTTAGCCAAAGATCTTCCCCATTGTGACTGGAGTAGGAGACTTCATGCATATCCTTCTGTATATACTCTACCTCAAATGGATGGACACATTCTTTCTTGTATAAATTTCTCCTATGATGGAGAACTTAACAGCTTTATATCTCAACTTCCTTTTCTCAATCTTTGATTTTAGAAACTCCCCATCTTTTATGTACCTGATGAGTGGATCCATCCAGAAGGTTCCCATTTTCAAATTCAAATAAAACTCTGGACCGTTGTCCTCCCTTTCAATGGTCGGCCGGTGTAAAATTTCTACCCACACCGTCCTTCTTATCTCTGTTCTTGTAGCTTAGGCCAGCCTTGCAAGGGCATAGGCTCGGCCATTGTCTAGTCTAGGTATCCTCTTCATCTTCACATCTTTTAAAATCTTCAACACTGACCTCACCCTCTCTAAATATTTGGGCATCATGTCATCATTTGCCTCATATGCACACAAGATCTAATTCACCACCAATTTTGAATCACTGTGAACTAGGAGTTGGATGACTTTCAGGGCCCGAGCCAATGAGAGGCCTTCAATGATAGATTAATATTTAGAATCTTTATTGGAGGCCTTAAAATTAAACATTAATTCATATTTAATATCTATCCCGTCTGGTTCCAACACTATCAGTAATGCACCACTTCCATTCTCGTAAGAGGATCCATCGACGAAGAGGATCCACACCATACCATTCTAACAGAAATTACCCTCTTCCAGGGCTCCATTTTTAAAAATATATCTCTCCTCTTCATTCTCAGGTATTTTACCCCTCGTTGAACTTATCTCGGCCTCGCCCGGGGGAGGGCATACACTGCATCCTTGCTCACAGCATGTAGTCTCAGAATTTTCATTGTCAGCCTCGTCCTAGGTGAACTCGGCCACGTATTATGCTAACTGTTGCCTTTTGATGGACGCCTTGGGCTGGTAGATGATGTCAAACTCTCCCAATTTGATTTCCCAAGCCATCAGTCTTCCTGATTTCTCAGGCTTGTGAATTACTTATATGAGGGGTGAGTCTGCGAGGACCACCATGGCTTGTGCCTAAAAGTAGGGTTTCATCTTCCTCAAGGCATGGATCAGTGCGTAGGATAACTTCTCCATCTTGGGGTACCCATGCTCATCCTCTTGGAGTGCCTTACTATTGAAATACACTGGTTTTTAGATTCCATCATCTTCCCTTATAATAGTGTCACTAATGAACGAGTCAGATACTGCTAAATAAAGATACAGTCTCTCCCCTTGAACGGGTCTTGATAGAAGGAGTGGAGAGCTGAGGTAGGACTTCAAATCCTAAAAGTCTTTATCACACTCCTCATTCCATTCAAATTTTTTTCTCATTACTCTGAAGAAAGTAAGGCATTTATCAGTGGCTCTAGAGACAAATCTGTTTAGTACTCCTACTCTTTCGGTGAGTCTCTGCACATCCTTTATTATCATAGGAATCTTCATTTCCAACAAGGACTTGATCTTCTTAAGGTTGGCTTTGATTCTTCTTTAATTCACAATAAATCCCAAAAACTTGCCTTCTCCCACGCCAAAGACATACTTGGCGGTGTTGAGCTTCATTCGATACTTATCCATCATGTCAAAGGTACGCCCAAGGTCGGCCTGAAGACAACGTATCAGCGGCCACATAAGTGTTGGCCTTGAGGCTCTTTCTCATCATATCATTAATGTACACCTCCATTGTCTTCCTGATCTGATCCTCAAATATTTTGTGACTGGCCGCTGATACGTTGCTCCAGTATTCTTCAACCCAAAAGGCATGACCTTGTAGCAATAGGTTCCCTTGTCGATAATAAATGATGTATTTTTTTCATCGATCGGGTCCATGAATATCTAGTTGTAGCCTAAGTAGGCATCCATAAAACTCATTAATTCATGGCCGACAGTAGCGTCAACCATCTGATCAATCCTAGGCAAAGGGAAATTGTCTTTCGGGCATGCTTTATTCAGATCTGTAAAGTCGACACACATCCTCCACTTGCCATTGGCCTTGGGGATGATGACAGCGTTTGCTAACCAGTCAGTATAGATGACTTCCCGGATGAAGTTAGCCTTCTCCAACTTCTTAACCTCCTCTCTAATAACATCATACTTCTCTCTTGAGTAGACTCGTCTTCTCTGCCATATCGTCTTAGCATAATCTACCACGTTGAGCTTATGGCACATAACTTCTAGGTCAATACCTGGCATGTCTTCATGAATCCATGCGAAGATGCTTTGCCTCTCCTTCAAAAGCTTCACTAGTTATTCCTTAACCTCCTTTTTAGGGTTTTGCCCATTTAGATGTTTTTTTACGAATTTTCCTCATTAATGATAACGAATTCTACCTCCTTAGCGTCTTATCCCTTCGTGAGTTTCTTCTCGTCTCTTGGGTCCAGGGTATCGATATTGTAGGTCATAGTTGCTTTTTTGTGAGCTTCCCTCATAAATTAAATTACCTGGTCCAATTAAATGTACAAGCCTTGTCTCTTGAGCTTGAGGATAACTCTTCACCTGGTCCAATTAAATTAAATTCAGTTTATGGAAAATGCAACAAACTATAAAGGCAAGACTTATGGGAAGATATATTCAATCAATGCAACAGTTCCTTACCTACAATTGTTGGAGGTGACTTTAATTTGGTATCTTCTCTTATGGAGAAACTAGGAGGCAATGAAATTGACTTTGAGGCCTGCTTTCAGTTTAATAATGCCATGGGATTTGCTGGTTTGTCTGAAGTTCCTTTCACTTATTCCAAATACATTTGGTGTAACCACAGGGAGGGAGGTAATCATAATTGGGCCAGGCTTGATAGGGTGGTATGAAACTTTCAATGGAGCCAAACTTTTTTAACTTTTACTGTAGCTCACTTAAATAGAACTAATTCTAATCATAACCCTATATTACTTAGTCTTATGCAAAATGATGAGCCAGTTAAGAAGAGCTTTAGATTCCAAAAATTTTGGACTAAGCATCAAAATTTCCTCTCAGTGGTGGATCAATCTTGGAGAACTGCTTGTAATGGGATCCTCTAAGAGTTTTCTCCCAAAAATTAAAGGCCACTAAGAAGGACGTAGCCCTGTGGAACAAATCAACTTTTAAAAACATTTTCCAACCCACAATTGAAGCAGACGATGGAGTGCTTAGAAAAGAAACTGAGCTAGAATCCAACTTCTCAAAAGCTGCCAACATTGAATACAAGCTTGCAATAGCTAAACTTCAGCATCAATTGGCCATAGAAGATGAATTTTGAAACAAAAGGCAAGGATTAAATGGCTGCAAGATGGGGATGAAAATTCAAAAATTTTCCATGCTATGGTAAATCAGAAGAGGAATAAGCTTAATATCTCTAGAATTAAAGACTCTAATGGTGTTTGGATCACAGATCTAGTTACTATTCAAAGTCATTTCTCTGATCATTTTAAAGGTATTCTTTCTTCCTCGTCTATCATTCACAATAATTTATCCTTACTAAATTACATCCCAAATCTTATCACAAAGAGTGATAATACTATTATTTACTCTCCTCCAACTATGCAAGAAATTAGAGATGTTACACTCCAAGTGGATTCCTCTATCACTGCAGGACCTAATGGATTCAACTCTCTTTTTTACAAAAAGTATTAGGACATTATTAAAGTAAATCTGTTTAAAGCCATCACTTCTTTTTTCATGGGGAATAGATTAACCAAAAGCTGGACTTCCACTCTAATCACTATCATCTCCAAATCAGATCATTTTTTCTTCTTGTAATGATTATAGACCTATCAGTCTTTGCAATACCTCAAATAAAATAATTTCTAAAATTTTTGCCAATATACTGGGATTTCTCCTTCATGGTATTATTAGTCCCAATCAAGCAGGTTTCATCAAGGGTAGATCTATTTCAGAACAGATCCTTCTTGCCCAGGAAATCATGGCTAATTTCAATAAAAACTTGAGAGGAGAAAATTTAGTTTGTAAAATTGACATGTTTAAAGGATATGACAGAGTTTCATGGTTATATCTCATTCAAGTTCTCCAAAAATTTAGCTTCAATGAATCATTTATAGATATGGTGTGGAGGTTGATTTCAGAATGTTGGTTCTCAATTCTTACCAATGTATCTACTCATGACTTTTTTAAGTCTTCTTGTGGAATTAGACAGGGAGATCCACTCTCACCAACTCTTTTCATCTTATCTGAGGGATAAAAAATGTATTTGGGAATGGTAAGATTGATTCCTTTTCTATGCCTCTTGGTAGTCCCATTATTTATAACCTCTCTTTTGCATATGACAATCTCATTTTCACCTCTGGCAATCAAAAGTCCTTAATACAACTCATGTCCTTTCTTAATGATTACGAAGCTATCTCTGGTCAAGTGCTGAATAAGTCCAAGTGCAATTTCTTGATCCCTCAATCATGCTCTTTATCTAGAAGAAGAATTATTGAAAGAATAATAAATTTCACTTTCAGGTCTCCTCCCCTTCTTTATTTGGGGGTGCCTCTTTATGCAGGAAGAAAGAAGAATTCCTTTTTTAATTGGCTCATAGATAAAATCAAGAAGCGACTTGAAGGCTGGTCATGTAAATTGCTAAGTTAAGGAGGAAAAATTATTCTTGTAAAACATGTCACTCAATCAATCTTTTAGAATTTATTTGCAGCTTTGGATCCTCCAATTTCCATTATTAAGACTCTGAAAACTCTCTTCTCAAACTTCTTTTGGGGTTCTTCCGAAGTTACTATGAAAAGACATTAGAAAAATTGGAATTCTCTGTGTCTTCCTTATGACGAAGGGGGCTTAGGCCTTAATCTCATTCCTAATTACATTGAAGTTTCTTCTTGCAAACTTTGGTGGAGATTTCTATCAGTAGATTCATCCTGGAGCAGATTTTTGAAAAATAAATACTGTAAAAGATGTGCCCCCCTTGATTCTTCTTGAAAAATTAACTTTTCTCGTGTATGGAAAAGAATGCACGAGGTTCTTCCAGTATTTAAAGAGTGCATTAATGATAATGAGGATCACAAATGGATGGCCAGCCCCAATGGTATCTTCTCTCTCAAATCAGATTGGAACATTGTTAGACATAAAAGTTATCCCCAATTATCTTTTAAAATAATATGGAATAAGAGAACTCCTAGTAAAGTTTCAATTTTTATGTGGAAATTACTCCATCAAATTTTTCCTACTGATGATATAATTTCCAAAATCAAGATTCCTATCGTTTCGAAATTCCATTGCTGAGCTAGCCCAATCCAAGAATCATTTGATCACCTTTTCTTCAAGGGAGATATAACTTCATCAATTTGGACTCAATTCAAAGGTATCATTGGTATCAGAACTTCTTCCATATCAATCAGAGGAGAGCTTATGTCATGGTGGATTAAAGTCAAAGGAAATTGTGTTCTTTCTACTCTTCTAATCATTATTCCAATTCTTATTACTTGGGAGATCTGGAAAGGTCGTAATAGAGATGTTTATGACGACCATGCTATGAAGACTGAAGTTTTAATCTCTAATATCCTAAATGGAATTAGAGATTCTTTTTTATCTTTCCCTTTCACAGATTGTAAATCTAGCATGGATCTTAAGCTTGTTAGGGAGTTCAAAATTCGATGTATTTAAGCTTATTCTGCCATTGGAGAAAGGCCATTTTTCTCCTTTTGAATAAAAGGTTTTAATTTTCTAAAAAAAATGTGAGCTTACCTCTCCTCTGATGAGTTGCAGTAGCATTCCCCTACCAACACTTGATCACCTTGGACTTCCCCTACCCCATAAGGAGTCGAGAATTTCACCATTTGGTGTACAGTGGAGGGCACAACATCAAACTCTTTGAGGGCCACTCGTCCCATAATAATGTTATAAGTCGAGTATACACTTTCATCCATTATAAAGAAATTTACACTCCTTGTAAGCCTCATCGGCCAAACATCTCCCATCCTGACGTCCATCTCATACATTCCCAACGGATGGACTTTATCATCGCTGAATCTAATCAATGGGTGATGATAAGGCACAAGCCTCTTCTTGCTGAGTCCCAGGCTTTTGAAGCGTGGCCAAAACATAAGATCGTCCAAACTTTCTCCGTTAACCAATATTCTTAACACGTTATACCCATGAAACCTGTTTGTAATCACCAGGGGGTCGCCTTGGGGTGACAGGATACCATTGAAATCGAGTCTTGAAAACCCACAATCAAAGTTTCTATATCCACCTTCTTTCTTTTCTCTGACTTAATGCCTATTGCAGCTGAGTTAACCGCCCCAACCTTAGGAAGAGCTTTGGCTTCTGTAACGTATACATTTCTATCAACCACCTTTAAGCCTCCTCATGCTAGGTCCCCACAAATCATCTTCACATCGAACGAAATCATATGAAGGCGACCTTTAGGACCATCATCCTTTGGTGGTAGATCTGGGTCGTCCTCATCATTTTCATCTGAGGCATCATGTTTTTTCTCACGAGAATCCTTTTTTCACTTATCAACCCTTCTTTTTCTAGGGTCATCTCGTTCCCTCTTTAGGCTACCACTGCTCACATACTTTCTCAGCTTCCCAGCCTTAAGCATCTTCTCAATCTCATATTTCAAAGCAAAATACTTATCTGTTAAGTGCCCGTGGTCTTGATGAAATTCACACCATAAGCTTTTATTCCTTTTGTGAGGGGGAGCTTTCAGCTTTTTGGGTCATCTTAGGGACCAATCATTCTTGATCTAATTCAAAATGTGCTCGCACCTGACCGTGAGAGGAGTATACCGACAAACTTATCATCAACGGATATCTTCTTTCCATATTTATTCTTCTTCTGAAACTTGCTCCTAATACTACTCCCCTTCTCATCCTCATACTTAGATGCTATAGATTCCTCGACGTTCATGACCTTGTCGACCGTCGCTAATAGCTCGGCCATAGACTTTCATGGGTCCTCATCAATTTCCCTTTCTGTAATCCTCCTATTAGCGCTATCATCGTAATACTTTCCTCATAATCCTCCACTTACAACTTAACCTTATTAAAACTCACGATGTACTCCCTGAGACTCTCATTCTTCCCCTGCTTAACGTACAACAGGCGAGTAGTCTTCTTCTGGGTTCTTACCCCAAAGCAGAAGTTATGGATGAATCGTTCTACGAGTTGCTTGCAATTTTCAATGGAGTTCTTCGGGAGTGAAGTGAACCGTATATGGACAGCCCCAGTCAAAGTGCTTGAGAATGCACGGTGTTTCATCTCATCTGAGATGGATTAGATCTCTGTAGCCAAATTATATATCTCTACATGGTGCACAGGGTTGGTACTCCCATCATACTTTAGAGAAACCACTGGTGGCTTGAACTTGGAGTGGGTAAAAAAGCTTACTATCTTATCTACAAAAGGAGATCCTTCAGAATATCCCCTCTACAAGGGGTCTCGACTCTTAAGAATGTCCTTAATTTTATTCTCCAACCTCTGAATTAAATCATTCCAAGGCCTCTCGATCGCTTGCACAATATCGGCTTGGACGAAATTATCACCTGCCACCATAATTGGTCGAATATATGGTTACCTGGCTACCGACCTGTGTCGGTTGTTTACCTCTCTTTGGCCCTTATCTCAACCACATGGAGGTCAACAATTTTCGCCCTCTCTTCTTGAGCCAGCATTGCTCCTTGACCTAAATAACTTTTCTCTCAAATATCCAATGGGGCCGAGCCTCTCGAAGGTCGACCCTCTACTTAATCGATCAAAGGCAGATCCCCTTGGCTGTTTATCATGACTCGACCTCCTATCATGACCTAGGCTTCCTTGGATGGGTCGTACTGTATTCCCAGATACTTCATATGGCTCCCAACAACCAGCCTGAACATCTTCAGCCTTATAATCATCATAAAGGTCCTCCGAGAAAGGTTAGCCTTGCCTCCCCAAGTGTAAATGCCTAGGGTCAGCAACGTCCCTCCGTCTTCGAAGAGGTGGCAGGTCTTTGCATGGTGCCTGGGGTGGTCCCCTGGCATTCTGGGGGTGCTCCACGGCAGTCAGAGTAATCATCTTCGGTTATATCCCAGCTGGCCTAATTACCATATTTTGGCTGAAGGCAACCAACTGTTCTTACATTGCCTGTTGGCTGGCCACCAAGGACTTCAATGCTTCCACTACCTCAACCATCTCTGACTGAGGAGGTGTACTGCTGGAACTAGGACCACCAGTTCGTGGTGGTGGTGGAAATTATGATGCCATGTATTAAACTTGATGGGTGAGCTATAACTAGGGAGTATAAGCTTGGAATCTCAACAATAACTCTTTCAATGGTTTAACATCTCCACAATAGGGGAGGACTAGTTCACCACCAGATACTTCGGTGAGCACAAGATTAAGGAGGGAAGAGATGATACTACTCGTTCCCACAGACGGCGCCATACTGATGATGCTAGAAATGGTATCACCAGGTCACAGATGTGTGAAGCTCAAACATGTATACAACAATGGCAATAATCACACAATAAATCAACAAAGAAGGAGATGAGGTGAAGAGGATGAACACCTGGATTTAAGTGGTTAGGCCGGAGCCTACATCCACTGTGTGCGTGTGAAATCCACTAATAAATATTGCTCTAATGGACTGGTTACAAGACAAGCTTTCTCTCTCTATCTCTCTTCTGTATACAAATGAGTAAAGTTTTAGCTAGGGTTTGAATTAAGCAATCATTTACAATGAAGAAGATGGCATATATTTATAGTGTCTTGGGGGTGTATTGCACCCTAAGCATGCAACAAATATGTACAGAATGTTACCAGTCAATAGGGAGAAGCCAGCTGTCTCATCACATACAAGTCATAAAGATCAAATATTCTCTCGCATTTGAGAATGATCCGGTATAACGATTTTGTATCACATGCGTCGTATATCCACACGCACATCTCTATGCATCTCCCAATGCAGGAGCTCTATCAGTAAGATAACCTTGGCCGTCCCCAGAGGCCAAGTCTGAATTTGTATACCTTTGAACCCTTGTGGAATCACACCTATCATGTTGACCAGCCTCGACCTAACTTTGTCAGCTTGGGTGAGACCGAGGCCGAGGATACCCAATCTTCAGGAATAATGCATATTACTCGAATCAGACAACTAATGAGGGCCAAGGTCGAGTCATCTGAGTATAGTATGAGTCCTTCCAGACCGATTTATTCGAGTGCAGGCCGAGTCCTTCCAGGCCGAGTAGCAACTTCTCATTTCTATCCAACTGGTGAGGGTCGGCTTAGGTCGAGGCTTATGATCCTAGACGAGGTGATTTTTGGCATATAAAGGGGTAGTTATTCTTAATGGTCACCTTATTTAGTTCACGATAATCTATACATAATCTCATTATTCCATCCTTCTTTTTAACAAATAACACTGGAGCACCCCAAGGGGATACACTTGGTCTAATAAAACCCCTGTCCAACAAATATTGTAATTGAACTTTTAATCCCCTTAATTCTAAAGGTTCCATGCTATAAGGTGGTTTTGATATTGGTATAGTTCCAGGAATATGGTCAATCATAAACTCAATTTCTCTACTAGGAGGTAGACTTGGTAAATCATCTAGAAAAACATCTGAAAAATGTTTAGCCATAGGAACATCTTCTAAACTGGGTGATTTCGTTTGCAAATCAATAACACTTACAAGGAATCCTTGACATCCCTTCTTAAGACTACTACAAGCTTGCATCGCAGAGATAAAACTCATGGGAGATAGGATGCTAGTTTTTAAAAAACTGAATTTTGGTTGGTTAGGAATTTGGAAAATAACTCTCTTCTCAAAACAATCTACCTTAGCATGATACGATGCTGACCAATCCCCCCCAAAATGACTTCAAAATCTCATATGTCTAAAACTATCAAATTAGCTAATAGTTTATGACTACTAACATCTATAGGGAAAGACTTATATACTAATGTTCCCATCAATAACTCACCCGAAGGAGTACAAACGTGTATGCTATGATTTAAGAGTTCAAGTATATTAGGAAGCAGTTAACAAAATGTATAGACACAAATGAATGGGTAGAATTAGTATCTATTAAAACATTAAAAGGTTGTGCACATATAGAAAGTGTACCTGACACGACTGCCTTAGAAGCTTGGGTATCAGAAAGTGCAAAAACTCCACCCTGTCTGCCTTGGTCCTTCTTTTCACCTAAAGGTTGTATCGGAACCCTTGTTGGGGTTAGGTGTCCTTTCTGTCCATATCTAAAATAAGCTCCCGAATTCCTGTAACAAGGTAGTCCTCCATGCATCTTTACACATCTCTAACATATCCCCAACATTAGGTGTACTTCTAAAATTATTTTTATTATTTGGGTTCTTCCCTATTTGTTCCCCAAACTTCCTCTGACCATCTCTAATTCGATTATACTCGCTATACCTCTTGGCTATCGTGTAGCCCTAGTCACGGCATCACTATATGATGTCAACTTTAGGATGGAAATTCGACTACGTATATTCAACCTTAACCCGTGTTCAAACTTCTTAGATTTTAAAACGTTAGTTACCACAAAATGTCGTGAAAAACGGGATAACTCAGTACACTTTGCCTCGTATTGACTAACCATTATATTCCCTTGCACTGGACTCATGAACTCAGCTGCCATTTCGTCTTTTACTATTTCAGGAAAATATTTCTCATAAAATATCATTAAGAAGTCATTCCAACCTATGTAAGTACTCATTTCCTCGTGTATTCTCTTAGTCATTCTCCATTAATGATCGGCTTCACATTCTAACATAAATGTTGCAAATGAAACCCTTTGTTCATCGGTACACTTAAGAACATCGATCATTCTTTCCATCTGCATCAACCAACTTTCTGCTTTAGTGGGATTAGGAGTACCTTTAAATGATGGCGGATTCAACTTCTTGCACTTTTCAATAGTACAACTACTTAGTTCAAGATTCCTTGGCATTATATTATTCACCTGACGCTCCACGATCTTTTCTAGACTTTTAATCGCATTATATGCACCTATATTCAAATCACTAGTTCCCGTAGTTCATCTTGTCTTGGTCATTTTCTACAGTCGTGGCCAAACGTAAGATGTATTATACTATCTCAAGATTGCAAATTAGAAGAAAAATTATATAAAAAGTAAGAAATATGTAGGGTTGTCACATAAGTCGGATATTTAATCATATATCCTATGTATGGAAATTTAAAATCTATAACGTTCGAAACATATGTTCAGTAGTCTACGGGTTCATAACCTATGTTCTAATACCACCTCTGTCACGACCCTAACCCAAAATTAATAAGGAACGAGTGTGTAGATATGCCACCAAGGCAACAAATATTCTTGGTTATGAATCGTAAAATATTAAAAGTGAAGGAGTTACACCATTAGAGCTTTCTAAAGGAAATTTCATTTATATTAAAAGTAACAACGAGTTACAACTTAAGACAAGATTTAAAACTTATTACAAGATACACAAACATGCTCTATATGATAAACCAAACATTTTACTAACGGTAAAAAAAAGAGTTCTAAAAGATGAATCTTCAACATAGTCCTTTTACGTTCCCTCCAAGAGCCTACTTATTTTCTAAAAAATGGTTATTTATACAACAACAACTAAAAGCCGAATGAGATTCAATCTCCAGACATTCCAGGGTTTTCGAAAAAAATGATACCTATTCAATTTAGAACTGAAGGTATATAGAGAGAGATAGGAATTTGAATTAATATATATAAAGCAACTCACAATATATATTTTATAATAAACTGTTCATAAGAGAATAGATAAAACAATTGAGAAATATGTCAATTATACAATTTTATTTTAATGACCATGTATGCTCTAATACCCAGACATATAGTGTTCCCAAATGTTTCCACCCGGTAATATCACAGACAGAAAATCATGATTTCTAGAACAATTCCTTGCTTAGGACACACTAGTGATAAACCAGTTGGGAAGGTACCACCCAAATATCTCCACCCGGTAGTAAAGGCTAACATAGTAAGAGAGTTTCCATAGGTAAAATCAATAATTTCATAATTCAACATGTTTATATAGAGAGATATACACATATAACAAACGACGTAATCATCGGTATCATATCTATTTTTATAACAAAAATATTTCACAAAAAATATATAGTTTGCATAATATCGTATAATAAAAATACGCAAGGAATGTCATACAATACTCACCTAAAATAGAATTTCGAAGTTATAGATATTGAGTCTTGGATGAGTTCGTTAAGATGAAACATCGTCTTAAACTTTCCCATAATTTTTTTAACTATTTCTTAAGGAATTGGTGTGAGTTCAAATGATCCTAAAGGCCCTATTTATAGTTTTCCAAAGATATCATGACGTTGACACGTGTCTAGCTGACCAAGCTTTTACAACGACGAGTCAGCATTGAAGTGTCGCGTAATGGAGCGATCTTGCAGTCTTAATATCCCCAAATGTTGACACGTGTGTTAGCTTTTTCTAAATGCATGACATGTGTTTTATCTATTCCTCTAAAGACGAAATGCGTACGGCGGAGGTTTCAAAACCAAGCACAAGGTGTCAAGCATGAGGTGGAAAGCTATTAAGGGTATAAGGGTCATTTTACACATAAATGGTATTTTGGTAATTTCACACTACATATTTTTAATATTTCTTAGAGGTCCCTAAAAATATTTTATGTACAAAAAGTTCCTTTTATTTTTCATTTTTGTTCCTAGAACTTTCTTAATTAAAACCAAGTCCCTAAAGTTTCATAAATTTATATTTTCTACCCTGAAGCTTATCATTTAGCTTAGGATGTGCCATAAAACTTCAATTTGACCCATTTTACGTTGATTTTTCAAATTTAAAAATGGGCTTTTCATATTAAGATCCTATAATATCACATTTGTAATAACATAACATTTATCAGATAGTAAGTGAGATGCAATTATAAAAACAAACTATATATGAGCATATAAAAGTGGGGTCATTATAAAAACCCATGTGTCCAACATGACCAAGTTTATTTTCAAGGACTTAGGAAACACAGTTAAGCTTACATCGCACTAATGTTGTGATTAGTGCGATGTCTATGGACACTGCATTACTGAATGTTTTCAAAAATGTCTATTTAGAGTTGTCTATCAAAACTTTAACTATTCTAGGAAGAGTAAGAATATTTATGTTCTCCCTAGGCACACCACTCAGAACTCTAAATATAGGAACAAAAAGGGAGGACCTCGAACTAAGAAGAACTCATTTAGAAAGACTCCTCAAACCTTTTCTAAGTCCAATCCCAAGAAAAAATTAAAACCAGAGCCATTTGGATTAGAAAACATGATCTTGTACCCAAGCTTAGGTGCAATGTGGTTATAAATGCACTTAAAGCTAAACTCACCTCAGCTGGATGGTATTTGGATTTTGAGTGATCTAAACACATGACTAGTGATGAGACTAAATTACCTAATAAGATAGATTTCTTAGGAGGTAGTGTCCTTTTTTGGCGATGGAGTCTCATCACAGATCATTGGTAAGGGAACGCTTTGTGAAGAGGGTCTTCATGCTCTAAATGATGTCTTGCTAGTAAAAGGTCTTAAATTTAATTTATTTAGTATATCATAATTCTATAACTCTAATAACACAACTACCTTATACAAAAAAAATTGCAATATTTTGAATAAAGAAGTTAACTATTTTCTTTTAGGAAACAGAAGCCAGGATAACTCTGATACTTTGATTTTAAGTAATGAATCATGTAAGATCGTCATATTAGATGATTTTGATCCATGGCATAATAGATTAGGTCACACTTATTTTGATAACCTTCACAGATTGAGTTCCCAAGAGATAGTTAGAGGTTTACCCAAACTTAAAAATACTTTTAACGTTGTTTGTGGTCCTCGCTAAGTAGTGAAAATGAGAAAGACTGCTCACAAGAAAGTTTAGGATATTTTAACTTCTAAACCTCTTGAGCTAATCCACTTGGACTTAATGGGTCCCTCTAGAACTGTGAGACGTTTTGGTGACGGGTACATCCTTGTCATGGTGGATGAATTTACACGATTTACTTGAGTCACTTTTATGAAAAACAAATTGAATACCTTTTGAGAATTTCTTAAAATCCTTTTAAAATAGAAAATGAGAAGGATACCTAAGTATCTCGAATAAGGAGTGATAGAGGTGGAAAATTCAAAGACTCTGGTGTGACAGAATATTGTTCTGGTAAAGGTTACAAACAAAAATTTAGTGCACCTAAGATACCTCAATAGAATAGTATTATTGGGAGAAAGAATAGAACAATCCAAGAGATGGCTAGGGTTATATTACATGTCAAAGGTTTGCAAAAATACTTTTTGGTTGATACAGTCCAGACGGTGTGCCATATCATTAACCATGTCTAACTCAGAAAAATACCAAAGAGACCTCCTATGAATTGTGGTACGATCAAAAACCCAACTTGAAATACTTTAGAAGCTTCGAGAGTATTTGTTATGTCTCCAAAGATAGATAAAATCTTTATAAATTTGATACTCGGGGTGATAAAGCCATTTTATGGGATATTCCCAATCAAGTAGGGCTTATCATGTTCACAACTTGCATACCAAAGTTATCATGGATTTTATTAATGTAATTATAAATGACACAAGCACTGAGAGTAGTGACAGTCAATAAGCAGTCATGGATGAGTCTGAAAATATTTTTATACCTAACTCTCCTAAGATAATTGATCCACTACCATCCGAGGCACCTTCAGTACCGACCTCGGTTTCTAAAGACCATCCCCTAGAGAAGGTTTTTGGTAACCCTTTTGAGCCTGTGCAAACTAGATCCCAACTCTGAAATGTGTCAAAATTTGCACGTTTTATTTCTCTTATACTTACAAAATTGTAAATGATTCCCTTGGTGACTTATACTAGATTAACGTAATGCAAGATGACCTAGTTCAGTTCTAGAGCCATGATGTTTGGTATTTAGTCCCGATGCCTAAAGATAAAAAGGTTACCATCACCCGTTAGATTTTTAAAAATAAAACTTATGAGCATGGGGAAGTTTTTAGAAATAAAGCAAGGATAGTAGTGCAAAGATACTCAAATAGAGGGAATATATTTTGATGAGACTTTTGCTCCGGTGACAAGATTCGAGTCTGTTCATCTCCTGTTAGTTATTACATTTCATTTTCAATTCAAGCTTTTCCAAATGGATGTTAAGTCTACCTTATCATAAGAAGAATACCTTGAGCAACCTAAAGGACTTGTTGATCCTTCTTACCCTAACTTGTCTATAGATTGAAAAGGCATTGTATGGCATAAATCAAGCCCCTACGGCCTGGTATGAAAGTCTCTCAACCTTTTTAGTCAATAAATGGTTTGAGCGTGGGGGTAATGACCAGAAATAATTCATCCAAAAAATTAATGATGAAGTTTTGATTGCATAAGTTTATGTGGATGATATCATTTTTGGTTCCATCTCCCTTGAACAAGTAAATGACTTTTCTAGTATTATGCACGGGGAGTTTCAGATGTCCATAATGGGGGAGTTGCAATATTTTCATGGTTTACAAATTAAACAATGTAGTGATGACGTGTTTATATCTCAAACTAAATATGCCAGTGAGTTAAATAAAAGTTTGGTCTTGATAATGCTAAAACTACACGAACACCAATGATCACTACCACTAAGATATCTAAGGATGAATATGGGGAGAATATTTATCCTATTATGTATATAAGCATGATATGGAGTCTTCTATATCTTACTTTATCCAGTCCTGATATTTCTTTTGTTGTGTGTGTTTGTGCATGCTGTTAATGTTCACCGAAAGAATGCTATTTATTATGTGTTAAGAGAATTATAAAATATGTTAAGGGCACACTTTTTTATGGCATCTGGTACATAAAAGACACAACAAGAACTATAGTTGGTTACACATACGCTAACTGGGCAGGATGCTCAAAAGATAGTAAAAGTATGTCTGGTTCCTACTACTATGTATGAAATAATTTGGTTGGTGGAGTAGTAAGACATAAATTTTTATATCATTATCTACTATTTAATTTGAGTATATAGCAACTAGTAGTTGTTGTGCTCAATTATTATGGATTAAACATATGTTGAGTGATTATGTCATTAAGGAAGACAAACTTACTTTCTTTTGTGATAATCAAAGTGCTATAAACACATCTAACAATCATGTTTAGCACTAATACGCTAAGTATATTAAAATTAGACATCACTTCATTAGAGAACTTGTTGAATCCAAAGAACTGGAAATTGAATGTCTAAACACTGAAAAATAGTTAGTTGATTTATTCATAAAACCCTTGGATAATACTCGCTTTGAATCATTAAGGAAATCCATAGGGATGATAGTTCTTGAATAGTAAATTATGTCTTTAGTCACATCCTCAGTACATATCTTGCTTATAGTTGGTTTTTGAGGATCAAGGGTATGGTTTTTTTATATATGACAAAAAAATGCCTCCTTTATCTGTTAAATGTAGGAGACCCTTGTTGTGACCCTAGTAATGACTTACAGTTGGTAGAATAATTATGTTTCATCTCTCTCATATTTGTTTACCCATTGTCTATTTGAGACAAAAGGGGGAGAAGACATGAGTACATGTCTTTATATAATTTCTATGATTCAACTTAGATGTCAATTCAAGTGTTTTATTTCACACATTCTTATACAGATCTTATTGTACATTATTATTTATTTTGGGTAACGGTTTATAGTATAGTTGAGTTATGTAATTTAATTCTTTACTTCATTTTATTTTCAGTTCTAGGATGGGATTTGGTAGAATATTTCCTTTTGAATAGGAATCTAAGATATATTTTTGGACTATGGGTACTAATGTACTCAAGGACTCTAATATCCAAAAAGGGATATTAAAACACATTATATGGTTGACTTACTTGAGTCTGTGCTATATAGGATCTTTAACTGGTTTGGATATAAAGATTAATTTTTTTTCTAGTTTTCATGAGCCTGTTCAACTATGTACTACAAGGAATGCATCAAGTACATCATCAATAATCCCAATCCAGACAATAAGTCAAAAGGTAGTGATCATCACACTCTAGAATGACATTTCATTTATTATTCATGTGGTGTGTTTAAAACTATTTTTAAACTTTTCTTGGGAATTTTAAAACATTTAAAATTAGTTTTAAAATGTTTGTTGTCTTAAGTATAATATTCATTCTCCTTAAAAAACCTTTTGGACTTAACATAAAACCGACAAAGAATATTGGGGAGGAAAATAGATTTTTTTTATAAATTTAAAACACACATTTTGTAGCCTGTAATTGTCCTGCACGTGTTACACTCCTACTGGCCACATTTGTGTTTCTTTCCCTTCACATATCTGAGATTGATTCTCAGCCCTTGATCTAATCCAATCAGTGGCCTGAATGTCGTCCTTATTATTCATAATGTTACTATTTTTAACCAATCAAATTACTTTTAATGGCGGTCCATTAGTAATCCTTGGATTTAGATCGATTCAATCCCAGCCATTGATTTCGTTCTCATGTACTTGAACCTTCCTCCTCTAGTATACATTGGAACGATGTTTTGTCAATCAAAATTTTTTGGAGAGTTAGTTTCAAGAGAGAGAAAAAGAGAGTAGATAGATAGATAGATAGATAGATAGATAGATAGATAGACAAACAAACAAACACACACACACACACACACACACACACACACATATATATATATATATATATATATATATATATATATATATATATATATATAGAGAGAGAGAGAGAGAGAGAGAGAGAAAGAATAAATTCAGACTAAAAAAGTTTTTCATGTGTAAACTTTGTCAAATCTTTTGGAAAAACTAGAATGATCACCTTATTTGGTAGAAAAATACTTCTATAAACCTTGTTTTCGTTTTCAAACTTTTAGGTTTTCTATAAGTTGTTGAGTTGAGTGACTTTAATGTTTAAATCCGTACAACTTCCTCTAAAAAGGCTATATCTCTCATAATGACCTCATGTGGTTGAAAATATCATTTCTTTGTAGAAATTTGAGATTTAAACTTGTGATACATTTTCACGATATATCTAGGTTGTTTCTTGTGATTTCATCTTTTTGAAATCATCTCTCATTGGATCCTGGTTTACAAATATTTAAAGTTTTTAGATCTACTCTCTTATGTTTTGGAATCTTGAAAAGGATACTTCAAACTCATATGGTTTTTAGATCTGAGATTTTTGATAAATTTTACAGCTTGTAAAATTATTATTTACGCATAAGTAATTTCAGTTTAGATCTGAGTTTTAAAAGATCTAAAATATCCAGATCTGAAAAATATTTCTTGAAAAAAGAAGTCTGGTGTTCTGTGATTTTTAAAACTCCTACTTATCATAGAAGATTTGTAATTCATAGGACTGGTTTGTAACTATTAAGTGTGTGTAGGTTATATTGTTGCATGGTTAGGCAACTGAATTGTTACACCACTATCACCCACTGAACACTTAAACAACGTGTGGTGCTAAGTGAGAGATCTCTTTTGACTGAGTTAAAAATTCGCAAAGAAGACAAAGCTAGACAGAATGGGAAAATTAAAACAAGGAAATACTACCATTGGAGAGTTCTCATGTTAGGTATGTTTCATTGCTTACATTTTTTATTTTGTGTTTATGGTGCATGTTTGTAACCTTGTTCATATTAGTAGATTTTGTGTTCATATTAGTGGATTTTTTGTTTTACTCCGTAGAGGGAGTCGTGGATGTTTACCCTAATTTGGATTTTTACCATGTAAAAAATCACCTATGTTATTTACTGCTTTTGGTTCTTAAGTTTTACTACACTGGTTAGGATTTAAAGACTTAATAAGGTTTTTCTTTTAAAAACCGAGTAACCAAGAAGCTTAAATTTGATTATGTTTTAAAATCTTTATACTTCTTGTGTTTATATTCAAGAGGAATTTCTTCAATGAGTTTAATCGGAGTTGGTGTGATCATTAACTTTTGTTAATAACTTGGTAATAGATTTTTAATGTTGGCCAAGGCAGCGCTCCCATACGCTTTCAGTCCTCAAAAGTGATAAAATCCTTAAGCTACCCTAAGTAGTGGATGATACTTCAATCCGAAAATACTTGCATGGGTTCGACTGGGAGAGACAAACGTAGAGGAACATGGAGAAAGATGTGGCTAAGGAGGAGAAGGAGGAGACGAGGATGCACACTGGAGTGGATGTCCCTCTAGGAGGGTATGCTTTTACCATGTAAGACACAGGGCATAAAATGGATGCTCTCTAGGATAATTTCATATCTTCCCGAGATGATTATCATTAGGACATTAGCACGATCAACCGGCTTCAAATGGAGATGTATCATCACATTCATCGGGTCAATACGCCACTTTTACCTTTCCTCTACGACCCTTACGCACCACGTGATACTGATGCGTCTAGGACCTCTGATGGTCATTAGTGTCCCCCACCCCCGATTATTTGTCTATTACTATAGTTGGGTTGATTTTTATCACAGGATAGTTGATAATGTTTTTTAGGGTAGTAAGGATTATTTTGATGTAATTTTTTTCCATAACCCTATGTATCACTACTCTTATTATATTAATGATGTAATTATATTTCTACATCTTATATTCATTTATATATCTCCTATGTATTATACTTGTTTATACTTTTATTCATACTAACATGTTTTATAGGTGTGTCGTTGCGCTTATTGGAGATCGCTCCATGTGGGGTGACGCTTTTGTGACACCCCGTATTTTCATGCATTTAATATTTAATTAATTCAAGAATTGAAAATTACTTGTGAGTCGTTATTTTAATTGAATTAATTAGGGAAATTTTATTTAAATATTAATCGGGGAGTGAATGGTTAATATTTAAGGAAAACTTATTTACTAAGTGAACAGTAATATTATATTTACGTCTTTTCGGATATTAATGACGGGATATGTACTTATTTCCGCTGGGAGTCGGTATAGACTAATTTGGGTGTGAAATAAGGATTTTTTAGAAATTAATACATATGCCAATTCTGAGTGTACGGTTGAGTCCGGATGGACCGAGATAGTCGAAAAAGTATACCCGGGGGTAGTAAACGGGTCACGGGACGTTTTTAGATATAGTCGGGTCCACACGGGGGCATTTGGGTCACTTGGGCTTGACCCATTAGGCAAAATACGGGATTTAGGTTAATTGATAAATTAGAAAAAATAAGGAAATGGCTGATGTAAGTTTAGGAAAAGGCTTAGTGTGTTAAGGAACCCTAATAGCAGTTAAAGGCAGATTTGGGGATCACAAGAGAGCCAACAAGAGTCATCTTCAACCTTGGAATTCATCTCCAAAATTAGACTCTACGAAACCTAAGGCAAGTGGATGACTTACTGAAGTATTGAATCTATTTTTCAATTCATATTTATGTGAGGTGTTTAATTGAAATTCATTTTGGGTGTTAATGGCATAAACATGGAATTTTGAAAATAATAAATCCGACTTACGAATTTGGGTAAGGATTCATGTATAATCTGATAATTGTAAGTTGATATATATCTGGTAGGATGATATCTGGATAATTAGAAATGAATTTGATGAAGGAATGTGGGGTGTAAATGGGTTACGAGTTAAAGATGAATTTTTCCCAAATTTAGAAATCAGTAGATAATGGACGAATTAATGAAGTTAGTGGACATTCTGGGGATTCCTAATAAGGTTTCTAACATGTATTATTGTTAAGAGGGCTTGAGATTATGGGTAGAAGAAATTAGGGCTTTAAGAAATTCGTCCATGGCTGAATCTGTCTTCGTGAAGAAGACAAAGACCTGATCGATGGATCGATCGAAGGTCTGGGGTCGATCGATCGAGGGTCGACAGATTTTGACAGCTTCGCCCAGTTATGTGTATAAAAAGGAAAATTTTATTATAAAATCTATCATGTTATAATTATTGAGAAATTTATACATGAGTTAAATCTGATTAACTGTGAATAACATTAATTAGGATTCGAGGGAGTTTTTGTGTGACACGTCATGGTTAAAAGTAATTAGAGTTTGGAGGAAATTAGGAGTGTCACATTAAAGTAAAAATTTTATTTAGGTGAAGGCTAAATAATTTAGAGTCGAGAATTTAGACTCGGGTGAGGTCAATTCGGGCTACGAGAGTAAGTCCAAAATTTAAGGTGGGAGCGACACCAAAAGTAACTTAATTGATTAATGTGTAAATTACTAATTAGAGTTGAACCATAAACTTTTAATAATTTAAATGGGTTTGTGTTACGGATTTAGTACACGGCATAGCCGGGATATTTTATATATATATATATACGGGATGTGGTAGTATATATATATGGTGTGTACATTAATATCAATGGATAGATATTATTATTATTATACTCTAGTGCTATAGGGGGAGGTTGTGCGTAGTGTTTGAATCCCCTAGCTTGAGGAGTAGCGAATATCTCCCAGGTCATAGCGTCCGTTATATGGGTGAGGGACATCTCACTTTCAGGGAAGGAATATGACCGCCTCCGATATTTTATGTAATAATCAAGTTAGGGAGAAATTCTGACTTGGGGTAACTAGGTCAGGTGAATATACCTAGTGGGATAGCACTTTAGAGGGATTTTACCCGGTGAGACTTTACTGGGGGAAAAATACTATTATTAAATGTTATATTAGTATGTTTGTGAATACTGTAATGTGACTGAGTATATAATTAGGTAAATAATTATATATGGGCTAATTAATACAAAGCATGAGTTGTATTATAGGTATAACAGATGTGGAAGTTATATGAAATTTTAAGGGGGAAATGATTTAATTAAGTAGATGACGATAATAACTTAAAAATCATTAATTAAGGTATACTCGGTTAGAGAAGGGTGATTGCAAAGGACTTTATAATTTATCTAGTCATAAGATGAAAAACTAGGTGAATTTATTTAAGGTGTTAGTATTGCATATTAGAGGAGGGTGAGGATGTCCTCAAGAGAGTGCGACACTAACTAAAATATGGAGAGCATGCATGTTTATTTATTACTGCAAGTTATTCATTTGTTAAATGTTTTTAAAATTTTTTTGGGTACTAACCCTTGCAAATGAAATTTTTAAAAACCTTTTAGGTGTCCAGCCATAGGGACGCCAGGCTTGACTCTGTTTCAGGAAATCCGTTGCTGCAGCATATGTGGATGTTGCGAGAGCTTTGATAGACTCCTAATTCTTTCATTCTAGTGTAGAGACTTCTATCAGTTATTTTGAGCATGTCGCTCATAGTTCATTTAGTTTCTGTCAGACCTGTTGAGATTTATTACTTGTCTTTATTTTATGATTGTCGGATTTTTGGGCCGATTGTTTATTCGGTTAGTCACTTAATTGTGTATGGTTGTTTTAATAAATTGTGATCAATTATGTTATCTTATTTTCCGCATGAGTTTTCATTTAAGTTAATGAAAGATAAAACTTGGCACCGGTCTAATTTTGCTCACTTAGGCGGTTAGTAATTAAAAGACGACAGTGATGCTAAGGATGATCCAACTGAGAAACCTATTATAACTTAATTTAGGACTAATCACCCAGGGTTAATTAGGCCGTGTGTCACAGATGGTATCAGAGCATCATGTTCTAGTGTCCTTAGGTTCTGTGCGGCTTTCTATGTTTTAGCATAGCACTCGGTTGTTATAAAGCCCAATTATTAGGACTGTTGATTCATTTTCCGCTTGTGAGATATCGTATTTCTGCTGTGTATATTATTGTGTAAATTATGTACTTATATGATTTAATCTATTTCAGATGCCACCGAGGAGACTGAGAGCGGAGAGGGACGAGTCTAGGGATGAGGTTAGGGAGGCTCACCACGAGCCACAGGTACTGCCACCACCACCCCCACCCGAGTTGATTTCCACTACTCAGGTGGCAGTGATAGTGGCCCAGGCAGTCGAGACAGCAATGCGAGCTATGGCAGCTCACTTTCCACAGCCCCAGGCACCACCTCCAGTAGCACCAGCAGTTCAGGCTCCAGTGGGGCCACCATCTTAGTAGAGAGTTAGGGAGACCTTTCAGAAGGGTCACCCACCTAAGTTTCGGGGTAGCACAGATGTAGTAGAGGCTTGTGACTAGAAGAAGAATATTCAGCTCCATCTGCGCAGGCTGGAGTGTATCAAGGTACAGAAGCAGATGCTTGCTACCTTTCGTCTGTCGGGGGGAGCCTTACAGTGGTGGGAGTCAGTTACCACCGCCGAGGAGCGAGATTTGATGACAATAGCAGAGTTCTGGGTGCGGTTCGACCGCAAATACTTTCCACCAGAAGTAGAGACTGAGATGAGAAAGAAATTCAGTGATTTGGTTTAGGGTGACCGATCAGTGTCAGACTACGAGGGAGAGTTCACCCGGTTGGCAAACTTTGTGCCAAATGAGGTGAGCGATGAGGAGCGGAAGAAATCGAGATTTATGGATGGCTTAGCCTGGCGGATCAGGCAACATTTGATTGGGAATCCGGCGTTGGTGACGTATACAGATGTCGTTAATGTCGCCCTTGTACACTGCCAGGATCATCGCTTCCATGCGAAGGGAAGCAAGAGAGCAAGGGAGCCGAGCCAACAGGGCAAGGTAGTTACTAGTGGTGACACAAGTGGTGCTCAGCAGCAGACGAGAAATCAGCAAGGGAATCAGGCTAAGAAGTTTAAGCCTGGTGGGTTTCGACTTGGAGGACAGGGGTTCAGGCAGGGGCAGCCGGGCCCAAATCAGCAGCAGCAGGTTTCGCAAAAATGGGAATAATGGGGGAGGCCAACAGGTCCAGGGCCAGCCGCGTCAGGGCCAACAGGGCCAACGACAGGGGGATGGTCAGAGATGTTGTTTTGTTTGTGGCTAGCCAGGACATTTCAAGAGGGAGTACCCACAGAGGGGAAGAGGTCAACAGCAAGAGGCCCAACAGGGGCAACGAGGGCAGATGTCGCCAGCAGTAGCACCCGCCCCACCGCAGTAGGGACAGATGCACTACGAGCGTGTGTATAACGTCTGGGATGTTCCCAATCCTCCAGCGCAGCAAGCACCGCCAGCAGTAGAGGGTATGTTTCTCATTCATGGTTATGAGGGTAGTATTCTTTTTTATACGGGAGAATCACATTCATTCATTAAGTTTAATTTTGCTAAACGGGCCGGACTCCTAGAGACCGCGAGTAGAGTCGCCAGGAGGCAGCGGGACTACGATTCACTCGATTTTCCGGGGTGTGGACATTTTGATTGGGAGACTTAGTTTAGCAGCGGACCTCTTAGTGTTAGATATGTAGGGGTACGATGTCATCTTGGGTATGGATTGGTTGGCAGGTTATCGGGCGATGGTGGATTGCTACGAGCGAACCATCATGTTCTCCATTCCAGGGCAGGAGATGTTCTTGATAGCAATGTCGCTACTGGAGGGAGGGTCACGCACACACTTGCATTACATTGAGGAGGAAACGTCACAGGAAGTGGCTATTCTGTTGGACTCAATCCTAGTGGTGAGGGACTTTGAGGATGTGTTTCAGGAGATTCCAGGATTGCCACCTAGCAGGGAAATCAAATTTGTAATCGATTTAGCCCCGGGGACGAGGCCAATTGCTCAGGCCCCATACCGTATGGCCCCTTCAGAGATGCGTGAGTTAAGAGAGCAGATTCAACAGCTTCAGGGTCAAGGTTTCATACGGCAGAGTACATCATCGTGGGGTGCACCAGTGTTGTTTCTGAAGAAACGGGATGGATCACTACGGTTATACGTGGACTATAGAGAGCTGAACAAGGCGACGATACAGAATTAGTATCCGTTGCCTAGGATTGATGATCTATTTGACCAGTTGAGAGGGGCGTCGTTCTTCTCTAAGGTCGACTTGAGGTCAGGGTATCATCAACTACGTATTCGAGAGGAGGATGTTCCTAAGACCGCTTTCCTGTCCCGGTATGAATCTTATGAGTTCAGGGTGATGCCATTCGGGCTCATCAACGCACAGCAGTGTTCATGGACCTTATGAACAGGGTTGTCAGGGAGTTTCTCGATCAGTTTGTCATCGTGTTCATTGATGACATTCTGATCTACTCGCGCATCGAGGAAGAGCACGCAGAGTATCTGCGTATAGTTTTACAGACATTGTGGGATCACCAGCTCTATGCCAAATTCGGTAAGTGTGGATTTTGGCTACGGGAGGTTCAGTTTCTTGGCCACGTGGTGTCAGACCAGGGTATTGCGGTGGATCCGAGTAAAGTATCGGCGGTGAGGGAGTGGGGACAGCCCACGACACCGACTAAAGTGCACAATTTTCTAGGGTTGGCCGGTTATTACAGGCAGTTCATCAAAGGATTCTCAAAGATTGCGGGCCCTTTGACGAATCTGACACGGAAAGGGGTACCTTTCACTTGGAGTGATCATTGTCAATTAGCTTTCGACGAGTTAAAGGACAAGTTGACATCTGCACCCGTTCTTGCATTGCCGAAAGGGGGATTAGAGTATCGGGTTTACACTAACGCATCCTTACAGGGACTTGGGGGTGTGCTTCAGCAGGAGGAAATGGCTATAGCTTATGCGTCCCGAAAGCTAAAACCCCACGAGAGGAATTACCCCACTCACAACCTGGAGTTAGCAGCGGTCATTTTTTCTTTGAGGATATGGAGACATTATCTTATGGGGGAGCAGTTCACATTATTCACGGATCACAAATCACTTCAGTATCTCTTCACTCAGAAGGATCTGAATATGAGGCAGAGGCGATGGCTAGAATTCATGAAAGACTAGCAGTTTGATATTCAGTATCATACTGGTAAGGCTAATGTGGTAGCAGATGCATTGAGTCGGAGACCGACTGGGGAAATATCAGAAGTCTGGAAAGCGAAGTGGAGAGAACTTCGATATGAGGATGATGTAGCCAGGGCATGTATGTCAGCATTATCCATCAAACCTGAGATCATTATGCGGGTTGTGAGGGCTCAGGCAGAGGATCAGACCTGACGGGATAGGGTGAGCCAGTTACTAGTTGAGGGAGCAGAGGGTTACTCGATCATCTCGGAGGGAGGCTTACGCCTTAATGGGAGGTTGATTGTGCCAGAGGATGAGGAGTTGAGACAAGCGGTTATGACAGAGTCTCATGGGTCGAGATTCGCAGTACATCTCGGTGGGGATAAGATGTATCAGGATATGAGGAGGCAGTATTGGTGGGCAGGAATGAAACGGGACATAGCAGAGTTTGTTTTGAAATGTGCCACATGTCAGCTTGTGAAAGTTGACCATCAGAGACCATCAGGGATGCTACAGCCGCTTGAAATTCCCGTGTGGAAGTGGGAGATCATCTCCATGGACTTCATTACAGGGTTATCGACATCGCAGAAAGGTCACGATTCCATATGGGTCATTGTGGATCAGTTGACCAAAGTGGCCCACTTCCTGTCGGTTCGCACAGACTTTGAGACGATGCGTTATGCGCAGCTATTCATTGCAGAGATTGTTAAGCTGCACGGGGTAGCGATAAATATTGTGTCGGATAGGGACAAGATCTTTGTGGCCCACGTTTGGCAGAGTTTTTAGGAGGCCATGGGCACGGAGTTACGTTTGAGTACAGCCTATCACCCACAGACTGACGGACAGACTAAGAGAGTCAATCAGATGCTGGAAGATATGCTCAGAATGTGCATATTAGACTTTGGGGGAGGTTGGGAGAAATATCTTCCTCTGGTAAAGTTTGCGTATAATAATTCTTACCAATTCACGATCGGCATGGCACCATTCGAGGCACTATATGTGAGACCTTGTTGTTCACTCGCTTGTTGGTTAGAGGTGGGGGGACAACAAACTATTGGGGCCTGAAATTATTCAGGAGACATCTGCCAAGATAGAGCTGATCTGAGGGAGGATTCCGATAGCTCAGGATAGGCAGAAAAGTTACGTTGATGCTTTACAGTGACATGTAGAGTCATAGGTTGGGGATCAGGTATTGGTCCGGGTGTCCCCTGTGAAAGGCATGATGAGGTTCGGCAAGAAGGGTAAGTTAGCACCGAGGTACATGGGACCTTTCCCTATTATTGAGAGGGTGGGGCCAGTAGCCTACAGGCTGGGATTACCGGAGCACCTTCAGTGGATACACGACGTGTTCCATGTAGCATCACTGAAGAAATATCGCAGGAGCGAGAGGGCTTTCTGGCACATTCCACTCGAGGAAATTGATTTACAGCCAGACATCTCATATGAGGAGAGACCGGTGGCTATTCTGGACCATAGCGAGCGGAAATTACGATCCAAGGTTGTTCCACTAGTTAGAGTACAGTGAGGTCAACACAACGTTGACGAGTCTACTTGAGAGCAGGAGGAGGATATGCGAGAACTATATCCAGAGCTTTTCACCACAGGTACAATCTAATTTCGGGGACGAAATTCCTTTATAAGGGGGGGAGTATGTAACACCCCATATTTTCATGCATTTAATATTTAATTAATTCGGGAATTGAAAATTACTTGTGAGTCGTTATTTTAATTGAATTAATTAGGGAAATTTCATTTAAATATTAATCGGGGAGTGAATGGTCAATATTTAAGGAAAAATTATTTACTAAATGAATAGTAATATTATATTTACGTCATTTCGGATATTAATGATGGGATATCTACTTATTTCCGTCGGGAGTCAGTATAGACTAATTTGGGTGTGAAATAAGGACTTTTTAGAAATTAATTCAGATGCCAATTCTGAGTGTACGGTTGAGTCCGGATGGGCTGAGATAGTCAGAAAAGTGTACCCGGGGGTAGTAAACGTGTCACAGGACATTTTTAGACATAGCCGGGCCCACACGGGGGCATTTGGGTCACTTGGGCTTGACCCATTAGGCAAAATACGGGATTTAGGTTAATTGATAAATGAGAAGAA
Source organism: Sambucus nigra (assembly GCA_949130495.1). NCBI lineage: Eukaryota > Viridiplantae > Streptophyta > Magnoliopsida > Dipsacales > Adoxaceae > Sambucus > Sambucus nigra. Next base: position 241,346,017 of record OX422213.1, on the reverse strand, counting down.
ATAAGGAAATGACTTATGTGAGTTTAGGAAAAGGCTTAGTGTGTTAAGGAACCCTAATAGCAGTTAAAGGAAGATTTGGGGATCACAAGAGAGACAACAAGAGTCATCTTCAACCTTGGAATTCATCTCCAAAATCAGACTCTACAAAACCTAAGGCAAGTGGATGACTTGCTGAAGTATTGAATCTGTTTTTCAATTCATATTTATGTGAGGTGTTTAATTGAAATTCGTTTTGGGTGTTAATGGCATAAACATGGAATTTTGAAAGCAATAAATCTGACTTACGAATTTGGGTAAGGATTCATGTATAATCTGATAATTGTAAGTTGATATATATCTGGTAGGATGATATCTGGATAATTAGAAACGAATTTGATGAAGGATCGTGGGGTGTAAATGGGTTAAGAGTTAAAGATGAATTTTTTCCAAATTTAGAAATCAGTAGATAATGGACGAATTAATGATGTTGGTGGACATTCTGGAGATTCCTAATAAGGTTTCTAACATGTATTATTGTTAAGAGGGCTTGAGATTACAGGTAGAAGAAATTAGGGCTTTAAGAAATTCGTCCATGGCTGAATCTGTCTTCGCGAAGAAGACGAAGACCTGCTCGATCGATCGATCGAAGGTCTGGGATCGATCGATCGAGGGTCGGCAGATTTTGACAGCTTCGCCGAGTTATGTGTATAAAAAGGAAAATTTTATTACAAAATCAATCATGTTATAATTATTAAGAAATTTATACATGAGTTAAATCTGATTAATTGAGAATAACATTAATTAGGATTCGAGGGAGTTTTTGTGTGACACGTCATGGTTAAAAGTAATTAGAGTTTGGAGGAAATTAGGAGTGTCACATTAAAGTTAAATTTTTATTTAGGTGAAGGCTAAATAATTTAGAGTCGGGAATTTAGACTCGGGTGAGGTCAATTTGGGCTACGAGAGTAAGTCCAAAATTTATGGTGGGAGCGACCCCAAAAGTAACTTAATTGATTAATGTGTAAATTAATTAATAATTAGAGTTGAACCATAAACTCTTAATAATTTAAATGGGCTTGTGTTACGGATTTAGTACACGGCATAGCCGGGATATTTTATATATATATATATATATATATATATATATATATATATATATATATATATATATATATATATATATACGGGATGTGGTAGTATATATATATGGTGTGTACATTAATATCAGTGGATAGATATTATTATTATTATACTCTAGTGCTATAGGGGAGGTTGTGCGTAGTGGATGAATCCCCTAGCTTGAGGAGTAGGGCGATGTGACACCCCGCCTAATAAGATACCGGGCGATCACTCCAATATTAAATTAAAGCAGGAGTCTCATATGGATCATTCTTAGCATCACTGTCGAAAATCCATTTAATTACTAATAACCTATTAGGCCGGTGTCAAATTTTTAACTTTACTACTCTTTTTAACAACTGTAAATAAAACATACACACAGTTTTGCGGAAATGAAACTGAAATTTAATAAAATAACCGAACACTCGGTCAAAATATACAACTATATCGAATGATGCTCTAAAAGAATAAATAAATGCAGTTGGACCATTGGCCCGAATGATTATATAATACCTCCTATCTAGAATACAAGAATGGAAGCGACTATCAAAAACCTGCACGCATCCACAGCTGCTGCAGCTGACGTCTGACTCGAAAGAAGTGCCATCCAGGTGTCCCTGTGTCTAGACACCTATATAATATATAATATATAGCAAGAGTGGAAAAGTAGATAAACGGGTCAGAGCCCGAGTTGAAAATATTTTGCAAGTGCATAAATGCTTTAATATTTTGAAAAAGGTTTTATCTCATATTTAAGTTTGGTATCGCACTCCCATGAGATACCCCTCACCTCTCTTCTAACAGTGCACTCCTAATGCATCCCTCTAAACATCCTAGTCAAGCTACCCTGCCAAACTAGTCTAACCCAACTAATATCTACCCTAGATAGTCCAAGTGCTAAGGGCTAAACTTTCCTCCATTCTCAACACTGCACTAAGTTCGTGCGTGGGGTGTCTCGCGAAGCGAAATCCGAACAAGGAATCCCCCCCCCCCCCCCCGATACACTACTATTTGGCAGGGTTAATGGTAGAGACACATTAGGCCCGTAGCACGCAACAAATGTATATATATATATATATATATATATATATATATATATATATATATATATATATACATCCGGATAATATCTCCCGGACTGAGGTTTACAAATTTTAATTTCATCTTTATAATGCACATCTGGATCTACCTCCCGGACTGAGGTGTATTCTATACTCATGTCAAAACTTTCTATTTCCCTTCTTATATCCAAGAAATATATTTAAAAGCCAATTCATTAGCATGAATTGCTTTACCATAACATATATCTTTTTAAAAGCCAATTTTATTATCATAAATATGCTTTTCCAATTTAAATCATCCCATTTCCCTTCCTATATCCAGGAAATGTAATTAAAAGCCATTTTTATTATCATAAAAATACTTTTACCATATCATATGCTTCCACATCCCTTCTTCCAACCGGGAGTGTTACCGAAGCCAAACAATTAACCCATTTCCCTTCTTCCATCCGGGAAATGTAAGTAAAGCCAATCCATTATCATGAATTGCTTTAACAAATCTAAGACCGCCCCTCTGGGTTTCCCCACTGGACGCTCCCCTAAATGGCTATCATCTTCCAGGGCCTATCAAACAAGACAACCTAGGAACCTACCAAAGTCCGGAAGCGGCCATATGCCTGCGGGATAGTCATGACCACACCCAGAATCACCTAACCAGCGCAGTAAAAATATAATCGCTCATATGGCCTAGGACTATATCCACCCTGCATTCATTAGCCAGGGGGAATCACCATACGCATGTAACTTCCCTTATGATAGCGATTTAGGGAGGTGTGTAACCATAATTTATCAATTATGAAAATCATTTATCTTTCCATTTTGAAAACATTTATCTTTACATTTTCAAAATCATTTACATCATACTATACATATATAATTTAATCACATAGTATATACATATACCATATATTCCTCCTACAATATATATATATATATAATGGCCATATCTGCCAATTACATATAGCGATGACCATTAATCCCAAGGATTCTCTCAAAGAATCATAATCATGCTTTCATATACGCATGATATTAAACCCAAAGTATTTTCTTACTTTAATAAGTAATACATACCTTAATCCAATCTACGGATTTAGTGGATATCCCAAAATATACTAATTCACTCTAAGTGAATTTACATATATATATATATTCCCAATTCACCAAGTCCTTTAGGACATAACCCTCTATAATACACTAATTTAGAAGGACCTTAAACTTTAAACTCAAAGAGGAGAAGTAATACTAATCTCCAAAATCTTGGGCTGAAAACAGGGCACCGGTCGATCGGTCCTGGACCCCCGGTCGACCCAGGGTTGCAATTAAGCCTACAAAACAAAGCAGTAGGCCCTTTCTCCTTGACGCAGTCGACCGGCCTTAGGGGCGCGGTCGACCGGTCACACCAGGTCCCCAAAACTAAATTCCTCAAATCCATTATCCAACAACCCAAACACATTATCGGGGTTTCTAAACTACCCCAAAAATCATCCAAAACATCTACACGACTAATCCTAGCCTTTATTTTCCCAATTCCCGATTTGATTTCCGAGTTGATGATTTCAACCCGAAGCTGCCATCTTGTAAAAATCATATCAAATCGAGAAAAAATAAAAAAAATACGCGGTTAGCGCCCACACGACCGTATCAAAAATATCTACAACTTTCGTGTTTTGTCCGAGAGCTAAATCGATTCTTTTTTTGGCCAAAATGGCCCCCTAAAGTCACGGGTTACTATTTATGGTCTTCTTCGATAAGATTTCGGCCATTAAAGCTTCTCCCAAGATTTTGTCCCCTCACCCAACATCCTACAACCTCGACCAACAACAAATACACGTATATTAAGGGTTCTAAACATCCTATAACCCTAAACCACCAATTTTTTTCGATTAATTTCTAAGTTTCTCCAAATATGAATTTTTTAGGGGTTTATTTGTTTTAACTCCCAAAAACCCATTTTATCCACGAAAACCCAACCCAAAATCTTTAGGGTTTGTTTATACCAACTACGGTATGAGATATTTATGCAAAAAAGTAAATAAAGCAAGTAAACACTTGCCTCGTGGATAAAATCCGACGACCTCGAGTCGAATCCGGCGGAGTTTGGCCCGAATCTCCATTTTATCCTCCTCTTTCTCCTCCTCTCTTTCTTCTCTCTCTTTTCTTTCTTTCTTTCTTCTTTTCTCCCTATCCCCCTCTTTATATGAGAAGAAAAAGGGTTATACCCCTTAAAACCCCAAAACGACTCGTTTACCCAATTACGAGTTACTTTTACCTCTAAAATTATTCGAAACTCATTTCGACAATCGGAAACTCTTTTCCGACTATCTTGGCAATTCCGAGAATCATGGCGCAGTCAAAATTCCCATCTGAGCTACTTGACCGCAAATCACTATTCCAACCCAAAATAAATAAATACGGTTTTTTTCCAATTAAAAATCTTACCTCGTGTCGCTTAACTCAACGGCGACATATAATTAAAAATATTTTGACATATATAGTCCCAAAAATAATCACAACATCCTTCGAAAATCATTTAATCCTCAAAAATCCAAAAAATTACTATTTAGGGAAATTCCCCAAATTGCCAATTTATATTTAATTATGGAATTTAATCGTCTCCAAAAGGGCGGGTTGTTACATACTCCCCCCCCCCCCCCCCTTACAACGGAATTTCGTCCTCGAAATTCAGGCATAACCTACACCACCAAATCCTAATACCTCAAGGGAAACGATGCTAACCCAACGGTTCCCAACCATATACTATGCGGCTACCATAATCATAAAGTGACTCTAATACGTCACATTGTACCCATCATCTATAGCGCTTCACGGCATAAACTTCAACTTTATATACTACGCCCATCCCATCTTAGGCGGTATACAAAACCATCTTACCAAGGTGCCCATACACCTTTCTAACTTGTGCACATCTGCACATCCGTAGTGAACGTCTGACACGTAACACTCTCTCCCAATAAGGGTCTCCTTTCCTCGGTGTAATACTCACCTATGGGTCCTCCCAACCCTTGAAATTCATTCTCCTAACCCAGCGTCACTAACTCTATCGAACCTACATCCTAAAAAATGCTACAATCTATGCGTTACTCTACCTACGCGAGACGAGGATACTCCTAAATATATCCCTAGTGCCTAAGGCCTCTCTCAACTCCCGACATTTGCTTAGTTTCATGCGTGGGACGTCTCGCCAAGGCGAAATCCAAACAAGGAACCCTCTCGTTACACTACTCCCTCGCGTTGTCGGTCATCGAGATATAGCGACCTAAGGCACACCAGCGGGATGTCCTAAATCCTACCTACGCTAACCTACGAACGCATTTCTATTATTTTATCCTTCCGCCCATACTAAAGGGAACCTAACTAACCGAAGTGCCAACTTTCTATAAACAACTACGAACATCACACCCAAATCATAATTCATCAAAGTTTGCCTTCTCATTAAGGCCTGGCTATCATCCTCAAATCAATTTCTCTAAGTCCTACTCCACCCAACTACTTGTGGTGAGAGGACCACTTTAGTGCTTTTCCATAGCACAATATTTCCATAAGCATACCATCATCACAGGGCTCATAGTCTATAGTGGTTCATCCACACTATAAGACTTTTCACCCAACCAACATCCTTGCATCCTATAACAGCTCTCCACTCCCGACGCCGTTAAGAGTCATGTGTGGAGCGTCTCGCAAAGCGAAATCCAAACAAGGAACCCCTCCACACATTGACACTTGACTTTGTCGGTCATGGAGTTCCGTTATTTCAAACATACAACCGGGATAATCCTTTCCCTTATCAACAGAAGGTGATCTGAACTCCTATCTCTAACTAAGAGTCACACCACCAAGCGCTCGTACTAATATTCAGTCCTCGCACAAACCAACACTGGTCTTAATCTTACAGCTCAACAAGAATCCTGTGGGCCTTAAATTATATCTATAAGGTTGCCACATATACAAATCACGATAATGAAACCTCTGCTCATCGAAGTTCCATCTACACATAACAGTAAAGGTGAACTCAATCTGTATCAAGGTGAGACACCGCAACAACAATCCGTTCCACCCTGGAACTGCGAACACGATAGTTTTGCCATCAATAGCCTGCTTTCGCTCCGATAATACCATAATATCTTACATATATACACAAAATATAAACACCCGCCTTTATGGCGAATGCAGGAAAATAAAATTCCGCTATCGCGGAAAACACATAGGCATACATGTTATAGTGTTATCGATATCACTATACAACTCAAATTACACACACGAGTCTCGGGCTATCGAACACCTCTCCTTACAATCATCTTACTAATCCTCTTAACTCCTTTGTCAAAAGGAAACTCCTTATTTCAACAAATTTTCCAGAGTGGATTTCCACCAACGGGGTCCACGAATACACACATTCTCTAGTGAGCCTATCCTTCCTGGAAAGGACTCATTATTCATTGCACCTAACTCACTTAGGTACAAGGTTCACTTTTCCATTATACTTTTCATCCACTGTTGGCCTCTGATCGATCCTTATGTGAATAATTCCCGAAACAGCCTTCATTTCATTCTTGCTGAACCATGGGGACTCACGGTTAAAACTATCCGTAAGATCCCCTTCAAACCCTAACCATTATTACAAGGAGAGTGACCTCAACTAATTTTAGACTCAAGCGAGGAATTTGACTCTTCTAATTTTAGGGACTCCTTCTTCATATTTTCAATCATTCATAGAAGGTTATCTCACTCCACCTCATTAAAATAAAACTTATCCTTAAAAGTCTTCTCATATGCCTTATAATTATTAATAAAAACATTATCCTTAATGGCACAAACAATAATCCTAAAAATTTTCAAGCCCTTTAATTCTTTCTCTAAAAACCGGACTCTATCATCACTCTCTTTCTTGGACAATTCTAATTTTATAAAATCATAATCCATGTCCACTAGTTTCTAATTAAAGAAATCTCTTTGATTTTAAATAGTTTGCAAAATATCCATAGAATATTTAAAATGAAAATCTTCTTTTTCAAGAATCTCAATTGTTTTAGAAGACTTCAAATTCAAACGATTTAAGTCGTCGAAACTATGAGAATTGTTCGATAGAAAAATAAATTACCGAAAAAGCACTAAACAAAGATCTAACACAGTAACTTAGTGCAACCCGCTCTGATACCAATTTGAGAATGCATTAGAATTCTCTTACACCACTTGTAAGAGTGGAAGGCACTTATACCACTATGAGAATGCGAAAACAAATATGCTCAACAAAAAATTCCAATTTGAGAGTGCGTAATTATCTAACTGTAATAACTTATTATATTTAGATGTGAAACTACACTGATTTCAATCCTTATCCCTAGAACATGAAACTATGTAATTCAAACATTAATAAAGACAAGCATTAAACAAAGGCAGAGTTTTAGAAAAAATCGCCCCGGGCAAAACCATTTATTCACTTTATAAAATTTTCAAATTGCAGGTTACGAATTCTATAAAGAAATCTTCTGTAGCCGGATCTCTCATAGGTGACCTTCGTTTACAACTATGATCCTCGCAAGAATCTCAAGACCATAGTCCTCTTTCAGCCTCAGCCTTAGTCTTCAGCAGTGAATTCCCTCAAGTATCGCAAGTCTATCATGGTGATGCCTTCTCCACAAAGGTGTATGAAAGAATACAAAACATTATAGGGTTTAAACAAATTCACAAGAACAATATTCAAGGAAGTTTGTTATGAATTAAAAAGTGTTTTTAATCACTAAAACATAAACTTTCGCAAAAGATGTGCAGTTTTAAATATGTCAAAAGTTTTAAACAATCTGAACACAAAACAGGTATTTATAGGACATTCACAAAATTTGAGGCGGTGGCGTCATTCGAACATGTGAGTGCACAATTCTCTAATGGATTAAATTTATATAATTAGATGTCAAGTCATAAACAAATTTTAATTTTTTTTAACACTAGAACATGCAACTATGTGATTCAAATCAAGCATGTAAAGAAATCACAATTTCAGGAAATATCCCGAAAGGGGTAAAACCTTTTATTTCACTATAGTTTGCAAATTGCAACTTTCAAATACGATAGAGAAATAAAACTCGATGAATCTCCCGCAGGTGACCCTCGTCTTCTTTAGCAGTGGTCCTCTCAACTCCCACAAAGATCGCAATCTTCCTTTAACAATGATTCTCGTAAGTATCACAAAAGCAGCAGTAGAGACTCCTTTACAAGGTTAGCAGTAAACACTCCTTCTTCACATTAATAACTTTAATGTGGAAGTGATTTGGGTTTCAAATATAATTCACAAAATCATATATGAGAGATTGTGTGAATCAAAGAGTGTTTTTCCCTATAAAAAGTGAAGACTTAAGGCAGCAGTTCTGCAGTTTTTGTAAATGCAAAGTCTTAGCAAAAAAACCTATCAAAAATAGGTATCTATACGCAGACACAAATATTGAGGCGGCGCAACCTCGTTTAAATGAGACTATGACCTCATTATAATGGCATGATGATGTCGTTCGAACGACATAGAGTTTGCTTCTAACGAGATGCAAAAATCCAAGACAGTAAGCCCTCGTTTAAATCTTGTTTGATAAATGCTTCAAATGACCTTCTAATGAGATCCAAGGTCGTTCTAATGAGATGCAAATCTCATTTGAACAAAACTATCTAAAAAATAAAAATATTATTAAGTTCAAAAACTATTCGAAAAATAATTTGAAAATGCCTCATTTTGTTAAAAAAATAGTTTATAAAAAAATCTTTCAATCTTTGTAAAAAAAATCCATAAAAAAACAACTATACCAAATATATGTAATGTCGTGGAGCATGTTGAAATTTCTTGATAATAGGATCAGTCTTATCAAATGTGTGAACGTGAAGTGTCATGACAGAAGTAACGGGATATGCCATACTTTATATAAAATAGATTATATGGACAAGTCCTAGATACTAAAGGCAATGATAGAAAATTTCCTCTTACAAATCTTCCACTATGGCTATTCTGGTATAAAATAAAAAAATCCAAATTATCCAACAAATCCTATACAAATCTAATACCCTCTAGAAACCCATAAATGGAAAGGTACTAAAAATGTACAAGTCTCTAAAATCTTCAACTTTCCAAACCTTCAATTCTCCTGCTTTCTCTTGATCTTCTTTTTGGGAGATTTTTCAAATGTTTACTTTTCATATGCTTATCAAAGTGTACCTACACACAAAAGATAAAGAAATATACCTTGTGACGTATAGAGTTTTAAATAACATAAAACTCATCAATCAAATCAATTTTCCTCCATAAATCAAACTCTCACACCCCCACAATTTGTTCTCCCCCTTTTTGTTTGTCCAAAATAGAGAAGGAAAATAAATTAAAATAATAAACCAGAGTGTCTCACAATAATCATAGAATATCATCACAAATATAATGCAATAAGAATCAAGTAATGATAAACTAAACAAAACCAACAATTTTTTTATTTTTCAAACTTCTTCAAGATTTTTTTTTACAACACACACCTTGAACTCTCACTAAGATAACCAAGTCATGAACGTGTAATGAATGGGTGTGAACAAATTCGATAGGAAAATTAACTCAAATAATCATAACATATGCGCACGATGAATTTTGGATACTAACTCAAAGTTGTCCTTAGGTGTAAAAGAATGTTGAATTTATATGATATCGACCCAATCTAATCAACAAATCAAAGTCTAAAATGATTTTCACAACAATAATGCCCAAAACTATGTAATGCTTTTATGAGACTTTTTCTGGACGTGCAAACCCATTGATCTTCAACTAAACTCCCTCAAAACTCACATATAGAATATTTCTCTCAACTCTTTTGTTTTGAAGAAATCAATGCTCATATGTAGCGAATCATCAACGTTATTTGAATTTGTCTTGACACTTTATATTTTGTCTTTTATGTGCCTTAAATCTTTTAGGCATTTTTTTTTTGCAAATGGTGGTTATTCATAAAAGACCTTTTGACTTTCGCTGCCCGATTCCATTGTTTTTAAATTAACACATTTACTAGAGATATAATTTTCAATTTTTCCAATCCGAGCAATGGTTCTTACAAGAACTACTTTCATTATCTCGTTTTATTGCATTTGGTTCGTTTTAAAGGTAAGATTGAGATAAAAACACCTTGACCAACATGTGATAGACAAGTACAATGCTCAAATAAATCAGTGTATGTGGACATTAAAGGATAACGAGTCAAACGTGTAGAAAGTAATCACTAATCACATCTCAATGGCTCCAATACATTATAAAGCACATGGATGAAATGATGTTGTGTCTCAAAATATTATCAGAAATCACGTTGGTAATGGAATGAAATTGTGACTTGATAATCCTAAATGCCCATCTATATAAGGCGTAAACAAATTATAAAAATATTTTTTAGTTTTTTAAAAAAATTATCATTAAAAAAATCTTTTTGGCTTTTTCACTTTTTCTAAAAAGAAAGCAAAAATCTATTTGTATTTTTCCAAAAATTTTCAAGAAAAACAAAACACATTTTTGATTTTTCAAAAAATATATTAAAATGAAAAAGGATAAATACAATAATAATATATACTAGCAATAGTCATGTAATATACAAACATGAAAACCATCTTATGCTAGCAAACAAGTCTAAACTTCAATCATTAGGCCCAAAGGTGTTCTCCAAATGAGGTGACATCTTATGAAAACATCCATCAATCATGTGAAGTTTTGACCAAATACTCAACTTGCTCAAGGAAACGCTCAAAATCTCTCATGTGGATTGTACGAGAATGCGGAGTAACATGTGTGGGAGTGCGTGTGGGAACACGTGTAGTAGCATATCTTGGAAGTTACCTATGAGACACACTACCCAACTTAAAATAAAATTCCCTAAGGTGTCATTTTTTCTTGCAACGGGAACAAATATACTTGAGCTTACGACCACCTCTCTCAAAACGTATAGGATGTGCTCTCCTATTGGGATCAGACTCCTGGGTGGGTTAGGTCGAGAGCCATAAGGATTTATAACAAACTCGGGACCTGGCTCGAGTTCAACATGGAAAGTGGACGCACCGTCATAACCTATTCCTAGCCTCTAAACATTACCTAAAGAGGGACCGAGGAACATCTATCCAACCTTCTTAGATGTGTCCTCTAAAGTAATCTTGACCTCCCGAGCACGTTTGAGATCTCTATCGAGTTGGTATACACGGGCTTCAAGTTTCTCACGAGTCTTCAATGAAGATTGAAGATATCCCCTAAGACTAGCCACGATGCTGGTCAATTCACTCTTTTTCGGCCTAGGATGATCAATTATTCACCTAAAGAAACCTTCATCTTCTCAAGGTGACTCACCAATGCCTCACACACCTTCAAAAGTTTCACCTCTCTCTCCAACTCTAACACCTTAAGACTCAAGTCTTTATTCAAATTTTTGTTTTTCAATGTCTCAGTGTATAAATAACTAAAATCGTTTTGTAGATACCCTTCTCCATCACTTGTAATCTCATCCTCACACTCACTCGAATGCTTCGAAACATCATCGATGCTTTCACATTTACATGTTTCCTCATCATCGTAGGAAAATGTAGAGGTGCTTACGTGACTAGCCATGAAAGCTACGTACTTTTCATGTGGTGATTCTCCCTCGGAATCAACCAACTCGATGTCACAACCTCTAAGAGTGGCTTTATTAGCAATCTCTTTTCCATTTCTCTTTAGCTTAGTGGGACACTCAAACGACTTGTTCCCTTTACCCTCGCACTCAAAACTTATTATCTTTTTCTCTTTCTCACCGCTATCCTTGACCTCATCTTTCTTTTTGTTCTTCTCAAAAAAAAATTTATTGGAACAATTATTCTTAGAAAATTTGAGAAACTTTTTATAAATATTGCAAACAATGCCAAGTCATTAACATTAAACTATCCCTCAGAATTAGACTCGTAAACTTTCTCTTTTTCTTTTTCTTAATTGGAGTCTTTAAACCTACCCCTCTATCCTTTGGCTTTATGATTTTAGGAAACATTTCAATCTCATTTGAAGGTCTCCTATGAGTTCTTCTAACCTAAGAGATTCCAAGACCCCTAAAGAGTTAAACAGGTGACCTTAGGAATAAATTAAGAAGGGAGTGACCTCAAAATATTTTTCACGACTCTCGACTCCTTAATTTTCTCACCTAAATTAAAACTCGTGTTAAAAATGTCCAATAACCTAGTATAAAATTCATCGAAACTCTCGGAATCTAACATAGTGATAGTCTCAGACTGGGTGGTCAAACTTTGAGGCTTAGATGCCTTGACAACGATGGTACCCTTATATGTCAACTAGATTATATACCATGTTTACTTAGCCATAGTGCACATCAAGATGCGTCGAAACTCGTCAGGGGCGACGAATCTAAAAGTAGCATTAAGGACTCAGAAGTTATAGGTACTCCACTTAAACTCATCGCCAGTCCAGGAAGAAACATGTTTAAGATTAATGACATTATCAACAGTGACAATGGGAGGAGTCCACCCACTATCACAAACAAGCCATACTTATTCATTAAAAGCCTTTATAATGGATCTCATAGGGGATTTCCAAGAGGCATAATTCTATCCATAAAAAAATGGCATAATATTATATAAGTTCTCCATAAAAAATTATTTTAAAACAATTGATATCTCAAAAACATTTTGCGAAAAAAGGGTCTCATGATAAGTTGGTGAAATCGGCTCTCATACCAATTTGAGAAAAATGGTACCAGCGAGAAAAAACTCATTGAAACATCAGGATCACACGATAACTTGGTGAAACCTTATCTGATACCAATTTGTGAGTTCACAATTGTCTAATAGCTTAAACTTATTTAATTAGATGTGAATTCAAAAACAAGTTTTGATTTCTATTAACCCTCGAACATGAAACTATGTGATTCAAATCAAGCATGTAAAGAAATCACAATTTCAGGAAAAATCCCCAAAGGGGCAAAACCTTTTATTTCACTATAGTTTGCAAATCGCAACTTACAAATATAATATAGAAATAAAGCCCGAAGAGTCTCTTGCAGGTAACCCTCGTCTTCTTCAACAATGGTCCTCTCAAGTCCCACAAAGATCACAATCTTCCTTAGGTAATGATTCTCGTAAGAATCAAAAGAGCAACCATAAAGACTCCTTCTCTACAAGGTTATCAATGAAGACTCCTTCTTCACCAGAGTAACTTCAATATAGAAGTGATTTGTGTTTCAAAGATGATTCACAAAAGCATATAGGACAGATTGTGTGAATCAAAAAGTGTTTTGCCCAATAAAAAGTGAAGATTTAAAGCACCAGTCCTGCAGTTTTCGTAAATACGAAGTCTTAAGAAAAAATCTATCAAAAATAGGTATTTATAGGTGGACACAAAAATCGAGGTAGTGCAACCTCGTTCGAATGAGACTCTGACATCGTTTTAATGACATGATGATGTCGTTCGAATGACATAGAATTCATTTCTAATGAAATGAAACAATCCAAGACAGTAAGCCCTCGTTTGATAAATGCTTCAAATGACCTTCTAACGAGATCCAAGGTCATTCTAACGAGATACTAATCTTATTTGAATGAAACTGTCTAAAAAAATAAAGCTATTTTTAAGTTAAAAAATTGTTCAAAAAATTGTTTGAAAACTGCCTCGTTTTGTGAAAAATCAGTTTATAAAAATCTCTCAACACTTTGTAAAAAATCCATGAAAAATAAAACAACAACTATACCGAATATATGGGATGTTGTTGAGCATGTTGACGTTGTTTTATAATCGGGATCCGTCTTCTCGAACGTGTGAATGTGAACTGCCATGATGAAAGTAACGGGATAAGCCATACTTGATGTAAACTAGACTCTATGGACAATTCCTAGATACTAGGGTCAATTACAAAAAAAAAATCCCTTACAGAACGAAAATGTAATGTCATTTCAACGAAATGGTGATCTTTTTCGAATGAGAACAATCTCGCTTCCAACGACATCCATAAAAGTAAGACAATAATCCCTCGATTGAACCTCATTATAAAAACACTTTGAAAGACCTTAAAACAACATGTAATCTCATTTTAACGAGATGTTAATCTCGTTTGAAAGAGAGTTAAAAAATAAAATAATTTTTTTCTTTTTGAAATGAAAACTCTTGTTTGTTTTTTATAAAAATAAAATTTCCCAAACATAAATTCTGTAAATTAATTTAAACTCTAAATTATTTTATACTTTAATGGGATGTTGGGAATTCTTCAAACTTGGATATGCTAGAGTTTGGTCCGTCCTGACGATGCGTGATGATTTGTAATGGGATACGCCAAACTAGTTTATAACTATGCTATGAACAATGTTAGAAAAAATATTCTTACAAATAATTTTTGGGAATTTTAAAAAATTGAAAATTAATTTTTTAAACGTTATAATTGGTTTTAAAATATATGTGGGCTTAAGTATAATATTCATTCTCCCTAAAAAAATCTTTTGCACTTAATATAAAACCGACAGAGAATATATGTGAGGAAAATTGATTTTTTTTTGTAAATCTAAAACATGTATTTTTTAGCATGTAATTTTCCTGCATTTGTTACACTCCTATTGGACACATTTGTGTTTCTTTCCCCTCACATATCTGAGATTGACTCTCATCCCTTGACCTAATCCAATCAGAAGCCTGCATGTCATCCTTGTTGATCCCAGTGTTACCATTTTCAACCAATCAGGCAACGTTTAAAGATGTTGCACTAGTAACCCTTGGATTTAGATCGATTAAATTCGAGCCATTGGATTTTTTCTCTTGTTCTCGAACCTTCCTCCTCAAGTATAAATACAAACTATGATCAATCAGAAGTTTTTAGAGAGGTTGTTTCTAGAGAGAAGAAAAGAGTAGAGAGAGGAAAAAAAATTCAGAGTATACAAGTTTTTCGTGTGTAATCTTTGCCAAATATTTTGGAAAGACTAGAAGGATCTACCTTATTTGGTAGAAAAATACTTCTATTAACCTTGTTTTCATTTTCAAACTTTTTGGTTTTCTATGAGTAGTGAAGTTGAGTGACTTTGAGTGTTTAAATTCATACAACTTCCTCTGAAAAACTAAAGAGTTCCCAATATGTGTGTTTTAAACAAAACCAATTTTTCTCCGAAAAAGATCCAACTTTTAATTATGAACCAAACCAAGTTTTGAAAACCCAATTCTTACTAACATGCATCTAGTGATTAAAGCAAGTAAAATAAAGTAAAGAATACTCACAACACCGGATGTACGAGGAAAAAACCCAAAACGGGAAAACAACCTCGGACGGCCCAAGCCAGACAATCACTATGAACAATGATTGTACAAAGACAGATTAGCCTTACACTAAGACTCGATCCCCATGGGTCTTGACGCTCCTTCTGATCTTCAACCGTTCTTCAATAGTGCCCACGAAGAAATTTCGTCTTCCACGATACCTGTCCACAACACACGCGTCCACGTATGTCTCGGTGTCCACCAAATGGTTTTGATTCGTCTACGATGTCGAACACGATGTTCGTTGCTTCTTCACCGCAAAACCCTTTGATGTTCAATGTGTAGAACAAACAACTTTGGTGCAGCAAGATCACGTAAACATATAAGAATGATAACTCGGATCTTTGCAAACTCTAAGGATGTGTTTATTCTTTGTAAACCTTAGAAACCATGTGCAAACAAGGTTCTGGTTCGTAAAACTTTTTTCCAGAAAGCACACTTACGAAATTATGATGAAAACACTATTTAAATAGGATTTAAATGCCGCCTCGAAAAACTTGTCGTTCGAACGACTTGAGGAACTCGTTCGAGCAACATCCCATCTCGTTCGAATGAGACTGGATGTCATTTGAACGACAGCGCGAAAGTTTGACTTTTTTGACTTTTTGTTTAAAACGTCTCTTCCAAAGAGAGATCCAAAAATTTCAAACTCTTTTACGAGCTTATCATCATAAAACGTAGTTTAAACCTTTAAAACACTTTTAAAACATTTTTCTTTATAAAAAACATATCCTTATCTTTTATAAAAAATAATTCCGAGCACCATAAACTATACGCATTCATACCTGAGTGATCTCGGAATGAAATTAACTTTGAAGATGATTAAACTTGCACCAATTAAACTTCGACATGATTAATTCTTTGAAGCTTTGCCGCAATGTCTTCAATTTCTTCAATACGTCATAGACCAAGTGGGATCGTGACAAACTAAAATTCTCCCTATGAAATATTACAAACACAGTTTTGTTCACTGAATTAAGTCAAAACAATACAGGGACTCAATTGGAAATTTATGTCCTTACAAATCTCCCCATTTGACTATTCCGGGACAAAACAAAACCAGTGAAATTCCTAATCGGTCTGTCAATCCGTATGACGCCTAAATCCCATCCCATAAACCCAAAAACAAAAATACAGGACACGGACTAGAATATGTAGCACCGACAAGCATGAACTGTCTGAATGTGATGTAGACTTGAACTCTCAAACTGCTGAAGCATACCTACACACATGAAACAGACAAACAAATACCCAGTTAAGTATGGAGGAACAAATGATACCAATTTATATTTCCAATAAGAACAAATCATTTGAAACATGTGAGAAATTATTTGATACCAATTTGAAACAAATATAATCAAACAATATGTAAATCCTGATATCAATAGTAGCGCTCAACAAATCTCTCCCCCTACATCACATACATCTCTCCCCCTTTTTGTCTCGAATAGACAATCTGGTGAAAAGATAAACCAATATGAAATGTCTAGCATAAGAATATGAAACCAATTTGAATCAAGTTGATACCAATTTGAGAATTGAAAAACACTAGATAATCATGAAACAACTAGCTAAATATGATCAAGAAATGATAAATCAGTAGCTAGTAAACCAAGGAATCACACAAAGAGTATTGCAAATTAATCAGGTGTGATAAACGGACTCATATGCAAAATACCAATTTGAAACATAAAAGAACCTGCATATAAACCAAATAGTCCAGAAGTGCTTCCCGCAGTAACAAAAATATATCAAATTAAACCAGTGGACTACAAACCAATCAGAAGACATTTTTCAGCCTGTTGTTTGAACGAGCCAGGGACTTTTCTTAAGCGAGATGAGGAAGTCGCTCGAACGAAGTAAATAAGTCATTCGCGCGAGATGAGTTGTCGTTTGAACGACTTTGCGCGACCTGCCAAAAATTCGCAGTTTCCCACAAATATTATAAAGTATTGCCCAGTGAAAAAATTTCCACAAAAATATTCCAGGAAGGGCCTAACAGATGCAAAACAGTGCTAAAACAGTAGTCTTTTCACACAAAACACAAAAACTCATAAAAACTAAAAATGCGAGTTACATGCAAACATAGTACCGATGTGCTCAAACATGTACATGGAATGAATGGGAGTGAAACTACAACAAATGAGTCACAATTCCAGCACATCGAAACGATCAAGAAACTCTAATTGATAGCGATAAATCATCAAACTTTATCATAGACATATGACAATTAAAGAGTGAGCTTAATGAACTAAACATACTACATGCACACAAATACAGAATTTTGACGATTCTACAAACAATAGCGTCAAATTGCAATGTTTCAACATTAGGATTAGAAGTGCAAACCTATTTAAATTTTCTCCAACCAAACTCCCTCATATATATCTATACTTTTTCAAGTCCTTTTGAGGTTTCTAACGTTCTTAACTTAGAGAAAATCTTATTTGCCCTTTTCTTAGCATATTGTATTTTCTTTTGGGGTCTTTGAAACGGTGGCTTTCACAACGAGTCAGTTTTGAACTCTTGCAGCCCTTTCTCATGAATCACTCATCATTTTTATCAATTTTAAATCCTCACGGTGAACGGTTATTACATGCACACTTCTCCTTAAGTCTACTTACGCATATATGACAAGATTGAGATAAGAACGCCTCACCAAATTCAAATATGCAAGAGAAGTCAAACATCGATATAAACTCGTGCATGTGTGCAATGTCGGCATATATACAAAGTCGAATCAAAATGCATATCAACTTCGAAACAACCCCATATAAACAATGGTTGAGATCATTCTAAGCATCGATAATAATGACCAAATGTCCTAGCCACATGGATAATGAAACGATGGGGGGGGGGGGGGTCCAAGCACACCAATATGCCACATCAAACATGTAAACTCAAAAACAAAAAAAAACAAAAATCTTTTTGTCTTTTCAAACATATTTTGACTCAAAGAAAAGAAAAATCTTTTTGTATTTTCAAAAGTTTTCTCAAAAACAAAATCTTTTTGTATTTTTCAAATAAGACTCAAACAAATGAAAACTATAATACAAAATGATACACATGTCATAATACTAGCAATGAATATATCATGAAGAAAACTAGCATAAACATGGCAACACTATTATCCTTTAGATTTAGCATGGGAAGAATCAAGTGCACCTGAACGAGAATCATGAAGTTTAATTCATAAAGCCACTAAATCTGATTTCCTAACCTAAGTAGGTGTAAAACGACGCATGGGAGTTTGGGTAATCGGTGAAACTTTATTCTTAAACTTCCTAGGAGCTTGTCTAAGGTCGTAACAATAATGCCTAAGGTGACCTTTCCTACCACAAAATGCGCAAGTGTAGCGGTGGTGGGAATGATGACCTTTATGTGGACCTTTTCTAACCATCCTAGTGTTTCTCTCACGTGCGGGGGGAATGGGAACAACTCTCTCACCAAAACCTATACCTCCCCTATTTTCCTTAATTTGGACGGTGCCTACGATCTTATCTAACTTCTCCGACCCAGCCTCCAAATCAAACTTGACTCTAGACAAGTCTATCAATCTCTCCTCCAACTCATGAATCCTAGACTCGAGCAAACGCCTAGACTCCTCAAACTCTAAAATCTCCTTTTTCAAGTACTCCATCAAACCACGGAGATTATCTCTCTATCTTTCTCCACAAACTCTAATTTCTCCCTAAACTTCTTCTCTCGTGCCCTAAGATCTTCAATCAAACTATCATTATTATCTATGGCACGCTCATTCAACTTAGATTGCAATTTTGAGTTAGCCTTTTTCACTTTCACCGTTTCGGCATACAACTCATTAAACGCATTTTGTAATTCTTTCACATCAACCTCCTCCTCGTCACTCTCTTCACCCTCACTAATATGGGATTCACTCAAAACCTCCTCGGAAGTTTCATTCATATGAGTATTGTCATCGTCGCTCACATGACATGCCATAAACGCAACAAAGTTACGCTCAATGGGGGAACTCTCTCCCTCTTCCGGTTCACTGTCACTTAAGGTGGAATTATAGACAACGGGTTGCTTTCCCTCTTTCTTAAGTCTAGTGGGACACTCCTTAACCTTGTGACCGTACCCCTCACACCCAAAACACTTATCCGACTCATCTCTCTAGTCTTCTCAAACTTATCCTTAGAGGTGGGATCTACTTTGTTGTTCTTTAATTTTTCAAATTTCTTCGCATTTTTCGATTGCTTTTTAAACTTAATAAATTTTTTAAATTTCTTTGCCAACAAAGCAACATCCTCAAAATTGGAATCGGAATTGGAATCCGAAACTTTAATTTCCTCCTTCCTGGTTTTCAAAGCAATACCCTTTTCTTTCTTAGGCACTTGCTTAGAGGTAATCATGTCGATTTCATAGGTTTGTAAGTCACCTACAATCTCTTCTAGTTTCGTTGACTCTAACCTGCCCAAGGAGTTTAAAATGGTCACTTTCACATCAAACCTACTCGGCAACGACCTAAGAATTTTCTTAATGACACGGTTATCGGGAATTTTCTAACCTAGGTTAAACGACGAGTTGACAATATTGGACAACCTAACATAAAACTCATCAAAGGTCTCATTTTCTAACATCCTAATGGTATCAAACTGTGTAGTGAGATTTTGAAGTTTTGACGCCCTAACTGTGCTAGTGCCCTCGTGAGTGAGTGCCAAAATATCCCAAGCCTCTTTTGATGTTTCACAAGTCATAATTCTATTATATTCTTCCTGTGTGACATGTGAAAAAATAACATGCAGACCCTTAGAATTGTATTGTGCAAGTCTTTGTTAAGTTTCGGTCCATGACTCAATAGGCTTTAAACTAGTGACCTCACTTACAACAGTGACGGGGGTGTCCAACCTTTCTCAACTGCAAACCAAACACGCTCATCAATAGATTTTAAAGCACATCTCATTATCATCTTCCAATAAGTGTAATTAGTTCCATAAAAAACAGGAGTTCAAGAAAATTCATTATATCCAGAATTCATCTTTGAAAACACACGAGATCACAAAATAAATAAAAATGTTTTCTAGCTCTGATACCAATTTGAAGAGTGCCCAATATGTGTGTTTTAAACAAAACCATTTTTTCTCCGAAAAAGATCCGACTTTAAATTATGCACCAAAACCATGTTGTGAAAACCCAATTCTTGCTTTATACCAGTTTTGACTTGATTAATCCTAAACATGCATCTACTGATTAAAGCAAGTAAAATAAAGTAAAAAATACTCACAACGCCGGATGTACGAGGAAAAAATCCAAAACGGGAAAACAACTTCAGACGGCCCAAGCCAGACAATCACAATGAACAATGGTTTTACAAAGACAGATTAGCCTTACACTAAGACTCGATCCCCACGGGTCTTGACGCTCCTTCTGATCTTCAACTGTTCTTCAATAGTGCCCACGGAGAAATTCCATCTTCCACGATACCTATCAACAACACACGCATCCACGTATGTCTTGGTGTCCACCGAATGGCTTTGATTCGTTGACGATGTCGAACACGATGTCCGTCGCTTCTTCACTGCAAAACCCTTTGATGTTCAATGTGTAGAACAAATAACTTTGGTGAAGCAAGATTACGTAAACATATAAGAATGATAACTCGGATCTTTGCAAACTCTAAGGATGTGTTTATGCTTTGTAAACCTTAGAAAAAATGTGCAAACAAGGTTCTGGTTCGTAAAACTGTTTTCCAGAAAGCACACTTACGAAATTATGATGAAAACACTGTTTAAATAGGATTTAAATGCCGCCTCAAAAAATGTGTCATTCGAACGACTTGAGAAACTCGTTCGAGCGACATCCCATCTCGTTCGAACGAGACGGGATGCCGTTTGAATGACAGCGCGAAAGTTTGACTTTTTTGACTTTTTGTTTAAAACGTCTCTTCCAAAGAGAGATCCAAAAATGTCAAACTCTTTTATGAGCTTATCATCATAAAACGTAGTTTAAACCTTTAAAACACTTTTAAAACATTTTTCCTTATAAAAAATATATCCTTATCTTTTATAAAAATAATTCCGAGCACCATAAACTATACGCATTCATACCTGAGTGATCTCGGAATGAAATTAACTTTGAAGACGATTAAACTTGCACCAATTGAACTTCGACATGATTAATTCTTTTAAGCTTTGCCGTAATGTCTTCAATTTCTTCAATATGTCATAGACCAAGTGGGATCGTGACAAACTAAAATTCTCCCTATGACATATTACAAACACAGTTTTGTTCACGGAATTAAGTCAAAACAATACAGGGACTCAATTGGAAATTTATGTCCTTACAAAAACCTATCTCTCTCATAACGACCTCACGTGTTTCTTTATAGAAATTTGAGATTTAAACTTATGATGCATTTTCATGATATATCTAGGTTATTTCTTGTGATTTCATCTTTTTGAATCCACTCTCATTGGATCCTAGTTTATAAATTTTTCATGTTTTTAGATCCACTCTTTTGTTTAGGAATCTTTAAAAAGGGACTTCAAACCCATATGGTTTTTAGATCTGAGATTTCTGATAAATTTTACAGTTTGTAAAAATTTTATTTATGCATAGGTAATTTCAGTTTAGATCTGAATTTTTAAAGATCTAACAGTCTCCAGATCTGAAAAAAAATTCTTGAAAAAGAAGTCTGATTTTCTGTGATTCTGAAACTCCTACATATATTAGAAGATTTGTAATTCATAGGACTGGTTTCTAACTATTAAGTGTGCGTGGGTTATACTATTTCATGTTTAGGTACATACACTGTTACATCACTTTCACACACTGGAAACTTAAACAAAGTGTGTTATTAAGTGAGAGATCTATTTTGACCGAGTCAATGATTCGCTCAGGATAAAAGGAGCTAGAGCTGGACAGACAGAGAAAATCAAAGCAAGGAAATGCTACCGCTGGAGAGTTCTCATGTTAGGTACATTTCTTAGCTCTTATTTTTTATTTTGTGTTTCTGTTGCATGCTTGTAACCTTGTTCATATTAGTGGATTTGTTTTACTCCATAGAGGGAGTCGTGGATGTTTCCCCTAATTTGGGGATTTACCGCGTAAAAAATTGCCTGTGTTATTTACTGCTTTTAGTTCTTAAGTCTTACTATACTGGTTAGGATTTAAACACTTAATAAGTTTTTTGTTTTAAGAACTTAGTAACTAAAAAGTTTAAATTTGATTATGTTTACAAATATTTACACATCTTGTGTTTATATTCAAGAGGACCATCTTCAATGAGTTTAATCGGAGTTTGCCTAATTGTTAAATTTTGTTAATAACCTTGTAAGTTTTTTCAAGTGATATCAGAGTGGTCTTTTCAAATATATTTTTGATCCTGAAACTTCTGACACTGTTTTGGAAATCAGATTTTCAAAAATGGATTGAAATTTTGAGAAGCATGATAACCTATCTCGACCACCCCTCTTTGATGAACACAATTTTCCTTACTGGAAGGTAAGGATGAGTGCCTTCATCCAAGGGAATATGGGTGATGATGTTTGGAAGATGATTGAAAACGGCTATGTTCACCCTACTAAGCCTTTAGCTTAAACCAGCACAATAAGGATTAAGAAAAGTCTTAGTGAATTCAGTAAAGAAGAAAAGAAATGTCACTTAGTAATAATAAGGGTAAAAACTGTATTTTATGTCTGTGAACGAGCATGAATTTAAATGTATATCTATCTGCATAAGTTCCAAAGAAGCATGGGACACGCTTGTCACTTCCCATGAAGGTGATGAGTGTGTTAAGGCTAGGAAGACACAAATGCTTGTTCAATAGTATAACACACTTATAACAGATGAGACTGAATCCTTTGATGACTTTTATATCAAGTTGATCAATATTATAACTAAACTGGATGCTAATGGGATTGTATATGATAGGGAAAAATTATGAAATCTCTACCTGCTAAGTTTAATAATAAAAGATACGCTATATAATATATGGATGACCCCAATTTAACTCTTGAATTGTTGAGTAGAAAACTTAGAACTGTTGAAACGGAGTTGGAATACAAGAAACAAATGACATCACATAGTAAAAGATCCTCTGGTTCTAATGTTATATTTTTTATTTTTTTAGAGAAGAGGGACAGAGCCCCCTGGAATATTATTAAATGAGGAGAAAAATCCTCTCCTAACAGGCAATACAAGCTTCAATGCCAGGAAGAAAAAAAATCATCTTAGAAAATAATAAATATGGGCCTTTATAATAGCCCCATTGCAAGATAAAAACTAAAAATGCATCTCTATGAAGATCTGAGGTAGTAGCCACTTTTGTCAAGCTTATAGGCACCTAGGGCCAAAGTAAGGAGATCCATAAAGTTTATAAAGGTTGAGAGTGATTGAATAGTAGTCCCATAATTTGCAAGAGCATCAGCAACCATAGTTGAGTCTCGAAAAAAGTGGTTTAATGAGAATATGAGAGAAGATAATGAAGATCTGACTTCTTTCACACAATTAGCTATTTCCCAAGGAGGCTTCTAATTGAAATTAAACAGGTTCATCACATAAGTAGAGTCTGATTCTATGAACACTTTAGAAATGTTGAAGTCCAAACACCAGTTGACCCCCATGAGTAAACTTTTAATCTCCACAATTAATTTAGAAACAATGCCTTCAGGATTAGCTTGGGCAAAGATCAATTATCCCCTGTGATTTCTTAATATACCTCCAATACCACTCCTCCCTGGGTTTCCCTTGTATGCACCATCAATATTTATCTTCAAAGCATTTATAGATGGAAAAATCCATTTAATAGTCCTAGATAATTTGATGGTCCTTTTGTAATTGAGGTTGAAGGTGGTTTGAATAGTAACATCAAAAGGAAAAGGGCCATTTTTGAAGGTTTTTAACTTACAAATGTTTGATATCAAATAAATGGATTGAGAAGTGATAAATATCTCATCAACATGAGAATTTTCAAAGAAGGCCTTAATTATCATTTTCTATATTTCCCAACAGACAATTATTGGAATGCATTTGCCAAGAAATTTTGAGTAATCTTTAGGTCCACTTTTAATCCACCAACTATGGAGCATAGTGGAAATATTGGAAAAAATCATGTCATATTTTCATCTCAGTTAACTGTCCTTAAAAAGAATCTACCTGAATTTGACCTATACTTGGATGAGGAATATGACTAAGAAAGCCTTGATAATTAAATGCCCTGATAATCAAACATTTTAAGAAAATTCTTAAGTCTAAAAATTTAGTTGCTTCTAAAAAAGGGAAATCTGGCCATCAGAACTTTCAAAATCATTCACCACATGATAGTAATGGTGACAAACTGACCTCGGATAACAATGCTAGACCTAAAAAAGACAATAGCAATATTCAATGTCATAGGTGTGGGAAAATGGGACACATTGCTGCTAAATGTAGAGTTGAAATTAATAACATTGTTAAGGCTAATATGTGAAAAACTTGGGATAACTTGAGTGACTCTGAAGAGGATGAACCTGAGTCATCGAATGCTAATCAATCATATATGTCCTTCTTTGCTAAGATAATATATTCTTATGACAAATAATGCTTGCCTAAAGAATATTCTATATTACCTGTTGATAGTGATATATCTCTTGCTGATATAAATGTTGTATCCACCATTGTTTTGAATGATTTAGATAGATCTAGTCTAAGTGTAAGTCAAAGTGACAAATCTTATGACTAATTGAATGGGTGGGTGACACTACACAAATTGAAGCGTTAGGGGACACATCACATACATCACTTGACACATCACATACATCACTTAGTGAATCCAAAAATGACCTACCTAGCATACATGAATTGTACAATAAGACTCTTAAGAGATGTGCCAAATTAGAAAAAATGGTGAAACAGTTGACTGAACGTGTTGAATAACTAAGTAATAATTTAGTAAAAATGTTAAGGATTACATAGACCAATGTGTTGCGCATGAGATAGAAACTAAAGAATACATTTCCAAATTAAAATATCTTCCTGAAAAAAACTTTGCTTCAAAAGAAAGGTATAAATCTGCCTTAATTGGAATAATCTAAATAAAAGGTCTCAAATGTTTTCAATAAATGCCTACACTTTGATACTAATGCTAAAACTTATGACAACATCATTAGCTCTAGCGAACTTAATTCCGTTGATAAATCTGGCCTTGGATTTGATACAAATATTAATGATACGAAGATAACTTTTCCAAATTCAAACATAGTCTTTGTCAAAATGGGACAGAGCTTGGGTAAATCTCAAAAGGAAATACTAAATATTAATGTCTCTACATAAAAACAAAGTGTGAGTAATCCAAAATCGGAACCTAATGGTAAAGATAAGTACATTTGTTCCCCCCATAAGAGATTGTGGACAAAGTAATAAGACTATTGCAGTTAAAACTATCACAACCCCGACCCAAAATTAATAGGGAACGAATGTCTTGACATGCCACCAAGGCAAAAAATATTCGCGTTTTAAAATATTTCTTAGAATTAATGCAACAGAGATACAATCACATGGTTATGAATCGTAAAGTACTAAAAGGAAGGAATTACATCATCAGAGCTTTCTAAAGAAAAATTCATTTATGTTAAAAGTAACAATGAGTTACAACTTAACACAAAATTTAAAACTTATTACAAGAGAGATAAGCATGCTCTATATGATAAGACAAACATTTTACTTAAGGTAACAAAAAGAGCTCTAAACGTTGTATCTCCAACATAGTGCTTTTACGTTCCCCCCGCGAGCCTACTTATTTCCTAAAAATGGTTATTTATACAACATCAGCTAAAAGTCGAATGAGATTCAATCTCCAGACATTCCAGGGTTTTCTAGAGAATTAATGCCTATTCAATTTATAATAGAAGATATATATAGAGAGATAGGAATTTGCAGTGATATATATAAAGTAACTAACAATATATATTTTCATAATAAACAGTTTAGAACATAATAGATAAAACTATTGAGCAATATGTCAATTATTCAATTTTATTTTAATGGTCGTGTAAGCTCTAATACCCCGACATATAGTGTTACCAAATGTTCCCACCCAGTAACATCACAGACAGAAAATCATGATTTCTCGAAGAACGCCTTGTTTAGGGCACACCAACGATAAGCTAGTTAGGAAGGAACCACCCAAATATTTCCACCCTGTAGTCAGGGCCAACATAGTAAGAGAGTTTTCATAGGGAGAATCAATAATTTTAAAATTCAAATCAGATGTTTATATCGAGAGATATACATATATAATAAATGTCGGAATCATCGGTATTAGATGTATTTTGAGAATAAAATTATTTCACAAAATATATATAGTTTTCATAATGTCATATAATCAAAATACACAAGGAATGTCATAGATTACTTGCTTGAAATAGAAGTTCAAAGTTACCGATATTGAGTCTTGGATCACTTCGTTAAGATGAAAATTCTTCTTAAACTTTCCCATAATTTTTCTAAATATTTCTCAAGGAATTGGTGTGAGTTAAAATGATCCTAAAGTCCCTAATTATAGTTTTCCAAAGATATCATGGTGTTGACACGTGTCTAGCTGATGAAGTTTTTACAATGGTGAGTCAGCGTTGAAATGTCACGTACCGGAGCGATCTTGTAGTCTTAATATCCCTAAATGTTGACACGTGTGTTAGCTATTTCTGAATGCATGATATGTGTTTTAGATATTCATCTAAAGATGACACGTGTACAGTGGATGTGTCAAAACAAAGCACGAGGTGTCAAGCATGAGGTGGAAAGGTATTAAGGGTATAAGGGTTACTTTACACATAAAGGGTATTTTGGTAATTTCACACTGCAAATTTTTAATATTTCTTAGAGGAACCTAAAAATCTTTTATTTATAAAATGTTCCTTTTTTATTTTTCATTTTGGTCCCTAGAACTTTCTTAATTAAAACCAAGTCTTTCATAAATTTACATTTTCTACCCCAAAACTTATCATTTAGCTTAGGATGTGCCATAAAACTTCCATTTGACCCATTTAACAGTTAATTCTTCAAATTTAAAAGTGGGATTTGTCATATTAAGAACCTATAATATCACATTTGTAATAACATAACATTTATCAAATAGTAAGTGAGACGTAATTATAAAAATAAACTATATATGAGCATATAAAGGTGGGGTCATTACATCCTACCCTCCTTATAAAAAGTTTGGTCCTCAAACTTGACTTATATTAATTTTAAAATAGGTATGGATATCGCTCATGTATTTCATCTTCCCGCTCCCATGTTGCTTCTTTAATAGAATGATTACGCCATAATACTTTGACCAGTGGAATTACCTTGGTTCGTAATGTTTGATCTTTATGGTCTACTTCCCTAACTTGAAGAGGTTCTTGACTTAAGATATGTGTTGGATCTGGGATATATTTCTTCATCATTGATATGTGAAATACATTATGCACACTAGAGAGTTAATCTAGTAAAGCTATTCTATATGCAACAACTCCTATTTTTTCAAGGATTTCAAAAGGTCCTATGTATCTTGGGCTCAACTTCCTTTTCTTCCCATATCGGATTACTCCTTTGCTGGTGATAATCACAAGAACACATAGTCTCCTCTTTGTAATTCTAACTATTGGTATTGATTGTCGACATAACTCTTTTGATGGCTTTGAGTGATTCGAAGTCGATCGTGTATCTTTTTCACTTTCTCTATTATGATCTGGATCAATTCCTGTCCCAGCAATTTTCTTTCTCCGACTTTTACCCAACATGCAAGAGAACGAGACCTTCTACCATAGAGTGCCTCATATAGAACCATCTGAATACTAGATTGATAACTATTATCATATGCAAATTCTACTAACGATAAATGATCATCCCAATTACCCTTCAAATTAAGTACACATGCCTTAAGCATATCCTTTAAGGTTTGAATGGTTCTCTTAGATTGACCATCTGTTTGAGGATGAAAAGCGATTTTAAAATTAAATTTCATTCCCATGGCTGCTTGACGCGAATCTAAGGTCACGATCAGAAATAATTGAAATTGGGGTTCCATGAAGCCTAATAATTTCCTTCACGTACAACTTAGCAAACTTATCTAAATAATGGGTAATCTTAATGGCAATAAAATGAATAGATTTAGTTAGCCTATCAATAATTACCCAGATAGAATCATTACCATTTGAAGTCCTTGGTAAACCAGTCACAAAATACATAGTAATATGTTCCCATTTCCACTCAGGGATAGGTAGGGGTTGTAGTGATCCTGATGGTTTCTGATGTTCAGATTTTACTTGTCGACAAACCAAACACTGAGATAAAAATTTCATTATCTCCATTTTCATGTTATTCCACCAAAACACTTCTCGAAGATCTCTATACATCTTGGTATTTTCGGGATGAAATGTGAATCTCGAGTAATGACTTTCCTCCAAAATTTTCCTCTTTAGTTGGTCATTATGTGGAATACACACTCTATTTCTAAACCTCAATATATCATCTCTTATATCAAATTATATTCTCTTCCCTTCAATAACTTCTTCTCTAATCTTCTTCAATTGTGGGTCATTTACTTATGCAATTTGTATCTTTTCCATCAACAAGGGTTGTACTTGTAAGTTTGCAATTATTCATCCTTTATTATAAATACGAATATCTATTTCTATACTTCTTAAATTCTTTAACATAGCTTCCTGGCTTGTAATAAGACATGCTAAATTTGGTGTAGACTTTCTACTTAAAGCATCAGCTACAATATTATCTTTCCTTGGGTGATAATGAATATTTAAACCAAAATCCTTCATCAATTCTAACCACCTCCTTTGTATCATGTTTTATTCTTTCTGAGTAAAGATATATGTCAAACTCTATGATCGGTATAAATCTCACACGTCTCACTATACAAATAATGTCTCTAAATCTTAAGAGCAAAAATTATAGTTGTTAATTCTTGATCATAGGTTGGATAATTCTCCTCATGTGGCTCTAACTGTCTTGAGCCATAAGCTACTACTTTTCCATTTTGTATTAGCACACATCCCAAACCATTTTTAGAAGCGTCACTATAAATCACAAATCCTCCTGTCCTGAAAGGCATAGTCAAAATTAGGGCAATTACTAATTGATTCTTAAGTTCTTGAAAACTATTCTCAACTTCCTCAGATCATTCGTATTTATCGTTCTTTTGTGTTAATATAGATAGAGGTTTGGCAATACTAGAAAATTCTTCAACAAATCTTTGATAATAACTTGTTAATACAAGAAAACTACGAATCTCCATCACATTAGTTGGTTTTGGCCAATCTATTATAGCCTCGATCTTTTGAGGGTTAACCAACACTCCCTCATTAGAAACGACATGTCCTAAAAAAGAGACGCTAGGAAACCAAAACTCAAATTTCTTTAATTTCGCCTATAATTTCTCCCGCCTAAAGATTTGTAACACTATCTCTAAATGAATTTCATGTTCTTCAATACTTTTGGAATAAATAAGTTTGTCATCAATGAAAACAACCACACACTGATCTAAATATTTCCTAAACATTCTATTCATAATATCCATAAAATAAGCGGGTGCATTAGTTAGTCCAAATGGCATCACAAGAAATTCGTAGTGACCATATCTAGTACGAAAAGTTGATTTCAAAATATCATCTTCCTTAATCTTCAATCGGTGATAGCCTGACCTAAGGTCAAAATTTAAAAATACTTGCACACCTTGAAGTTGGTTAAATAAATTATCTATACAAGGTAAGGGGTGATGATGCTAGAAATGGTATCCCCGGGTCACAAATGTGTGAAGCTCAAACAGGTATACAATAATGGAAATAATCACACAGTAAATCAACAGAGAAGGAGATGAGGTGAAGAGGATGAACATCTAGATTTAAGTGGTTCAGCTGGAGCCTACGTCCACTTTGTGTGTGTGTGAGTGAAATCCACTAGTAAATATGGCTCTAATGGCTTGGTTACAATGCAAGATTTCGCTCTCTCTCGTTTCTGTATACATATAAGCAGAGTTTTAGCTAGGGTTTGAATTAAGTGATCCTTTACAAGGAAGAATATGGTATATATATTTATAGTGTCTCGGGGGTGTATTATACCCCCAAGCATGCAACAAACATGTATAGAATGTTCCCAGCCAATAGGGAGAAGCCAGTTGTCTTCGTCACATGCAAGTTATGATGATCAAATATTTTACCACATACGAGAATGATTTGGTATAAAGGTTTGTCTCACATGCATTGTATATCCATGCACACATCTCTATGAGTCTACCAATGCACACGCTCTCTTAGTAAGATGACCTCGATCGACCCTAGAGGCCGAGGCTGAACTTGTATACCTTTGAACCCTTGTGGAACGACACATGTCATGTTGACCAGCCTCGGCCTGACTTTGTTGGCCTGGGAGAGGTCGAGGCCAAGGATACCCAATCTTCAGGAATAATGCAGATAACTTGTATCGAACAGCTAATGAGAGCTGAGGACGAGTCATCCGAGTACAGGCCGAGTGGCAACTTCTCATTTCTAGCCAATTGGTAAGGGTTGACTTAGGCCGAGGCTTATGATCTTAGACGAGGTGATATTTGGCATATCAATCACCCCCTTGCCCTTAGTCTTTGACATTTAGTTGAGGCTAAGGGGTAATGAAGTTACGTCGTCTAACGACTGTGAGAGAACACATGACAACCATTAGGTGAGTGGTAGCTTAAGTTGGAAACTGTCACACTTCCCATAGGGTTGTGTCCAATCGAGGTGTGAATGATGGTTTAGACACTTAGGGTTCTGTTGCTTGTTATGATGAGGATAATGTGAAACTGTGTGTTGCTTTGTAAAGCGTGCACAAATCATTACTTAAAAATAAAAGGGATTATTTTTCAAAGCCTTTCTTCTTCCTTAATACATTTCTCCAGCGCTCCATATTTCTAAATCAGAGCTCTATCCCTTAGTTTATGTGCTTCCAAGCATTTTTTCAAGGTTATTTCTGCTTCTCCATTCCCATTTCCCTTCCAGGTAACCTTCTTCCACCATTGTTCTCAAACTTTTATGGTTTCTTAGCTTATTTTAAGACTTCACAATTTTTGACGAGTTCAACCCCAACTCTAGCAGCTTAGCTTGGTTGTTGGGGGCTTACTTGTTGGCTTTAAATGGTGGCTTTGAGTGGGTATAGACCTTTAGAGGCATTTTTCTCTTAGTTCTTACACCATTTAGGCTACCATTTGGCCATTTAACTCATTCCGATCACATTTCGGTCATCCTCTCCAATAAATTGTTCTTGGTTGTTCTTGGTAGAAAAATGATTCATTTTTGCCATTTTAATCTTTGAGTCAACCTTAGGCAACCCTAAAATTGTTTGTGACTTCCAACTTTTACTTCCAAGTGTTTCCTTGGCCATTGAATGTTAAGAACCC
Organism: Sambucus nigra; assembly: GCA_949130495.1. Taxonomy (NCBI): domain Eukaryota; kingdom Viridiplantae; phylum Streptophyta; class Magnoliopsida; order Dipsacales; family Adoxaceae; genus Sambucus; species Sambucus nigra. The sequence continues at coordinate 241,314,204 of OX422213.1, read as the reverse complement.
TATACGAGTTAGCATTTCAGTACCCAGCTCTTAGAGAGATATATTTCTAAGAAATATGTAGGTTAGAGGAAAAGGCCGAGGCTAAGCGCCAAGCCGACCCCACCTGGAGACGACCCCTATTTTATGTCCCTTTGAAAAAAATTATACCCTCTGTTGAAGAAATGGTCATCTTGTCCTACACCCAGGCCGACAATAGGGATTCATACAAGGAAGCCATGAGGTATTCATCGACCGTCCTGGGGAGACGAGAGAGCCTGAAAACATGTCTCGAGCCTCCTCACCGAGCTGAGCTGGGACTTCTGGATAAGACGGGTCTTCTATAGAGATTATTCTGGACCCTATTGAGTCGACCACCAGTACAAATATTCCCCTGACTGTAGTTTCTTTATTTTCCATGACCGATGCTGAGTTCCAAAGAACTTACCCTACTGCTGATGCCAGGGGTGAAAAAGGAGAGGCTGAAGATGAGATGGAGGGGGACTCTGAGTCCAACAAGCCAGTGGACTGTTCGTACGCTGAGAAATAACAATCCTCCATCTGTGAGCTTGACCTTCTTTACTTCAGACACTTTTATGGCATTAAACCCGACGTCATCCTGTGAGTTCCGACCGAGGATGAGAAAATATATGACCGATGAAAGGGAGAAATCGCTCTCTACGACCAAATGTTCAGGGTTGGATTTCGTCTTCCTTTTAACCCGGCAGTGCGAGATATCCTTTCTAGTCTCGGCCTGTCTCCCACTCAGATAGACCCAAACTCATGTAGGGTTATCTTGGGTTATATCTCCTATGGATAAATAAGTATGAGGACGAGCCTTCAGTTGATATTTTCCATTCTTGCTACCACGTCTCATCCTCTACAAATCAAAACGGTTACTACCACTTAGGGGTAAGGAAGTCTGATAAAAATATCCTCCATGTCAATTAGACTTCCAATCATAGATGGAAAGAGAGATGCTTCTATGCGTCTGGGGCTTGGGAGTTTCCTACCGACTCTGACCATGAAAGACGAGATGACGAGCCGAGGGTACCCCATACTTGGGCAAATCCCTTAATGCTCTATAAGTCTGACCCCAGCCTCAGTATAACCAATGGGGAAAAGGTTGAATTCCTCAAGGGGAAAGGTAAGGATGACCAACTCCTTTCCTTTGAAGATCTTATGTCCTCAGAGTACTAAGATAAGTTCGGGTTGAAGGTTAATCCACTGGACGACCTTTGTAAGTGGAATAATTTCTTTCTTTCTCTATTATTCAAGTCCTTCATCGCTTTTTGTGTCTGGGATTAATGATCTTTACTGTTCTTTTTACAGATCGCCCTCCTCATCTATCTGAGGAATTTTTTAACATGCATGTGTCGAGACTTCGTAACACTTTAAATAAAAAGAAGTAGCCGACCGATAAGGGTCAAACGAAGAAAAAGACAGCTATAGGGTCGACACACTCTGAGGTCAGCCAAAAAAGGACAAATGATCAGGTTCCTCTTGAAGGTTGACCTGAGATAGACACTGAGAGGCCAAGAGTTGTCCCTCCGAGCTCGTCTGTGCCGATTAGTTCTAGGGAAAGCTCTTATTTTGGGGACTCGTTTCAAGAGTACTAGTAGAATAATATTGCCCAGCTCAGGAAATGCCCTGGCCCAATCATCCCCTCATCCACAAGCTCTAAGAGGGCCATACTAGGAGTCCCCACTAAGGACGACTACGAGTTCTTGGGGAAGATGTCTCCTCCTCAGGTCTTTGACTTAGGCCGTCATCTGATGGCCCATGTAATTATTTTCTTCCTAAAAATAAGTGTTTTCTCGTACTCTTACCTCATCTGTAATAATATGATTTCCTTTCTCTATAGTCTGTATGCACCTTTGCCTCGGCTAACAAGTGGATGGTCGAGAACTATACCAAAGTGCAGGAGGCCGACCGAGCTCTAAGTCCGAAGAAAAACTGAAGAAATGCTTGGAATCATTCCAAGCCGACCTTTTGTAAGCTCATAACAATCTGACAATCAAGAACGAATTGTTGAAGACGAAGGACTACTTTCTTAAGGAGAAGGGCGAGGCTTTGGTCGCATTGTCGGTTACCCATACTAAAGATATTAGTGCTATTGTGTAGAGGGACAAAGACGAGGCCTTGTCTCCCGAGGCCCTGGAAAAGGTCAAGGTTGAGGGTGTTGAAGCTTTCAAGGCTTCAGACGAGTTTGGCATCTTTGTCATCATTTACTCTGAGAGAGGCATAAAGATGGCTTGCCAGTGGATTTCTACCAAGTTCACTGAGGTCGTCTCTTTTATTCGGCCTGCCTTGGATGCTCCAGACCTATCTCACCCCCTTTGATGCTGCGCTGGAGTACGTGGAGCTGCTGGGGGTAGCTAAGGTCGGGGATAACATTTAGGCCGATGTCCCAGCCCAAGCAATACAGGTTGAGGGTGGAAATGAGCCTAACGCCGAGGAAACTCCCATCATCAACTTGGAGCCAACTTCTTAGGGTGGTCATTTATGGCCGATACCCTTCTTTTATTGTACTGTTTTTTTGTTTGTTATGTACACTTTAACTCTTCCAAAGTCTCTTGTTGTCTCTGTACTCTATATTTCGTGAAATAAAATCCTTTGTTTCTCTCTTATTTTCACTCCCTCTTAATTTACTTGTATGCCTTAATTTCGCTGCTGTGTCATTCCCAAATGTTTGAACCCATAATCAAGTCCTCCCTCGTCTCGTCCATGCTCTGTCGTCTCGCCTGAAGGAGTAAATTCACCAAATTAATGATGTTTAAATAATAACCACAACTAAGTGATTTTTAATGTGCATCCACCTAATTAGTTTAAGCATAAGTCCTCCCTCATCATTTTGAGAGTGTATGTAGAGTTGTCTCATCCATGCACTATCGTCCCAACCGAGGAAGTAAATTCACCAAGTTAATGATGTTTAAATAATAACCACAACTAAGTGATTTTTAATTTTCATCCACCAAATTATAGTGTTTAAGCATAAGTCTTCCCTCGTCGTTTTGAGAGTGTATGGAGAGTCGTCTCCTCTATACACTATCGTCTCGGCCGAGGGAGTAGGTTGACCAAGTTAATGATGTTTAAATAATAACCACAACTAAGTGATGTTTAGTTTGCATCCACCAAAATTATGGTGTTTAAGCATAAGTCCTCTCTCTTCATTTTGAGAGTGTATGGAGAGTCGTTTCGTCCATGAACTGTCGCCCCGACCGAGGAAGTAAATTCACAAGTTTATGATGTTTAAATAATAACCACAACTAAGTGATTTTTAATTTTCATCCACCAAATTATTGTGTTTAATCATAAGTTATCCCTCGTCATTTTGAGAGTGTATGGAGAGTCGTCTCGTCCATGCACTGTCATCTCAGACGAGGGAATATGTTCACCAAGTTAATGATGTTTAAATAATAACCACAACTAAGTGATTTTTATTTTTCATTCACCAAATTATGGTTGATTAAGCATAAGTCCTCCCTCGTCGTTTTGAGAGTGTATAGAGAGTCTTCTCGTCCGTGCACTGTTGTCTCGACCGAGGGAGTAGGTCCACCAAATTAATGATGTTTAATAATAAATGACGTTCGATATTATTGGAAGTCCTTGGGCGAGGTTGACCCCATCTAGATTATCGTATCACTGAGGGAAACTTAAGCTTACTTCACCACGAATGATGTTTTGCAGCTTAAGATGAGTTGATACATATAAATAAATATCTGAAAAAATAAACAACATGTGAGGGAACACTTGGATTTCATTGAATTCCATTCATCTGAGTCTCATACACATGTATTATAGTAGAATTGAAAAGATACAGCAGAAATTTAATCTCGTTGGTAATATTTCTTGAGGTGGTCGGCGTTCCATGGGTTGGAGAATGGATCTCCTTCCATGTTTTCCAATCTGTACATTCCCGGCACAAACTCTTCGACTACTCTATATGGACCATGCCAATTTGGATGAAGCTTATTGGGTTTCTTCCATGTCTTCTTCAGTACCAGGTCCCCTACCTTCAGTGGGCGCGCATTTACTCGCTTATTGTAGAATCTTGTTATTCTTTGCTGGTAGGAATTCCATGGAGTGGAGAAGAATTGTTTGATGCCGACCCTCTCCTAGTATTTTTCTAGGGAGACATTCTTGAACTGTGTTTCATTATCATAAATCAAGGTATTGGGTAGTCCGTACCTACAGATGATATTTTTCCAAATGAACTGAAAGGCCTTCTTCTCCGTAAATGTGATCATCGGTTTAGCCTCCACCCACTTTGAAAAGTAATCTATCGCTGTGATCAGATAACGATAATTGTTCATAGCTCTGGGCAAGCATCCTAATAGATCAATTCCCCACATAAAAAATGTCTAGGGAGAGGTGATGGAGGCCAGAGGTTGATGAGGCTAGTGGGGAATGGTAGCAAACCTCTGGCATATATCGCACTTCTTGACATATGTTGCAACATCCTTAGCCAAGATCGGCCACCAATACCCCTGGGTAATAATCCTCTTAGCCAAAGATCTTCCCCATTGTGACTGGAGTAGGAGACTTCATGCATATCCTTCTGTATATACTCTACCTCAAATGGATGGACACATTCTTTCTTGTATAAATTTCTCCTATGATGGAGAACTTAACAGCTTTATATCTCAACTTCCTTTTCTCAATCTTTGATTTTAGAAACTCCCCATCTTTTATGTACCTGATGAGTGGATCCATCCAGAAGGTTCCCATTTTCAAATTCAAATAAAACTCTGGACCGTTGTCCTCCCTTTCAATGGTCGGCCGGTGTAAAATTTCTACCCACACCGTCCTTCTTATCTCTGTTCTTGTAGCTTAGGCCAGCCTTGCAAGGGCATAGGCTCGGCCATTGTCTAGTCTAGGTATCCTCTTCATCTTCACATCTTTTAAAATCTTCAACACTGACCTCACCCTCTCTAAATATTTGGGCATCATGTCATCATTTGCCTCATATGCACACAAGATCTAATTCACCACCAATTTTGAATCACTGTGAACTAGGAGTTGGATGACTTTCAGGGCCCGAGCCAATGAGAGGCCTTCAATGATAGATTAATATTTAGAATCTTTATTGGAGGCCTTAAAATTAAACATTAATTCATATTTAATATCTATCCCGTCTGGTTCCAACACTATCAGTAATGCACCACTTCCATTCTCGTAAGAGGATCCATCGACGAAGAGGATCCACACCATACCATTCTAACAGAAATTACCCTCTTCCAGGGCTCCATTTTTAAAAATATATCTCTCCTCTTCATTCTCAGGTATTTTACCCCTCGTTGAACTTATCTCGGCCTCGCCCGGGGGAGGGCATACACTGCATCCTTGCTCACAGCATGTAGTCTCAGAATTTTCATTGTCAGCCTCGTCCTAGGTGAACTCGGCCACGTATTATGCTAACTGTTGCCTTTTGATGGACGCCTTGGGCTGGTAGATGATGTCAAACTCTCCCAATTTGATTTCCCAAGCCATCAGTCTTCCTGATTTCTCAGGCTTGTGAATTACTTATATGAGGGGTGAGTCTGCGAGGACCACCATGGTTTGTGCCTAAAAGTAGGGTTTCATCTTCCTCAAGGCATGGATCAGTGCGTAGGATAACTTCTCCATCTTGGGGTACCCATGCTCATCCTCTTGGAGTGCCTTACTATTGAAATACACTGGTTTTTAGATTCCATCATCTTCCCTTATAATAGTGTCACTAATGAACGAGTCAGATACTGCTAAATAAAGATACAGTCTCTCCCCTTGAACGGGTCTTGATAGAAGGAGTGGAGAGCTGAGGTAGGACTTCAAATCCTAAAAGTCTTTATCACACTCCTCATTCCATTCAAATTTTTTTCTCATTACTCTGAAGAAAGTAAGGCATTTATCAGTGGCTCTAGAGACAAATCTGTTTAGTACTCCTACTCTTTCGGTGAGTCTCTGCACATCCTTTATTATCATAGGAATCTTCATTTCCAACAAGGACTTGATCTTCTTAAGGTTGGCTTTGATTCTTCTTTAATTCACAATAAATCCCAAAAACTTGCCTTCTCCCACGCCAAAGACATACTTGGCGGTGTTGAGCTTCATTCGATACTTATCCATCATGTCAAAGGTACGCCCAAGGTCGGCCTGAAGACAACGTATCAGCGGCCACATGAGTGTTGGCCTTGAGGCTCTTTCTCATCATATCATTAATGTACACCTCCATTGTCTTCCCGATCTGATCCTCAAATATTTTGTGACTGGCCGCTGATACGTTGCTCCAGTATTCTTCAACCCAAAAGGCATGACCTTGTAGCAATAGGTTCCCTTGTCGATAATAAATGATGTATTTTTTTCATCGATCGGGTCCATGAATATCTAGTTGTAGCCTAAGTAGGCATCCATAAAACTCATTAATTCATGGCCGACAGTAGCGTCAACCATCTGATCAATCCTAGGCAAAGGGAAATTGTCTTTCGGGCATGCTTTATTCAGATCTGTAAAGTCGACACACATCCTCCACTTGCCATTGGCCTTGGGGATGATGACAGCGTTTGCTAACCAGTCAGTATAGATGACTTCCCGGATGAAGTTAGCCTTCTCCAACTTCTTAACCTCCTCTCTAATAACATCATACTTCTCTCTTGAGTAGACTCGTCTTCTCTGCCATATCGTCTTAGCATAATCTACCACGTTGAGCTTATGGCACATAACTTCTAGGTCAATACCTGGCATGTCTTCATGAATCCATGCGAAGATGCTTTGCCTCTCCTTCAAAAGCTTCACTAGTTATTCCTTAACCTCCTTTTTAGGGTTTTGCCCATTTAGATGTTTTTTTACGAATTTTCCTCATTAATGATAACGAATTCTACCTCCTTAGCGTCTTATCCCTTCGTGAGTTTCTTCTCGTCTCTTGGGTCCAGGGTATCGATATTGTAGGTCATAGTTGCTTTTTTGTGAGCTTCCCTCATAAATTAAATTACCTGGTCCAATTAAATGTACAAGCCTTGTCTCTTGAGCTTCAGGATAACTCTTCACCTGGTCCAATTAAATTAAATTCAGTTTATGGAAAATGCAACAAACTATAAAGGCAAGACTTATGGGAAGATATATTCAATCAATGCAACAGTTCCTTACCTACAATTGTTGGAGGTGACTTTAATTTGGTATCTTCTCTTATGGAGAAACTAGGAGGCAATGAAATTGACTTTGAGGCCTGCTTTCAGTTTAATAATGCCATGGGATTTGCTGGTTTGTCTGAAGTTCCTTTCACTTATTCCAAATACATTTGGTGTAACCACAGGGAGGGAGGTAATCATAATTGGGCCAGGCTTGATAGGGTGGTATGAAACTTTCAATGGAGCCAAACTTTTTTAACTTTTACTGTAGCTCACTTAAATAGAACTAATTCTAATCATAACCCTATATTACTTAGTCTTATGCAAAATGATGAGCCAGTTAAGAAGAGCTTTAGATTCCAAAAATTTTGGACTAAGCATCAAAATTTCCTCTCAGTGGTGGATCAATCTTGGAGAACTGCTTGTAATGGGATCCTCTAAGAGTTTTCTCCCAAAAATTAAAGGCCACTAAGAAGGACGTAGCCCTGTGGAACAAATCAACTTTTAAAAACATTTTCCAACCCACAATTGAAGCAGACGATGGAGTGCTTAGAAAAGAAACTGAGCTAGAATCCAACTTCTCAAAAGCTGCCAACATTGAATACAAGCTTGCAATAGCTAAACTTCAGCATCAATTGGCCATAGAAGATGAATTTTGGAAACAAAAGGCAAGGATTAAATGGCTGCAAGATGGGGATGAAAATTCAAAAATTTTCCATGCTATGGTAAATCAGAAGAGGAATAAGCTTAATATCTCTAGAATTAAAGACTCTAATGGTGTTTGGATCACAGATCTAGTTACTATTCAAAGTCATTTCTCTGATCATTTTAAAGGTATTCTTTCTTCCTCGTCTATCATTCACAATAATTTATCCTTACTAAATTACATCCCAAATCTTATCACAAAGAGTGATAATACTATTATTTACTCTCCTCCAACTATGCAAGAAATTAGAGATGTTACACTCCAAGTGGATTCCTCTATCACTGCAGGACCTAATGGATTCAATTCTCTTTTTTACAAAAAGTATTAGGACATTATTAAAGTAAATCTGTTTAAAGCCATCACTTCTTTTTTCATGGGGAATAGATTAACCAAAAGCTGGACTTCCACTCTAATCACTATCATCTCCAAATCAGATCATTTTTTCTTCTTGTAATGATTATAGACCTATCAGTCTTTGCAATACCTCAAATAAAATAATTTCTAAAATTTTTGCCAATATACTGGGATTTCTCCTTCATGGTATTATTAGTCCCAATCAAGCAGGTTTCATCAAGGGTAGATCTATTTCAGAACAGATCCTTCTTGCCCAGGAAATCATGGCTAATTTCAATAAAAACTTGAGAGGAGAAAATTTAGTTTGTAAAATTGACATGTTTAAAGGATATGACAGAGTTTCATGGTTATATCTCATTCAAGTTCTCCAAAAATTTAGCTTCAATGAATCATTTATAGATATGGTGTGGAGGTTGATTTCAGAATGTTGGTTCTCAATTCTTACCAATGTATCTACTCATGACTTTTTTAAGTCTTCTTGTGGAATTAGACAGGGAGATCCACTCTCACCAACTCTTTTCATCTTATCTGAGGGATAAAAAATGTATTTGGGAATGGTAAGATTGATTCCTTTTCTATGCCTCTTGGTAGTCCCATTATTTATAACCTCTCTTTTGCATATGACAATCTCATTTTCACCTCTGGCAATCAAAAGTCCTTAATACAACTCATGTCCTTTCTTAATGATTACGAAGCTATCTCTGGTCAAGTGCTGAATAAGTCCAAGTGCAATTTCTTGATCCCTCAATCATGCTCTTTATCTAGAAGAAGAATTATTGAAAGAATAATAAATTTCACTTTCAGGTCTCCTCCCCTTCTTTATTTGGGGGTGCCTCTTTATGCAGGAAGAAAGAAGAATTCCTTTTTTAATTGGCTCATAGATAAAATCAAGAAGCGACTTGAAGGCTGGTCATGTAAATTGCTAAGTTAAGGAGGAAAAATTATTCTTGTAAAACATGTCACTCAATCAATCTTTTAGAATTTATTTGCAGCTTTGGATCCTCCAATTTCCATTATTAAGACTCTGAAAACTCTCTTCTCAAACTTCTTTTGGGGTTCTTCCGAAGTTACTATGAAAAGACATTAGAAAAATTGGAATTCTCTGTGTCTTCCTTATGACGAAGGGGGCTTAGGCCTTAATCTCATTCCTAATTACATTGAAGTTTCTTCTTGCAAACTTTGGTGGAGATTTCTATCAGTAGATTCATCCTGGAGCAGATTTTTGAAAAATAAATACTGTAAAAGATGTGCCCCCCTTGATTCTTCTTGAAAAATTAACTTTTCTCGTGTATGGAAAAGAATGCACGAGGTTCTTCCAGTATTTAAAGAGTGCATTAATGATAATGAGGATCACAAATGGATGGCCAGCCCCAATGGTATCTTCTCTCTCAAATCAGATTGGAACATTGTTAGACATAAAAGTTATCCCCAATTATCTTTTAAAATAATATGGAATAAGAGAACTCCTAGTAAAGTTTCAATTTTTATGTGGAAATTACTCCATCAAATTTTTCCTACTGATGATATAATTTCCAAAATCAAGATTCCTATCGTTTCGAAATTCCATTGCTGAGCTAGCCCAATCCAAGAATCATTTGATCACCTTTTCTTCAAGGGAGATATAACTTCATCAATTTGGACTCAATTCAAAGGTATCATTGGTATCAGAACTTCTTCCATATCAATCAGAGGAGAGCTTATGTCATGGTGGATTAAAGTCAAAGGAAATTGTGTTCTTTCTACTCTTCTAATCATTATTCCAATTCTTATTACTTGGGAGATCTGGAAAGGTCGTAATAGAGATGTTTATGACGACCATGCTATGAAGACTGAAGTTTTAATCTCTAATATCCTAAATGGAATTAGAGATTCTTTTTTATCTTTCCCTTTCACAGATTGTAAATCTAGCATGGATCTTAAGCTTGTTAGGGAGTTCAAAATTCGATGTATTTAAGCTTATTCTGCCATTGGAGAAAGGCCATTTTTCTCCTTTTGAATAAAAGGTTTTAATTTTCTAAAAAAAATGTGAGCTTACCTCTCCTCTGATGAGTTGCAGTAGCATTCCCCTACCAACACTTGATCACCTTGGACTTCCCCTACCCCATAAGGAGTCGAGAATTTCACCATTTGGTGTACAGTGGAGGGCACAACATCAAACTCTTTGAGGGCCACTCGTCCCATAATAATGTTATAAGTCGAGTATACACTTTCATCCATTATAAAGAAATTTACACTCCTTGTAAGCCTCATCGGCCAAACATCTCCCATCCTGACGTCCATCTCATACATTCCCAATGGATGGACTTTATCATCGCTGAATCTAATCAATGGGTGATGATAAGGCACAAGCCTCTTCTTGCTGAGTCCCAGGCTTTTGAAGCGTGGCCAAAACATAAGATCGTCCAAACTTTCTCCGTTAACCAATATTCTTAACACGTTATACCCATGAAACCTGTTTGTAATCACCAGGGGGTCGCCTTGGGGTGACAGGATACCATTGAAATCGAGTCTTGAAAACCCACAATCAAAGTTTCTATATCCACCTTCTTTCTTTTCTCTGACTTAATGCCTATTGCAGCTGAGTTAACCGCCCCAACCTTAGGAAGAGCTTTGGCTTCTGTAACGTATACATTTCTATCAACCACCTTTAAGCCTCCTCATGCTAGGTCCCCACAAATCATCTTCACATCGAACGAAATCATATGAAGGCGACCTTTAGGACCATCATCCTTTGGTGGTAGATCTGGGTCGTCCTCATCATTTTCATCTGAGGCATCATGTTTTTTCTCACGAGAATCCTTTTTTCACTTATCAACCCTTCTTTTTCTAGGGTCATCTCGTTCCCTCTTTAGGCTACCACTGCTCACATACTTTCTCAGCTTCCCAGCCTTAAGCATCTTCTCAATCTCATATTTCAAAGCAAAATACTTATCTGTTAAGTGCCCGTGGTCTTGATGAAATTCACACCATAAGCTTTTATTCCTTTTGTGAGGGGGAGCTTTCAGCTTTTTGGGTCATCTTAGGGACCAATCATTCTTGATCTAATTCAAAATGTGCTCGCACCTGACCGTGAGAGGAGTATACCGACAAACTTATCATCAACGGATATCTTCTTTCCATATTTATTCTTCTTCTGAAACTTGCTCCTAATACTACTCCCCTTCTCATCCTCATACGTAGATGCTATAGATTCCTCGACGTTCATGACCTTGTCGACCGTCGCTAATAGCTCGGCCATAGACTTTCATGGGTCCTCATCAATTTCCCTTTCTGTAATCCTCCTATTAGCGCTATCATCGTAATACTTTCCTCATAATCCTCCACTTACAACTTAACCTTATTAAAACTCACGATGTACTCCCTGAGACTCTCATTCTTCCCCTGCTTAACGTACAACAGGCGAGTAGTCTTCTTCTGGGTTCTTACCCCAAAGCAGAAGTTATGGATGAATCGTTCTACGAGTTGCTTGCAATTTTCAATGGAGTTCTTCGGGAGTGAAGTGAACCGTATATGGACAGCCCCAGTCAAAGTGCTTGAGAATGCACGGTGTTTCATCTCATCTGAGATGGATTAGATCTCTGTAGCCAAATTATATATCTCTACATGGTGCACAGGGTTGGTACTCCCATCATACTTTAGAGAAACCACTGGTGGCTTGAACTTGGAGTGGGTAAAAAAGCTTACTATCTTATCTACAAAAGGAGATCCTTCAGAATATCCCCTCTACAAGGGGTCTCGACTCTTAAGAATGTCCTTAATTTTATTCTCCAACCTCTGAATTAAATCATTCCAAGGCCTCTCGATCGCTTGCACAATATCGGCTTGGACGAAATTATCACCTGCCACCATAATTGGTCGAATATATGGTTACCTGGCTACCGACCTGTGTCGGTTGTTTACCTCTCTTTGGCCCTTATCTCAACCACATGGAGGTCGACAATTTTCGCCCTCTCTTCTTGAGCCAGCATTGCTCCTTGACCTAAATAACTTTTCTCTCAAATATCCAATGGGGCCGAGCCTCTCGAAGGTCGACCCTCTACTTAATCGATCAAAGGCAGATCCCCTTGGCTGTTTATCATGACTCGACCTCCTATCATGACCTAGGCTTCCTTGGATGGGTCGTACTGTATTCCCAGATACTTCATATGGCTCCCAACAACCAGCCTGAACATCTTCAGCCTTATAATCATCATAAAGGTCCTCCGAGAAAGGTTAGCCTTGCCTCCCCAAGTGTAAATGCCTAGGGTCAGCAACGTCCCTCCGTCTTCGAAGAGGTGGCAGGTCTTTGCATGGTGCCTGGGGTGGTCCCCTGGCATTCTGGGGGTGCTCCACGGCAGTCAGAGTAATCATCTTCGGTTATATCCCAGCTGGCCTAATTACCATATTTTGGCTGAAGGCAACCAACTGTTCTTACATTGCCTGTTGGCTGGCCACCAAGGACTTCAATGCTTCCACTACCTCAACCATCTCTGACTGAGGAGGTGTACTGCTGGAACTAGGACCACCAGTTCGTGGTGGTGGTGGAAATTATGATGCCATGTATTAAACTTGATGGGTGAGCTATAACTAGGGAGTATAAGCTTGGAATCTCAACAATAACTCTTTCAATGGTTTAACATCTCCACAATAGGGGAGGACTAGTTCACCACCAGATACTTCGGTGAGCACAAGATTAAGGAGGGAAGAGATGATACTACTCGTTCCCACAGACGGCGCCATACTGATGATGCTAGAAATGGTATCACCAGGTCACAGATGTGTGAAGCTCAAACATGTATACAACAATGGCAATAATCACACAATAAATCAACAAAGAAGGAGATGAGGTGAAGAGGATGAACACCTGGATTTAAGTGGTTAGGCCTGAGCCTACGTCCACTGTGTGCGTGTGAAATCCACTAATAAATATTGCTCTAATGGACTGGTTACAAGACAAGCTTTCTCTCTCTATCTCTCTTCTGTATACAAATGAGCAAAGTTTTAGCTAGGGTTTGAATTAAGCAATCATTTACAATGAAGAAGATGGCATATATTTATAGTGTCTTGGGGGTGTATTGCACCCTAAGCATGCAACAAATATGTACAGAATGTTACCAGTCAATAGGGAGAAGCCAGCTGTCTCATCACATACAAGTCATAAAGATCAAATATTCTCTCGCATTTGAGAATGATCCGGTATAACGATTTTGTATCACATGCGTCGTATATCCACACGCACATCTCTATGCATCTCCCAATGCAGGAGCTCTATCAGTAAGATAACCTTGGCCGTCCCTAGAGGCCAAGTCTGAATTTGTATACCTTTGAACCCTTGTGGAATCACACCTATCATGTTGACCAGCCTCGACCTAACTTTGTCAGCTTGGGTGAGACCGAGGCCGAGGATACCCAATCTTCAGGAATAATGCATATTACTCGAATCAGACAACTAATGAGGGCCAAGGTCGAGTCATCTGAGTATAGTATGAGTCCTTCCAGACCGATTTATTCGAGTGCAGGCCGAGTCCTTCCAGGCCGAGTAGCAACTTCTCATTTCTATCCAACTGGTGAGGGTCGGCTTAGGTCGAGGCTTATGATCCTAGACGAGGTGATTTTTGGCATATAAAGGGGTAGTTATTCTTAATGGTCACCTTATTTAGTTCACGATAATCTATACATAATCTCATTATTCCATCCTTCTTTTTAACAAATAACACTGGAGCACCCCAAGGGGATACACTTGGTCTAATAAAACCCCTGTCCAACAAATATTGTAATTGAACTTTTAATCCCCTTAATTCTAAAGGTTCCATGCTATAAGGTGGTTTTGATATTGGTATAGTTCCAGGAATATGGTCAATCATAAACTCAATTTCTCTACTAGGAGGTAGACTTGGTAAATCATCTAGAAAAACATCTGAAAAATGTTTAGCCATAGGAACATCTTCTAAACTGGGTGATTTCGTTTGCAAATCAATAACACTTACAAGGAATCCTTGACATCCCTTCTTAAGACTACTACAAGCTTGCATCGCAGAGATAAAACTCATGGGAGATAGGATGCTAGTTTTTAAAAAACTGAATTTTGGTTGGTTAGGAATTTGGAAAATAACTCTCTTCTCAAAACAATCTACCTTAGCATGATACGATGCTGACCAATCCCCCCCAAAATGACTTCAAAATCTCATATGTCTAAAACTATCAAATTAGCTAATAGTTTATGACTACTAACATCTATAGGGAAAGACTTATATACTAATGTTCCCATCAATAACTCACCCGAAGGAGTACAAACGTGTATGCTATGATTTAAGAGTTCAAGTATATTAGGAAGCAGTTAACAAAATGTATAGACACAAATGAATGGGTAGAATTAGTATCTATTAAAACATTAAAAGGTTGTGCACATATAGAAAGTGTACCTGACACGACTGCCTTAGAAGCTTGGGTATCAGAAAGTGCAAAAACTCCACCCTGTCTGCCTTGGTCCTTCTTTTCACCTAAAGGTTGTATCGGAACCCTTGTTGGGGTTAGGTGTCCTTTCTGTCCATATCTAAAATAAGCTCCCGAATTCCTGTAACAAGGTAGTCCTCCATGCATCTTTCCACATCTCTAACATATCCCCAACATTAGGTGTACTTCTAAAATTATTTTTATTATTTGGGTTCTTCCCTATTTGTTCCCCAAACTTCCTCTGACCATCTCTAATTCGATTATACTCGCTATACCTCTTGGCTATCGTGTAGCCCTAGTCACGGCATCACTATATGATGTCAACTTTAGGATGGAAATTCGACTACGTATATTCAACCTTAACCCGTGTTCAAACTTCTTAGATTTTAAAACGTTAGTTACCACAAAATGTCGTGAAAAACGGGATAACTCAGTAAACTTTGCCTCGTATTGACTAACCATTATATTCCCTTGCACTGGACTCATGAACTCAGCTGCCATTTCGTCTTTTACTATTTCAGGAAAATATTTCTCATAAAATATCATTAAGAAGTCATTCCAACCTATGTAAGTACTCATTTCCTCGTGTATTCTCTTAGTCATTCTCCATTAATGATCGGCTTCACATTCTAACATAAATGTTGCAAATGAAACCCTTTGTTCATCGGTACACTTAAGAACATCGATCATTCTTTCCATCTGCATCAACCAACTTTCTGCTTTAGTGGGATTAGGAGTACCTTTAAATGATGGCGGATTCAACTTCTTGAACTTTTCAATAGTACAACTACTTAGTTCAAGATTCCTTGGCATTATATTATTCACCTGACGCTCCACGATCTTTTCTAGACTTTTAATCGCATTATATGCACCTATATTCAAATCACTAGTTCCCGTAGTTCATCTTGTCTTGGTCATTTTCTACAGTCGTGGCCAAACGTAAGATGTATTATACTATCTCAAGATTGCAAATTAGAAGAAAAATTATATAAAAAGTAAGAAATATGTAGGGTTGTCACATAAGTCGGATATTTAATCATATATCCTATGTATGGAAATTTAAAATCTATAACGTTCAAAACATATGTTCAGTAGTCTACGGGTTCATAACCTATGTTCTAATACCACCTCTGTCACGACCCTAACCCAAAATTAATAAGGAACGAGTGTGTAGATATGCCACCAAGGCAACAAATATTCTTGGTTATGAATCGTAAAATATTAAAAGTGAAGGAGTTACACCATTAGAGCTTTCTAAAGGAAATTTCATTTATATTAAAAGTAACAACGAGTTACAACTTAAGACAAGATTTAAAACTTATTACAAGATACACAAACATGCTCTATATGATAAACCAAACATTTTACTAACGGTAAAAAAAAGAGTTCTAAAAGATGAATCTTCAACATAGTCCTTTTACGTTCCCTCCAAGAGCCTACTTATTTTCTAAAAAATGGTTATTTATACAACAACAACTAAAAGCCGAATGAGATTCAATCTCCAGACATTCCAGGGTTTTCGAAAAAAATGATACCTATTCAATTTAGAACTGAAGGTATATAGAGAGAGATAGGAATTTGAATTAATATATATAAAGCAACTCACAATATATATTTTATAATAAACTGTTCATAAGAGAATAGATAAAACAATTGAGAAATATGTCAATTATACAATTTTATTTTAATGACCATGTATGCTCTAATACCCAGACATATAGTGTTCCCAAATGTTTCCACCCGGTAATATCACAGACAGAAAATCATGATTTCTAGAACAATTCCTTGCTTAGGACACACTAGTGATAAACCAGTTGGGAAGGTACCACCCAAATATCTCCACCCGGTAGTAAAGGCTAACATAGTAAGAGAGTTTCCATAGGTAAAATCAATAATTTCATAATTCAACATGTTTATATAGAGAGATATACACATATAACAAACGACGTAATCATCGGTATCATATCTATTTTTATAACAAAAATATTTCACAAAAAATATATAGTTTGCATAATATCGTATAATAAAAATACGCAAGGAATGTCATACAATACTCACCTAAAATAGAATTTCGAAGTTATAGATATTGAGTCTTGGATGAGTTCGTTAAGATGAAACATCGTCTTAAACTTTCCCATAATTTTTTTAACTATTTCTTAAGGAATTGGTGTGAGTTCAAATGATCCTAAAGGCCCTATTTATAGTTTTCCAAAGATATCATGACGTTGACACGTGTCTAGATGACCAAGCTTTTACAACGACGAGTCAGCATTGAAGTGTCGCGTAATGGAGCGATCTTGCAGTCTTAATATCCCCAAATGTTGACACGTGTGTTAGCTTTTTCTAAATGCATGACATGTGTTTTATCTATTCCTCTAAAGACGAAATGCGTACGGCGGAGGTTTCAAAACCAAGCACAAGGTGTCAAGCATGAGGTGGAAAGCTATTAAGGGTATAAGGGTCATTTTACACATAAATGGTATTTTGGTAATTTCACACTACATATTTTTAATATTTCTTAGAGGTCCCTAAAAATATTTTATGTACAAAAAGTTCCTTTTATTTTTCATTTTTGTTCCTAGAACTTTCTTAATTAAAACCAAGTCCCTAAAGTTTCATAAATTTATATTTTCTACCCTGAAGCTTATCATTTAGCTTAGGATGTGCCATAAAACTTCAATTTGACCCATTTTACGTTGATTTTTCAAATTTAAAAATGGGCTTTTCATATTAAGATCCTATAATATCACATTTGTAATAACATAACATTTATCAGATAGTAAGTGAGATGCAATTATAAAAACAAACTATATATGAGCATATAAAAGTGGGGTCATTATAAAAACCCATGTGTCCAACATGACCAAGCTTATTTTCAAGGACTTAGGAAACACAGTTAAGCTTACATCGCACTAATGTTGTGATTAGTGCGATGTCTATGGACACTGCATTACTGAATGTTTTCAAAAATGTCTGTTTAGAGTTGTCTATCAAAACTTTAACTATTCTAGGAAGAGTAAGAATATTTATGTTCTCCCTAGGCACACCACTCAGAACTCTAAATATAGGAACAAAAAGGGAGGACCTCGAACTAAGAAGAACTCATTTAGAAAGACTCCTCAAACCTTTTCTAAGTCCAATCCCAAGAAAAAATTAAAACCAGAGCCATTTGGATTAGAAAACATGATCTTGTACCCAAGCTTAGGTGCAATGTGGTTATAAATGCACTTAAAGCTAAACTCACCTCAGCTGGATGGTATTTGGATTTTGAGTGATCTAAACACATGACTAGTGATGAGACTAAATTACCTAATAAGATAGATTTCTTAGGAGGTAGTGTCCTTTTTTGGCGATGGAGTCTCATCACAGATCATTGGTAAGGGAACGCTTTGTGAAGAGGGTCTTCATGCTCTAAATGATGTCTTGCTAGTAAAAGGTCTTAAATTTAATTTATTTAGTATATCATAATTCTATAACTCTAATAACACAGCTACCTTATACAAAAAAAATTGCAATATTTTGAATAAAGAAGTTAACTATTTTCTTTTAGGAAACAGAAGCCAGGATAACTCTGATACTTTGATTTTAAGTAATGAATCATGTAAGATCGTCATATTAGATGATTTTGATCCATGGCATAATAGATTAGGTCACACTTATTTTGATAACCTTCACAGATTGAGTTCCCAAGAGATAGTTAGAGGTTTACCCAAACTTAAAAATACTTTTAACGTTGTTTGTGGTCCTCGCTAAGTAGTGAAAATGAGAAAGACTGCTCACAAGAAAGTTTAGGATATTTTAACTTCTAAACCTCTTGAGCTAATCCACTTGGACTTAATGGGTCCCTCTAGAACTGTGAGACTTTTTGGTGACGGGTACATCCTTGTCATGGTGGATGAATTTACACGATTTACTTGAGTCACTTTTATGAAAAACAAATTGAATACCTTTTGAGAATTTCTTAAAATCCTTTTAAAATAGAAAATGAGAAGGATACCTAAGTATCTCGAATAAGGAGTGATAGAGGTGGAAAATTCAAAGACTCTGGTGTGACAGAATATTGTTCTGGTAAAGGTTACAAACAAAAATTTAGTGCACCTAAGATACCTCAATAGAATAGTATTATTGGGAGAAAGAATAGAACAATCCAAGAGATGGCTAGGGTTATATTACATGTCAAAGGTTTGCAAAAATACTTTTTGGTTGATACAGTCCAGACGGTGTGCCATATCATTAACCATGTCTAACTCAGAAAAATACCAAAGAGACCTCCTATGAATTGTGGTACGATCAAAAACCCAACTTGAAATACTTTAGAAGCTTCGAGAGTATTTGTTATGTCTCCAAAGATAGATAAAATCTTTATAAATTTGATACTCGGGGTGATAAAGCCATTTTATGGGATATTCCCAATCAAGTAGGGCTTATCATGTTCACAACTTGCATACCAAAGTTATCATGGATTTTATTAATGTAATTATAAATGACACAAGCACTGAGAGTAGTGACAGTCAATAAGCAGTCATGGATGAGTCTGAAAATATTTTTATACCTAACTCTCCTAAGATAATTGATCCACTACCATCCGAGGCACCTTCAGTACCGACCTCGGTTTCTAAAGACCATCCCCTAGAGAAGGTTTTTGGTAACCCTTTTGAGCCTGTGCAAACTAGATCCCAACTCTGAAATGTGTCAAAATTTGCACGTTTTATTTCTCTTATACTTACAAAATTGTAAATGATTCCCTTGGTGACTTATACTAGATTAACGTAATGCAAGATGACCTAGTTCAGTTCTAGAGCCATGATGTTTGGTATTTAGTCCCGATGCCTAAAGATAAAAAGGTTACCATCACCCGTTAGATTTTTAAAAATAAAACTTATGAGCATGGGGAAGTTTTTAGAAATAAAGCAAGGATAGTAGTGCAAAGATACTCAAATAGAGGGAATATATTTTGATGAGACTTTTGCTCCGGTGACAAGATTCGAGTCTGTTCATCTCCTGTTAGTTATTACATTTCATTTTCAATTCAAGCTTTTCCAAATGGATGTTAAGTCTACCTTATCATAAGAAGAATACCTTGAGCAACCTAAAGGACTTGTTGATCCTTCTTACCCTAACTTGTCTATAGATTGAAAAGGCATTGTATGGCATAAATCAAGCCCCTACGGCCTGGTATGAAAGTCTCTCAACCTTTTTAGTCAATAAATGGTTTGAGCGTGGGGGTAATGACCAGAAATAATTCATCCAAAAAATTAATGATGAAGTTTTGATTGCATAAGTTTATGTGGATGATATCATTTTTGGTTCCATCTCCCTTGAACAAGTAAATGACTTTTCTAGTATTATGCACGGGGAGTTTCAGATGTCCATAATGGGGGAGTTGCAATATTTTCATGGTTTACAAATTAAACAATGTAGTGATGACGTGTTTATATCTCAAACTAAATATGCCAGTGAGTTAAATAAAAGTTTGGTCTTGATAATGCTAAAACTACACGAACACCAATGATCACTACCACTAAGATATCTAAGGATGAATATGGGGAGAATATTTATCCTATTATGTATATAAGCATGATATGGAGTCTTCTATATCTTACTTTATCCAGTCCTGATATTTCTTTTGTTGTGTGTGTTTGTGCATGCTGTTAATGTTCACCGAAAGAATGCTATTTATTATGTGTTAAGAGAATTATAAAATATGTTAAGGGCACACTTTTTTATGGCATCTGGTACATAAAAGACACAACAAGAACTATAGTTGGTTACACATACGCTAACTGGGCAGGATGCTCAAAAGATAGTAAAAGTATGTCTGGTTCCTACTACTATGTATGAAATAATTTGGTTGGTGGAGTAGTAAGACATAAATTTTTATATCATTATCTACTATTTAATTTGAGTATATAGCAACTAGTAGTTGTTGTGCTCAATTATTATGGATTAAACATATGTTGAGTGATTATGTCATTAAGGAAGACAAACTTACTTTCTTTTGTGATAATCAAAGTGCTATAAACACATCTAACAATCATGTTTAGCACTAATACGCTAAGTATATTAAAATTAGACATCACTTCATTAGAGAACTTGTTGAATCCAAAGAACTGGAAATTGAATGTCTAAACACTGAAAAATAGTTAGTTGATTTATTCATAAAACCCTTGGATAATACTCGCTTTGAATCATTAAGGAAATCCATAGGGATGATAGTTCTTGAATAGTAAATTATGTCTTTAGTCACATCCTCAGTACATATCTTGCTTATAGTTGGTTTTTGAGGATCAAGGGTATGGTTTTTTTATATATGACAAAAAAATGCCTCCTTTATCTGTTAAATGTAGGAGACCCTTGTTGTGACCCTAGTAATGACTTACAATTGGTAGAATAATTATGTTTCATCTCTCTCATATTTGTTTACCCATTGTCTATTTGAGACAAAAGGGGGAGAAGACATGAGTACATGTCTTTATATAATTTCTATGATTCAACTTAGATGTCAATTCAAGTGTTTTATTTCACACATTCTTATACAGATCTTATTGTACATTATTATTTATTTTGGGTAACGGTTTATAGTATAGTTGAGTTATGTAATTTAATTCTTTACTTCATTTTATTTTCAGTTCTAGGATGGGATTTGGTAGAATATTTCCTTTTGAATAGGAATCTAAGATATATTTTTGGACTATGGGTACTAATGTACTCAAGGACTCTAATATCCAAAAAGGGATATTAAAACACATTATATGGTTGACTTACTTGAGTCTGTGCTATATAGGATCTTTAACTGGTTTGGATATAAAGATTAATTTTTTTTCTAGTTTTCATGAGCCTGTTCAACTATGTACTACAAGGAATGCATCAAGTACATCATCAATAATCCCAATCCAGACAATAAGTCAAAAGGTAGTGATCATCACACTCTAGAATGACATTTCATTTATTATTCATGTGGTGTGTTTAAAACTATTTTTAAACTTTTCTTGGGAATTTTAAAACATTTAAAATTAGTTTTAAAATGTTTGTTGTCTTAAGTATAATATTCATTCTCCTTAAAAAACCTTTTGGACTTAACATAAAACCGACAAAGAATATTGGGGAGGAAAATAGATTTTTTTTATAAATTTAAAACACACATTTTGTAGCCTGTAATTGTCCTGCACGTGTTACACTCCTACTGGCCACATTTGTGTTTCTTTCCCTTCACATATCTGAGATTGATTCTCAGCCCTTGATCTAATCCAATCAGTGGCCTGAATGTCGTCCTTATTATTCATAATGTTACTATTTTTAACCAATCAAATTACTTTTAATGGCGGTCCATTAGTAATCCTTGGATTTAGATCGATTCAATCCCAGCCATTGATTTCGTTCTCATGTACTTGAACCTTCCTCCTCTAGTATACATTGGAACGATGTTTTGTCAATCAAAATTTTTTGGAGAGTTAGTTTCAAGAGAGAGAAAAAGAGAGTAGATAGATAGATAGATAGATAGATAGACAAACAAACAAACACACACACACACACACACACACACACACACACATATATATATATATATATATATATATATATATATATATATATATATATATATATATATATATATATATATATATATATATATATATATATATATAGAGAGAGAGAGAGAGAGAGAGAGAGAGAGAAAGAATAAATTCAGACTAAAAAAGTTTTTCATGTGTAAACTTTGTCAAATCTTTTGGAAAAACTATAATGATCACCTTATTTGGTAGAAAAATACTTCTATAAACCTTGTTTTCGTTTTCAAACTTTTAGGTTTTCTATAAGTTGTTGAGTTGAGTGACTTTAATGTTTAAATCCGTACAACTTCCTCTAAAAAGGCTATATCTCTCATAATGACCTCATGTGGTTGAAAATATCATTTCTTTGTAGAAATTTGAGATTTAAACTTGTGATACATTTTCACGATATATCTAGGTTGTTTCTTGTGATTTCATCTTTTTGAAATCATCTCTCATTGGATCCTGGTTTACAAATATTTAAAGTTTTTAGATCTACTCTCTTATGTTTTGGAATCTTGAAAAGGATACTTCAAACTCATATGGTTTTTAGATCTGAGATTTTTGATAAATTTTACAGCTTGTAAAATTATTATTTACGCATAAGTAATTTCAGTTTAGATCTGAGTTTTAAAAGATCTAAAATATCCAGATCTGAAAAATATTTCTTGAAAAAAGAAGTCTGGTGTTCTGTGATTTTTAAAACTCCTACTTATCATAGAAGATTTGTAATTCATAGGACTGGTTTGTAACTATTAAGTGTGTGTAGGTTATATTGTTGCATGGTTAGGCAACTGAATTGTTACACCACTATCACCCACTGAACACTTAAACAACGTGTGGTGCTAAGTGAGAGATCTCTTTTGACTGAGTTAAAAATTCGCAAAGAAGACAAAGCTAGACAGAATGGGAAAATTAAAACAAGGAAATACTACCATTGGAGAGTTCTCATGTTAGGTATGTTTCATTGCTTACATTTTTTATTTTGTGTTTATGGTGCATGTTTGTAACCTTGTTCATATTAGTAGATTTTGTGTTCATATTAGTGGATTTTTTGTTTTACTCCGTAGAGGGAGTCGTGGATGTTTACCCTAATTTGGATTTTTACCATGTAAAAAATCACCTATGTTATTTACTGCTTTTGGTTCTTAAGTTTTACTACACTGGTTAGGATTTAAAGACTTAATAAGGTTTTTCTTTTAAAAACCGAGTAACCAAGAAGCTTAAATTTGATTATGTTTTAAAATCTTTATACTTCTTGTGTTTATATTCAAGAGGAATTTCTTCAATGAGTTTAATCGGAGTTGGTGTGATCATTAACTTTTGTTAATAACTTGGTAATAGATTTTTAATGTTGGCCAAGGCAGCGCTCCCATACGCTTTCAGTCCTCAAAAGTGATAAAATCCTTAAGCTACCCTAAGTAGTGGATGATACTTCAATCCGAAAATACTTGCATGGGTTCGACTGGGAGAGACAAACGTAGAGGAACATGGAGAAAGATGTGGCTAAGGAGGAGAAGGAGGAGACGAGGATGCACACTGGAGTGGATGTCCCTCTAGGAGGGTATGCTTTTACCATGTAAGACACAGGGCATAAAATGGATGCTCTCTAGGATAATTTCATATCTTCCCGAGATGATTATCATTAGGACATTAGCACGATCAACCGGCTTCAAATGGAGATGTATCATCACATTCATCGGGTCAATACGCCACTTTTACCTTTCCTCTACGACCCTTACGCACCACGTGATACTGATGCGTCTAGGACCTCTGATGGTCATTAGTGTCCCCCACCCCCGATTATTTGTCTATTACTATAGTTGGGTTGATTTTTATCACAGGATAGTTGATAATGTTTTTTAGGGTAGTAAGGATTATTTTGATGTAATTTTTTTCCATAACCCTATGTATCACTACTCTTATTATATTAATGATGTAATTATATTTCTACATCTTATATTCATTTATATATCTCCTATGTATTATACTTGTTTATACTTTTATTCATACTAACATGTTTTATAGGTGTGTCGTTGCGCTTATTGGAGATCGCTCCATGTGGGGTGACGCTTTTGTGACACCCCGTATTTTCATGCATTTAATATTTAATTAATTCAAGAATTGAAAATTACTTGTGAGTCGTTATTTTAATTGAATTAATTAGGGAAATTTTATTTAAATATTAATCGGGGAGTGAATGGTTAATATTTAAGGAAAACTTATTTACTAAGTGAACAGTAATATTATATTTACGTCTTTTCGGATATTAATGACGGGATATGTACTTATTTCCGCTGGGAGTCGGTATAGACTAATTTGGGTGTGAAATAAGGATTTTTTAGAAATTAATACAGATGCCAATTCTGAGTGTACGGTTGAGTCCGGATGGACCGAGATAGTCGAAAAAGTATACCCGGGGGTAGTAAACGGGTCACGGGACGTTTTTAGATATAGTCGGGTCCACACGGGGGCATTTGGGTCACTTGGGCTTGACCCATTAGGCAAAATACGGGATTTAGGTTAATTGATAAATTAGGAAAAATAAGGAAATGGCTGATGTAAGTTTAGGAAAAGGCTTAGTGTGTTAAGGAACCCTAATAGCAGTTAAAGGCAGATTTGGGGATCACAAGAGAGCCAACAAGAGTCATCTTCAACCTTGGAATTCATCTCCAAAATTAGACTCTACGAAACCTAAGGCAAGTGGATGACTTACTGAAGTATTGAATCTATTTTTCAATTCATATTTATGTGAGGTGTTTAATTGAAATTCATTTTGGGTGTTAATGGCATAAACATGGAATTTTGAAAATAATAAATCCGACTTACGAATTTGGGTAAGGATTCATGTATAATCTGATAATTGTAAGTTGATATATATCTGGTAGGATGATATCTGGATAATTAGAAATGAATTTGATGAAGGAATGTGGGGTGTAAATGGGTTACGAGTTAAAGATGAATTTTTTCCCAAATTTAGAAATCAGTAGATAATGGACGAATTAATGAAGTTAGTGGACATTCTGGGGATTCCTAATAAGGTTTCTAACATGTATTATTGTTAAGAGGGCTTGAGATTATGGGTAGAAGAAATTAGGGCTTTAAGAAATTCGTCCATGGCTGAATCTGTCTTCGTGAAGAAGACAAAGACCTGATCGATGGATCGATCGAAGGTCTGGGGTCGATCGATCGAGGGTCGACAGATTTTGACAGCTTCGCCCAGTTATGTGTATAAAAAGGAAAATTTTATTATAAAATCTATCATGTTATAATTATTGAGAAATTTATACATGAGTTAAATCTGATTAACTGTGAATAACATTAATTAGGATTCGAGGGAGTTTTTGTGTGACACGTCATGGTTAAAAGTAATTAGAGTTTGGAGGAAATTAGGAGTGTCACATTAAAGTAAAAATTTTATTTAGGTGAAGGCTAAATAATTTAGAGTCGAGAATTTAGACTCGGGTGAGGTCAATTCGGGCTACGAGAGTAAGTCCAAAATTTAAGGTGGGAGCGACACCAAAAGTAACTTAATTGATTAATGTGTAAATTACTAATTAGAGTTGAACCATAAACTTTTAATAATTTAAATGGGTTTGTGTTACGGATTTAGTACACGGCATAGCCGGGATATTTTATATATATATATATACGGGATGTGGTAGTATATATATATGGTGTGTACATTAATATCAATGGATAGATATTATTATTATTATACTCTAGTGCTATAGGGGGAGGTTGTGCGTAGTGTTTGAATCCCCTAGCTTGAGGAGTAGCGAATATCTCCCAGGTCATAGCGTCCGTTATATGGGTGAGGGACATCTCACTTTCAGGGAAGGAATATGACCGCCTCCGATATTTTATGTAATAATCAAGTTAGGGAGAAATTCTGACTTGGGGTAACTAGGTCAGGTGAATATACCTAGTGGGATAGCACTTTAGAGGGATTTTACCCGATGAGACTTTACTGGGGGAAAAATACTATTATTAAATGTTATATTAGTATGTTTGTGAATACTGTAATGTGACTGAGTATATAATTAGGTAAATAATTATATATGGGCTAATTAATACAAAGCATGAGTTGTATTATAGGTATAACAGATGTGGAAGTTATATGAAATTTTAAGGGGGAAATGATTTAATTAAGTAGATGACGATAATAACTTAAAAATCATTAATTAAGGTATACTCGGTTAGAGAAGGGTGATTGCAAAGGACTTTATAATTTATCTAGTCATAAGATGAAAAACTAGGTGAATTTATTTAAGGTGTTAGTATTGCATATTAGAGGAGGGTGAGGATGTCCTCAAGAGAGTGCGACACTAACTAAAATATGGAGAGCATGCATGTTTATTTATTACTGCAAGTTATTCATTTGTTAAATGTTTTTAAAATTTTTTTGGGTACTAACCCTTGCAAATGAAATTTTTAAAAACCTTTTAGGTGTCCAGCCATAGGAACGCCAGGCTTGACTCTGTTTCAGGAAATCCATTGCTGCAGCATATGTGGATGTTGCGAGAGCTTTGATAGACTCCTAATTCTTTCATTCTAGTGTAGAGACTTCTATCAGTTATTTTGAGCATGTCGCTCATAGTTCATTTAGTTTCTGTCAGACCTGTTGAGATTTATTACTTGTCTTTATTTTATGATTGTCGGATTTTTGGGCCGATGGTTTATTCGGTTAGTCACTTAATTGTGTATGGTTGTTTTAATAAATTGTGATCAATTATGTTATCTTATTTTCCGCATGAGTTTTCATTTAAGTTAATGAAAGATAAAACTTGGCACCGGTCTAATTTTGCTCACTTAGGCGGTTAGTAATTAAAAGACGACAGTGATGCTAAGGATGATCCAACTGAGAAACCTATTATAACTTAATTTAGGACTAATCACCCAGGGTTAATTAGGCCGTGTGTCACAGATGGTATCAGAGCATCATGTTCTAGTGTCCTTAGGTTCTGTGCGGCTTTCTATGTTTTAGCATAGCACTCGGTTGTTATAAAGCCCAATTATTAGGACTGTTGATTCATTTTCCGCTTGTGAGATATCGTATTTCTGCTGTGTATATTATTGTGTAAATTATGTACTTATATGATTTAATCTATTTCAGATGCCACCGAGGAGACTGAGAGCGGAGAGGGACGAGTCTAGGGATGAGGTTAGGGAGGCTCACCACGAGCCACAGGTACTGCCACCACCACCCCCACCCGAGTTGATTTCCACTACTCAGGTGGCAGTGATAGTGGCCCAGGCAGTCGAGATAGCAATGCGAGCTATGGCAGCTCACTTTCCACAGCCCCAGGCACCGCCTCCAGTAGCACCAGCAGTTCAGGCTCCAGTGGGGCCACCATCTTGGTAGAGAGTTAGGGAGACCTTTCAGAAGGGTCACCCACCTAAGTTTCGGGGTAGCACAGATGTAGTAGAGGCTTGTGACTAGAAGAAGAATATTCAGCTCCATCTGCGCAGGCTGGAGTGTATCAAGGTACAGAAGCAGATGCTTGCTACCTTTCGTCTGTCGGGGGGAGCCTTACAGTGGTGGGAGTCAGTTACCACCGCCGAGGAGCGAGATTTGATGACAATAGCAGAGTTCTGGGTGCGGTTCGACCGCAAATACTTTCCACCAGAAGTAGAGACTGAGATGAGAAAGAAATTCAGTGATTTGGTTTAGGGTGACCGATCAGTGTCAGACTACGAGGGAGAGTTCACCCGGTTGGCAAACTTTGTGCCAAATGAGGTGAGCGATGAGGAGCGGAAGAAATCGAGATTTATGGATGGCTTAGCCTGGCGGATCAGGCAACATTTGATTGGGAATCCGGCGTTGGTGACGTATACAGATGTCGTTAATGTCGCCCTTGTACACTGCCAGGATCATCGCTTCCATGCGAAGGGAAGCAAGAGAGCAAGGGAGCCGAGCCAACAGGGCAAGGTAGTTACTAGTGGTGACACAAGTGGTGCTCAGCAGCAGACGAGAAATCAGCAAGGGAATCAGGCTAAGAAGTTTAAGCCTGGTGGGTTTCGACTTGGAGGACAGGGGTTCAGGCAGGGGCAGCCGGGCCCAAATCAGCAGTAGCAGGTTTCGCAAAAATGGGAATAATGGGGGAGGCCAACAGGTCCAGGGCCAGCCGCGTCAGGGCCAACAGGGCCAACGACAGGGGGATGGTCAGAGATGTTGTTTTGTTTGTGGCTAGCCAGGACATTTCAAGAGGGAGTACCCACAGAGGGGAAGAGGTCAACAGCAAGAGGCCCAACAGGGGCAACGAGGGCAGATGTCGCCAGCAGTAGCACCCGCCCCACCGCAGTAGGGACAGATGCACTACGAGCGTGTGTATAACGTCTGGGATGTTCCCAATCCTCCAGCGCAGCAAGCACCGCCAGCAGTAGAGGGTATGTTTCTCATTCATGGTTATGAGGGTAGTATTCTTTTTTATACGGGAGAATCACATTCATTCATTAAGTTTAATTTTGCTAAACGGGCCGGACTCCTAGAGACCGCGAGTAGAGTCGCCAGGAGGCAGCGGGACTACGATTCACTCGATTTTCCGGGGTGTGGACATTTTGATTGGGAGACTTAGTTTAGCAGCGGACCTCTTAGTGTTAGATATGTAGGGGTACGATGTCATCTTGGGTATGGATTGGTTGGCAGGTTATCGGGCGATGGTGGATTGCTACGAGCGAACCATCATGTTCTCCATTCCAGGGCAGGAGATGTTCTTGATAGCAATGTCGCTACTGGAGGGAGGGTCACGCACACACTTGCATTACATTGAGGAGGAAACGTCACAGGAAGTGGCTATTCTGTTGGACTCAATCCTAGTGGTGAGGGACTTTGAGGATGTGTTTCAGGAGATTCCAGGATTGCCACCTAGCAGGGAAATCGAATTTGTAATCGATTTAGCCCCGGGGACGAGGCCAATTGCTCAGGCCCCATACCGTATGGCCCCTTCAGAGATGCGTGAGTTAAGAGAGCAGATTCAACAGCTTCAGGGTCAAGGTTTCATACGGCAGAGTACATCGTCGTGGGGTGCACCAGTGTTGTTTCTGAAGAAACGGGATGGATCACTACGGTTATACGTGGACTATAGAGAGCTGAACAAGGCGACGATACAGAATTAGTATCCGTTGCCTAGGATTGATGATCTATTTGACCAGTTGAGAGGGGCGTCGTTCTTCTCTAAGGTCGACTTGAGGTCAGGGCATCATCAACTACGTATTCGAGAGGAGGATGTTCCTAAGACCGCTTTCCTGTCCCGGTATGAATCTTATGAGTTCAGGGTGATGCCATTCGGGCTCATCAACGCACAGCAGTGTTCATGGACCTTATGAACAGGGTTGTCAGGGAGTTTCTCGATCAGTTTGTCATCGTGTTCATTGATGACATTCTGATCTACTCGCGCATCGAGGAAGAGCACGCAGAGTATCTGCGTATAGTTTTACAGACATTGTGGGATCACCAGCTCTATGCCAAATTCGGTAAGTGTGGATTTTGGCTACGGGAGGTTCAGTTTCTTGGCCACGTGGTGTCAGACCAGGGTATTGCGGTGGATCCGAGTAAAGTATCGGCGGTGAGGGAGTGGGGACAGCCCACGACACCGACTAAAGTGCACAATTTTCTAGGGTTGGCCGGTTATTACAGGCAGTTCATCAAAGGATTCTCAAAGATTGCGGGCCCTTTGACGAATCTGACACGGAAAGGGGTACCTTTCACTTGGAGTGATCATTGTCAATTAGCTTTCGACGAGTTAAAGGACAAGTTGACATCTGCACCCGTTCTTGCATTGCCGAAAGGGGGATTAGAGTATCGGGTTTACACTAACGCATCCTTACAGGGACTTGGGGGTGTGCTTCAGCAGGAGGAAATGGCTATAGCTTATGCGTCCCGAAAGCTAAAACCCCACGAGAGGAATTACCCCACTCACAACCTGGAGTTAGCAGCGGTCATTTTTTCTTTGAGGATATGGAGACATTATCTTATGGGGGAGCAGTTCACATTATTCACGGATCACAAATCACTTCAGTATCTCTTCACTCAGAAGGATCTGAATATGAGGCAGAGGCGATGGCTAGAATTCATGAAAGACTAGCAGTTTGATATTCAGTATCATACTGGTAAGGCTAATGTGGTAGCAGATGCATTGAGTCGGAGACCGACTGGGGAAATATCAGAAGTCTGGAAAGCGAAGTGGAGAGAACTTCGATATGAGGATGATGTAGCCAGGGCATGTATGTCAGCATTATCCATCAAACCTGAGATCATTATGCGGGTTGTGAGGGCTCAGGCAGAGGATCAGACCTGACGGGATAGGGTGAGCCAGTTACTAGTTGAGGGAGCAGAGGGTTACTCGATCATCTCGGAGGGAGGCTTACGCCTTAATGGGAGGTTGATTGTGCCAGAGGATGAGGAGTTGAGACAAGCGGTTATGACAGAGTCTCATGGGTCGAGATTCGCAGTACATCTCGGTGGGGATAAGATGTATCAGGATATGAGGAGGCAGTATTGGTGGGCAGGAATGAAACGGGACATAGCAGAGTTTGTTTTGAAATGTGCCACATGTCAGCTTGTGAAAGTTGACCATCAGAGAGCATCAGGGATGCTACAGCCGCTTGAAATTCCCGTGTGGAAGTGGGAGATCATCTCCATGGACTTCATTACAGGGTTATCGACATCGCAGAAAGGTCACGATTCCATATGGGTCATTGTGGATCAGTTGACCAAAGTGGCCCACTTCCTGTCGGTTCGCACAGACTTTGAGACGATGCGTTATGCGCAGCTATTCATTGCAGAGATTGTTAAGCTGCACGGGGTACCGATAAATATTGTGTCGGATAGGGACAAGATCTTTGTGGCCCACGTTTGGCAGAGTTTTTAGGAGGCCATGGGCACGGAGTTACGTTTGAGTACAGCCTATCACCCACAGACTGACGGACAGACTAAGAGAGTCAATCAGATGCTGGAAGATATGCTCAGAATGTGCATATTAGACTTTGGGGGAGGTTGGGAGAAATATCTTCCTCTGGTAAAGTTTGCGTATAATAATTCTTACCAATTCACGATCGGCATGGCACCATTCGAGGCACTATATGTGAGACCTTGTTGTTCACTCGCTTGTTGGTTAGAGGTGGGGGGACAACAAACTATTGGGGCCTGAAATTATTCAGGAGACATCTGCCAAGATAGAGCTGATCTGAGGGAGGATTCCGATAGCTCAGGATAGGCAGAAAAGTTACGTTGATGCTTTACAGTGACATGTAGAGTCATAGGTTGGGGATCAGGTATTGGTCCGGGTGTCCCCTGTGAAAGGCATGATGAGGTTCGGCAAGAAGGGTAAGTTAGCACCGAGGTACATGGGACCTTTCCCTATTATTGAGAGGGTGGGGCCAGTAGCCTACAGGCTGGGATTACCGGAGCACCTTCAGTGGATACACGACGTGTTCCATGTAGCATCACTGAAGAAATATCGCAGGAGCGAGAGGGCTTTCTGGCACATTCCACTCGAGGAAATTGATTTACAGCCAGACATCTCATATGAGGAGAGACCGGTGGCTATTCTGGACCATAGCGAGCGGAAATTACGATCCAAGGTTGTTCCACTAGTTAGAGTACAGTGAGGTCAACACAACGTTGACGAGTCTACTTGAGAGCAGGAGGAGGATATGCGAGAACTATATCCAGAGCTTTTCACCACAGGTACAATCTAATTTCGGGGACGAAATTCCTTTATAAGGGGGGGAGTATGTAACACCCCATATTTTCATGCATTTAATATTTAATTAATTCGGGAATTGAAAATTACTTGTGAGTCGTTATTTTAATTGAATTAATTAGGGAAATTTCATTTAAATATTAATCGGGGAGTGAATGGTCAATATTTAAGGAAAAATTATTTACTAAATGAATAGTAATATTATATTTACGTCATTTCGGATATTAATGATGGGATATCTACTTATTTCCGTCGGGAGTCAGTATAGACTAATTTGGGTGTGAAATAAGGACTTTTTAGAAATTAATTCAGATGCCAATTCTGAGTGTACGGTTGAGTCCGGATGGGCCGAGATAGTCAGAAAAGTGTACCCGGGGGTAGTAAACGTGTCACAGGACATTTTTAGACATAGCCGGGCCCACACGGGGGCATTTGGGTCACTTGGGCTTGACCCATTAGGCAAAATACGGGATTTAGGTTAATTGATAAATGAGAAGAAATAAGGAAATGACTTATGTGAGTTTAGGAAAAGGCTTAGTGTGTTAAGGAACCCTAATAGCAGTTAAAGGAAGATTTGGGGATCACAAGAGAGACAACAAGAGTCATCTTCAACCTTGGAATTCATCTCCAAAATCAGACTCTACAAAACCTAAGGCAAGTGGATGACTTGCTGAAGTATTGAATCTGTTTTTCAATTCATATTTATGTGAGGTGTTTAATTGAAATTCGTTTTGGGTGTTAATGGCATAAACATGGAATTTTGAAAGCAATAAATCTGACTTACGAATTTGGGTAAGGATTCATGTATAATCTGATAATTGTAAGTTGATATATATCTGGTAGGATGATATCTGGATAATTAGAAACGAATTTGATGAAGGATCGTGGGGTGTAAATGGGTTAAGAGTTAAAGATGAATTTTTTCCAAATTTAGAAATCAGTAGATAATGGACGAATTAATGATGTTGGTGGACATTCTGGAGATTCCTAATAAGGTTTCTAACATGTATTATTGTTAAGAGGGCTTGAGATTACAGGTAGAAGAAATTAGGGCTTTAAGAAATTCGTCCATGGCTGAATCTGTCTTCGCGAAGAAGACGAAGACCTGCTCGATCGATCGATCGAAGGTCTGGGATCGATCGATCGAGGGTCGGCAGATTTTGACAGCTTCGCCGAGTTATGTGTATAAAAAGGAAAATTTTATTACAAAATCAATCATGTTATAATTATTAAGAAATTTATACATGAGTTAAATCTGATTAATTGAGAATAACATTAATTAGGATTCGAGGGAGTTTTTGTGTGACACGTCATGGTTAAAAGTAATTAGAGTTTGGAGGAAATTAGGAGTGTCACATTAAAGTTAAATTTTTATTTAGGTGAAGGCTAAATAATTTAGAGTCAGGAATTTAGACTCGGGTGAGGTCAATTTGGGCTACGAGAGTAAGTCCAAAATTTATGGTGGGAGCGACCCCAAAAGTAACTTAATTGATTAATGTGTAAATTAATTAATAATTAGAGTTGAACCATAAACTCTTAATAATTTAAATGGGCTTGTGTTACAGATTTAGTACACGGCATAGCCGGGATATTTTATATATATATATATATATACGGGATGTGGTAGTATATATATATGGTGTGTACATTAATATCAGTGGATAGATATTATTATTATTATACTCTAGTGCTATAGGGGAGGTTGTGCGTAGTGGATGAATCCCCTAGCTTGAGGAGTAGGGCGATGTGACACCCCGCCTAATAAGATACCGGGCGATCACTCCAATATTAAATTAAAGCAGGAGTCTCATATGGATCATTCTTAGCATCACTGTCGAAAATCCATTTAATTACTAATAACCTATTAGGCCGGTGTCAAATTTTTAACTTTACTACTCTTTTTAACAACTGTAAATAAAACATACACACAGTTTTGCGGAAATGAAACTGAAATTTAATAAAATAACCGAACACTCGGTCAAAATATACAACTATATCGAATGATGCTCTAAAAGAATAAATAAATGCAGTTGGACCATTGGCCCGAATGATTATATAATACCTCCTATCTAGAATACAAGAATGGAAGCGACTATCAAAAACCTGCACGCATCCACAGCTGCTGCAGCTGACGTCTGACTCGAAAGAAGTGCCATCCAGGTGTCCCTGTGTCTAGACACCTATATAATATATAATATATAGCAAGAGTGGAAAAGTAGATAAACGGGTCAGAGCCCGAGTTGAAAATATTTTGCAAGTGCATAAATGCTTTAATATTTTGAAAAAGGTTTTATCTCATATTTAAGTTTGGTATCGCACTCCCATGAGATACCCCTCACCTCTCTTCTAACAGTGCACTCCTAATGCATCCCTCTAAACATCCTAGTCAAGCTACCCTGCCAAACTAGTCTAACCCAACTAATATCTACCCTAGATAGTCCAAGTGCTAAGGGCTAAACTTTCCTCCATTCTCAACACTGCACTAAGTTCGTGCGTGGGGTGTCTCGCGAAGCGAAATCCGAACAAGGAATCCCCCCTCCCCCCCCCCCGATACACTACTATTTGGCAGGGTTAATGGTAGAGACACATTAGGCCCGTAGCACGCAACAAATGTATATATATATATATATATATATATATATATATATATATACATCCGGATAATATCTCCCGGACTGAGGTTTACAAATTTTAATTTCATCTTTATAATGCACATCTGGATCTACCTCCCGGACTGAGGTGTATTCTATACTCATGTCAAAACTTTCTATTTCCCTTCTTATATCCAGGAAATATATTTAAAAGCCAATTCATTAGCATGAATTGCTTTACCATAACATATATCTTTTTAAAAGCCAATTTTATTATCATAAATATGCTTTTCCAATTTAAATCATCCCATTTCCCTTCCTATATCCAGGAAATGTAATTAAAAGCCATTTTTATTATCATAAAAATACTTTTACCATATCATATGCTTCCACATCCCTTCTTCCAACCGGGAGTGTTACCGAAGCCAAACAATTAACCCATTTCCCTTCTTCCATCCGGGAAATGTAAGTAAAGCCAATCCATTATCATGAATTGCTTTAACAAATCTAAGACCGCCCCTCTGGGTTTCCCCACTGGACGCTCCCCTAAATGGCTATCATCTTCCAGGGCCTATCAAACAAGACAACCTAGGAACCTACCAAAGTCCGGAAGCGGCCATATGCCTGCGGGATAGTCATGACCACACCCAGAATCACCTAACCAGCGCAGTAAAAATATAATCGCTCATATGGCCTAGGACTATATCCACCCTGCATTCATTAGCCAGGGGGCATCACCATACGCATGTAACTTCCCTTATGATAGCGATTTAGGGAGGTGTGTAACCATAATTTATCAATTATGAAAATCATTTATCTTTCCATTTTGAAAACATTTATCTTTACATTTTCAAAATCATTTACATCATACTATACATAAATAATTTAATCACATAGTATATACATATACCATATATTCCTCCTACAATATATATATATATATATAATGGCCATATCTGCCAATTACATATAGCGATGACCATTAATCCCAAGGATTCTCTCAAAGAATCATAATCATGCTTTCATATACGCATGATATTAAACCCAAAGTATTTTCTTACTTTAATAAGTAATACATACCTTAATCCAATCTACGGATTTAGTGGATATCCCAAAATATACTAATTCACTCTAAGTGAATTTACATATATATATATATTCCCAATTCACCAAGTCCTTTAGGACATAACCCTCTATAATACACTAATTTAGAAGGACCTTAAACTTTAAACTCAAAGAGGAGAAGTAATACTAATCTCCAAAATCTTGGGCTGAAAACAGGGCACCGGTCGATCGGTCCTGGACCCCCGGTCGACCCAGGGTTGCAATTAAGCCTACAAAACAAAGCAGTAGGCCCTTTCTCCTTGACGCAGTCGACCGGCCTTAGGGGCGCGGTCGACCGGTCACACCAGGTCCCCAAAACTAAATTCCTCAAATCCATTATCCAACAACCCAAACACATTATCGGGGTTTCTAAACTACCCCAAAAATCATCCAAAACATCTACACGACTAATCCTAGCCTTTATTTTCCCAATTCCCGATTTGATTTCCGAGTTGATGATTTCAACCCGAAGCTGCCATCTTGTAAAAATCATATCAAATCGAGAAAAAATAAAAAAAATACGCGGTTAGCGCCCACACGACCGTATCAAAAATATCTACAACTTTCGTGTTTTGTCCGAGAGCTAAATCGATTCTTTTTTTGGCCAAAATGGCCCCCTAAAGTCACGGGTTACTATTTATGGTCTTCTTCGATAAGATTTCGGCCATTAAAGCTTCTCCCAAGATTTTGTCCCCTCACCCAACATCCTACAACCTCGACCAACAACAAATACACGTATATTAAGGGTTCTAAACATCCTATAACCCTAAACCACCAATTTTTTTCGATTAATTTCTAAGTTTCTCCAAATATGAAATTTTTAGGGGTTTATTTGTTTTAACTCCCAAAAACCCGTTTTATCCACGAAAACCCAACCCAAAATCTTTAGGGTTTGTTTATACCAACTACGGTATGAGATATTTATGCAAAAAAGTAAATAAAGCAAGTAAACACTTGCCTCGTGGATAAAATCCGACGACCTCGAGTCGAATCCGGCGGAGTTTGGCCCGAATCTCCATTTTATCCTCCTCTTTCTCCTCCTCTCTTTCTTCTCTCTCTTTTCTTTCTTTCTTTCTTCTTTTCTCCCTATCCCCCTCTTTATATGAGAAGAAAAAGGGTTATACCCCTTAAAACCCCAAAACGACTCGTTTACCCAATTACGAGTTACTTTTACCTCTAAAATTATTCGAAACTCATTTCGACAATCGGAAACTCTTTTCCGACTATCTTGGCAATTCCGAGAATCATGGCGCAGTCAAAATTCCCATCTGAGCTACTTGACCGCAAATCACTATTCCAACCCAAAATAAATAAATACGGTTTTTTTCCAATTAAAAATCTTACCTCGTGTCGCTTAACTCAACGGCGACATATAATTAAAAATATTTTGACATATATAGTCCCAAAAATAATCACAACATCCTTCGAAAATCATTTAATCCTCAAAAATCCAAAAAATTACTATTTAGGGAAATTCCCCAAATTGCCAATTTATATTTAATTATGGAATTTAATCGTCTCCAAAAGGGCGGGTTGTTACATACTCCCCCCCCCCCTTACAACGGAATTTCGTCCTCGAAATTCAGGCATAACCTACACCACCAAATCCTAATACCTCAAGGGAAACGATGCTAACCCAACGGTTCCCAACCATATACTATGCGGCTACCATAATCATAAAGTGACTCTAATACGTCACATTGTACCCATCATCTATAGCGCTTCACGGCATAAACTTCAACTTTATATACTACGCCCATCCCATCTTAGGCGGTATACAAAACCATCTTACCAAGGTGCCCATACACCTTTCTAACTTGTGCACATCTGCACATCCGTAGTGAACGTCTGACACGTAACACTCTCTCCCAATAAGGGTCTCCTTTCCTCGGTGTAATACTCACCTATGGGTCCTCCCAACCCTTGAAATTCATTCTCCTAACCTCAGCGTCACTAACTCTATCGAACCTACATCCTAAAAAATGCTACAATCTATGCGTTACTCTACCTACGCGAGACGAGGATACTCCTAAATATATCCCTAGTGCCTAAGGCTTCTCTCAACTCCCGACATTTGCTTAGTTTCATGCGTGGGACGTCTCGCCAAGGCGAAATCCAAACAAGGAACCCTCTCGTTACACTACTCCCTCGCGTTGTCGGTCATCGAGATATAGCGACCTAAGGCACACCAGCGGGATGTCCTAAATCCTACCTACGCTAACCTACGAACGCATTTCTATTATTTTATCCTTCCGCCCATACTAAAGGGAACCTAACTAACCGAAGTGCCAACTTTCTATAAACAACTACGAACATCACACCCAAATCATAATTCATCAAAGTTTGCCTTCTCATTAAGGCCTGGCTATCATCCTCAAATCAATTTCTCTAAGTCCTACTCCACCCAACTACTTGTGGTGAGAGGACCACTTTAGTGCTTTTCCATAGCACAATATTTCCATAAGCATACCATCATCACAGGGCTCATAGTCTATAGTGGTTCATCCACACTATAAGACTTTTCACCCAACCAACATCCTTGCATCCTATAACAGCTCTCCACTCCCGACGCCGTTAAGAGTCATGTGTGGAGCGTCTCGCAAAGCGAAATCCAAACAAGGAACCCCTCCACACATTGACACTTGACTTTGTCGGTCATGGAGTTCCGTTATTTCAAACATGCAACCGGGATAATCCTTTCCCTTATCAACAGAAGGTGATCTGAACTCCTATCTCTAACTAAGAGTCACACCACCAAGCGCTCGTACTAATATTCAGTCCTCGCACAAACCAACACTGGTCTTAATCTTACAGCTCAACAAGAATCCTGTGGGCCTTAAATTATATCTATAAGGTTGCCACATATACAAATCACGATAATGAAACCTCTGCTCATCGAAGTTCCATCTACACATAACAGTAAAGGTGAACTCAATCTGTATCAAGGTGAGACACCGCAACAACAATCCGTTCCACCCTGGAACTGCGAACACGATAGTTTTGCCATCAATAGCCTGCTTTCGCTCCGATAATACCATAATATCTTACATATATACACAAAATATAAACACCCGCCTTTATGGCGAATGCAGGAAAATAAAATTCCGCTATCGCGGAAAACACATAGGCATACATGTTATAGTGTTATCGATATCACTATACAACTCAAATTACACACACGAGTCTCGGGCTATCGAACACCTCTCCTTACAATCATCTTACTAATCCTCTTAACTCCTTTGTCAAAAGGAAACTCCTTATTTCAACAAATTTTCCAGAGTGGATTTCCACCAACGGGGTCCACGAATACACACATTCTCTAGTGAGCCTATCCTTCCTGGAAAGGACTCATTATTCATTGCACCTAACTCACTTAGGTACAAGGTTCACTTTTCCATTATACTTTTCATCCACTGTCGGCCTCTGATCGATCCTTATGTGAATAATTCCCGAAACAGCCTTCATTTCATTCTTGCTGAACCATGGGGACTCACGGTTAAAACTATCCGTAAGATCCCCTTCAAACCCTAACCATTATTACAAGGAGAGTGACCTCAACTAAGGTCCTCATCCCAGACTTCTACCAGCTGCTCCAGCTAAGCCTCACCTCCTACTACCATCCAAGATCCGTACACGATTCTCAAACGAGCGCGCAAAATATTTCTATAATCTCATAATATGGCAGGAGATAGAAATCTCACAAGAGAAATTAACAATCCTAATCCTGAGGCTCTATATCAAATCGAGAGCAACGCTGAAAGCGTAGTACGTCCGCACAGATTCCTAAGGACACTAGAACCTGATGCTCTGATACCATCTGTGACACCCCGCCTAATAAGATATCGAGCGATCACTCCAATATTAAATTAAAATAGAAGTCTCATATGGATCATTCTTAGCATCACTGTCGAAAATCCATTTAATAACTAATAACCTATTAGGCCGGTGTCAAATTTTTAACTTTACTACTCTTTTTAACAACTGTAAATAAAACATACACACATTTTTGCGGAAATGAAACTGAAATTTAATAAAATAACCGAACACTTGGTCAAAATATACAACCATATCGAATGATGCTCTAAAAGAATAAATAAATGCAGTTGGACCATTGGCCCGAATGATTATACAATACCTCCTATCTAGAATAAAAGAATGTAAGTGGCTATCAAAAACCTGCACGCATCCACAGCTACTGCAGTTGACGTCTGACTCGAAAGAAGTGTCATCCAGGCGTCCCTGTGTCTGGACACTTATATAATATATAATATATAGCAAGAAAGGAAAAGTAGATAAACACGTCAGATCCCGAGTTTGAAAATATTTTGCAAGTGCATAAATGCTTTATTATTTTGAAAAAGGTTTTATCTCATATTTAAGTTTGGTATCGCACTCCCATAAGATACCCCTCACCTCTCTTCTAACAGTGCCCTCCTAGCGCATCCCTCTAAACATCCTAGTCAAGCTACCCTGCCAAACTAGTCTAACCCAACTACTATCTACCCTAGATAGTCTAAGTGCTAAGGGCTAAACTTCACTCCATTCTCAACACTGCACTAAATTCGTGCGTGGGGTGTCTCGCGAAGCGAAATCCAAACAAGGAACCCCCCCGATACACTACTATTTAGCAGGGTTAATGGTAGAGATCCATTAGGCCCGTAGCACGCAACAAATGTATAAATATATATATATATACATACAATATACATCCGGATAATATCTCCCGGACTGAGGTTTCCCATTTTAATTTCATCTTTATAATGCACATCTGGATCTACCTCCCGGACTGAGGTGTATTCTATACTCATGTCAAAACTTTCTATTTCCCTTCTTATATCCAGGAAATATATTTAAAAGCCAATTCATTAGCATGAATTGCTTTACCATAACATATATCTTTTTAAAAGACAATTTTATTATCATAAAAATGCTTTTCAAATTTAAATCATCCCATATCCCTTCCTATATCCAGGAAATGTAATTAAAAGCCATTTTTATTATCATAAAAATGCTTTTACCATATCATATGCTTCCACATCCCTTCTTCCATCCGGAAGTGTTACCGAAGCCAAACAATTAACCCATTTCCCTTCTTCCATCCGGGAAATGTAAGTAAAGCCAATCCATTATCATGAATTTCTTTAACAAATCTCAGACCGCCCCTCCAGGTTTCCCCACTGGACGCTCCCCTAAATGTCTATCATCTTCCAGGGCCTATCAAACAAGACAACCTAGGAACCTACCAACATCGGGAAGCAGCCATATGTCTGCGGGATAGTCATGACCACACCCAGAATCACCTAACCAGCGCAGTAAAAATATAATCGCTCATATGGCCTAGGACTATATCCACCCTGCATTCATTAGCCAGAGGGAATCACCATACGCACGCAAATTCCCTTATGATAGCGATTTAGGGAGGTGTGTAAGCATAATTTATCAATTATGAAAATCATTTATCTTTCCATTTTGAAAACATTTATCTTTACATTTTCAAAATCATTTACATCATACTATACATATATAATTTAATCACATAGTATATACATATACCATATATTCCTCCTACAATATATATATAATGGCCATATTTTCCAATTACATATAGCGATTAACCATTAATCCCAAGGATTCTCTCAAAGAATCATAATCATGCTTTCATATACGCATGATACTAAACCCAAAGTATTTTCTTACTTTAATAAGTAATACATACCTTAATCCAATCTACGGATTTAGCGGATATCCCCAAATATACTAATTCACTCTAAGTGAATTTACATACATATCTATATCTATATATATATATATATATATATATATATATATATATATATATATATATATATATATATATATATATATATATATATATATATATATATTCCCAATTCACCAAGTCCTTTAGGACATAACCCTCTATAATACACTAA
This sequence comes from Sambucus nigra, assembly GCA_949130495.1. Taxonomy (NCBI): domain Eukaryota; kingdom Viridiplantae; phylum Streptophyta; class Magnoliopsida; order Dipsacales; family Adoxaceae; genus Sambucus; species Sambucus nigra. The sequence continues at coordinate 241,272,745 of OX422213.1, read as the reverse complement.
TTTAGAAGGCCCTTAAACTTTAAACTCAAAGAGGAGAAGTAATACTAATCTCCAAAATCTTGGACTGAAAACAGGGCACCGGTCGATCGGTCCTGGACCCCCGGTCGACCGCGGGCTGCAATTAAGACTACGAAACAAAACAGTAGGCCATTCTCTTGACGCGGTCGACCGGCCTAAGGGGCGCGATCGACCGGTCACACCAGGTCCCCAAAACTAAATTCCTCAAATCCATTATCCAACAATCCAAATTCATTATCGGGGTTTCTAAACTACCCCAAAAATCATTCAAAACATCTACACGACTAATCCTAACCCTTATTTTTCCAATTCCCGATATGATTTCCGAGTTGATGATTTCAACCCGGAGCATCCATCTTGTAAAAATCATATCAAATCGAAAAAAAATAAGAAATATACGTGGTCGGTGTCCACGTGACCGTATCGAAAAGATCTACAACTTTTGTGTTTTGGACGAGAGCTAAATGAATTCTTTTCCTGGCCAAAATGTCCCCCTAAAGTCACGGGTTACTATTTATGGTCTTCTTCGATAAGATTTCGGCCATTAAAGCTTCTCCCAAACTTTTGTCGCCTCACCCAACGTCCTACAACCTCAACCAACTACAAATACACGTATATTAAGGGTTCTAAACATCCTAAAACCCTAAACCACCAATTTTTTTCGATTAATTTCTAAGTTTCTCCAAATATGAAATTTTTAGGGGTTTATTTGTTTTAACTCCCAAAACCCCGTTTTATCCACGAAAACCCAACCCAAAATCTTTAGGGTTTGTTTATACCAAACTACGGTATGAGATATTTATGCAAAAAAGTAAATAAAGCAAGTAAACACTTGCCTCGTGGATAAAATCCAACGACCTCGAGTCGAATCCGGCGGAGTTTGGCCCGAATCTCCATTTTCTCCTCATCTTTCTCCTCCTCTTTCTTCTCTCTCTTTTCTTTCTTTCTTTCTTCTTTTCTCCCTATGCCCCTCTTTATATAAGAAGAAAAAGGGTTATACCCCTTAAAACCCAAAAACGACTCGTTTACCCAATTACGAGTTACTTTTACCTCTAAAATTATCCGAAACTCATTTCGACAATCGGACACTCTTTTTCGACTATCTCGGTCATTCCGAGAATCATGGCGCAGTCGAAATTCCCCTCCAAGTTACTTGACCGCAAATCACTATTCCAACCCAAAATAAATAAATGCGATTTTTTTCCAATTAAAAATCTTACCTTGTGTCGCTTTACTCAACGGCGACATATAATTAAAAATATTTCGACCTATATAGTCCCAAAAATAATCACAAAATCCTTCGAAAATCATTTAATCCTCGAAAATCCCAAAAATTACTATTTAGGAAAATTCCCCAAATTGCCAATTTATATTTAATTATGGAATTTAATCGTCTCCAAAAGGGCAGGTTGTTACAGGCGAGTATATCCCAGGTCATAGCGTCCGTTATATGGGTGAGGGACATCTCACTTTCAGGGAAGGAATATGACCGTCTTGATATTTTATGTAATAATCAAGTTAGGGAGAAATTCTGACTTGGGGTAACTAGGTCAAGTGAATATACCTAGTGGGATAGCACTTTAGAGGAATTTTACCCGGTGAGACTTTACTCGGAGAAAAATACTATTATTAAATGTTATATTAGTATGTTTGTGAATACTGTAATGTTACTGAGTATATAATTAGGTAAATAATTATATACGGGCTAATTAATACAAAGCATGAGTTGTATTATAGGTATAACAGAAGTGGAAGTTATATGAAATTTAAAGGGGGAAATGATTTAATTAAGTAGATGACGATAATAACTTAAAAATCATTAATTAAGGTATACTCGGTTAGAGAAGGGTGTTTGCAAAGGACTTTATAATTTATCTAGTCATAAGATGAAAAACTAGGTGAATTTATTTAAGGCGTTAGTATTGCACATTATAGGAGGGGTGAGGATGTCCTCAAGAGATTGCGGCATTAACTAAAATATGGAGAGCATGCATGTTTATTTATTACTGCAAGTTATTCATTTGTTAAATGTTTTTGGGTACCCTTGCAAATGAAATTTTTAAAAACCTTTTAGGTGTCCAGCCACAGGGACGCCAGGCTTGACTCTATTTCAGGAAATCCATTGCTTCAGCATATGTGGATGTTGCGGGACCTTTGATAGATGCCTCATTCTTTCATTTGAGTTTAGATACTTCTATCAGTTATTTCGAGCGTGTCGCTCACAGTTCATTTAGCTTCTGTCAGACCTGTTGAGATTTATTACTTGTCTTTATTTTATGATTGTTGGATTTTTGGGCCTATGGTTTATTCGGTTAGTCACTTAATTGTGTATGGTTGTTTTAATAAATTGTGATAAATTGTGTTATCTTATTTTCCGCATGAGTTTTCATTTAAGTTAATGAAAGATAAAACTTGGCACCGGTGTAATTTTGCTCACTTAGGTGGTTAGTAATTAAAAGACGACAGTGATGCTAAGGATGATCCAACTAAGAAACTTGTTCTAACTTAATTTAGGACTGATCACCCTGGGTTAATTAGGCGGGGTGTCACGGCTTTCTCACTCTCTTTCACTTTTTCTAGTCCTTTGCAACATTTAGCACAATGCCTATTTCAAGTTAGGGGGCGCGATTTACTCATTTCATTCTTTCGGCAATGCATAACATTCTTATATTAATTCATGAATATATATATATAATCAAAATGTTCTTCTTTTCTCTTTCTTAGGCATTTAGCCTATGTTTCCAATGATTACTTCAACGATCACCCTATCCAATTGTATAGAAACGATACATATATAGATTTTATGATTTATTAACTTTAGTCCCCATATTGTTAATATTATGAAAAAATGTCACACCCCACAAAATTCGACAGATGGGGTGGCTAGCCACCGCCGCCAAACTATGTCGGGCGTGAACTAAATAAATATCATTCTTAGCATGAGACAGATATGAGACATAAATAATCAGTCCATAACATAAATAATAGAATCAATCTCAAATGATCATAAACCATTAAGCGATAAAAGATCCATCACATGCTAACTCCGAATAAATCCAATCTCCAAAAACGATTAAATAAAACCTAAATAATAAAGAGCTGAATAATCCAACATAAATCCTCTAAACAACTTTGGAACTGAATGGACCAATAAAACTCCAATGAAGTCTCATAATTAAATACGACTGGAAAAGAAAGTTTAACTAAAATATGCCATAAAAATAAATAACTCCAGCTGCACCACCAAACAATAAACTCCGATAAACTTATACAGATTCTCCAATTCTAATCCTGAAAAAGATTAGTCAACGCAGGGGTCAGACCCAAAGCCCGGAGCAAGAATACACACTACTCCCCTCAAATAGGATCCTTGAATCCAGACAATAGCATTATATGCAATAAATATTACAATAGAATATTTTAAATTAAACGCGATAAATATAAATCACTAACTACCTGCAGAAATACCCATTTATAAAGGCACACCAATATGATTTTAAATTCCCAAGTCCCACGTTATTAATTTAATTAAATTAACCAACTTTATTGTTCTCACTTTTTTTATTAAAGTGTCACACTTCCCCTTGTCAATCGTTCTCTGACCCGTTTAAACTGTCGGCCCTGACACATGACAAGGTTCCACACACGACATGACATAAATCGTCCTCTGACCCGTTTAAACTGTTGGTCCCGACACATTATGTCACCACAAATTTTAATATCCGTTTTTATCTTAGGCATTAATTCTCAATTTCTCAATTAATAATCACCCCACCCTTTTAATCGATGTGAGATCCTCAAAATATACCTTAGTCCCATAACTAAGGGTTTGCAAGTTATTATTACATCCTACCCTATGTATAGGAAGAATTTCTATCCTAAACTTCGACCTAGTCTCATGCCTAGGCTAGCGTAACGATGAAAAAGTACCAAAAATCAGCATACCCTGAAGATGATAAAAATGAGATAATCTACCCTCACTAGTCCCATACCTAAAAGGCATACTAAAATATAGGTAGAGAAAAAATTACCCAACAACCCATCGTCACAAAGGCAACATAGTAATACCAGCAAGTCACACAAACAATCATAATTAATCAATGTATAAAACTATGCGTGAAAGTCCAATTCAATTAAACCTTAATTTAATTATCACATTGTCATAAACCTCCAATTAATCCCATTTAATTATGTAAATTAAATATATTGCTATTTCATCTTTTTTAAGATATCAAACTTCTAATTTCATTGTTTCAACACAAATTACATGAGTTATACGCCCCCAATTCTATTTATTTTAAAACTAGGTTTTTTTTACATGCAACCTACACAAATAAAACCCAAAATCACTCACGAATCCTACGCACCCAAAGGGTTATGAATATTATTCATATTAAAAGATGTTATAAAAACATCCCCATAGTTAGTGTCCACTTTTTCTAATTAAGTTACTAATTATTTTTAATAAAACATGTAATTAAGTGTTTAGGCGACACTTAAAACGCATAATACTAAAGGAAAAGAATAGGGTATTCATGCCTGTGATCTCTGAAACAAATATCTGGGTTGACGATTGGATTCCTTGCGAAAAATTAGCAAAAGAGTGTTCTTGAACAAATTTGATTAAACCCCAATTAAGCCTCCCGAAACTTGTGACAAAACCTTGATTATGAAGAAGGTTGATGATTATGAGTGAGAGGAAACTATTTGGAAGTGTTTTCTGAAGAAAAACTGAAGAAAAAGTGATTATGAGAAGTCCCCCTACGGATCAACAAGGTTATATTAAGATTAGGAGTCCTAATCCTACACAAATTCTAATAAAATCTGACTGAATTGCGCAAAACTGGGCATGGTCGATTGATCTACCAAAAGTGTTGATCGATCGACCCTATAGAAAATCTGACAGTTTCCCCCAAAAATGTATTAAAAATTCCACTAAAAATCCATTTTAAATCCGATTTCAATTCCGCTTGAAGTTCTAGTCTTCTAAAATCATAACCAACATATTTAGCCGATAAAAATTAATAAATTCAAAATTTTATTTTTCCCGAATATTTCAATTAATTAATTAAAATAATAAATAAAAACACGGGGTGTTACATACTTTTCCACTAGCAAAGAATTTCGTCCTCGAAATTAGACAAAGCATACTCATCAATGCATAAATCTCGCAAAAGAAAATATGGCTCACATATGCCTACCCATAGAATGCCATAATTGGGCGCCCATACACCTAATCCTACGCGCACCTACCCCACGAACAACAAAATAACATATATTGCCTATATGCATACACATAACTATGAAAATAACGGCGTACCACACGCTCTCACATATCCCCCACTCGATACTATATCCAAAAGTCATCAAAATGCTAACGTCCTCAAATTAAATCTCAACATCAAAAATCAATACATACGATACGTAACATCTGTACTAAAATCTCCAAAATAATTATCGTCTCCAAAATCCATTTTAAGGATTCTCACATCAAGCTTACTAATTCTAAACTCAACGCTTACAACGTCCTTAACTCAAAACTTCACATCTCCAAGAAACACATCTAACACGTATGCCATACCCACTACCTTAAGGAGTACGAATCAATCAAAGAAAATCAAAGATCGGCAACGCGAAAGCTAAACGGACTCATAACCTACGAGACCTAAGACCATGCTCTGATACCATCTATCACACCCCGTAAAATTCGACATACCGGGTGGCCAGCAACTGCCGTCGAACTATGTCGGGCGTGAACTAAATAAATACCATTCTTAGCATGAGACAGATATGAGACATAAATAATCAGTCCATAAGATAAATAATTGAATCAATCTCAAATGATTATAAACCATTAAGCGATAAAAGATTCATCACATGCTAACTCCGAATAAATCCAATCTTCAAAAAAGATTAAATAAAACCTGAATAATAAAGATCTGAATAATCCAACATAAATCCTCTAAACAACTTTGGAACCGAATGGACCAATAAAACTCCAATGAAGTCTCATAATTAAATACGACGGGAAAAGAAAGTCTAGCAAAATTATGCCATAAAAATAAATAACTCCAGCTGCACCACCAAACGATAAACTTCGATAAACTTATGCAGCTTCTCCGATTCTAATCCTGAAAAAGATTAGTCAATGCATAAGTCAGAGCCAAAGTCCCGAGCAAGAATACACACTACTCCCCTCAAATAGGATTCTTGAATCCAGACAGTAGCATTATACGCAATAAATATCACAAAAGAATATTTTAAATTAAACGGGATAATTAAACACGATAAATATAAATCACTAACTACCTGCAGAAATCCCCATTTATAAAGGCACACCAATATGATTTTAAATTCCCAAGTCCCACGACGTTAATTTAATTAAATTAACCAACTTTATTGTTCTCACTTTTTTTTATTAAAAAGTCACACTTCCCCCTGTCAATCGTCCTGTAACCCGTTTAAACTGTCGGCCTCGACACATTATGTCGCAACAAATTTTAATACCCGTTTTTATCTTAGGCATTAATTCTCAATTTCTCAATTTATAATCACCCCACCCTTTTAATCGATGTGAGATCCTAAAAATATCCCTTAATCCCATAACTAAGGGTCCGCAAGTTATTATTACATCCTACCCTATGTATAGGAAGAATTTCTATCCTAAACTTCGACCTAGTCTCATTCCTAGGCAAGCGTAACGATGAAAAAGTACCAAAAATCAGCACACCCTCAAGATGATAAAAACGCGATATTCTACCCTCACTAGTCCCATACCTAAAAGGCATCCTAAAATATAGGGAGAGCAAAAATTACACAATAACCCGTCGTCACAAAGGCAATATAGTAATACCAACAAGTCACACAAACAAGCATATAATTAATCAACGTATAAAACTACGCATGAAAGTCCAATTCAATTAAACCTTAATTTAATTATCACCTCGTCATAAACCTCCAATTAATCTCATTTAATTATTTAAATTAAATATACTGCTATTTCATCTTTTAGGATGTCAAACTTCTAATTTTATTGTTTCAACACAAATTACATGAGTTATACGCCCCCAAATCCATTTATTTTAAAACTAGGGTTTTTCTACATGCAACCTACACCAATAAAACCCAAAATCACTCACGAATCCTACGCACCCAAAGGGTTATGAATATTATTCATATTAAAAGATTTTATAAAAACAGCCCCATAGTTAGTGTCCACTTTTTCTAATTAAGTTACTAATTATTTTTAATAAAACACGTAATTAAGTGTTTAGACCACACTTAAAACGCATAATACTAATGTAAAAGAATAGAGTATTCATGCCTGTGATTTCATAATCAAATATCTGGGTTGACGATTGGATTCCTTGCGAAAAATTAGCAAAAGAGTGTTCTTGAACAAACTTGATTAAACCCCAATTAAGCCTCCCAAAACTTGCGACAAAAGCTTGATTATGAAGAAGGTTGATGATTATGAGTGAGAGAAAAAATATTTGGAAGTGTTTTCTGGTGAAAAACTTAAGAAAAAGTGATTATGAGAAGTCCCCCTACGGATTAACAAGGTTATATAGTGATTAGGAGTCCTGATCCTACACAAATTCAATAAAATCTGATTGAATCGCGCAAAACTGGGCATGGTCAATCGATGTACCAAAAGGGTCGATCGATCGACCCTATAGAAAATCTGACAGTTTCCCCCAAAAATGCCTATACGGCAAAATATTAAAAATTCTACTAAAAATCCATTTTAAATCCGATTTAAATTCCGCTTGAAGTTCTATTTTTCTAAAATCATAACCAACATATTTAGCCAATAAAAATTAATAAATTAATAAATTTATTTTTCCCGAATATTTCAATTAATTAATTAAAATAATAAATAAAAACACGGCGTGTTACATACTTCCCCACTAGCAAAGAATTTTGTCCTCGAAATTAGACAAATCATACTCATCAACGCATAAATCTCGCAAAAGAATAAATGGCTCACATATACCTACGCGTAGAATGCCATAATTGGGCGCCCATACACCCAATCCTACGCGCACCTACCCCACGAACAATAAAATAACATATATTGCCTATATGCATATGCATAACTATGAAAATAACGGCGTACCACACGCTCTCACAAATCCCCCACTCGACCCTATATCCGAAAGTCATCAAAATGCTAACGTCCTCAAATTAAATCTCAACATCAAAAATCAATACATACGATACCTAAAATCTATACTAAAATCTCCAAAATAATTATCGTCTCCAAAATCCATTTTAAGGATCCTCACATCAAGCTTACTAATTCTAAACTCAATGCTTACAACGTCCTTGACTCAAAACTTCACATCTCCAAGAAACACATCTAACACGTATGATAGACCCACTACCTTAAGGAGTACGAATCAATCAAAGAAAATCAAAGATCGGCAACGCGGAAGCTAAATGGACTCATAACCTACGAGACCCAAGACCATGCTCTAATAACATCTGTCACACCCCGCAAAATCCGACAGATGGGGTGGCCAGCCACCGTCGCCGAACTATACTGAGCGTGAACTAAATAAATACCATTCTTAGCATGAGACAGATATGAGCCATAACTAATCAGTCCATAAAATAAATAATTTAATCAATCTCAAATGATCATAAACCACTAAGCGATAAAAGATCCATCACATGCTAACTCCGAATAAATCCAATCTCCAAAAACGATTAAATCAAACTTGAATAATAAAGATCTGAATACTCCAACGTAAATCCTCTAAACAACTTTGGAACCGAATGGCCCAATAAAACTCCAATGAAGTCTCATAATTAAAAATGACTGGAAAAGAAAGTCTAACTAAACTATGCCATAAAAATAAATAACTCCAGCTGCACCACCAAACGATAAACTCCGATAAACTTATGCAACTTCTCCAATTCTAATCCTAAAAAAGATTAGTCGAAGCATGGGTCAGAGCCAAAGTCCCGAGCAAGAATACACTAATCCCCTCAAATAGGATCCTTGAATCCAGACAGTGGCATTATATGCAATAAATATCACAATAGAATATTTTAAATTAAACGGGATAATTAAACGCGATAAATAAAAATCACTATCTACCTGCAGAAATCTCCATTTATAACGGCACACCAATATGATTTTAAATTCTCAAGTCCCACGATGTTAATTTAATTAAATTAACCAACTTTATTGTTCTCACTTTTTTTTATTAAAGTGTCACACTTCCCCTTGTCAATCGTCATCTGACCCATTTAAACTGTCAACCCCGACACATGACAAGGTTCCACACACGACACGACATAAATCGTCCTCTGACCCGTTTAAACTGTCGGCCGCGACACATTATGTCACCATAAATTTTAATACCCGTTTTTATCTTAGGCATTAATTCTCAATTTCTCAATTTATAATCACCCGACCCTTTTAATCGATGTGAGATCCTCAAAATATCCCTTAGTCCCATAACTAAGGGTCCGCAAGTTATTATTACATCCTACCCTATGTATAGGAAGAATTTATATCCTAAACTTTGACCTAGTCTCATGCCTAGGCTAGCGTAATGATGAAAAAGTACCAAAAATAAGCACACCCCCAAGATGATAAAAATGCGATAATCTACCATCACTAGTCCCATACCTAAAAGGCATCCTAAAATATAGGGAGAGCAAAAATTATCCAACAATCCATCGTCACAAAGGCAATATAGTAATACCAACAAGTCACACAAACAAGCATAATTAATCAACGTATAAAACTACGCATGAAAGTCCAATTCAATTAAACCTTAATTTAATTATCACCTCGTCATAAACCTACAATTAAACTCATTTAATTATTTAAATTAAATATACTGCTATTTCATCTTTTAAGATATCAAACTTCTAATTTCATTGTTTCAACACAAATTACATGAGTTATACTCCCCCAAATCCATTTATTTTCAAACTAGGGTTTTTCTACATGCAACCTACACCAATAAGACCCAAAATCACTCACGAATCCTACGCACCCAAAGGGTTATGAATATTATTCATATTAAAAGATTTTATAAACATAGCCCCATAGTTAGTGTCCACTTTTTCTAATTAAGTTACTAATTATTTTTAATAAAACATGTAATTAAGTGTTTGGGCGACACTTACAACACATAATACTAAAGGAAAAGAATAGAGTATTCATGCCTGTGATTTCATAATCAAATATCTGGGTTGACGATTGGATTCCTTGCGAAAAATTAGCAAAAGAGTGTTCTTGAACAAACTTGATTAAACCCCAATTAAGCCTCCCAAAACTTGTGACAAAATCTTGATTATGAAGAAGGTTGGTGATTATGAGTGAGAGGAAAAATATTTGGAAGTGTTTTCTGGTGAAAAACAAGAAAAAGTGATTATGAGAAGTCCCCCTACGGATTAACAAGGATATATAGTGATTAGGAGTCCTAATCCTACACAAATTCTAATAAAATTTGACTGAATCGCTTAAAACTGGGCATGGTCGATCGATCTACCAAAAGGATCGATCGATCGACCCTATAGAAAATCTGACAGCTTCCCCCAAAAATGCCTATAAGGCAAAATATTAAAAATTCCATTAAAAATCCATTTTAAATCCGATTTCAATTCCGCTTGAAGTTCTACTCTTCTAAAATCATAACCAATATATTTAGCCAATAAAAATTAATAAATTAATAAATTTATTTTTCCCGAATATTCCAATTAATTAATTAAAATGATAACTAAAAACACGGGGTGTTACAAAAAATTCATAAATTAAAGGCTATTATAACTCGATGATCATAAGTTGCGTTGTATACATTTACACAAGCGAGCTTTGATACTTACCTCCATTTGTGAATATTATATAATTACTCTCCCTTTTTCTTAAAAATGTAATTTTATCGGTAATCTCATTATTCTTTCATTGATTTTTTATTAATTAAGTTTATCATTAAAAATGACACTCGAGCATGATTTTTTATATTGTTGAGTCCCGATAATCGTATGAGACCCTAGGAAAGGATCATAGGCCCTCTTTCTATTAAACCCATATTGATCTTAGCCTTACCTACCTTATTATCCTTACTCAACCCCCTTGAGCCTAAATAAAGCCCTTCATTTCATACCCAAATCCCTTAACCAACTCCACATTAGAATTTTAAACCCTACATACACTTTCCTCACCTCAATTTGGGAATGAACTTGGGATTTTATGATGTTGTTTTGTGTGGATTGCAACCAAGAAATGAGTTGACTTCAAAAAGAAAATAAAAGACGAGAAAAAAAGAAAAAGAAATGAAAAAGAAAGAAAAGGAAAAAAAATAGAAACGGAATAAATGGTTACAAACAAGTTCGAATTCCTTGCTATTGTGAATGAATAAAGAAGTCATACTCCATTGGAAATTGGTGCTCGTGGAACTTGAATTCCAATTTCGAAATTGCCAACATGTTCTTCCCAAATCCCTTTGTACCCATATATACACCTTAATTTCCTATACCTAACCTAGCCTAAGTTATGTCCCTAAGAAGTCCTATTTGATCTTAGGGTGAAATAATTTTGAAATTCAAGCATTTGTGATTGTGTGTTAGAGTTCTTTTCACCTCAATTGATGAACGATTTCCATTCATGATATTTCATTTTTCACTTTTATATAGCGCTCTTCACTTATGACATGTGTGCATCCTTGTTTCCATTTACACTTAATCCTTATGCCCATATGTACCATGTGAGTTACTTTCCTTTTCTGAAGGCTTTCATTTTTTGAGTGTAACAACCGTAGAGGATTGAAGTCATACATTCTTTAACATTTATACGGGTTATAAAAGTTTTACTAAATCTAATATATCACATGTGTTCGTTTATCTCACATTTCAAAGTTTTAACTATGTTGAAGCTTCTCTAATAATATTAGTAGTTGATGACTTTTATGTGAATTCTTGTTCACTTTTTTGATAATTTGTTCCATATTTTCTATTGTTGAGATTTTGCATTGGATTCTGGGCAATCATAGTATGAGGTGACTTGATGTTTGTGGGTAGGCCACCTAGGGATTTAACTGCTTATTGCATATGTCAAATGAAATTGTTCGCCCATGAAAGTTTATTCTATCTATTTTATATATCTCTTACTTGTTTTACTTGCGATTTTTCTTTATTTGCATTTCATTGCTCAGCAATAGAAATGTGTAAGTTAGTGCGCGTGATTAGTCAAGAATATTTCATCTAAACCCCCGTATATTTACGCATTTTAGCTTTTTTTCATGCGCAATAATCCCGAAACTTATTCTTATTTACTAGATAACCTCTATTTTCATTATATATATCCTTTACAAGATTTATTTGAGATTTTATCGGTGCTGAAAATACTAGGATTGAAGTTCAGTTGAATTTCGAGGAAGTTCCATCGATAAACGCAACTTCGAGGGAATTTTAGTAATTTTAAAACTTGGTCTTAGGTCACGAGCTCTCCACAAAAGTTCTATCTCATTAAGTTATCTTCGCGTGGCTTTCGTGGTACATGAATTTGACTCGTAACAAAAAAGTTGTGGAAGTTTTCGCGTAGTGAAGCACGTATGAAAACCAAAGCAACGAAATTTCTCACAAACACTCAGGTGGCGAATCGATTAAGCCCCTGTTAGAATCAATTCGGCCCAGGTAGCATTGAATTATATATAATCCGAATCGATTCAGATATGTTCTGAATCGATTCGATCCTCTATTTTGGCTTGAGTCTTTATTCACAAGTTTTCCATTTCTCTATTAGTATATATATTATGATTTCATTTCATTTGAAAAGTAGGATCCGATATTTTAGTGAATAGAAGACTTACATTGAACTCTCTCTCTCCCCCTCCCCCCCTCCCCCCCCCCCCCCCCCTCTCTCTCTCCTAGGTCTAACATTGACAGTTTGATATCTTTATCTTCCATTCCATCTAATACAAAAGAGTTGTTGGCCATTATTATTTCAGTCTTATCTACTCTTATATTAGTTGGTTTTGTAGTTAACACTGGCATTTTTTAAGATCTCTTTGGTTAGTATCTACATCAATTGACGTTTACTTCATTAATAATGCTTACCTTCATGGTTTATGTTGTTTCTACTATGAGTGACAAGTCTCTTCAGTTAGGTATCATAATCCCATGATGGATCATTAAACTCCAAAGTTAGGATTTCATTTATATTCATTTTAATTGAACCTCATGTGTTGGTATTAGAGTATCATAGTCTCTTAACTTCCCTTGTCATGTAAGGTTACTGTTTGAATATTTACTATAACCCCAACCCATTTGTCACCATATCCATTGATGAGTGTGGTATTTACATGGTTGATGTTAGAACGTAATTAACTATGATCGATTAGAATCAATTTGAATTGAATTTCATCATCTACTTAGCAAATCCAATATGAGAGAATGATCCATAATCCCTTTTCTCCATTTTAAATAAGATTCCTAGTTCATTTATCATAACCATCATCTTTTACTAATTCACATTTATTTTAGTGTATACTAGGATATTTGTTGGTTCTAGTTAACCATCCTCAGCAATCATCATCTTTTACACTTTAATTTTGTCACCTATTATAACTCTTATAACCCAAACTCACTATTCTCTTAATGTCCAGTTCATGTGGAATTTGATACCGGCCTTGCTCGGTTTTTACTTATTGCGAGTGATTTGAACTTAAATCAAACATATTTTTTAGAGCATCAGGTTTTTTGGATCAATTTGTCATTGTCTTCAGAGATGACATCTTGGTTTATTCTCGGACAGAGGGTGAGCATGCGGAGCATTTGCGTATGGTTCTTCATATTTTGTGAGACCATTAATTGTATGCCAAGTTTGAGAATTGTGGATTATAGTTGTGGGAGGTGTATTTCTTGGGTCAATAATCTCTGAGAGGGGGATTTATGATCTAAGTAAGGTGCCAGCGATGAGGGAGTGGTTCTAACCCACGACACTAATGGAGGTTCGTAGTTTTCTGGGTTTAGCAAGTTACTACTATCGATTTATGAGAAGATTTTCGAAGACTGTGGGTTCCTTGTTGAATTAGTCTCGTAAGGGAGTACCTATTATTTGGGATAATCAGTGTAAATTAGCTTCTGATGAGCTAAAGAACAAGCTGACTTCAGCATCGGAGCTCGCATTGCCTAGGGTAAGAGTGGAGTACTTTATTTTTATCGATGCATCCTTATAGGGACTTTGGGAGTTCTATAGCAGGAGGAGTGAATTATAGCTTATGAAACTTACAAACTTAATCCCCATCAGAAGAACTATCATATGCATGATTTCAAGTTAGCGACAGTTGTTTTTGTCTTGAGGATTTGGTGCACTATTTATTGGGGAGAAATTAGGGTTATGCATAGACCACAAGTCATTGCAGTGTCTTTTCATACAGAAGGAGATGAATATGAGTAAGCATAAATGGCTTGATTTCATGAAGGATTATCATATCGCATTCAATATCATTCGAGAAAGGCTAATATAATGGAAGATGCATTGAGTCTTATGCCTATAGGGAAGTTAGCGAAAGCTTGGAAGGCAAAGTGGTTAGAGCTTCATTAAGAGGAGGAGGTAGTGTGGGCCTATATAGCAATGATAACCATCAAGAGGAGGAGGTAGTATGAATACAGTAGTTATTGCAGGTTGAGCGGAGTTCTATTCAGCCATTTATAAGTGTGACTTATGCTTCAATGGGAGGTTCATTGTCTCAGATGATGAGTATCTATGGTGTAAAGGTATGGAGGAGGAGCATGGGTTATAATTCTCGATGCACCCTGAAAGGGATAAGATATACCTGAATATGAGGAGGCACTATTGGTGGACAGTATGAAGTGGGACACATCAAAGTTTATCTTCAGGTGCACTACTTATCAAATGGTGAAGATTGTTCATCATAAACCATCTGGGGTTTTGTAATCACTAGAGATTCCGGTATGGAAATGGGAGAGTATATCAATAGACTTCATCATAAGATTACTGACATCGCATAGAGGTCACATTCTATATAGGTTATTATGGATCGATTAATCAAGGTATCAAATTTATGCCAGTTCGGGTGGAATACACGACAGGGCAGTATGCCCATTTTTCATTGGAAAGATAGTGAGACTACACAAATTACTGCTCAATATTATTTCAGATCAGGACAAGATCTTTGTGTCCTACTTCTGGCAGAGTTTTCAAGAGACGATGGGGAGGGAATTGCATTTGAGCATAGTGTATTACCTTCAGACCAATGGGCAGATGGAGAAGGTGAATCAGATGTTGGGGGATATGTTAAGGATGTGTATTATGGATTTTAAGGGTAACTGTGAGTACTATTTATCGTTGATAGAGTTTGAGTATAATAACTCGTAATATATTACTATGGTCATGGTACCTTTTGAAGCTTTGTATGGAAGACCTTATCATGCACCCTCATGTTGGTCATGGGTGGGGGATAACAAGCTTTTTGGGTCGGACATGATTTAGGAAACAGAAACAAAGATTGAGACGATCAGGAGTCGTATTCAGGTAGCTCAAGACCAACAGAAGAGTTACACCGATGTGAATCGGAGATTTTTAGAGTTTGGCATGGGTGATCAGGTGTTTCTACGGGTATCTCCCAAGAAGAGAATGATGTGGTTTGTGAAGAAAGGGAAGTTGGTGCCTAGGTATGTGGGGATTTTTACCATTATTGTGAGGGTAGTAATGGTTACATATCGGCTCACCTTATTGGAGCATTTGTATCTAATTCATGATGTGTTTCACATGGCGCCATTAAGGAGGTATCTCAGGGATGAAGTGGCTTACCGACATATAGCATTGGAGGAGATATACTGGCATCCGGACGATACATATAAGGAGAGACCTCTTTCTATTTTAGGATATATTGAGAGAAAGCTTTGATCAAAAGTGGTGTCATTAGTGTGTGTATGGTGGGGACACCATAATATCGTCGAGTCAATGTCGGAGCATGAAGATGACATGCAAAAAAAAACATCCAAAGCTCTTTATAATAGGTGTGTTCAAATTTCGGGGATGAAATTCCGCTATTAGGAGAGGAGAATATAATACCTCGTACATTTATGAGTATTTAATTTCCACAAGTGCATTTAATTATTAATTTAATTGGGAAAATGAAATTGGTTTTAGTATATATTAATTAGCGATTTCGGGATTAATATTTATTATTTTTATTATTTATTTGCTGGTCTTAAGTAAATAGATATGTGATTTATTATATTTTGTTTATCAGTGAAAAACGAGGGTCTATTATGTTTAGTCGATAGAGAGTTGCATTGGCGGATTTATATAGTTTGTGGACGACGCGTACAATATGCACGTGTTCGGCCCGGTTAATGATATTGTGGCCATTCCTATGTGGTTTCCTTCCATCTCAGGGTGTTGGAGCTCGCGCGCGCGGTGGAGAGAGAGAGAGAGAGAGAGAGAGAGAGAGAGAGATAATGTCTCTCACCCTTTCTAGGAACGCTTCAGCCATCATTGATGTGGGGTGATAGAGTCGTCGGCCTATTTTGCACGAAACAGGCAAAAGAATATGTTGTCGCCTCGAGAGAACGGCATCGAAGACAAATTGATGCTTGACAAACCAATTAGTTAAGATTTTCGAGGGCTAAGATATGGAATGGGAAGGTGTTAGGCACCCATCCCTCCCTTTCGGTCTCTCATGGGCTTACGTTACTATTTTCCTTAATTTCTCCATGAAGTGTGTTTACTTGTATACATAAGTGGAGATCAAAATTGCTTGACTCGCATCATGAGAAAAGACGGAGTGAGGTCATCCATAGGAATGTTCCGAAAATAATAATTATAAATATGATATGTGCGCTTATAAAGATATTGATCGTTATGATGAAACGATAATATGTGTTACATAAGATGAAAATATGAATCACAAGTATGATACATGTAAATTATATATGGATAAAATAGGAAAACAGGACTCGAGTCTCGAGTTTTAGCCCGGGACACCTATATAGCTTATAAAGGCATCAAAGTCCATGTAGTTAGAATGTGGCACAAGGGTGAGGTTTATCCCATAAATTCACATGGGGATTATATTATATGTGTGTGTAAGAAAAAGGTATTTTTTAGTTTTGAGAAATTTTGGTGAAAATCCTATTGGAATTTATAGGTGTAATCCTCTTTTTTCTTATTTTGGATTTTTTATAGAAAATATATTTTGTGCAATATTACTAATAAAGGATTGAATATTAATATGTGTATAAATCTAAAGTAAAAAGCTAAATTAAGAACTCATATAACTAATGCAAAAATAAAGAAATTTAAAGAGAGTGAAGAATGCTTGGACCTTGTTTGGAGACTTGGAGATTGATCTTGATTGGTGACGAGCTTCCTTGCAAGTGGGTGAGAGATGTAGAGGGATTTTGCAAAATTAGGTGTGAAAGTAATGGAAATGAAAGGTGGATAAAGGTTTCAAACAAGGAAACCTCACTGAATTAAGAAGAATGTTGCTGAGATCATTGAAGTTGATGCTTCTTGAGGTTCCCTTTTAAGGTGAGCTCGTGTTCTACTTATATAGGGTCAAGGAACTGTCGATTGGCATTGTCCCTACACTGCCTATCCTATTGGCAGGTAACCCTAGACACACTACCGATTGGTCGGGAAATGGATGTGCCATTTGGCAATCTCGTGTAGATTTTTTGAAAAATGGTCATAAAATTCAATTCGTAAGTCCAAATAGTGCATGGGGCATACCATTGGAAAGGTTATCCATAAACCTTTAAGAATAATTAAGGCTAGTCCCGGGTCCGGGAGTTGACTTTGGGTCAAATGGGGTTCGAAAAGTCTTGTCAGTCCTTTAGACAGAAGATCATCAAACGATGATAGATCATTCATCCAAACTGTAAGCCCAAATCTTGCACGGGGTTGACTTTTGGAAAGGTTATGTGAGGCACTTTGATGTTCTAAAGAGATTCTCTCAGTTCAGAGAGTTGATTTTTGTCAAACGGGGACCGAAATCTCCTGAAGACCTTTCGGAGTAAAATGGGTCATTCATCCATATCGTAAGGATAATTTGTGCATGGGGAAGACCTTTGGAAAGGGTATTCAGTTCCCTTCAAAGATTCATTTGGTCTCGTTCAATCTAAAGAGTTGACTTTGGTCAAACAAAGCCCGAGAGCACCTAGAAGCCTCCGGATCAGTTTTGGGGGGAAACGGATCATTCCTATAAATGTTTATGCCATTTTCCCCATGGATTAAACCATTAGAAAGGGGATCCAGTACCCTTCGAAGATTCATCGAGCTTTCACTCTGACAATGAAGTTGATTGGGGTCAAATCGAGGCCCGGGAGTGCCCAATGGACTCTAGATCGGTTTTTGATTGTAAAATGGTTCATTTGTCTGAACAGTTATATCAATTAATTCACAGGGTTGATCGTTAATAAGATGATTCAAATCCCTTTGAAGATTCATTAAGCTTTTGCTCTTACGATGAAGTTAACCATAGTCAAATGGGGCTTGGGAGCGCCCAATGACCTCTAGATCGGTACTCGGAGTATAACCTAGGGTTTGTAGTGAATGGATAGACTTAGGGGGTCCTATAATGTGGTGTCTACAGAGACTCTTAACGGGTGAGATTGGAATAAATGAAAGCTTTCGAATAGACACCACATGATATTTGGGAAAGAGGTAAATTGTATGGACCAAAGGGATGGGGATGACCATTTTAGAGGGTTGGGGATGACTATTTTAGAGGGTCAAGGCCAATTTTTAGGACTTAAAGTAATTCTAGGGATGATCGATTTTGCGGGTCGAGGTCAATTATGAGGACCTAAAGTGATGACGATCGATTCTGCGGGTCGAGATAAATTCTGAGGACCTATAGTAGGGGAGACCAATTCCATGGGTTAAGGTCAATTCTATGGACCTAAAGTTATGGCGATCAATTTTGTGGACCTAAATTTAGGGACGACCAATTCTATGGGTCGAGGTCAATTCTACGGACCTAACGATATGGTGACCAATTTTGCGGGTCGAAGTCAATTCTGAGGACCTAAAGTTATGGCCACCAATTCTGGGGGTCGAGGTCAATTCTGCGGACCTATAGTTGGGGTGAACAATTTTTCGGGTTGAGGTCAGTTCTGCAGACCTAAAGTTGAGGTGACCAATTCTGCAGGTCTAGGGCAATTCTGAGGACCTAAAGTTGTGACGACCAATTTTGCGGGTTGAGGTCAATTCTGAGGACCTAAGTTGGGGGTGACCAATTATGTGGGGAAAGGTCAATTCTACAGACCTAAAGTTGTAATATGGAGGTTTGCTCTCTGGGGAGTCTTTAATTTATATTTGGGAGTTTGGATGCAATTGTGGTTCCACCGGGGAATGTGTTTCACTGAGACACTATAGGGGAGAGATATTCGACTAGGGCTTATAGCTCCACTAGGGAAGTTAGATTTGGAAGTTTCGTTGGTGAAACATTTGATTTTTGATGTTTTTAGTTCCAGCGGGGAATTGTAGTGGACTCTGGGGATGCTGGCGGGGCCATTTTAGGGTTTAAATTGGAGATAAGAGTGTGGTTTTAATCAAGATGGGATTTTGAGTGCTTGAAAATGGTTTTCTTGCTAAAGAAATGTTCTAATATTTATTTAGAAATTTTAGAAATTTTCCAAAGAATTTTCGGATTTTTTTGTCATTTTGTTCGGTTTTTTGTACGAAATTTTTAGGGGGTTATCGATTGTCATGTCGTAGGGGTTGCCATATGACAATGGAATGGTCTTCTGGACAAACTTGGGAAGGGGAAGAGGCAGGTGCCGATCAGTGGTTGTCAGGGGACTACCAATTGGCATCCCCTTTGGCCTCCTATAAAAAGTGGCGAGTTCTCCTCACTTTTCATAGCTCATAGCATTCAGATCTTCTTCCCTTTCTTGCTAAGATTCATTTCCAAGCTTTTTCCTTCCTTTAGTCTTAAAAATGGCAGATTTTTTAAGTAGTGCAACCCACGTGGTGTGGTTGGGTGTCGACGATTGGGCGAAACTAGAGTGGAGAGCTAAGGTGCCCTTGACATTGGGCAGAAATAATGCCTTCGAGTTGTTCGAGCCAGCTACTGAGGATTTCTTTTTGCTACGCGAGCCTTCACATCACCGGTCATCTAGGGTGAGGAACCCTAGTGGCTATGTAAGTATTAATGATATTTGGCATTCTTTTTCTTCTTTTCTTCTTTTTGTTTCCTTGAGTTGACAAAAGTTTTCTTCATTGATTTTTTTATTTTGGCAGACTGACGTAGCTTCTATTATCTTTCATTCCCGGGGGATGATGGGGTTTAAGGATGTGTGGGAGCATATTTCGGTGGTGGTGCACTGGTCGCCTAGCGTCTACTTTGGATGAGACACCGTGCTATACGGATGTTTTGTGCGCACTGGGGGAGAGGTGGTTGGACACTACCAATACCATTCATTTTTTATGGAGATGATGGTGACTCCAATCGACGTTTAGCAACTGCTGGGATTGATTACAAGGGCATGAAGATTGAGGTGGACCGGTCTTTGAGGGTGACACCTGAGGCAATTAAGGCTGCGTTGGGAGACGTAGGGAGGATAGTGTCCACTGATTCGATTCACATTTCTTCTTTCTGGAAGCTACAATTGAGCGGGAGGATCGATGAGACGGACAGGCTATAGGTACAAAAGATGGCCCGTTTATTCTTTTTTTCTTTTTTGGGTGGGTTTCTTGGTGGTGTCGAGTGGTGACATCATCCACCTATGGCTTTTACCATTTTTTAGGGTATTTTCGAATATCCCTCTTTATGACTTGGGGAGCCTGACCATGGTGACCATTTATTCTTCTCTGTATGCTTTCAGCTGGTGCTTCCAGCAGACCTTTTACGAGGGCCACGTACCTTTTGGAGGTAATTCTCGCATTTATTTTTATGTATTTTATTGCATTTTTCTTTTAGTTCTCTTCTTTTGTTGGTTATTATCTTTCTGTAGACGTGGTTTTATGATGTGATAGGGATCAATGCCCATTTAATAGGCTTGGATGATGAGGAGGTGGGGGACTTTTTTCGAATGTACTATTGGCGGAAGTCCAACCGACGGTCAAAGGAGTCTATTTCTCTATCGGCGACACATCAGGCTTTCAATACCCTGACAAGCAACCATGTTATTCCCCTTTTATTCTAAATCTTTTTTTTGGCATTTTTTTTGTTCGCGCAAATATTGATCTTTATTGGAAATTACAGGTGACTTTCTATCCCTGGGGTATGATTGTCCAGTATACTAGGGTGACTGGGGTGCATGTACAGATGCGTCGACTATTGGCGCACGAGTTCGGCTACTCTTGGTATTTGGGGGAGAGAGTGTTTCGACAAATTGTGGAGGATGAGGTGGTGGTACCACCGGTGGCACCCCCGATGTACATGAGGATGTCGAAGAAGGCCAGGATGGTAGCTATGATTGGTGAGCCTTATTCTCTCTATAAGGATACATTGGCGACTTATGACTACCTTAACTTGGCGATGAGCTGGTTGATATCTTCTTGTATATATGATATGGTGAACATGCCTCTACCTCTTACGACTTCGAACAAGGGTACGAGTAGGCCGGTGGGGTTCGCTTATAGCATACGTGGTATGTCATCATCGGCAGGGACAACGGAGGTTCCATTCATTCATCTTGCTCCACCTTCCTATAATTTCTAATTGAATGAAGGGGGATCATTGCGTATACCACACCGCCCTAACACGGTGGATTCGGGGGTGTTGGGGATGATGGAGAATGTCCTTCAACTAGAGGTATATCTTTTCTCTTTCCTTGTCCCTGTTTGGCTTTTTCTTTTCTTTAGACTGACTGATTTGCCTTTTTTTTTTGTTGCCCTTTCTACACCATGTCTCGATGTTGATTACCTGGATTAGGGACATTTGGGACTGGGTGGCCTCCGTGACTGCCTATATCAGGGACTTAATTCTAGTTTTTTCTTATCTGGTGTTGTCTGCTACTTCGGAGGAGGGATCAGGATCAGGGAGTGGAGGTTCCACAGCTCGCCACCAGGGGAAGCGCGCTCACCGTAGGACAGCAGGTCTTAGATAAAGAGAGAGAGATTGTGACTGGGGGTTTCGGGCTGAGTCTCGCTGTTTTTGCTATCTACTATTTTTCTTATTTTTTTCTAAAAAATTGCAATGATGAAAATGGAAATATATAAAATGAATGAGATTTTTGTTTATTTATCTTTGCCTAAATGACTTATTCTACATGCAATTTTTACTTTGTTGCTGAGATCGTAAAAAGGATGGGATATTTTATTAAATAACTTGAGAGATAATATAGGTAGAAATAACTCGGTTTTTTTGGAAATAAGGATTTAATTTTTTTTATTTTTGATTTTGACAAAAAAGGAAAGATTGAATTTTCAAAAATAATAATGCCAATCGGCATACCCCTTGTCCTGCCTATCAGTAGGTGAGTCTAGTCAAATCACCTTAAGGCTTTGATTGCACTTTCTGTGGCTTTGAGGACTTGGTGGGTCAGAAATTTATTCAAGTTTCTAAGACTTCTTGTTGTTTAGCCCATATTTTCATGTATAAATGGGGTGAGGTGGTGTGATTTTTCACCCATTCGTATTTTCTCTTCTTTCTTGTTTATTTCTTACCTTATGTCTTATTATTTCCTAAATGGCCATTCCCATGAGTGCATAATTCGTTTCATATCTCAAGAGTCTGGAAACCATATGTCTATACAATGTGGATTATGATGCTTTTAACTTGCATCGGGTCTCTTTGTGGCATAATCGACCCATCGACTGGAATATACTGGCAGTGGCAGTGCAATTTTGGTATCCTGAGGATTATGTTTTCTACCAAGTTGGGGATCAATCCCAACATGGCGACGACTATAACTGAATTCTCCCAATCCCCTCGAGAGCTGTTAGCATAATTTCTCCACATCCCCCCTTCGACATCTTATCCATTGGTCATTAGGGGAATGATCTCTCTCCCAGTTGTCATGTATTCTGTGCATTTACAGGATTTCAATGATGTGGGTCATGCTGGAGTTGTCTCCCTAGGCTTAACCTTGAAATTACTGCTGGTGATCGAGGACCTAATGGCGAACCCTCAATTATCTTCCCTTACAGCGTGGATGTCATATCATCGTAATCCTACGACGGTGATACTAACGGAGACCCTGAACGGTCTACATACTTGGTGGTAGGTCCATTCTAATTTTCTGAGAGGAAGCCTGGTTATGCTATTCAAGTGGCTGGCTGATAGATTCCGTTTGGTTGTCCCCCTGAATATCCCTTGGTAGTTGTGCTTAATTTTTTCACTCATTAATTCATCACCTTTGCCCTATCCATCGATAACTGGGTAAATTAGTTTGTGGAGCATGGAGCTCGATGCCTACGCTGGTCGGTGCCATAGTGTGGGGACCTGCAGCCCATTCTGGAACTGGTGGAATACCAGTAATTTTGGTTAGTTACCTTTCAGCAGACCTCATTCTATTTGCCCTAGTAGCTCATGTGCCAAGTCGGATGGGAGAAAATTTCTATTCTCCATCCCCTAGATTTCTTACCTGTAGAGGATTTGACTGAAGGCATGCACATGTGGTTCGATTCTCTATTGAATAATCATCGACCCTCAACCCGTCCTTATCAATCTATCATTTTTGGCATGGGGAGTTTCTTGACAAATACCTTTCCTTTATTTATCCCTGCTGACTGAGGATTCAGACTTTGGTAGTATCTCCCAGATCTTGTCATATGGTTCATGGAGGAGGGGAAGAATAGAAGCCCCTTTTCTTCATCTACTTAGAGTTATACGACCACTTTGTTAATTTCACCTAGCATGTCTTTAAAGGATATCATTCCACATATACTGATTACCGGACTAACATTTTCTTGGCTTAGTTCTTCATTTGAGCTATCAAACTCGTACCCCATCCTGTGGCAACGATATGGTCTTTCCATGAGAATTCAATGCATTCCACAACCTCAATGACTTTTTCATATAGATCCTCCCACTCAACGGGGAGGTGCAGAAGTGAAGAGACCAACCACCCTTATAGTTTTAAGTCATCGAGTAACTTGGATATACTACAGATCTCATTGGTCTGTCGGAATAAGTCTGCCATAATTTGTACTGCATCGTCCAAACTGACTTCGTCAACGAGTACCACCCAATTATCTGACTCTCGATCCCACTTTAGGGCTTTCATGAACAGGATGTTGAACTTCTGACAGTCAATGGTCATTTCAAAGGGCAATTTCAACCCAAACTCTAGAAGCCTATTCAGTAATTCTGGGAATTCCATATCCTTCCCTCCAGACCGAGTACGAATAGAAATACATGCTTTTGTGATAAGTGACAAACCTTAGTCGGCAAAATAGGTAGGGTGTAGGAGAAAATACGGGAAAACTTTAAGGGGTTTGGTTGAAACTATGGGTATTGATGGTGCTTTACTGGGTAGAATCTGGGAAAATGGATTGAATTTTGGGTCATTTTCTTAAATGACGGTATTTATATGGTTTAGATGTGGATTGTGAGTGGTTTTGGGTTTTGGATTGGATAGTGGGGCGATGAAATCCCAGTCAATTAAACCTTAGATTACATTTCGAAGATGAAATCACTAATCAGTGGTATGGTCGACAGTTTGGTAAAAATCATAATGGGCATCAGGATTGAATTTTTTAGGAAATAGGTTTGGTAGTGGATGAGGGTCCAAAGGTTTGATGATATTTCATCTTAACAATGCTTTGTAGACTTTATAGAGTAGATCATGGAGATCAGTATATTCTTTTTCGACTGGACTAGCATGACTTTCTAGCGCCCAAGAGGTAGCGGGCTGAGAGATGTTGATGGTCGAGACTGTAGCAAGGTTCTCATATTTTCTTGAAGTGAACTATCCGGATACTTTCTTCGGCTAAGATTCTGTCTTGGCAATACTTTCTTCAATCTCCATTCCTGCTTCTCGAAGGGCTCGAAAATGTGGGTATCACTGCCCTCCCATCGCTGCTTGGATATGGGGTAAGAAATTTTACTTCACAATACTAACTTGATCTTCTTTGGAAGGCCAGTTAGTCATAGCGGTCGCTTTCTCCTTACACCTTGCTATGAAATTGCCAACAGATTCTTAGGGGTTCTACTTGAGAAGTTATAGATCATGGCGTGTAACCTCCAACTCCTCGTTGTATTTATAATGTGACATGAATTCACGGGCAACGTCCTCCCAACTGTGAATTATAGATTCCTTAAGGGATAGAAACCAACAAATAGCGTTGTCCTTCAAATTTTATTGGAACATCTAGGTCTTTATTTCTTCAAAGGCACCTAGGAGAGTCATGGCTCGGTGGTACCTTCTAAGATGGACAACTGGGGCCTACTACCCCCAAACTTCTCAATGTTAGGCATCTTAAACTTTTCTGACAGCCTTACTTTAGGGGGAGACATATAGGTGTAATCCATGTAGTTCTCGGAGATTCAAACCTGGTCAAACTTCTTGGTTAATAGCTTAAAGTCTTTCTTGACCTAGTTTAACTCTTTTTCCTTTGGATCAATAGGCACTGGAAGGTTAGACCCTGGATGGGTAAGATTCAACATAGGGAGATGATCTAGGGGTGGCCCATTGGAAGTAGAAACACATGGAGCGTGCTGATATTCTTTCAGGACCCAAACAGGCGCAGGAGCGGGTGGACCCATAGCATGAGGGAAGAGGACCTCGGGCTCCTCGGTAACTGGGATTCAGTTTCGCTACATCTCGTGAACCTCATCTTGGCGGTAATTTGGACTAGGATTTTTATCAAATTAGGCTAAAAATTCGGTAATTGGTCTCCGTTCTCCTTGGAGAGTTGGTGAAGGTAAATTTTGGACTCGGAGGAAGTAACGTGAGAACAGACAGAGATTCGGGATGGTTCGACGGAAGACTGAAGCCAATAGGGAACCAAGCCAAGGATCGGGTATGGGATCAGCTTGAAGAAAAATGATTCGAATTTATTTTTGAAAGAGAAAAGGAAGAATTATTTTCATTAAAAAAGAGTAAAATATTTTTGACATTTTTTTGGAAAGCGGAGGACAAAATATTTTTGGTTTTTTTTGATAAAATGAGGGAATTTTTTTTTTGTATTTTAATAAGAAGGATGAAAAATATTTTTGGTATTTTAATGAAAAGGAGAAAAATATTTTTGGTATTTTGATAAAAAAAAAGGGAAGGGGAAATATTTTTGACACTTTTGAAAAAGGAGGGAAAACGAGAGAAGAGTTTTAGCATGATTATTATTATGTTCTCACTTAAATTGGGCTTACCTAAATGCCAGACGGGACCTGAGCCTGGGAAAATTGGGTTTGAAAAATATGTAAAACATGGTTTGACTTACTGCCAGGTTCATGGATAGGTTCCCATTTTGAAAAAAAGACGAAATCGGGCAAAAATTTGGGTGGTATGTTGACTTGGTATTTTGACAAAGTTTTGTGTAGTAAGTGGAAGACTAAATATGAGTGTCCTAAGTTTGGAACCTATAAGAGGGTATGCAGTTGTTGGGTTAGTGGAAAGGTTCCCCCTTTTGGCATGATTTCCATGATAAACATCTTGCTTTTAAGGATAATCGGTATGTGGACAAGCCATTTGATATACCTGAGTGTACTTGAATTGCCTCACTATATACCTCATGGGGATAGTACGTGTGAGAGATAACTCGATACACTCAATGTAGGTGAACTAGTTCCCAACTGTATACCACCCATTATGAGTTCGGTCAAGAAGTACTATGCGGGGGAACCATTCGATCTACGTCAAAGGTACTAGGCCAATGGAAGGTGAGAGTCATATTTCTTAGGCTAACTGCGCCCTACCTGACCAACGCCCATCACAAAGTGACCCCCCCCCCCCCCCAGTACGGGATAACATTTTATTTAATATAGCAATGCTCCTTATGATGTAGTTCGCAAAATGCATGATTCTTGATTAGTATATTATGGAGAGAGTATTTTCTTTAGCATGATGATCACTATACTAATAAGGAAGAATGTACAAGTATCATGAAAAGTAAATCTAGCATAGAGCATGAATATTATACTAATTATGGATGAGCAAGAGTGAGTGATGTGTGAATATCTATAAGTGAGTGTGTGGTAGTGAATCTAAGCATGGATCAAATACAACTGGTGTGTGATAAGTATAAGTGAACATGGATATATATAAGTGTAATAAGTGGAGGTGTGTGTTAGTGAAGCCTAAGCATGGATATTTTTAAGTGGTCTGTGAAGCATGAGGACACAAGTGACCTTATATACAAGTGTAAGTAGTGTAAGGGGTACATGGAGAGTATTTACTAGTTTGTGAAGTGAAAAGGGAGTGAGAGGTGATATAAACATGAGGATGATATATACAAGAAGTAATAGAGGAGTTGAGGGAACATATAGGTAGGTGCATACGCACACAAGTAGAAAATGATAACACCCATGTAAACAGAGTCTAACCCTCTTATGACAAGTAAATCCCCAGCAGTCACCACTGTGGCCATCCCTATATGGTTTCCCTCCATCTCGAGGTGTCGGTGCACGCGCACGTAGTGGAGAGAAAGAGAGAGAGAAGGTCTCTCGACCATCGTCAATGTGGGGTAATAGAGTCGCTATCATATTTTGCACAAAATAGGCAAAAGAACACGTTGTTGCCTTGAGAGAACAACATCAAAGAATAACTGATGCTTGCGAAACCAATTAGTTCGGAGGTTCGGGGACTAGGTTACGGAATGGGAAGGTGTTAGGCACCCATCCCGCCATTTTGGTCTCTCATGGGCTTATATTACTATTCTCCTTAATTTCTTCGTGAAGTGTGAATGCGTCTATATATAAGTGGAGATCGGAATCGCTCGACTCACATCATGGGAAAAAACGAAGTGAGGTCATCCATAGGAATGTTTCCAAAATAATAATTAAAAATATGATATGTGCGCTTATCAAGATATTGATTGTTATGATGAAACGATATTATGTGTGGATAAAATAGGAAAAAAGAGAAAATTAGGAAAATAGGACTCGAGTCTCGGGTTTCAGCCCGAGACGCCTACCTAGCCTATAAAGGCATCAAAGTCCATGTAGTTCGTATGCGACACGAGGGTGGGGTTTATCCCATAAATTCACACAGGGATTTTGTTATGTGTGTAAGAAAAAGGTATTTTTAGTTTTGAGAAAATGTGGTGAAAAATCACGTTGAAATTTATAAGTGTAACCCTCTTTTTCTTATAGAAAATATATTATGTGAAATATTACTAATAAATGATTGGATATTAATATGTGTATGAATCTAAAGTAAAGAGCTAAATTAAGAACTTATATGACTAATGCGAAAATAAAGAAATTTAAAAAGAGGGAAGAATGCTTGGATCTTCTTTGGAGACTTGGAGATTGATCTTGATTGTTGATGAGCTTACTTTAAAGTGGGTGAGTAATGTAGAGGGATTTTGATAAATTGGGTATGAAAGTGATGGAAATGAAAGGTGGATAAAGGTTTCAAACAAGGAAACCTCAATGACTTAAGAAGAATGTTGCAGAGATCACTTAAGTTAATGTTTCTTGAGCTGCACTTTAAAGGTGAGCTCATGATATCCTTATAAGGGTCAAGGGAATATCGATAGAAATTTTCCTTGCCCTGCCTATCGGCAAGTAACTCTAGACACATAGCCGATAGGCAGGGAAATGGATCTGCTAATTGGTAATCTCATGCAGAGTTTTCAGAAAAATTGTCATAAAACGAAATCTGTAAGTCCAAATCATTCATGGAGCATACCATTGGAAAGGTTATTCAGATACCTTTGATAATCCTTGGGGTTGATCCTAGTTTAGGAGTTGACTTTGGGTCAAAAGAGGCTTAGAAGCACCCATCAGTCCTTTGGACAATATATTGTTTGATTACGATGGATAGTTCGTCCAAACTGTAAGTCCGAATCGCACACTTTGTGGACCATTGGAAAGGTTATCCGAGGAATTTGATGTTCTAAAGAGCTTTGCTCAGTTCGAAGAGTTGACTTTGGTCAAATGGGGCTCAGAAGTGCCCGGTGACCTTTCGAAGTAAAACGGGTCGTTTATCCATAGCGTAAGGTTGATTTGCAAGTGGGTTAGACCGTTAAAAAGGTTACTCAATGCCTTTAGAAGATTCATTTAGTCTCATTCGAGATGAAGAGTTGACTTTGTTCAAACGGAGCCCGGGAGCTCCCGGTGGCCTTCGAATAAAATTTTGGGGGAAAACTGATCATTTGTTCAAACGACTATGTATTTTCACGCATGGTGTGGACCATTATAAAGGGGATTCAGTGCCCTTCAAAGATTCATTGAGCTTTCGCTTTGATGATAAAGTTTATTGGGCTCAAATCAGGGCCCAGGGCGCCCCATAGCCTCCAGATCGGTTTTTAATAGTAAAATGGTATGTTTGTCCGAATCGTTATGCCGATTTGGGCATGGGGTGAACCGTTGGAAAGGGGTTTCAGAGACCTTCAAATATTCATTGAGATTTCTCTCTGACCATGAAGTTGACTGGAGTCAAACGGGGCTCAGGAGCGCCCGATGGCCTCTAAATCTGTACTATGAGTATGATCTATGGTATGTGGTGAATCGAGAGACACAGGGGAGTCCTATAATGTGGTGTCTACAGATATAATGTCATGTTTTTATTTCTGAGACTCGGATGACCTTTTTAATTGCACCGATTATCTGAAATGGGTCAAAATAGTCTATAATAGGTACTCGAGGGTTAGAATCGCGTTACAAGAGATTTTTAAACGTAGTAGGTCCCGTATAGGGGTAGGGTGTCTTTTTACCCTTAGGAATATATCTAGAAACAGGATTAGATTGTTATTAAAGAGCATATAAGGTTTAGAGAGTTGGATGACTGCCTCACTGTTGGCCTTTGTATAATTGTTGTTGAGTAAGAGAAATAGAAGAGAAAAAGAGAAAAAAAAAAGGAGATTAGAACTTAGAGAAGAGACGAGGAACATATTCAAAATTCAGATCATCCTTACGTGTTGAGACTTTTGGATTCAAATCCAAAAGGCAAGTGTTTACTTGCTTTAGATTGCATGTTTTGTAGTTAATTACATTCATAATTGATTAAGAACAAATTTGAGATTTAAAATATGACAACTTTAGTAATTAAGTGAATAGATTTAAGTTTTATTTTATCTCTGAACGTAATTGATATTGAATAATAATGAATAAGTAAGAATTTTATGATTAAATTATGGGTTGATGCTTATGAACATGTGAATATTGATAGGTTGTTATAAATCAATGAAATTTTAAGGTTTGATTAATTCTGAGTTGTTTGAAATAAAGAATAATTAGGAATCCCAGGTGGTGGATTATGGACTCGATTTTAGTTGGTGTTATAATGTTTTTGGGATAGCTATATAATGATATAGGAAGTCAATGTAAGGTTTTGGGAGGCTTTGGACCTCCATTGAAGGTTTAAGAGGTGAATCCCCGAGGAAGAAGACAATTAATATCCCATAATACCGAACTAATTCGATAGGGGAGCAAATCGCCTTGGTCAATCAAACTAGTTCGGTCTTCCAGGTGAACTAGTTTGGTTTGCTGGCCTGCTCAAATTTTTGTTGCGCATTGTTTTGACCCATTAATGAGTGAGAAATGGACGTGTGGGCTTTCGGGGGTGATTGGGAGTACTGAGGAATATTTCTAGAGTTTGGTACGGGTGTTAGGTCAACAGTTGGATGAGTTTGGGTGAAAAAAATGGGAATTCAAGTGAGTGAACACTTAATTATATAATGAAAAAGTTGGTTCGAACTTCGGGATTAGTAGACTAATACGCTATGGGATTTGTGTACATTATCATCACTTTATACATATAGGTATTGTGTCATTTTATATATATAGGGGCGGATCTATTCAAGGTCGAGGGGGGAGGCCATCCCCTTAAAAATTTGGAAAAAAAAATTACTGAGAATTTTTTTTAGGGGTGCTATGTGTAAATATAAAAATTTAAAGGTGTATATATGTAGTTTTCAAAGTGATAGGGTCAAAAACATAATAACTTGTATTTAACTTCTCGTCCGCTCAGTTTTAATTCCTCGCTCAGCTTCTCTCTCTACTCAGCCTCAACCTCAACTCAACCTTAAAAGAAAACGCAAGCAATTTGATTGATTTTGTTCACAACAGACAAGAAATTTTTTTATTTTCACCTAAAATCCGGAAAGATGAAATGAGCCAAAATATTGAAAGATGAGACAAGATGAGCCGAAATATTGAAAAGTTCTGCTCACCTCTCATTTGGTCTAATTTGAATAGAAGGTATGTGCATTATACTTTATCCAGTTATAATTAAATTTGTTTATATATACTTAGGTTTATGTGTTTTCATTTTGTTTAAAAATGTTATAGGGATGTTTAAAAAAATATTTCAGGGATTGAAATTAATTGGGTATTATAAATATAGATCCGATACTATTATATTTTGGGGCTTGAAATTAATTGGTATTGTTATTTTTAATGTTGATTGGGTATTGTTAGTTAGGTCTGTTTTTTTATGTTGATTGGGTGTTGTTAATTAGGGCTTAAAATTAATAAAGTTTTGTTATTATTGATTTTGTACAGTTATATTGATTAAGTGATGTTGTTTAGAGTTTGAAATTAATTTGGCATTATAAATGTTGATTATGTATCGTTATTTAATTTTGAAATTAATTGGACATTGTTAATGTTTATTGGGTATTGTAATTATGGCTTGAAGCTAATTAGGTGATAAATTTACAATTTCATTGTCTATTTGGGTTGTAAAACTTGGAATTTATTCAAGGAGTGCATATAAAACTCGAATTAATCCAAAAAAAATTGCCTCGAGGGATTTCGCCCCTGAACTCGCAATACCACTATAAATTTTGCCCCCATAAAAATTCTTGGATCTGCCACTGTATATGTGTGTCTGTGTGAGTGTGTGTGTATGTGTGTGTGTGTGTGTGTGTGATTGCTTGTGCATTTAATTGAAACATACCTACTCGATGGTGTTATGATTAAGAGGTTACACGTAGGCGATAGTCCATCCTGGCATTGACCAGTAGGTGTTGGATTGATTTTTTAGGTCATAATACTATTAAATTACCACAATCCATGTGTGAGGATAGGTGTCGGATTAGAGATCTGTTGGGTGCGATGTGGTATGGTTCCGACCCCTGGACGTATGTTTATGATTGTCTTTATTATTTTCTCTACATTTAGGTTCGACGGTGAGATTATGACCCGATGACCCAGTTGTGGTACAGGGTATACCTATATCCCGATAGCACACGAGGGATGTATCCACGAGATCTATGATCTAGTGATATAGTTTATACATATATAACGAGTGATATATATATATATATATATATATATATATATGTGTGTGTGTGTGTGTGTGTGTGTGTGTGTGTGTGTGTGTGTGTGTGTGTGTGTGTGTGTTTGCGAGATATGATGTGCATATCTATTTATAGAACGGGTGTATCTATGTTATTGTATTGTATGAATATCCACCTATCACTACACCAGATCCTACGAATAGTCACGGTATCGAGGTCAGACCCATTGTCATGACTATATCCAAAATGGGCGTGACCAAGTCCATGACTCAGTGTGGTCATGGATTGTCTTGCATGTGGTAATGGACCCAAGTTGTTACTCGTATGCGTCACAGTTGTGAGCCGTGATCCATCCGTGACCATTATGGCGCTAAGTTTCCTTCCAAATGTGGTCTCGGATGGAATCACGGTCTAAAGCCATGACCAGTATTTAAAAGACATGCTGGGATAGTCACAGCTGAAGACCGTGACCATCCTGGGCATCGAGTCACGGCTTTGGGTCGTGACCAATGTATTATTTACATACTGACGTGTTAAAAATTAATGGGGTCACGGCATGGGGTCACGGATTAAGGTCGTAACCAGTGTCTTTATACTTAATTCCCAGACAAATTTTTCATTTCCCTCGAAAATTTCTAAACCCTCTAAACTTTCCCTCTCTTCGACGATTTTAGCTCTTCTCCGACGATTTTGGCTCTCTCTCAATCTCAATCTCAAGTTTTTCACTCAAGTTTTCTCTTAATCTCAAATTTAATATTTTGTGCATTTGTATTTCTGTGTGTATATGTATGCGTGTAGTTCTATGTGTGTGTGTGTGTATTTCCATGTGTATATATGTGTATATGTGTGTACGTGTGTGTATTGTGTATGTATGTATGTGTGTATATTGTATATGTATATGTATATGT
Organism: Sambucus nigra; assembly: GCA_949130495.1. Lineage (NCBI taxonomy): Eukaryota > Viridiplantae > Streptophyta > Magnoliopsida > Dipsacales > Adoxaceae > Sambucus > Sambucus nigra. Next base: position 241,239,526 of record OX422213.1, on the reverse strand, counting down.
ATGTATTATGTATATGTATGGGTGTATACGGTATATGTATATTGTATGTGTGTGTGTGTATTCTAGAAAAAAATACATATATATGACTAATGTTGGTTTAAGTTTGGGGCTGAAATATAAAAAAAATATATGTATAATTTAATATTGATGCTAAATTCGGGATAAATTTTAGGGGTGATGTTTTTAAGGGATTAATTTTATGACTAATGTTTATAAGGGTTGATTTTAGGGATTGTTGGCTTAAATGATAAAAGTAGGTATTCAAAACCTAATAAATTAACGGTGAGATACACACACATACACGGGATTCACTTGTGGGAGACTACGTGGCTCCACTGGTTTCATTGAAGTTTTGTCTGGACAGTCTTTGGACCAATGCCCTGGCTTTTTACAACTATAGAAAGTGTTCACATTATTGATTTTAGTTGGTGGAGTTCGATTTTTTTTAGGAGAGTGAGGGGAAGTAAGGCTTGTTATGCAACTATAGTTTGATTCCACGGTCTCCTTCTCAAATGCATATTGTTGGTGGGAATTTCCATTATAAAGTTAAGACTTAATATGAGCGAGAAAGTAACCGTTGTATGAACGAAATCAAAGGTCATGTCACAAACATTTTTACAATCTTGGTTGTACCGTTCTCTGCTTACATTACAAGCTATGTCAATTGCGGAATTGTATGGCCTAAAAAATTGAGGTCTATTTTGGGAGTATTCGACCCGAAGTGACTCCACAATCGCATTCATATATCTTTACCTAAAACAGCCAATATAACTCGCAAGAATGGACTGCGTAGTCACGGGATCCCCGATCTGTGTGTGTATTTATGTGTGTATGTGTGTATTTATGTGTGTATGTGTGCATGGGATTCACGCCCTCGTACATAATAACTAGTTAATGAGTCATTAGAGCCATTATTTATAGGAATAGTATTCATGCCATCGTTCATTTTTCTTAGGAAAAATAAGTCACGGTGATAATAAATGGAAACAAGAGTGTGAAAGGTTGTAATTGGACCCTACTCGTAACTCTTTCATTAATGAGCCTCATTCAGAGGGTACTCCGATTTATTGGTGAGGGAATACGAAGATCAAACAATTTAACTACCTTATAAATCGTGGAGTTCATCTCCAGTAAGAGTACTTATTCAATCGTATTCTGTTTTCCCTACTAGAATGCTGGGATGAAGCTGTACAATATATATTTTGCATACGTAATCCTAATACAGCACTAACCTTGCTTAAGCTGTTAGAGAAGGTAGAAAAAAAATTCACCCATTATGGACAGAATTACGTACAAAGAGCATTGCCAAAGACTATGATGTCTCGTGACACATGCACGGCAAACTCAATCTTTCCAGTAGGCTGAAGAGGATAAGATTTAGAGTTCATGTCATTGACATCTATGTATCCATTATAGATATCTACACGTAAGAACCGACCGTGTGGCCATGGGACCCCTGGTTTGAGAGCTCGACCCACATTTTAGAATACATACACCTAGGCTTGAAAATATGCCATCAGAGGGAGAAACACCAAAACATCTCCCAAAAGGCCCCGTGAGCGACCCCAACACCTCCCACGGGACCAACGTAGCTCGTAAGAACCGACCGAGTGGCCACGGGACCCTTGGTTTGAGAGCATGTCCCAAATTTCAAAATATCTACACTTAGGTTGGAAAACATGTTGTTAGAGGGTGAAACCCCAAAACACCCCCCCAAATGACTCGTGAGAGATGCCAACACCTCCCACGGGACCAACGTAGCTCATAAGATCCGACCCCATGGCCACGGGACCCCCGGTTTGAGAGCACAACCCAAATTTTAGAATATCTACACTTAGGCTTGAAAGCATGCCATTATAGGGAGAAACCCCAACACACCCCCCCCCCCAAACGGCCCCGTGAGCGGCATCAACACCTCCCATGGGACCAACGTAGCTCGTAGGAACCGACCGCATGGCCACGGGACCCCCGGTTTGAGAGCACGACCCAAATTTTAGAATATCTACATTTAGGCTTAAAAATATGCCGTCAGAGGGAGAAACCTCGAAATACCCCCAAACGGCTCTCTAAGTGGAGCCAACACCTCGCACGGGACTAACATAGCTCGTAGGATTCGATCGCGTGGCCACGGGACCGACCCAAATTTCATAATATCTACACTTAGGCTTTAAAACATGTCGCGAGAGGGCGAAACCCCAAAACACACTCCAAACGATCCCGTGAGCGGCGCCAACACCTCCCACGGGACCAATGTAGCTTGTAGGAACCGACCGTGTGGCCACGGGATCCCCAGTTTGAGAGCACGATCCAAATTTTATAATATCTACACTTAGGCTTGAAAACATGTCGTCAAAGGGAGAAACCCTGAAACACCCTCCAAACGGCCTCGTGACTGACCCCAACACCTACCACGGGACCAACGTAGCTCGTAGGAACTGACTGCGTGGCCACGAGACCCCTAGTTTGAGAGCATGGCCCGAATTTTATAATATCTACAATTAGGCTTGAAAACATGCTGTTAGAGGGTGAAACACCCCCAAAATGGCCCCGTGAGCGGCGCTAACACCTCCCACAGGACCAATGTAGCTCGTAGGAACCGATTGCGTGGCCATGGGACTCCCGGTTTAAGAGCACGACCCAAATTTCAAAATATCTACACTTACGATTGAAAACATGTCGTTAAAGGGCGAAACCCTGAAACACCCCCCAAACGGCCCCATCAGCAGCGCCAGCACCTTCCACGGGACCAATATAGCTCATAGGAACCGACCGTGTGGCCACGGGACCCCCAATTTGAGAGAACGGCCTAAATTTAAGAATATCATCGTGCTCTCAATCCGGGGGTCCCGTGACCACATGAACTTTTATAATTTATTGTTTAGCATTATGTCCGTGCGGGGTTTACATTATGCAGGTTTTAGAATGTCGAGAAAACAGAGAAAATATTGCCCAATTTTTTTATATATAATTAAAAATGGTCATGGACATACTTCATGACCATCTCAATTTTTTTTATCATGCATAAAAGGGGTCACGATCTGAGGTCGTGACCATTTTTGGAACATGAAAGTATGGGTCACGGCCTTGGGCCATGACCATTCTGATAACATCAAAGTATGGGTCACGGTCTAGAACCGTGACAATGTCTGTGACCATTTTCAAACGCCAAAGGGTTGGTCATGGCTTTGAGTCATGACCCATTTTGTGAACATTCACGTAAATCGAAGGGTGAGTCACGACCCAAGACCGTAACCAGGTGTGTGTGTGTGGGTCACGACTAGTGTCCGCAATCATATGTCGTGACCCCTGAGATCCGTAACCACTGCTCGGGTCAGGGATTTGGGTCGTGACCACTGAAGATGGTCATGCCCGATTGGGTCACATACCAAATTCGCGACCCACAACCAATGTTCAGGGACAAAATCCATGACCAATCGCCTAGTTTGGTGTAGTGTATAGCATGTGTGTAGCTCTGTTATTATTCATGAAAATATACCTAGTGAAGGTAGTATACACTTAGCTAATGGTGACTATTATTGGGATGGGCTATGATAGCAGTGGTTGTCTTAGTTAGACTGGATAGTATATTTAGAATAATAAAATGAATATGTTAGGTGCACACCATAGATGATAGGTGAGGTTTACTCTCATGTGAGTGTAGTCGATAAATTAATTATGAAAGTAATACACTGAATGTTTTTATTTAAAGTATTTAAATATTTTCGGGCTTTGACCTGTTGGCCAATTTACTTTTGTTTTCAAAAACTCCATGTGTGTTGCAGCAATAAGGACAGCAGGGGAAGATCTTTCATGTCGTAACGAACAGTAGTTGTGGATGCTACGAGATTGATTTAGCCGCATCATCTTCTTTCTATCTAGATAGATAGGACTCGGTTCATTTCTAGTATTTTCCTCTTGGGCGTATTGCTCGTATTTAGATAGGATTTTATTTATGTGAAATATATTTATCCTTTATCGATTTTCTTTCACGTTTGATGGTTATTTCTAGTGACTGATGGTTTATTCAGTTCACGATTATTTATCTATGCATATTAGTTATTATATCATTTCATTGTATGTATGGTTTTATTTATTTTATATTTTTTTTACTTTTTGTGACAGTGATGTTGAGAATGAAATCATACTTAATTCTTGTTTTATTTTAATAAATGATTGATCACCCAGTAGGCGGGGTATCACAAATTTCCCCAATAAACAATACTAATACATAAATAAGGAGTCTCAAATTCTCCCTATGTTTGTTACGAAGGGATAAAGGGTAGGGAATAATCCTACAAATAATATATTAGTACCATAAGATATTATGATAAAAAAATATTAACAAATAACTCAAACATATATTAAGTTGGGTAGACACAAACACCAGTAGACATTCGAAGTGTTTCAAAATGATGGTTCTCTAAAGATTTAGTAAATAAATATGCTGATTGATCTTTTGAACGAACTACATAATCTCGTTTTAACAGGTTAAAATACTCATTGGAATGAATTTTTCAAAAACTTATTTTATTTTTTATTCTTTAAAAAACTTTTTATAAAAAAAATAGCCTCGAATAAATTTTGAAACAAACGCCTAAATAAAATTCAGATGATAAAAAATATACACATTCATACCTCATGAGATCTATGGATGTTGAAAACGAAATGTGACATGAAACACGATACGATGATGTAGATGTTTTAAGTTGATCGCTATGATATTCAATCACACACATCTTAAGATTTGAAAGGTAAACCAACGCAAGTCCTAACCTATGACACAAACGGTTTTAGTCCAATCAATTACAAACAATTTGACTCTATTGAAAATTTATTCTTAAAATTAATGGTATTAATCAAGTACACTTATTAATAAATTTTTCACTAAGATGTTAGTAGAACATTGATAATTTAAGGTGTTAAACTAGTAACGATGAAATTACCCCTTGAACCAACTAAGTTAACAATGGAATTTGGATGGAGAGACATAATAGAAAAAAAATATAGTTTAAAGGCTCAATAGGCATAAAGTATACTTTAAGCGCTTAATAAAATTCTTTTAAATACTATTGAGGCTCCATAAATAATTCACTCATTCCAAATCGATTATAAAATTAAGGAAAAGTAATACCTGTGTAGCAACCAACAATTAGCATAATTGAACTGTCAAATTAAACAAATAGTATATTATAAGTAGGTTAATTGAAATGTCTTAAATATTATTTTATATCAATTTTTATCTTAACACAAGAAAAAAAAATGCCACTAGGTCCATTTTTTTAAAGTTGTATTAGGGAAGGAAAAGAAGTTCTAAGGCCAGCGCGTACCCGGCCACAAGTTGCATCTTTTTATAATTGTTTTCCCTAATAGAATCCCTGTTAAATTCATCAATGAGATTATAAAATGCTTGAGGAATCATATAAGCATGAGTGATATAATTTTGAATCCTTCCAGTGACAATTGAAAGAGAATGTAAAACTGTAGAATTTCATATTTAACTTCTATTAAACAAGCGTCTCACTAAAGATGGTTCATAATTTTAAATTGAAATCATTAAAAGGAAACACGGTTCCAACTGTAATGAAATATTGCAAGCCAAACATCCTCATTGTATATCACAACAACATGACTCAATATTCAGGTAGGCCGATGAGTAGATTTTGTACTCTGTACTTGCTCTCCTTCTGGCAGGCAGGCAGCACTAGTGACAAAACACAGCAATATCAATGTTGGAAAAGTATCAAGACACAATCCAAGCCCGTAGGAAACGATAGCAACTGTTCTTTTAATGCCCCAATTTCACTATTAAGACCACCCTTAGAGATGATAATCATTTCCTCCAAAATTATAGCATTCTTGAGGAAAAATTTTGCCAACTCAAGCTCAAGTTTTGTCCAGCAAAAATCCATGAATATAACTATCTTGAGGCGATGATGACTACATAGAGGCGCCACTTGTACTACTTCATCATTGTGCACCGGATGGGGACTCTAAGAATTAAAAAATGGGTATAGGTATTAAATGTACAAATTAGCTCCCAAAAACACAAGCTTAATTTGAAACAAAAATTGCGTAAAACTTACATGACTAAACATGAGAGTTTCCAGAATTGGCGAACTGTTCAGCAGGGTAACATACGTTCCAATAGTTGCAGGAATTCCCCAAGTAATTATCAAATGGATCAAATTAATCAAAGTAGGGAGATAGTACTGTAAATCTTTTACATCCTTAAGAGCCTATACAAAGAACGCGGCAACAATATAGTTATCAGTACATATAACCGATTCCCAATAGAAGAGATAGTGTCCAATCAAGTAGTCTAAAAAAGCTGAGTTGAATACTCTTAGATGCCTCCTTAAAATCCCTAAAGGTCTAGACCATAGTGTTTATGAATTTTTTGCAGACAAGATGTTCAAATCAACAATGAGAACACCAAAAAAAATATCCTTTCTTATTGAAGTCCATAGTCAGGGTACATATGACTAGCTTACATACGTTTTAAATATTAGGTTTATATTTACATATACCATTATATTTATGTTGGCACAATTGATGGAACGCATGATTGTAGGAAAGTTTTTTATGAGGATGCACCAAGGAATTGTGGTGTGAAAGGTTATCCAATTAGAATATGTTAGATACATGTACCTTGGACTTGAGGTTCAAATATGTATTGCCTGCATGAGATGGAACTGCAACCTATTTCATGAATTGATTAAAATACTCTTTGAAGAGAAGATTAGCTGATAATACTAATAAATATATTATTAAGAAATTATATAACTTTGCTTAAATAATTACTAACAAGTAGTTATTACACTCCTTTTTAACAGATATATAGTATTTAGTTGATGATGGACACATGTTAAGGAGTGGACTTATTGCGCTATATGGAGGTGCGATATCAAAAGGAATTCCTTACATGTCCCCTTTAGAATCCTTAAGAGTCATTAAACCTTCGCCCTGCATCATTACACCGTGTAATTGAGAGAACTCTTGGTGTACTAAAGGAAGGATTTCCAATTGCAGAAAGGACAATGGAGCCATAAGTTCAAAGATTATTTTGTCATGTTGAATTTAGCATAACTATTTAATGGATGTTGATGCTGATGAAAGGCATATTGATGAAGTGAACCTCGAGTTTGTAAAGAACTATAGGTACAATGAGGAGGATCAAGGCACTCTTATGGATACAGATTAAGATGCTGCAAGAGGAGAATCTATAAATAGATACTAGCAAGTAGCGTCATTAATTACAAAGCAAGGGCATATTCGTCAATTTCGTTTCTCTACTTGCATTCCCCTTCGTATTTCCTTTTAGTTATATTAGTTAGTATATCATGTAAGTAGTATAGTAATCTTAGATAATTATTTGTATACCACTTTTGCTATTCCATTTTGTATCCACATTTATGTCAAAATGGTAGAGTACTTGCTCTGGGAGTAAGTGTAATCAAACCACATACATGTGAGAGAAAGGCATCTTGATCTCATAAACCAATAAAAAAGGAATCTCTTTATGACAATATCAAAAAATCATTGCATACATTGAATGGAGGCACAGTTTGGATTTGTATGGTCGTGTTGAAGAAAGGCCCAAACGATTCAAAACCAATATTTCGTTACCCATCACCTCAAAACCAGCAATGTTGCGAGGCACGACCCCTCTCTTAAGTTAACTCAGTTGGGGGGCCACGGTGGCCCAGGAAACCCTTGCCAAACGAAAAAAAATGTGACACTTCCTATAATAAAATCTATGAAAGTATAGATGTTTTACAATTATGTGGATATCTTCTCTATTAAGTTGCACGATAGGAAAACACTGTAAAAACTGGAAGTGGTTGAGCGCTCTCTCTCCCCGATTGATGATTATCATCTGTGCAAGATATTAATCACAATATTGGAGAATCATGAATTCGCTCAAAGGGAAAATATGAAGTCAAAGCCTAAATCACAACCTATAAATACTCGCATCAAATTTCAAGGGGACTAAATGGCTCACGTATAATCGACATATAGAGACACATTTTTTTGATGGATGATATAGATTTATTCGAGACGGTTAACCACTTTTTTTACCATGTTATGGAGGTCATACAGAACCTGCTGAATCTAGAATGGGGGGGGGGGGCGTTGCCCACCCTGATCCCGATTTAAAAGAGTGTGACACTTCAAAGGGAAACTCGCACTTTTATTCGTGAACAACTCCACGAACATTGAGGAAAGGGGAAAAGGCAGCTGCCCGAGTACTTTCCAAAAATGACAGAAGTATACTCCATTGACGCAAATGATACAAATCAACCATGCAAACCAATATTGTTGAATAAAATTTAGCATGAAAGCAAATATTTGGCAGGTTCCAATTCAAAGAGAAACAAGTTGTCATGTTGCTAGTGTTACATATTTGCCACATCTCAAATTAACAATCACCTTTAGCAAGTCAATTTTTATAATAAGACACTAATTTAGCTGAAACTCAAGGTCAAGATCAAAACTTTGAACTACATTAGGTTTGGTACATTGATTTTAAAAACATAACTCATAATTTGGGATGTCCCCCAAAAAGGAAATGTGACTCTTGATTCGAGCGGAGGGAACGTGATATTTATTGAACTCTTATACTCCAATAGGTGGGAAAATAAGGGAACAAATTAAGGTTTTCAATTTAGAGGTCAAAATATTTGTAGATGTGCTGAAACTATCCGACTCAGTAGAATCACCAAAATTTGATTGTTACTATTCAACATTACTTGTTCACTAAATAGAGTTCCAGTCATGATGTTTCAGAGGAGTAAAAATCATGTGTTGTCCCATGTGTGTGGGGAGAAGGGGCCGATAACGGGGAGAAAGTGTGTTTACTGCATTCAATCAGAATCCTCAAAAAGTTATTTGGACACATAAGACTGAAGTAATCATCTTTTTAAATTTTGTAAGTGTGATTGAAGTCTCATTATGGAATGGGTTACATTTATTACTTCATATCGTTTGATACCGAAAGTTGTAATGTATAGTAACTAATAAATTGTAATGCATAAGGTAAAGTAAAATATTCGTTGCTCACGAGTCATGACATTGCACCACTATTTTAACCCTCTAAAATATATCTATTTTGAATACTAAGTCAAGTCCCCAATATTAAAGTCTCGTTGATCTGTGGAGATCATTTATGCCACACAATGAGAGCCACATATGCAAAAGTATTGATATACCTACTAATGAATAAACAATTTAAAGTTACTACAAATGAAGGAAACATACATCAATGGCTCGAGCTGACAATGTTAGATATTTTAGGGTATAGAACTGTCTAAGGAATGTGCATGTAAGCAAACCAATCTTAAGTGGCTGATGGGCCTAAATAAAAAACTTGATAGTTGCGCGAATAACTGATGGCGAACTAAGCATAATAAAATTTAGGAATATAGAATCATGATACTCAAATTCTGTGAGAGTGGGTGCATTAATCTTGACTACACAATAATCCACCTTTGACATTTCGAATTTGTTGAGCTTGGGAGCATGAATATTGATAACCTTAACCTTGTGAAAATGGATATATCTTAAACAAAACAACTCAAGGACAGGTAAACTAAAATTGAGTTCACTTGAGCGAGACAAAGACAAATCGTCAGTCAAAATCTCAACTGCAACAAGTTGTAGGATTTTGAGGTTTGAGAAACAGAAGGAATTAGGAATCTTTAGAGTACACTTCATGTTTAAATTCAATTAGGAATGACAGTTGTATAAAAAAGTGTGGAAAACAAATGATCTTCTAAAATAACACCGAATGTGAATATTTAGAGGATTAAGACGAATGGCAGCAGAAATCCAGTGGTGAACCTGAGATGCAGTATATGTATATGTACAATTGAGGTGGAAATCCTGCATCACCATTGAGTTACAAAGGAAAAGTAGTCTATCCACAAAGGTGATAAATGTAGGTTTGTTATTCCTTCCCTTAATGCAAGTCAAGGAATCATCAAGGTGAAGTTTGGTAATAGTTGTCCACATATATTCCCATTTGGTTGAAAGAAGAAAGGTTGCAACCGCATCCTTGATTGGTAACAGTGAGAGAATGTCAGTGAGAAGCACATCAGGTAAATTAGTAAGTCTGTATGGCTGATTCTCCATAATTTGGACTACACATAAACTCTTCCTTTGGGGTCTCGACATTTCAATTTCAAATCTTAACCGTATACGCACGAGAACCACAACCAAAAAATTATAGTGTGAGAAGTAAATTGAAAGAAAGCAGAAAGAATTAAATAAATAAATAAATAAATAATAAAAAATAAAAAGACAAAAGAGGTGCATGCATCAAAGAATGAAACCGATATGATACCCGTCGCGATCAGATGAGTGGGTAAAGGGAATGGATGGGTCTCCATCGATATTTGTAGTTGTGGGTGAATCTTTGAGGGGAGAATTGGTATGATAATGCTAATGCTAATGCTAATTCTGAGCTGTGACCAAAACATAAAAATAACTAAAAATCTACAGTCATAGCTGGGAAAAATAACGGCCCAACACATAAAAATCTACAGTCATAGCTGGGAATAGGATGTAAAGATTTTGAAAAATAACTAAGGCCACAGATGAAACCCTTAAGTTATTGCCTATATTGTGAGGCCATGGATTTTATACCTCGGAGTTGTAAATAAAACTCAACACATGGATTAATGGCGTATCCCAATTAGCTTATTTCTTGCAAACCAAGTTTTGGAGCTTCTAGGAGCCTTTGTGTATGGGCTTTTTGAGAAAAGTAATGATATAATTTAAAACCCTAGGTTCTTCCTAATTCTCTATAAATAGCACACCTAGACTCCATTACCAAAGTTTTTATAAACCATTCATAACACTTTACAAACAAAATGTGAGAACTTGATAGGATATATAAGTGATGTCGGACTAAGGCCGAGGAGGCGTATTGTTCATCGGCAAAGGTGGGTTGTCAAAGGGCGGAAGAGTGCTAAGGTTCATCGTTGGACTAAGTCCTTTCATAAGGGACTTTGTCCTCACCTTCTTATTTCGTATAAAGTGTAGTTTACATGTTCTATTGGTTGAGATGAGCTCTATTGTGTAAATCTGAGCTTTCTTGGTAAATGGTTATGGACTTTTACTATTCATCTTATGTTCTTAACATGAAGTTATTTCCTTGTACAGGACGGGTTTTTGGTTGCCTAGTGGTAAAACTATTTTTAGAGAGATTCATGATCTATTGAGGAAGTTTATTGGGGTTTTCCATTAGATCTTTGGAAACCTAAGTTATGGATCATTTTGGGATAAATAATTTTATTTACTAAAATACCATTTGTTGTTTGGAGATCAAGAGTTTTAAATCCTTGTTTGAGGCCACGAACTTGGGTGGTATACTATTGTGTCTTAATATGTTATGAGATTTTTAGGGGGTTTAATGTTACAAGGGTGGGATTTAATGCATCGGTCTGAGGCATTTTGAGAGAAATGGCATCTTATTTTGTGCTTTGGGACAAACAATCAGTCCAAGGAGAGTGATTTTGGGCTAGTGATAGGGATTGCACCTTGGCAAAGCTAGGCTAAAGTTACAAAGCTGGTAGCAAACCATGGACTGCTTATCCTGGAATTGAGCAGGAGAGGAGGCCGCGGCCTGTGGCATGACTGGGACAGAAAGGAACCCAAAATAAGGTCATGGTGTTATGAAGTCCAAGGTCAAATTAAAGGTCGTGCAATAATCAGTTGTTTCCATGAAATTGTAACTTTGTAAACAATGACGTGTACCATTTATTTAAATTCGTGAATTACAGTTAATATTAGGTTTTAAAATCCTATAAAGAGTAATCCCAAACAACTAAAATCTAACAAGGAAAACAAATCACACAATCGCATAACATAATAATGTATGTGGTTTGACAACGTGCCTACGTCCATGGGGTATTTATCTTTTTCTTATTAATCGATTATAATAAGAAGAATTACATGACCCTTTTCCCTGGGGTGGGGGTCATATTTATAGGAAATAAAAGGTAAACAAGTCGTGTAGGACTCTAATTTTCTAGATATAGTTGCAGCTTGATCAAACTAATCTTACCCCTGAGATTCCCGTTCATTACACTCCCATTTGTTCTTATCTTTTAAGTCGTGATCCTTAACAACTCATATTTTCTCTATAATTCCCCCATAATTTCCTCCAAAATCTTTGCAACCACAGAATGGTGGAGAAGTTTGATCAACAGTAAGCATTAATTATGGTCGGTAAAGGTTCTTCATCACCAACTAAGGGTTGATTTTGGATTATACTAAAATTGTGATTTTTAGAGAAAAAATCCTCTATGTTCTGCCTGTTGAGGATTTGATGGCATGGTAATAATTCATCATGACTTCTTAAAGGTACTCTGTTAAAAAGTGCATTGAAAAACCAAAGTTTTGGGTTCATGTGTCAATTGTCAATTTGGGTCCCATTTCAAATGATGAGATGCTTTAGGAGTTAAACCGCATAGTTTCAAATTTATCCCTACCATCATTTTGTATTTCATTTCAACTATTGTAGATATCAGGGTTATCTTCATCTTTCTTAACATGTATGTCTTCTTTATTATCTATTTTCCTCTATAATTTATTTTTCCAATTGTCATTCGCTTTCTTGAATCTTCTGTAATCCTTTATTTTTGTACTAAAAAGGTGCATGTTGTGAATTCCAAAACCCTAAGAGAGTTTAGGATGACATATTTAATTCTTGATAGGGTGGGAATTGAATATGCCAAAGAACTCAATGACTGCTAGGATGTTCCTAGTGGCCATTGGATACACAGCCAATCGGTAGAAGATATATGTATTACATTTCCCCCAAACCAACTAATTCTGGAATTTAGCAAATTTTTCAGAGTTTTTCTTCTCCAATGTGCCCCAAACACGTGAAGAATTATGAATAGGGTTCATCGAATCAATGAGCTATATGGAACCTAAATTTGGATTCTTGGATAATGTATTGTTATTCGTGGGTTAGAATGAATGATAATACCTTTTATCTTACATAGAGGAAGGTTGACAGGGTTGTAGTAGTTGACCTCTCTGATTCCAACAAGGAATATTGGAGCCATGGCTTCATTTCCAAATAATGGAATATATACTAATTCTTTAGGGTGATGAGTCCTATAGAGGGTTTAGGTTCCCTAGTAGGGGGAACAAGATATATTGGTCACTGTCTTGATCATTTTTGCTATTGATGACTAGTTGCTATATGATATATTTACTAACTCTTCACTTTAAGAAAACCATTGTCTTCTAGTTCTTAGCATTTGAAATCCGCATATTTGTTGCTCGAATATAAAAATACTACCACCTCCTTCATCGCTAAATCCGTTGATTCAATTCTCGATATACTGGTCCCTTCATCAAGTGAGGGGTCTTCAAGTGCGTCTGCCTCATCTTCTTTCAAACCTGTGAACATAAACTCTATCCCTGCTATTAAAAAAAATATGCCTCTGAAGAAAAGAAACCTTATTCTCGTGGATGAGTCTGACCTCTCCACCTCTCCAAAAGATAAGGTTTCCAAAAGGAATGAGGTCAGAGGTCCCTTTGTGCCCGTCACTCTACTAGATTCTCCTCATAAGGAGAAGACAAATAATAAGGATAAGGGAGATATTTATATTTCCATCTTGTTCCCACTAAGAAGGTGGATGCCCCAACATATGGAGAGGCCACCAAATCATACGAGCGGTAAAGAATCCTTCTTTGTCCCTTAGCTTGTTGAGGGGGGCATTTTGGAATTAGACCGAGAACAAGTTAGTAGGATGACCCCTGATCATCATACATACATTATTTATTGTAAGTTATGTGACTTTTAGTTGAATAATTCCCTTAGAGTTTTAATGGTTGTACTTACTTATGGTCATCCTATTTTTATAGTTTAAGGCAGATGTTATCTCCATGCTCAATAGTGGGCTTCACAGGACAAAGAAAATGATGACCTAGGCAAGGTCCTGGCGAAGTCCTAAGAAGTCTTCGATGCCACCCAAAATGAATATGATGTTGAGAAAAAATCCAAAAATGATGACCTATGGAAGGCTTAGTGAAGTTTCAAGAGGCCTTTGATGCCGCCCAAATGACATATGATGCTGAGAAGAAATCCATCGACTTGGATATATCTAAGTTAAAGTCGAAGCTTGATCGACTAAAAAAGGTTACCGAGGATAATGTTCGGGTTTCTTCAACGATTCAAGATGATTCCTTCGACAAGGGGTACGTGAAATCCTTTCTCCAGGATAAGAAATATCTAGCTTACATTCATAAGTCAAAATTCAAGAAGGACTAGGATGCATCCTTAGTCAAGATTGAGGTCCCCACTGAATCTAAACATTTTTTGGAGCATGATCCAGGCTCAACATAAAGGGGGAGGAAGAGGATAACTCCTCAACTAGCGGCCAAGTGAAGGAAGGGAAAGACCAAAAGATGGTGGATGTCGATTAAGGCATATTCTTGACCACCCAAGAGCACGTGAAGGAAAAGGAGGGCCAAACTAGTTAGGTTTAGATTAGGTCTCACAATTTTTCATTTTTTTTCCGTTTAAATGTTTGTAAGGGCATTTACCACCCTTTGATTTAATGACAAAGACTTTTGTTCTTACATTGACATTATTTGTCAGTTGGTGATTGCTCTATAGACATTTTTCCCTTGTATTCTTTATGCATGAATGTCTTTCTCTCTACTCTTGTAGCTTGAAAATAGGTTCGTATAGGTGCGAGTGCTTCTAAAAACTGATGATCATGACCTGGTACTTGGTCGAGGCGCCAGCAACTGAGCTCATGGGGATTTGTTTTTGTTTGATAATCTCTCCAAAAGATGATAAGTTATTTTGATGAGCAAGCTCATTTGATCACTGGTTTGCAAACGGAAGTTAGGGAGATCTATGATATCTCCGAGCTATTATAAGATGAGACTAACTCACTAAGGGATAAACTTAATAAGGTAAAGGAGGACTTTAAGAGAAATGGAGAGATTAGGCAAGGACTAGGTTATGAGATATTCCTCGAGCATTTTAAGTTGACTTTTATGATGAAATATGGATGAATGCCCCCATTAATCTAGATGAAGCTAAAGCGGTGGCACACAAGCATTGTTAGATGAATTCCCTAGCTGTTATGAAGGTTTTCAAATACAACCATATTTGATATTGGTACGAAATGGAGTGCCTACTTACAACCATCCTCCATTTAGAAGTGATAAAAGTTGGATTCCTCTTGATGTTGTGTCCCTTTGGTTAGTGAAGGAATACTTGTTTACTTATGATAGGAACGACAAGTTTCATACCAATTCCGTTGGTAGAAGAATAATTAAAGTTATTGAGGTGATAACTTGCTAGAGATTATGGTGTGAGAGAAATATTTTTAATTTATCATTATGTTTTTAAGTTCGGCATATTCCATTACTCCTTCACTTTCTCAAGAGATTCAAGTGAAAACAAGTTAGTGACAGAATGTAATAATTGAAGATTGAAGAGTTTAGATCGTCACTACAATCAACCGAGAAGGTAAATAATTTTGATTTTGTATAATCAATTTAGTCAGGGTACTTTAAAGTGTTTAAAAACATAAAATATGTTTTTAAAAGTTTTTAAATAAAAAATAGTTTTTTTATATCCCATTAGAACGAGTTCAAGAGGGTCGTTCAAATGAGATTCAAATGAACCATTTTCATCCCTTTGTTGCAATATTTCTTGATCTCTCGTTTCTTTTCTGTTCAAATGAGAATGGGTAATTCGTTCAAATGATAGGTACTTTGTTCAAACGAGCGAGCAAAATTTTATTTTTATCTGATTTAAAATTAGATCTTTCAAGCTTATCTCCTGGATATTTTTCACCCTATATATAGTGATACGAGCTTGCAATTTTAATCAAGACTTTTTGAAATCTTTTTGTTATTAAACTCTTTTGTTTTTTAAATACAAACCCCTTGGATAATTTGATATCATTTTATCAAACCTCGAAGAACACATCTATTGTTCATAACCTTGTGGAGTTGATTATCCACTGCTGAAGTTAGTAATAAAGTTTTCTGAGGCTGATCGGTGGACACCAAGGCAAGTGGAGCTTGTTTTGGAGCGTTATCGGGTCTACATCATTGTCTATCCACAACGAATAAGGAAATATTACTGTGTCACTTAGTTGGTTTAACATCTCACTCCATTAAATATCGGGTGATCAGTCCTATACCCAATTAAATCAGAGTATACAGTTGGTTCATTTTTAGTATCACTGTCGAAAAATATTTTTCCTTTTTGTTAATCACCTAATACTCAATTAAGCTGGCATTAAAAACTTTCAAATTTTAATTTCATACAATCTCATTTTACCATTACAAATAATTTCATGTAATCCATTCCACAAAAATGCATAATAGATAAGTAACATCACAACTGAAATAAATGTAACTGGAATAAAATCCCCAGTTTAAATATCTCAATACAACAATCCAAATAAACTGAATGTATCAAAATTGACATAAGTCATACCACGGTTTGAGATAGAATCGAAATAACTAGAATCCATGGGCGATATACCCTACATGAACTAACTACTATGGATGTATGAATCAAGAGAATGAAAGCGTCTAAGCAAAGTTTGCAACTCCATAGCATCCATAGTACGTCAAGTATCCAATCATCTATGAATGGCGTTCCTGTGACTAGACACCTAATATAGAAGATACAAGGGAGATGAGAGTATGCAAGAAAACGAGTCAGAGCCCGATGGTAAAATATTTGTTTTAAAATAGCAAGTGATTAACAAGTGAAATTAAGCAACTATTATGTACATGTTAGATTCTCGAACTCTCTCTTGAGATTCTCACCTCTCAACTAGTGTGAACGCCTAACGTACCTTCACACCATACTAGTTACTATTCCCCTGATAACTAGTTATTTTGAGTCTAAAAACTAAACATAGCCCAATATCGTTCCCACGTATTTCTCTCACAATATATGTAATACATATATATCCAATTTCTCTTTAACATGGATAAACCCTTTTTCAATGTAATAGAATTAAGTGTTCACCCACTTAATTCATTTCAGATTTAATTATCATGTACACTTAATTCACACAGTAGATAATATCACAAGTATATATATACATTCATTCTATTATATTTATATAATACTGCACCCCGAGACTCAACTGCGGTGCATGCACACTTTGCTATCATGTTCGGGTACATCTCGTCACTATACAAAGGACTGTCGGTTCCGTATATCCCTCGAACCATAAATAAAAAACACAAATATTGGAGGAGAACATAGTTCTAAGCCTTTAGACTAAGCACATACCTACACACCCAAATGACCGTTCAATACCATTATTTTCACACATGGCAATCCAACCTAAGTCTTATGTTCTGAGGCACAAGTCAAAAATCCCCCCTAAGGCTCATCAAGATATGACTGGCCTCAACGCGTAAACCTCTCGTCGATAGAAAGTAGGTTAGGTATGTCATACACAAAAATAATCATATAGGCATACACTTAACCTATATATAGAGATAGAGTATATTTCAAGTTTATCCCATAAACTAATAATTCACATTTTATTCACATTTTCCATTACTCCTAACATCTCTTGTTAATCGAAAGGATTTAATTAATTATTCAAGTAGCTACCTTCAACCCATACTTATTTTTCCCAAACCCGACTCATTATAACAAGCCCAAATTATATTTTAATTCCCAATACTCCCTTTTCTCAATAGAGTTACATTCTGCCCAGAAATATAAAATTACAATTTGAGGCTTTTCTGCTCCGATTTTGAAAAAATTTAAAACTACAAAGTTGTTCGGAACGTAATTTTATACAAAAACTTTCTAGCACACTACCAATTTCCGTTTAAAACAGTCCTAAAATTATCATACAATGTTCGTCCTTTTTTTATAAAAAAAAAATCATGCGTTTTCTCCACTTTCTTTTACCCAAACTCACGTGAAATATGTTCTAATGAATCCCAAATATCTCAACATCAATTCTACATGACTATGGGAAATTATAATATAAGGAAAAAAATCTAAACCATCAATTTTATATGAGAATTAACATCAAACCCAATTAACCCTCAAAATCCCCAAGTTCCAAATTCACCATTTATCTCCTTAATAAACCCAGAATTTTAATTTCGTGATTTACAATCTAAACCAACTTCAAATGATCCCAAACTCCCCATTAATCATCCCAAATGATATATCATGATATATGAATGATTTCTAACCTCTAAACATAATCAATTCATCAAGGAGTTTCAATTAATCAAGTCATTTCCATTATAATTCAAAAAAACTCCTCAATTTCGTTATTATTCTATAACTAACATGAATCCCATATTTCTTTACCAAATTACAACCCAAATTCGTGGTGTTGATTCTATAATAAAAAAGAGATCAATCCTACATGGTTTTCATTTCAAGGAATTATTTTAAATCATCGAAATTCATCTTTGATTTATTAAACTTTCCAAAAATCCTTTTTCTATCTACGATGGACAAGATACATGCTATAGATTGCAAGTTAAAACACTTTACTTTAATTCCGTAGGCTCAAAACTTTGGAGATTATGATGCTATGGTGTTCCTCTCTTTTTCGATCACTCTCCGGTAGCGGCGGTGGTGGTGCAAGGCTCCTTTGTCCGTTGATTTTCCTAGAACACCCTTTCCTCTACTAGAGAAATATTTCCCTCTCCTCAAAGGATGTCCCTTAGAATTTTGGTGAATAAACCTTTGGCTAACATATCTCTTAACTTATATAAAAATAGCCAAATTTCGTAGGTACTATTCATCTCCCTAGTAAAATGACCAAATATCCCTTTGGGGTGTCTATTCGGTTCCAAACTGACCCGAGATCCAAATCAAACCACGGGTAGAATTTTCTGACTATTGAAACCTCTACGTACACTTTGACACACTTGAAACGACCATTCGGATGATATAAAAAATAATTTACTATTCATTCCATTCAATTATATCCCCCACACGACTCACACGCGCGTCCCGATTTAATTACCTTAATTGTCGTATTTATAAATCCCGATAATTTTTATAAAGTCATAATCATATATTACTTTTAATCACTAAGTAATATTTAATATCAATAACATATTACTTTATTCTAGTAATATTCAATCGGGATTAATTCCAATTATTTTCACATAAAAATTCCAAGTAATCCCGATTGATTTCAACCCATTTACATTTAATTTATCTCATTTAAAAAGTCATTCAAAATACGGGGTATTACATACTTCCCCCCTTATAACTAAATTTCATCTCGAAATTCAAAAAATAAGGCATATCTGGTAAGGAAAACTCCGGGTATTAATCTCACATCTCATGTAACCTCCGTCGTACCGCCCATACAGTACATTACTGAATACCCCTGATAATGAACATCTCACTGATGTTATACTCCAAGCCTTACCATTTAAGTCTCACTACTTAAATTTTAATTTTTGATAATCACTATATATCCTCTTACCGTTAATGAGCCGAGAGGAGTTATTATGCACGAACTCCACCAGTGGAAAATATGACACTAAATAAAAAATACAACATATCCCTCAATATGTAATAAGAATTCTCAGTCTGCCCGTACATTTGTGAGTGTGTTACATCGTATACATTCGAATCTCGATACTCATGGCCTTTTGTAAACTCTTCCTAATAATCGAGACATAACTCTATTGTCTATATCATACACAATGTTGAAATGTACCCCATATAACATTACTGTCTCAGTAATAATGATTTGGGTATACTGTCACACGTTACGATTAGTCATAACTGGCATACCCTGATCTACTTCGATTACCCGACCCACTATCACCGATATAGGGTCGTGATCCCTTTGCAAAGTAATTAACTCTGTGATAATTTTGGGGTATGCTCTCCCATTTCTACCAAGGAATTCCCACCAGCTAAAGGAACTCTATTAATATCTGATGGTCCACTTTCAATTAGAACTCAGTAATGTCGTGCTTGGTTTTTATGCCATCACTATTACAGTTTTATATTATAATGCATTTTATCTTTCTCACAAACGCATCCACAACCATGTATCATGCGATGATGCCATCACCGTGTGTCGCAAGTTCTCCCCCTCTCTTCAAATTTTAGATTATCATGAAACATAGCCCTCCACATACCTTTCCATATAAGTTTCAACTTTCTCAAGTTAAACTTTATCGAATTCTTCCTATACCATCCTCGTGGAAAATCTGGGGAGTAGCAGTCCTAACTGACCTAAACAATCAAACAGCTAAGTCCTGAAGTCACAACTTCTACATTCATTTACCTCAAAAATACGTATTGTGCCACAATTCTCAATTATGCAAAAATACTACAATCCAACTATCTAGGGCGCCTATACACCCTATGTTTTGTACATTTCGAGCATAAGATATAAATGGATGTGATATCATACACCAGACGTTATTACTCTTTTAGGTTACACTTTACCAACTTACTACTTATAGTATAATCCGTATCACACCGGTTTTAACATTCACATTTGGCGACTCCACTGGCCTCAAATCATACTATAACCCATAACTCTCAGTTTTAACATATACATATTATAACAAAGGCACTAAACCCATATCCTAAAGACCCAACTTACTTCGACTCCCAACGTTCGCTAGTTTCATGCATGGGGTGTCTCACAGAGAAAAATCCAAACAACGAACCCCCCTGATACACTACTACCTAACCTAGTCGGTCATTAAAACCTTTAAGGTCCATAGTCCACAGTATGTACCTTCCCAACATGTTTTGTCTGTTTATATAAAAGTCTACTCATCCACTCTCATATCCCTTAAACATAATATTAAACATTGCGCTCTCACTAACACAAGTTCTTGGTGCTACAAAATAACAAGAAATAACTCTCTCTACACGAATTAAGAACAAAATATATCCTGAATCACATCGGCAGCAAGTACCTACACATCGGGGTCAAGTATAGTAAAATGGCATACTCACAGATGCTAAGTATAGGATGCCATCTATAAATTTATACACTTAGGCCTAACCTTATTTCAAGTGGCGCCTAACAGAACTAATACAGATCACTCTGAAATAACAAATATAATAGTCTGATTACACAACTTACCATGGTTTCAATACTCAAAAACCAGTCACTACACATTACCGTAATAAATCCTACAATCCTCACTCATAAATGTAGTATATAATAACATAATTCTTAATAATCAGACTCGTTTCCCCTACGGGTGTCAATAGCGAGTTTCTCTACCGCATAAACATAGACGATGATATCCATACCTAGGATTCACTTCTACTATTCCCAGTCCCATGGGTCCCACTCACCTTCTAAGGACTCATTCAACATTAATAGTACCAGTTTTTTTCTACACCTAAAACAAATTTTCGTGTCATTTCCCCTATCCCTGGTCCTACAGACCATTTTGAACCTAACAATACTAGCATCAATTGTTGCTCTATTGATTTCTTCGGCTCTACTTTCCCTATGGAACTCGTTATTAACTATACTAGTTTTGACTAAATCTGCCTCCACTTAGTAGATATTCAATTAAACCACATATATGGGTCCCCCTCCTTTACTGGGTATCCCCCGAAGTGGTGTTCTACCATCCTCGTTCACTCTAGTCTCACTTTTCGACTAAATTCTCCAACTCCCTTGACTCCCTTCTCACGGAAGCATTGATATTGATTCATAAATGCACACCCTTGACGACATCGTTACTAGTCATCTAAATATGATTTTTCCATTTACACATGGGTATTTAAATCACGAATTCATTAACAAAAAGTAACCCATTTTTTCCACGTACATCCCATTTATAATAAGGTCTAAAATTTTGCATTTTCATTCGCATTTCTGTTACAACAACAGACGGACGATTTCACGATCAAACCGTACCCCAAATTCCACATTTAGCTCACTACCAACTTCTTTATATACAAAGTCTAATTTCCATCACTAAAGATTGCTTTTATGAGCGAAAAGTTGTCAAAAATTCTTAAATCCGGGGTGTTACTACACTTCACCCTACACAATTGCCTTTAGATTTTTTTACTTCCATTGGCCCCTCACTCCTCTTCCTTCACACATTTTACAAATGTTCTTTTTGACAAATCCTTCCAACTTCGTCACCCTTCACCGATAATGCTAGGTAAGTCTGGAACAGGACCATTGTCACCAATGACGGCGTTTAAGGAAACTACTGTTCCCAAGCGATTTCTTTATCGTCGTCAGCTTGAACAATGATTACGGTGAATTTTACCTCGATCAACATTTTCCAAAATACACTAAGTCTCCTGTTGACCCTGTCCTCCAGCATTTTGTCCAATGGACTTCATTAGTCGTCTTATTTTGTTCGGCGTACAAAGCCCGACCGAACTTGTATAATAATTTCACCACATATGTTTAATAGCAAGAGAACATAAATCTTCATACGTGAAGGAATACAATAATCCAAATCGTAAGGCTCTACATCAAAGAACGCTACACTGAAACGTAGATAGCCGTACAGATCCTAAAGACTCTAGAACCTGATGCTCTGATACCACTTGTAAGACCCCAAGCAATTAAATATCGGGTGATCAGTCCTATACCCAATTAAATCAGAGTATACAGTTGGTTCATTTTTAGCATCACTCTCGAAAAAAAAAAATCTTTTTGTTAATCACCTAATACTCAATCAAGCTGGTGTTAAAAACTTTCAAATTTTAATTTAATATAATCTCATTTTACCATTACAAACAATTTCATGTAATCGATTCCACAATAATGCATAATAGATAAGTAACATCACAACCGAATTAAATGTAACTGGAATAAAATCCCCAGTTTAAATATCTTCGTACAACAATCCAAATAAACTTAATTTATCAAAACTGACATAAGTAATACCACTGTGTGAGATAGAATAGAAATAACTAGAATCCTCTGGCGATATGCCCTACATGAACTAACTACTACAGATTTATGAATCAAGAGAATGAAAGCGTCTAAGCAAATTCTACAACTCCAAAGCATCCATAGTACGTCAAGTATCCAATCTTCTACGCATGGCGTTCCTGCAACTGGACACCTAATATAGAAGATACAAGGAAGACGAGAATATGCAAGAAAACAGGTCAGAGCCCGATGGAAAAATATTTTTTTAAATAGCAAGTGATTAACAAGTTCAAACAAGCAATTATTATGTACATGTAAGATTCTCAAACTCTCTCTTGAGATTCTCACCTCTCATCTAGTGTGCACGCCTAACGTACCTTCGAACCATACTAGTTACTATTCCCATGCAAACTTGTTCTTTCCAGTCTAACATCTAAACAAAGCCCAAAATCATTCCCATGTATTTCTCTCACATTATATGTAATACATGTATATCCAATTTCTCTTTAACATGGATAAACCCTTTTCTAATTTAATATAATTAAGTGTTCACCTACTTAATTCATTTCAGATTTCATTATCATTCATGTCTACCTAATTCACACAGTACATATTATCACAAGTATACATATATACATTCATTCTATTTCATATATATACAATACTGCACCCCGAGACTCAACTGCTGTGCATGCATACTCTGCTATCATGTCCGGGTGCATCTCGTCACTGTACAAAGGACTGTCGGTTCGGTATTTCCCTCGAATCGTAAATAACAAATACAAATATTGGAGACGAACATAGTCCTAATCCTTTGGACTACGCACGTACCTACGCACCTAAATGACCGTTCAGTACCATCTTTTTCACACATGGCGATCCAACCTAACTCCTATGTTCTGAGACAAGAGTCAAAAATCTCCCCTAAGGCTCATCAAGACATGACAGCCCTCAACGCGCAAACCTCTCATCGATATCAAGTAGGGTGGGTATGTCATACACACAAATAATCATATAGATATACTCTCAACCTATATATATATATATATATATATATATATATATATATATATATATATATATATATAGAGAGAGAGAGAGAGAGAGAGAGAGAGAGTATATTTCAAGTTTATCCCATAAACTAATTATTCACATTTTATTCACATTTCCAATTAGTGCTAACATCTCTTGTTAACCGAAAGGATTTTATTAATTATTCCAGTAGATACCTTCAACCCATACTTATTGGTCCAAAACCCAGACCCATTGTAACAAGCCCAATTTTATTTTAATTCCTAAAAATTCCTTTTCTCAATAGAGTTACATTCTGCCCAGAAATATAAAATTATAATTTGAGGCTTTTCTGCTTCGATTTTGAAAAAACTTAAAACTACAAAGTTGTGCAGAACGTGATTTTATACAAGAATTTGCTAGAACACTACCAATTTCCGTTTAAATGATCCTAACATTATCATACAATGTTCGACCTCTTTCTATAAAAAAAGCATGCGTTTTCTCCACTTTCTTTCATCCAAGCTCACGTGAAATATATTTTAAGGAATCCCAAATATCTCAACATCATTTCTACATGATTATGGGTAATTATAATATAAGGAAAAATTTCTAAATCATCAAGCTTATATGAGAATTAACATCAAACCCAATTAACCCTCAAAATCCCCAAGTTCCAAATTCACCATTTATCTCCTTAATAAATCCATAATTTTAATTTCATTATTTACAATCTAAACCAACTTCAAATGATCCCAAACTCCCCATAAATCATCCCAAATGATATATCATGATATGTGAATGATTTCTAACCTCTAAACATAATGAATTCATCAAGGAGTTTCAATTAATCAAGTCATTTCCATTATAATTTAGAAAAACTCCTCAATTTCATTATTATTCAAGAACTAACATGAATCCCATATTTCTTTACCAAATTACAACCCAAATTTGTGGTGTTGATTCTATAATAAAAAAGAGATCAATCCTACATGGTTTTCATTTCAAGGAATCATTTTAAATCATCAAAATTCATCTTGATTTATTAAACTTTTCAAAAATCCTTTTTCTATCTACCATGGACACATGCTATAGATTGAAAGAGTTAAAACACTTGCCATTGATTTCGTAGGTCTAAACCTTTGGGAATTATTATTCTATGGTGTTCCTCTTTTTTTCAGTCACTCTCCGGTAGCGGCGGTGGTGCTGCAAGGTACCTTTGTCCCTTGGTTTTCCTAAAACAACCCTTCCTCTCCTAGAGAAATCTTTCCCTCTCCTCAATGGATGTCCCTTAGAATTTTGGTGAATAAACTTTTGGCTAACATATCTCTTAATTTATAAAAAAAATACCCAAATTTCGTAGGTATTATTCATCTCCCAAGTAAAATGACCAAATAACCCTTTAGGGTGTCTATTCGGTTCCAAATTGACCTCAGACCCAAATCAAACTCCCGAGTAGACTTTTCTGACTATTTAAACCCTTCGAATGCTTTGGCGCACTCGAAACAACCATTCGAATGACATAAAAATAATTTACTTTTCATTCCATTCAATTATAGTCCCGACACGACTCACACGTGTGTCCCGACTTAAAACTGTAATTGTCGTATTTATAAATCTCGATAATTTTTTATAAAGTCATAATCATATATTACTCTTAATCACTAAGTAATATTTAATATCAATCATATATTACTTTATTCTAGTAATATTCAATCCGGATTAATTCCAATTATTTTCACATAAAAATTCCAATTAATCCCCATTGATTTCAACCCATTTACTTTTAATTTATCTCATTTAAAAAGTCATTCAAAATATGGGTTATTACATACTTCCCCCTTATAACAGAATTTCGTCCCAAAATTCAGAAAATAAGGCATATCTGTTAAGGACAACTCCGGGTATTAATCTCACATCTCATGTAACCTCCGTCGTACCTCCCATACAGTACAGTACCGAATACCCCTGATAATGAACACCTCATTGATGTTATACTCCAAGCCTTTCCATTTAAGTCTCACTACTTCAATTTTAATTTTAGATAATCACTATCTATCCTCCTACTATTTGCACCATAGTAGATTAATCAGTCATTAGATATATACAAACTCATCTTACTACTATGTCACAACAGTAGTTTATTCTTGTTTGTACGTTATATATTTTACACACCATATATACTATAAATGCCAATACATTTCAACAATACTGCCTCAGCAAAGGACTATGGAACCCAAGCATGTAAGTTACCGATCCAATCATTACAATAATAAGAAATGATCCTACGTGTATCGGCGATAATTTCCTTTTTCCAACATGCAATAACATAACACCAAATCATTTCAATTTAGGCTTACGGGCCCTGAATCCCCCTGCCTCTAGTAGCTCATTGTCCTCCACCTCTAGCCAATAAGCAGATGGACGGCAAGGTCTTCTATATAATGCCTCAAATAGAGTCATACCGTTAATGAGGTGAGAGGAGTTACTGTACACGAACTCCACCAGTGGAAAATATGACACTAAATATTCCCATAATCAGAAATACAATATATCCCTCAATATGTAACTAGAATTCTCAGTTTTCTGGTCCATCTATGGGTGCGTTAGGCCTTATACATTCGCATTTTGATACTCATAACCTTTATGAAATTCTTCCCAATAATCGATACATAAATCTATTATCCTTATCAGACACAATGTTGAACTGTACCCCATATAACCTTACCATCTTAGGAATAATGATTGAGGTATACTGTCACACATTATGATTAGTCCTAACTGGCATAACATGAGCTACATCAATTACCCGACCCACTATCACCCATATAGAGTTCTGATCCCTTTGCGAAGTAATTAACTCCATGATAATTTAGGGGTACGCTCTCTTATTTCTACCAAGGAATTCCCAACAGCTGAAGGAACTCTATTAATATCTGATGGTCTACTTTTAATAAGAACTCACCAACGTCTTGCTTGGTTTTTATGCCATCACTACTATAGTTTTATATCATGATGCATTTTCTCTTTCTCACAAATGCATCCACAACCATGTCTTGTGCTACGATTCCATAACCGCGTGTCGCAAGTTCTCCCCCTCTTTTCAAATTTTAAATTCTTGTGAAACATAGGCCTCCAGATACCTTACCATGTAAGTTTCAACTTTTTCGAGTTAAACTTTATCGAATTCTTCCTATACAAACCTCGTGGAAAATTTGGTGATTAGCGGTCCTAACTGACCTAAACCATCAAACAGCTAAGTCCTGAAGTCACAAATTCTACATTCGTTTACCTCAAAAATACGTACTGCGCCACAATTCTCAATTATGGAAAATACTACAATCCAACTATCTAGGGCACCCATACACCCTATGTTTTGCACATTTCAGCATAAGATCGAAATGGATGAGATATCATACACTAGACGTGATTACTCTATAAGGTTACACTTTACCAACTTACTACTTATAATATAATCCGTATCACACCGGTTTTCACATTCACATTTGGCGACTCCACTGGCCTCAAATCATACTATAACCCATAACTATCAGTTTTAACAGATACATATTATAACAAAAGTACTAAACCCATATCCTAAAGACCCAACTTACTTCGACTCCCAACGTTCGCTAATCTCATGAGTCCCTCTAAATTTCTACGGACTCATTCAACATTAATAGTCCTAATTTATTTTCTACACCTGAAATAACTTTTCGTCTCATTTCCCCTATCCCTGGTCCTACAGACCATTTTGAACCTAACAATACTAGCATCAATTATTGCTCTACTTATTTCTTTGGCCCCACTTTCCCTATAGAACTCATTATCGACTATACTAGTCTTGACTAAATCTGCCTCCACTTAGTAGATATTCAATTATACCATATATATGGGTCCCCCTACTAGGTATGCCCCTAAGTGGTGTTCTACCATCCTCGTTCACCCTAGTCTCACTTTTTGACAAAATTCTCCAACACCCTTGACTCCCTTCTTACGGAAGCATTGATATATTCATAAACGTACACCCTTGACGACAGCGTCACTAGTCATCTAAATCTGGTTTTTCTATTTACACATGGGTATTTAAATCATGAATTCTTCAACAAAAAGTACCCCATTTTTGTTAAGTACATCCCATTTATGATAAGGTCCAAAAATTCACATTTTCATTTGCATCTCTGTTACAACAGCAGATGGACAATTTCACGGTCAAACTATACCCCAAATTCAACATTTAGATCAATACCAACTTCTTTATATACGAAGTCTAATTTACATCACTTAAGATTGCTCTTATGAGCGAAAAGTTGTCGAAAATTCTTAAATTCTAGGTGTTGCAACACTTCACCCTATACAAGTGCCTTTGGATTTTTTACTTCCATTGGCCCCTCACTCCTATTCCTTCCCACATTTTATAAAAGTTCTTTTTGACAAATCCTTCCAACTCTGTCACCCTTCACCAATAATGCTAGGTAAGTCTGGAACGGGACCATTGTCACCAATGATGGTGTTTAAGGAAACTACTGTTCCCAAGCGATTTCTTTATCGTTGTCAGCTTGAACAATAATTACGGTGAATTTTACCTCGATCAACATTTTCCAAAATACACTAAGTCTCCTGTTGAGACTTTCCTCCTGCATTTTTTCCAACGACCTTCATTGGTCGTCTTATTCTGTTCGATGTACGAAGCTCGATCGAACTTGTACAAGAATTTCACTACATATGTTCAATAGCAAGAGAATGTAAATCTTCGTACGTAAAGGAGTACAATGATCCTAATCGTAAGGCTCTACATCAAACAATGCTACACTGAAACGTAGATAGCCGTAAAAATCCTAAAGACTCTAGAACCTGATGATCTGATGCCACTTATAACACCCCGTGCAATTAAATACCGGGTGATCAGTCCTATATCCAATTAAATCATAGTATACAGTTGGTTCATTATTAGCATCACTCTCGAAAAACATTTTTCCTTTTTGTTAATCACCTAATACTCAATTAAGCTGGTGTTAAAAACTTTCAAATTTTAATTTAATACAATCTCATTTTACCATTACAAACAATTTCATGTAATCCATTCCACAACAATGCATAATAGATAAGTAACATCACAACCGAATTAAATGTAACTGGAATAAAATCCCCAGCTTAAATATCTTCGTACAACAATCCAAATAAACTTAATTTATAAAAACTGACATAAGTAATACCACTTTGTGAGATAGAATAGAAATAACTAGAATCCTTGGGCGATATGCTCTACATGAACTAACTACTACAGATTTATGTATCAAGATAATGAAAGCATCTAAGCAAATTCTGAAACTCCAAAGCATCCATAGTACGTCAAGTATCCAATCTTCTATGCATGGCGTTCCTGCAACTGGACACCTAATATAGAAGATACAAGGGAGATGAGAATATACAAGAAAACAGGTCAGAGCCCGATGGAAAAATATTTTAATAAATAGCAAGTGATTAACAAGTGCAATTAAGAAATTATTATGTCCATGTAAGATTCTCACCTCTTATCTAGTGTGCACGCCTAATGTACCTTCAAACCATACTAGTTTTTATTCCCATGCTAACTAGTTCTTTCTAGTCTAACATCTAAACGAAACCCAATATCGTTCCCTCATATTTATCTCGCAATATATGTAATACGTATATATCCAATTTCTCTTTCACGTGGATAAAACCTTTTTCAATTTAATATAATTAAGTGTTCACCCACTTAATTCATTTCAGATTTCGTTATCACTCTTGACTACTTAATTCACACAGTAGATATTATCACAAGTATAAATATTCATTCATTATATTATATATATGCAATACTGCACCCCGAGACTCAACAGCTGTGCATGCATACTTTTCTATCATGTTCGTGTACTTATCGTCACTGTACAAAGGACTATCGGTTCGGTATATCCCTCGAACCAAAATAACAAACACAAATAGTGGATGCGAGCATAGTCCTAAGCGTTTAGATTACGCACATACCTATGCACCCAAATGACCGTTCAATACCCTCAACATGAATCCCATATTTCTTTACCAAATTACAACCCAAATTCGTGGTGTTGATTCTATAATCAGAAAGATATTAATCCTAAATGGTTTGTATTTCAAGGAATCATTTTAAATCATCAAAATTCATCTTTTATTTATTAAACTTTTCAAAAAACCTTTTTCTATATACCATGGACAACATACATGTTATAGATTGCAAGAGTTAAAACACTTGCCTTTGATTTCATAGGTCTAAAACTTTGGGGATTATGATGCTATGGTGTTCCTCTCTTTTCTTGTCACTCTCCGGTGACGGCGGTGGTGGTGCAAGGTACCTTTATCCCTTGGTTTTCCTAGAACAACCCTTCCTCTCCTAGAGAAATATTTCC
Organism: Sambucus nigra; assembly: GCA_949130495.1. Taxonomy (NCBI): domain Eukaryota; kingdom Viridiplantae; phylum Streptophyta; class Magnoliopsida; order Dipsacales; family Adoxaceae; genus Sambucus; species Sambucus nigra. Next base: position 241,209,216 of record OX422213.1, on the reverse strand, counting down.
CTCTCCTCAATGGATGTCCCTTAGAATTTTCATGAATAAACCTTTGGCTAACATATCTCTTAACTTATATAAAACTACCCAAATTTCGTAGTTACTATTCCTCTCCCAAGTAAAATGACCAATTACCCCATTAGGGTGTCTATTCGATTCCAAATTGATCCGAGACCCAAATCAAACCCCCGAGTAGACTTTTCTTCCTATTTAAACCCCTTAGGATACTTTGGCTCACTCTAAACAACCATTCGGATGACATAAAAAATAATTTACTTTTCATTCCATTCAATTATAGTCCCGATACGACTCACATGCGCGTCCCAACTTAATTACCATAATTGTCGTATTTATAAATCCCGAAAATCTTTATAAAGTCATAATCATATATTACTTTTAATTACTAAGTTATATTTAATATCAATCATGTATTACTTTATTCTAGTAATATTCAATCCGGAATAATTTCAATTATTGTCACATAAAAATTCCCATTAATTCCCATTGATTTCAACCCATTTACTTTTAATTTATCTCATTTAAAAAGTCATTAATAATTTGGGGTATTACAGTGGGGTCTAAGTTTTGTAAGTCTGTAAATATCGTTTTGTACTACCTAGTTGTAATTGTGCTGAAATTTAGATTTTTCCCAAAAGAGATATTTTCTCGTATCCTATCTTCTTCGTTTATGGGTTTCTTATTTTAATTTTGGTTCCATATCTTTCATGTTTAGGTTCTCCCAATTAATCAAGATAAAATTTAGACTAAATATAATTTGGCTTGTATATGTGCGTGAGATAATTTATGATTTTTACATATAAATAGACCACTTTATATTTTAAATTGGTATCAGAGCTTGTTTCTATAAGTAATTTAGATGAATCATGATTGTTATTAGCATAACTCTAAAATAAGCCACATGTGCCTTATGGCTATAATTATGCCTATTGGAAATATTCAATGAGATCGTCTCTTAAATCGATTGAAGAGCGCGTATGACTTGTTGTTGAAAGGGGTGAGCTCCTTTTACTGTAACTAATGAACGTGTCATTAGTCTCAATCCAATCACTAATTGGACTGAGGATGATATTTAACTATGCAATTTTAACTCTCGAGTCTTAAATGCTATTTTTGGTGCTGTCACTCCCAACGAATTTCATTATATCATGACGTGTATCTCATCTAAGAAAGATTAGAATATCCTCCACCTCTTTAACAAGGGTACCAATGTTGTTAAAGCTTCTTGGCTTCAGTAACTCACTACAAAATTTGAGACTATAAGCATGCCTAAAGCTAAAACTTTTAATGAATTTTATGTGACACCCCGTATTTCTGAGTTTTAAAAATTTATTTAATTCAGTATTTTTAAAATATTACGTGTTGGTTAAAATATTAATCGATAGAGAGATAAATTATTAATGTTTATCGAATATATATATTAAGTGAATAGTAAATAATTATTTTTACGTCATTGTGAGTGATAGTGACATGATAATTATATCTCAATCGGGTGTCGTGTGTAGACTATATGAGGTCGAGATAGGAAATTATTTTAGAGTGACTCGTATGGTTATTTCAAGGTCACGACTGATTCCGAAAGGGTCGAAATAGTCAGAATAGTACATCCTGGTGAATTGTTTGGGTCCCGAGGCGAATTTAGACCAACTTGACACCATATGAGGGCATTTTGATCATTTGGGAGACTAGGGTTGGAAGAGATACGAATTTCTAGTGTTATATCAGCCCCTTAGAGTTAGAGGGTAGGGTTAATACAATTTTGAGAGAGGAGAGGCCATAAGAGAGAAAGAAGAGAAGAACCTAGGCTTTGTCACGCCTTTTCTCATCACCAAAGTCGCCAAAACTGTGATCTGAGTGAGGGAAGAACACCTTCATCACAAAAAATGAATCAGACCTGCTACTATAAAGTCAAGTGTTTATCTTGCAATTTTGACAGCATGTTATAATACCCATATAGTGTAGGGTTGAATTTCATGATTTAATTGATAAATTCTTGGGATTTAGAGGGTGTGATGCATGATTTAGGGTAGGAAATTCATGTAGTCCCTTAAGATTTATATGATGAAATCTGAGATTTATGATGAATAATGTGGAAGAAATCTTGGTATTTTGTTGATTACATATGAAGAACACCATAACTTAGGGTTTTAAGGGTTATGGGGTTTGAATTTTTTCTTCTTTCGTGTGATTTTAATGTGTTATTTACGTTAGAAATCATCCATACACATATATTTGATGTTTAAAAATATGGGTTGGGAGTTTTGGATTTTTCTATAGAGGTTTGAGGTGGTTAGTATGTAGAAAACTCGTAACAGCATAATTAATAAGACAAATTTGTCAGGTGCGAATCAATCCGATGGGCGAATCGATTCAAGTTCTTGATCGAATCGTTTCGGCTTCCCAGATTTTGGCAAATTTTGAGTTTATGCCCTAAATTTCACGATAATCAACGAGGGGACTTTTGTATTATTATTAAACTATAGGGAGAGACCTATTAAATTCTAGTAGGCTATGGTAAGTATTCAGTTTAGCCAAAATGAGGGGAATAAGGCTAGGACCTTTTGGACATAATATGAAATTTAAGAAATTTTGGGAGTCAGAATGGGTGATGGGGAGTGTGAGTAAACCCAAGTTGTGAACCATTTAGATAGAGAGATATTCACCCTTCGAGTAGCGAGTGATACTCAGGAATATATAAAAAGAGGTTATAATAAGGACGTTAAGTATTCGAAAGCCTTATACTACTTACAGGTTTATATGATGGGTTGCATGTATACCTAGTGAATAACATGTATGTATAGGTGGCGTGAATACCTATTGTTGTGATTAGATTATGTGTGTGAATATACCTATGCTGCCTACTATCACGGGAGGTTTCACACAGAGGGCGATCCCACCTTGACAATTCCAGTGAGTTCTAGATGTGTGCCCCAGAATAGAGAATTTAAGGCATCTCACTATGTGTTGTGTATTAGTGGGATCAGCGTGTCATTTGGGTACGTTAGGTATGTGCGTATCCCAAAGAATTAGTACTATGTACGCCACCATTGTGTGCTGTTTGATTGAGGGTTCGAGGAGACATTCTGAACCAATAGTCCTTGATTTAGTACGAGGGGTACATGGACATGATAGCAGAGTATGCAAGCATCGCGGTGGCCATTCCGGGGGATGCTGTAGTTGTATATATTATATGTGTGTTAAATATATATAAGTGAGATAAATCTACTTACGTGTGATGGTAGAATTGATAGATTATGTATATCTAAAAGTAATTTAAGTAGAGAAACGTAAATAATAACTCAAATGATAATATGCGGGTAATATTAATTATTGGTAGTACAGTAACGTATCGTGTGTGTAATAGGGGGGAGATAAACGTTTTATGGTTAGTTAGATATGTTATCTAGTTAGGTTGGGTAGCATAGCTAGGTAGGATGCGTTAGGTGTGAACTTTAGATGAGAGGTAAGGAACTCAAGGGAGTGTACACAGAACTCTAATGTGTATCTAATAACTGTTTTAAAACTGTGATTTAAATACTTGAAAATTATTTTCAAAAGGTTTTGGGATCTTACCCTTGTCAAATCTATTTTCCAAAATATTTTAGATGTCCAGCCACAAGGACACCCATCTTGATGATTCTTTCCACGGATGCGTAGTTGTAGCACTTGTGGAGGCTTGCAAGATTGATCTAAACGCTTCAGTTATTCATTCTTAGATTAGGAGTTTCATTCAATATATTCATTTTGGCATGTTGCTCCTTCAGATGATTTAGTATTTCAGATATTCAGTATTTATCAGACTTTGTTCAGATTCAGTTTATTGTTTTAGACTTGTAGTTGGATTTCATTTTAGGAACAGATGGTTTATTCAGTACTATTTATTTAGTTATTTATTATGTGTTGGTTTAGACTATTATATTATGTGAATGGCTTGGTGAATTTATTTAATTTTCGCATGTTGTTATATTAGTGCAAGATAAAATTTAGCACCGGATTAATTTAACATATAGGTGGTTAGTAATTTAAAAAGTTTTCGACAATGATGCTAAGAATGAACCAAATGAGATTTAGGTTTATTTTAATAAAAGATTGATCACTCGTGGTTAAAATAGGCGGGGCCTCACATTTTATTCATTTTTGTCTAATATTGTGAGCTTTACCTGTAACTTGGGTGAGCAAATTCTGAAAAGAGTAGTTAAGAAAATTCTAAAGTCTCTCCCATCTCATTTAAGTGCAAAAATCATGGTCCTTAACTATTTGGTAATTCTAAAAACGCTTAGGCTAGAAGATCTTATAGTTGATCTTTAAACATATGATATAGGCATGTTCCCCAAAACCAAAAAGAAAAAAGAATCTCTTTAAATCTCAATTAAAGAAAACAGAGGGGGTTTCTGACTCCGATCTTGAATTTGATCTGGATGATCTTATCATTTTTGCTAAAAATTCAAAAAAAATTCTCAAATTAAAAAATCAAAATTATTTAAAAGTGGAAAATAAAAGTTTTGAGAAAGATAAATTTTAAAGTGGGCAAGAATGTTTTCTATCATGATCAAATGAAAGATTGAGGAAAGTATCCTAAGAAATATGATTCAAAGAGATGCTACAAGTGTGAGGGAAAAGGTCACAAAGCCCATGAGTGTCCCACTAGGCTTAAGAGATAGGGAAAAGGTAAAGTTAATTATAATTCAACTCTAAGCGATAGTGATGTTGAGTTAGTGGATTTCGAGGATGAATCGCCTCATGGACTTAACTTCACCACATTCATTGCTAGTCACGTTAGTACTTCAAGTACTTCTCATGACGATGAGGAATTTTCTAAACTTAATAGCCTCGACAATGTGTCAAACCATTCTGGACAGAGTGAGGATGAAAATTTGAGTGAGGGAAAGTGATCTCTAACATGCATATTCTGAACTTTACACCAAGTCATTAAAAACTAAAAATATAAATATAAATTTGGCTCTTAGGATGTTATTTTTGGAGAAGGAGTTAAAGGTTTTGAGATAGAGTGATACATCAGTTAGGATCTCTTTAAGTGAGAAATTAGTTTTGGTGGGTAGGAAAAAGAATGAGTTGACTAACTAAGTGGCTAGTCTTACAAGATATCTTCAAGCATCATTGAAGAGTCATGAGAAACTTGAAGACTATATTTCCTAACTTTAAAAAGATCTCAAACGTTCCCGAAAGGTTAAAGTTACTTTAGAGAACACATATAAGAAGGCTAGAAAGATGTTCCTATGTCCCGCATTAGATTTTAAAGAGAAGCAAATGATAGATTATGATGGTGCATCCACTTTAAATATTTCACCCGAATAGGTTCTTAAGTTTATGATGGATCCATATGGACCTTGACCTAACCCAGTAAGGAGAACTCATCCTAGGATTTTTAACCAAGGTAGATCCAAACGAATATATATTTTTACCCATTGTAAATTATGAGGTCAACTTAAGGAGTTTTGCTACAAGCTAGGAAAAGTCTCTCACACACATGCTCCCACACACCACTATAGAAACTTTGATAGTCTTAGAGAGTAAGTTGAGTTTTTAGTCAGTACTTCCAAGAGTTTAATGGAAGAATTTCAAATGGATGTCCAACATAATGGCTAATGTCAACAATAATAGGGGAAAGAAAAAGGTTACCATCGCTTAGTTTTTTTAAAATGATGAAAAGCCCAATCCTTCATGTTCCTCTCAAGGTTCAAGATACTTCTCAATGGTATTTTAATAGTGGGTTCTCTAGACACAAGACCGCTGATAAATCATATTTTACCAACCTTGTGTATTACAAGGAAGGAAAAGTTAACTTTGGGGATGGGAGAGGATTTAGCATATTAGGAAGAGGTTTCATGGAGATTATTGGCTTTCCAAATCTTGATAATGGGTTGTATGTTGAAGGGTTGAAAGTGAACTTAATAAGAATAAGCCAACTTTGTGATGCTAACTTTGCGAAAAAGTTTGGTTGATCAGATTATGACGTTTATGATCGATCCGGTGAACTTTTTCTATAAGGTGTGAGGTCTATCGACAATTGCTACAGTATCATTACCAAGTCCTCTTAGCGTGAAATAATGCTAAGGTGTCCACCATAGACCTTTGGCATCAACGATTAGGTCATTTCAATTTTAGAGATCTTGAAAGATTAGGTAAGAAAAACCTAGTTCGTGTCTTATCATCACTTGGAAACCAGACTTTGGCAGTTTATGGCCCTTGCCAATAAGGAAAATAAATCAAGAGTCCCCATAGGAAGTTGAATGCCATTACCACCTCGGATGTTTTAGAGTTGATACATATGGATCTTATGGGGACCATGCATACAGAGAGTATTGGTGGTAAGAAGTATATTTTAATGATGGTTTATGACTTTTAGAGATATTCCATCGTTTGATTGAGTTTCTAACAACCAAGTATTGTGTTTTACAGAATCAACATGGTGTTACTATAAATCGTATTCATAGTGATAATGGCACTGAATTTAAGGAAGTCATAGTTGATGGCTTTTGTGATGAGGTTGGCATCAAACATGAGTTTCGATCATTCGTAATCCTCTGTAAAATGGGATTATTGAGAGGAATAATCGAATAATTCAATAGATGTCTAGATCCATGTTTTTGGTAGAAACGTGGCTAAAAATTTTTGGGCGGAGGCGGTTCACTTCGCATGCCACGCGATGAATAGGGTCTATCTCCACACACACACTTCACACTCCATATGAGTTGTGGATATGGAAAAAACCCAACATACTGTATTTTTTATCTTTTGGGAGTCCTTGTTATATCCTTTGAGATAAAGAGAACTTAGGGAAGTTCGACTCTAGAAGTGATGAGGGAATATTTTTACGATATTCATCGTCTAGTAAAGTCTATAGGGTGTTTAATCTTAAAATCTCTAAGGTCGTGGAATCGATAAACATCATGTTATAGATGATGTGATGGATATGTTTATTGATCATGGTCCTGAGTATGAGAAAAATTCACCCCCCGGTGATGATCTCATTATTTCCCAAACCACCATGGTGGACACCACTTTTGACATAGACGATCCATCCTCTTGGGTTCGAAAGACTCATGACCCTACCGACATAATTGGTGATCCCACACTAGGTGTCAAAACTCACACTCAACTAGAGAATGTGGTTAGCTAATTTTGCTACATTTCCACATTAAATCCTAAGAATGTGAAGGAAGCACTCAAGGATGAGGATTGGATATGACTTATGCAAGATGAGTTGATTCAATTTTGAAACAATGATGTCTGGGAATTAATTCTTGGAGCTGAAGAGACTAATTTGATTGGTATAAAGTGGGTGTACAATAACAAGATGGATGAGAATGGTACCATTATTCGTAATAAGGCTAGGTTGGTCACTCAAGGATACACACATATTAAGAGTGTAGACTTTGACAAGACATTGTCTGATGTTGCTAGGATTGAGTCCTCTGCTTATTACTTTCCATAGTATGTCATCTTCAGTTTAAAATTTACCAAATTGATGTCAAAAGTGACTTTCTCAACGGAATTCTTCAGGAGGAGGTTTAAGTGGCATAACTAAAGGGTTTGAACACCTAAATCACCCGAGACACATTTTTGATGTTGTTTGTTAGGAGAGAGGGAGTTGCTATCTTGGTTGCCTAACTTTATGTGGATGATGTAATCTTTAGATCTACGTGCTCATAGCATGATCACACTTTTGAGGAAGATATGAAAGGTGAATTTAAATGAGCATGGTTGGTGAACTTAGTTTTTTCCTAGGTCTGTAAATGCGTCAACTCGGGAATGGGATATTTATATCTAAATATAAATATGCTAGGGAGTCTTCTAATCACTCACACACACCCATGAGTTCCTAGACAAAGCTTAGCAAAGACTTTAGATATGGACATGGAGTAAGCACTCTATAGGAGTATGATATGTAGTCTCATCTACTTGAAAGCTAGTCGTCCCGATATAGCCTTTAATGTTGGAGTTTGTGCACATTACTAAGCATCCCAAAAGAGTATTACTTTCTTTCACTTAAACGTATCATCAAATGCGTGAGTGCCACTCGTTTTATGGCATTTGGTATTTTTTTATATCGATGATTGTTCATCAATTTATTCAGAGGTCGATTGGTCCAGGGATGTTGATGGTTGTAAAGGCACATCAGGTGGATTATTTTACTTTGTGAATGCTCTTATCTCTTGGTTGAGCAAAGAAGCAAAACTCCATTTCTTTGTCCATGACAGAGGCTTAGTACGTAGCCATCAGGAGTTGTTGCACATAAATCTTATAGATGAAGCAAATATTGGAAGATTACGGTATTACTCAAGGCATAATGACTATTTCTTGCGATAATACGAGTGCAATCCACATTTCTCCTAATTCGTTCTAATATTCTCATATGAAGCACATTAGGATTTGCGAGCACTCTATTCTTTATCTTGTTGAGGAGAAGATCATTTCCTTGAGTATCGTGAGCAACGAACGTCAATTGGTTGACGTTTTCACTAAATCTTTAGATGAACATAGATTTAAGGATCTTATGAAGTCTTTGGAAATTTGTTGCATTGATTGAGTTCGGGAATTATTTCTAGTTTAGGGTGATTTTTATCATTATCTTTTATCCCTACAACTAGGTTGGATTCTTATGTCTATATCTTGGAAAATCTAAAAATATTTTTTTCTTTTAAAAAAATTTCCAAAAAAAAATCACAAAGATTCATTTTTGTTAAAAATTTCAGAAATTCAAAAGTATTTTTGTATTTTGTTTTACACCGTATATGGATGTGAATTCAAGATGTTCGAATCACAATTACATTTCATCCATTCATGTGACTTAATCATGGTGTCCTTTGACTTGACTTCATTTCTTTTGTGTGCTTAATTATGCATGTTTAGCATTATGTTATTTATTGTTAATTACTTCCTTCATGTTAGACTCATGATGTCTCCTTTGTTGCATGCACGCACGAACTTTACACATTGTCCTTACTTGTCATATGTCTAATAGTATGTTCTCATCTCAATCGTTCTTGAAAACGAACCAAATGTACTAGGGACTAATTGTGCACGTAAAAAACATTCTCCGATTTTTTTACTGAAAATGTTGTTTTTTGTTTAAGAAATGGAAAGGGGATACAAAAGAAGTAGTCTTATTTGTGCTAAAACCCACCATTAACAGGAGCCCAAAATATGATTTCGGCACATAAAAACATAAGTGCCATGGTCAATTTTGTTGATGCCTCATTTCCATGAGCAATATGATTGCCACAAAATTTTTGAGATTTTGTGCCTAAAAATAAGTTAAAGATCAAAATATTTACACAATAAAATTCCTTCAAAAATATTAAATAGTTTGGCATTATTGACTTGAGAAGCATTGAAGTTCATGACATTTTATGAGTTGATTGAATTTCACTTCATTCAATTCTTTTACACCAAGGGTTGAATTGAGTTCTTTGTTTAAGAGTGTCTCTTTAACTTCATTCACCATTTCTACGTATGTCTATGTTGATTTTATGTGTATTGAGGACACACAATTTCATTCCATATTCATGATTTGGATATTTTCATTCTACTCCATAGTGTGATTGTTTGTATTTGTACTTATATGTATATATATACTCAAAAAATTCAAAAAGTTGGTTTGCTTATTGATGTTTCATCGGATATGCTTCATTGTTTACTCTTTGTGATAATATTTCAAATTTTGATTCTCGTGATGCTAAATTTTTAGGATTAGCTTCTAACCCTTAGTCTATTACGGACAAAAGGGGGAGAACATATTGAAGGGGAGTTTTGTTTGTTTCTATAAACTCTATGTGTCATGGTATTTTCTTTGATTCACGTGTGTAGGTATTTTCTACCTTGATGATTTCATGGACTACACAAAAAAGATTTTCAATTGAAGGCAAGGTCACAAGTATCTTTTCCTTTTTGGATTTGGGAGGGACATTAGTTGACCTTATTTTAGGGGTTATTATTTTTTTCGATTTTGTGTTTTGTACCGGAATAGCCAAAGGGAAAGATTTGTGAGAGCAAGAATTATGACTGCACATCATGTTTTTAAGTTTGGCATACTCCGCTAATCCTTTTCTTTCTTATGATCTATATATGAGGACAAGTTAGTGACTAAAGACAACAATTGAAGATCGAAGAGTTGAGATCGTCATTACAAATATCGAAAACAATAAACGATTTTGATTTTGTGTAATCAATTTATTCATGGGAATTTTAAAAACGTTTGAAAAAATAAAAAAAAAATATTTAAATAAAAACCCAATTTTTAACATCTCATTAAAATGGGTTTAGAAGGGTTGTTTTAACAAGGCCATTTGAAGTTTGTTGTTCGAGTGATATTTAACCGAACCGTTTTCCTCCTTTCGCTGGAATGTCATTCAATCTCTTGTTTCTTTTATGTATGAATGAGAACAGGTATTTCGTTCTAACAAGATGTATTTTGTTCAAACGAGACAGTGAAATTTTATATTTTACCTAATTTCAATTGCAATCTTTCAAGTTTATCTCTTTGAGATTTTTCTCCCTATATACAGAGATACAAGCTTTCAATTTTAATCAAGCCTTTTAGACATCTTTTTTTATTAAAATCTTTTATTTTTCAAATCCAAATCCCTTGGATGATTTGAGATCACTTTATCAAACCCAGAATAGTACATCTATTTTCATAACCTTATGGTGTTAATTCTCCCCTACTGAATATAGGAATAGATTTTCCTGAGCTTGATTCGTGGACACTAAGGCAAGTGGAACTTCCAGTGGAGCATAGTTGGATCTGCATCGTTGTCTATCACTGCGTCACTTAGTGGATCCTAAGTTTTGTAAGTTTGTAGATGTACTTTTGTAATACCTAGTTGTATTATGGTTAAAATATAGGCTTTACCAAAAAGGTATTTTTTCTCATCTCATATCTTCTTGGTTTGTGTTTTGTATGTTTTAATTTAGTTTCTATATTTTGCAAGTTTAAGTTCACCTAATTAATCAACATAAAATTTGAACTAAATATCATTTAACTTGTGTATATGTGTGACCTAAATTATGATTTAACATATAAGCAAACCACTCTATCTTTTTCATATGGTGTTGTGCACGATTATGTATATTCATTTTATAACTTCGCCAGTACAGACATTCTGTAAAATTAACTCTTTATGAAACCATTAGGTAATTCCATGTTTTTCACTATCCCATATTTTTATGTTGAGCAGCTTTTTATTGTTTGCCTTACCTTTTAGAGAGTGTGTCATAACACAGTCTTAGGCCCAGGTCATACTATGAGAAAAATAAACTTGGTTGTAAGTCCATCTACCCGTTCAAAATTTTAGCTGACCAAAGTCGGGACACTTAGTGCATGGTCATCACCCTTAGGTCTTTTTCTTATCCGGCAATTCTTAATGCTTTCATGTTTCTTTATGATGAAAATATGTAACCTTTAACTCTTGATTAAATGTAATCATAGTAAGGCATTCATGCTGACAACCAAACTTTGATCGGATATAATACTAACTCATAAATAAAATTATTTGTATGTCATTAGGAATAATAATGAAGCTAATTTCATTAATTGAACTTAAAGTCTTCCAAGAAATAGAACCTCAAAAGTTAAGATAAAGCTAGAAAAGAAATTTGTGAGAAACAAACTTGCTAGAAATAAAAATGTAATACACCGTAATTTTAAAATATTTTTAATTAATTTGGAATTTGAGGGATAATTTTAAATAATTTTTTGTGTGAAAAAACTAGAATTTCTAAATTTTTTAGTGCGAATTAAAGTTTTATAAAAAAAATGAGAGTGATTGTTGATACCAAAATTAATATGCTGATATGGACGAATGATATGAAGACACGTGTCAATCTACTTGGCACAATAGCAATGAGGAAGTTCGTTTCCCCGACCAACTCATGAACTCCCGAGCAACGAGGATACACCGAGGAACTTCAGCACTCCGAGGTACTCTAGCACTCCGAGGAACTCCTGAGCAACGAGCAACTAAGGCGGTCCGATCTGCATCTCGGCCGTAACATTAATTGCCAGATAATCAACAGTTCAATTATTCATTGAATGTTTATCATCTTGACGCACACGCTGCATTAAATGTATTACCATTTCATATGTATATCATTTAATGTATCAACCCTTTCATGTACAGCCTAAGGGCTATAAATACCTTGTATCACCCTCATTCAAAGGGATCGGAATTTCTTGATAGAACTTAACATCGAGAATTCCCAAACACTCAGCAATAACATAACAGTGGACGTAGGCCATTCTTATAAGGCTGAACCACTTTAAAATCTTTGTCTCATTTTATTTATCTGTGATTGAATAATTAGAGCAATCTAGTTTTTTACATCAACAGATTGGCGCCGTCTGTGGGAACGATTGTTATTATCTCTTTTCACCAAAAATCATTCATCATCAATGGCAGATAACCCGGAATCCAGTAATCGAAATGCTGGAAATGCGGGAAATTCTCCAAATCCCTCTGCACCTCCAGATCTGGCTGGGATTATTTCGAATCTGGCCCAAGGACAAACCGCCATGCAAGAAATAATGAGGCAACTCATACAGACCCTTCATGGCGGTGCACCTGCACGTTCAGAACAGCGAAGTGATCAGAGGTAAACTTATTTACTTCCTTCACGGTCCAGGCGTACTGAGTCACATCGTAATGAGGAATCTGATGATTTCTCTTATCAACCTGGGCGAACTTCGTCGATAAGGGCTACAGATACTGATCAACATATCACTCTCTCTCCAGAAAGACCCAGTGTCGTGGAAAGACTGAGTAGGGTGTCTCCTTTCAGTCGATTAGGCCCTAGGAGGAATAGGATTCCACCTAAGACCATGTCAAGGAGTTTTCGACGACCATCAGATCTAAGAGAAGGATCAGCACAATCACGACCAGTTGCTCGTCAAGAAAGATCTCAAGAGGCCACATCAAAACAATCAATTGTTCGAACTAATAAGCCCGAGGAAGGAAACGATGCTTAGAAGGGTTCCATTCAGCGCTTGGAGGATAGATTGGGAGAAATGGCTAAGGCGAGGAATCCCTTACAACGAACTTTTGTTCAAGGAACACCTTTTGTCCAGGCCATTGTGAATTTTCCTACACCGTCAAAGTTCAAATCACCTGTAGTGACCCCCAAATATGATGGAAAGACAGATCATGTTCTTCACATAGAGCAATATCAAGCTGCTGCCGACATATATGTCGTCCCCGGCGAGATGAGATGCAGAGCGTTCTCAGGAACTCTTACTGGAGCTGCCCAGATATGGTACAACAATCTTCCTCGGGGTAAGATTTCAACTTTCTTTCAGTTGGCCGAGTTGTTTATTGGCAATTTCTGTTTTGGAGCAAAGCCAGTAAAACGAGTAGCACACTTGTTAAGTGTTAGACAAAAATCTGGTGAGAGTACTAAAGATTACATAACTCGTTTCAATAACGAGAAGCTGGAAGTCATAGATTACGAAGAAAAGATAGCAATCACCGCCTTAATGAGTGGGTTGTTGCCTAATAAATTGTATTACACCTTGGCGAAAGATCCACCTAAAACTATGTCAGAGTTGATGGCAAAAACGGCCAAAATCATGAATGCCGAGGAAGCTATGGCTGCAAATAAGAATATGGATAAAGACACCAAGGTGGACGTCGACAAGTCTAAAAATAAAGAGCATAAGGGCAATGGCGATGACAAACGTTCCAGAAATAATAAATCATCATGGGAAGTCCTGAAGAAATACGACAATTATACTCCTTTGAAAATGGGTATTCATCATGTCTTGGAAGAAATCAAGAACAACGAGGAGGTAAAATGGCCAAAGAAACTGAGGACAGACCCTGATTCGAGGAGTAAGGATAAATATTGTGAGTTTCATAAAGATCATGGTCACATGACCAAAAATTGCATAGCTCTTCAGAACGAGATTGAAACACTCATCCGAAGAGGAAAGCTAGCAAAATATATTGATCGGGGAGGTGAAAGAAAAAATAACGACTGAACTAGAGAGAGGTCTAGATCTCCTCATCGAGCAGAAGAGAAAAAGAAGAGAAACCATGAAGATGATCCAGATGATGACCCCGACCTTCCCAAGAAACCAAGACAGCCAGAACGAGAGGTATTTTCTATACGTTTGGGTCATTTGATTATAATGTCATTACAGGAGGAGATGCAGGAGGAGGTGACCTTACTGCAGAAAGAAAGGCTTACCTTAGAGAGGCTCAAGCTTATTCATATATTCAGCGAATAAATCTGGCCAAGGACGATCGTCCGAGGAAGGTAAACAAAGAGAAGCTGGTCATCGGCTTTTCAAAAAATGACCTAGCAGGTGTTCTTTATCCTCACGACGATCCTCTGGTGATTAAAATGAGGATGAAGGAAGTAGTGATTTCAAGGGTGTTGGTAGACAATGGAAGTTCGACAGACATTATGTACTATTCATGCTTTGACAGTTTGAATCTGAAATTATCTCAATTGGAACCGTATCACAGACCCCTCTTGGGTTTTGCTGGCGAGAAAGTTTTTCCACTTGGGACGATCAAGTTGGACATATTCATTGGAACTTGGCCTGCTTGTCGAACAGAGAGAATACGCTTCTTTGTGATGGATAAGAATGTGCAGTCAACCTACAACATCATCATGGGAAGAGTTGGTTTGAAGAATTTCGAAGCAGTTCCATCTACAGTGCATCAGTGCTTAAAATTCCCAACAAATTTTAGAGTAGGAGTTGTGAAAGGTGATTAGAAAGTAGCTCGGGAATGCTATTATTCGTCTGCCGAGCAAGAGTAACTTGAAGATTCAAGAAAAAAGACTACTACCTACCAGGTAGATGAAGGCACAGAAATTGAAACACTGGATCCTCGAGATGAATCCCAACTTGTAAAAGGACAGGTGGTGGAATCTACAGAAAATATTATTCTGGATGACGAGCACCCTGAACGGGTAACCCAGATAGGTTCTACGTTGGATGCTTAAATAAAATAGGAGTTGATAACTTTCTTGAGAAACAGGAAGAAAACTTTTGCGTGGAGTCATGAAGACATGCCAGGAATAGATCCAAACTTCTTATGTCATGAGCTCAATGTGAATAAGGAGATCAAGCCTGTAAAGCAGAGAAGAAGGGTATTTAGCCCCGAGAAGAATCAGGCTATACAAGAGGAGGTCGAGAAGCTCCAGAAAGCCCAATTCATTGAAGACGTAAAGTATCCAGACTGGTTGGCAAACGTGGTGATGGTAAAAAAGAAAAACAATAAATGGAGAATGTGTGTTGATTTCACCGATCTTAACAAGGCATGCCCAAAGGATCATTTTCCATTGCCCAGAATTGATCAACTAGTGGATGCTACCTCGGGACATGAGCTGCTCAACTTCATGGATGCTTACTCTGGCTACAACCAGATCAAAATGAAACCTGAAGACAGGGAAAGTACTTCTTTTATTACCCCTAGGGGAACTTATTGCTATAATGTTATGCCTTTTGGTTTGAAAAATGCAGGAGCGACATACCAGCGGCTGATGAACAAGGTTTTCACCAAACAAATCAGTTGCAACATGGAAGTCTATGTCGATGATATGCTGACAAAAAGCAAGAAAGCTGCAAATCATCTAGTTGACTTAGCTCAGACATTTGATCAACTGGATAAATACCAGATGAAGCTCAACCCGACGAAGTGCACATTTGGAGTACGAGAAGGAATATTTCTCGGGTACATTGTCAACCAGCGAGGCATTGAAGCAAATCCAGATAAAATCAAAGCTCTTTTAGGGTTGCGATCTCCAATAACAAAGAAAGAAGTGCAGAGTCTTACAGGACGAGTTGCAGCGCTCAACAGATTTGTGTCCCGAGCAACTGATAAATGCCTCCCATTCTTCAAAACACTTCGAAAAACTTTTGAGTGGACTGATGAATGTGAGAAGGCCTTTCAAGACTTGAAAAAGTATTTGGGAGCACCTCCATTGTTGTCCAGGCCAATAATAGGAGAGAAGTTGTATTTGTATCTGGCAGTATCAGAGAATGCAATCAGTTCAGCATTGATCAGATTGGAGAATGGAGTCCAGAAACCAATCTATTACACAAGTAAGGCTTTTCGAGGTGCGGAAATCAGGTACCCAAAGCTGGAGAAATTGGCATTGGCATTAATTGAAGCAAGTAGAAGAATGAGGCCATATTTCCAGGCCCATACCATCGTCGTTTATACCGACATGCCACTGAGGCAAGCCCTTCATAAGCCAGAAAAGTCAGGGAGATTGATGTACTGGGCAATAGAGCTCGGTGAATATGATATTGTGTATGAGCCCAGATCATCACTGAAAGGGCAAGCTGTAGCAGATTTTATAGCAGAGTTTACATATCCTGATACCCCCGAGGAACAAAAATTGCTCGCTGACCAACCTGTGGATGTTACAGGATCAACAGACATAAATCCAGACCAATTTCGGTTGGTAAAAGGGCTTATGGATGAAGAAATATCATCAACTTCGAGCTCAGACCAGCTCCGGCTGGTAAAAGAGCGAGAAGAGATGGTCGACGAGGAGCGAAAAGTGTCAAGGGAGGATGAAAAGAAACAACAAATATTTCACCGAGGAACTCTGTCAGATAAGAAATTTGAAGACGGGTTGCCCATATGGAGATTATATGTAGATGGCTCATCTTGCACAGTAGGTTGCGGGGCAGGAATTATTTTGAACACCCCAGACGAGATTGACATGGAATATGCTTTGCGATTCCAATTCAAAGCCTCCAATAATGAGGCTGAGAATGAGGCCATGATAGCGGGTCTTAATTTATCAAAGATTATGGAAGCGCAACAAGTGATGGTATTCAGTGATTCTCAATTGATTGTGAATCAGATGATGGGAACATATGCGGTTAAAGGAGAACTAATGGTCAAGTACCATGCAAAGGTGATGGAATTGTTGGCAAAACTTGATGCCATTCAGTTGATCAGAATACCCAGAATAGAAAATACACAAGCAGACGCACTGGCCCGACTAGCATCAGCTACTCGTACCGAGCTGCAAAGAACGATACCAATTGAAGTACTGGAAAGTCGGAGCATAGATGAAAACCTGACGATGAATGTTATTACCCTTGATTTAGGACCATCTTGGATGGATCCCATCAGGATATATATTGAAGAGGGAGAATTGCCAGAGGATAAGCTCGCTGCCAAGAAATTGAAGTATAAAGCTGCTCGGTATGTATTAACTAATGGTATTTTATATAGACGAGGAATTATGGCGGGTTTGCAGAGATGTGTACATCCCTCCGAGGTGAAAGAATTGATTGAAGAAATCCATGAAGGGTCTTGTGGAGCTCATGTAGCAGGTCAAACACTTTTACAAAGGGTAATGACTCAAGGATACTACTGGCCGACGATGAGGGCTGATTGTATAGCCTATGCTAAGAAATGTGACAAGTGTCAACGTTTTTCCTCCATCCGATAAACACCACAAGAATTGTTGACACCAATAACTTCCCCTTGGCCATTTGCCATATGGGGAATTGATTTGGTTGGACCACTGCCGATCACCCGAGGAAGATTCAAGTACCTCGTCGTTGCAGTGGACTATTTTACTAAGTGGGTAGAAGCTGAGCCGCTTATTGATATGACATACGAGAAGGTATACCAGTTCGTTTGGAAGAACATCATCTGTCGATATGGTCTCCCTCATGCCTTCATCACAGACCATGGAACCCAATTTGATAACGAGGAATTTGCTGCCTATTGTTATCAGTCGAACATTTTGAAGGTTCATTCGGCACCAGGCCATCCTCAAAGCAATGGACAGACTGAAGTGACGAACAGAACACTGCTGAATGGTTTGAAGAAAAGGCTAAGTAAAGCTAAAGCTAACTAGATTAATGAGCTACAATCAGTATTGTGGGCTTACCGAACAACTCCCCGAGCAGCGACTGGAGAATCACCATATATGCTGGCATTTGGAAGTGAGGCTGTAATACCTGCCAAGTTGGGTCTTCCAACACATAGAGTACTGAATTTCAATTCTCCTGTCAGTGACTTGATGAGAAGACTGGATTTGGATATGCTCGAGGAGGTCAGAGAAGAGGCAGCCATTAGGAATGTTGCTTATCAACAACGAACAGCTCTGTTCTACAACAAAAGGGTGAGGAAATGCGATTTAAAAGAAGGAGATTATGTGCTAAAGAAGGTCATTCAGAAGCAGAATAAATTGGAGGCAAACTGGCATGGACCTTACCGAGTTACAGAAGTTATTCAACCAGGAACTTACCGAATAGCAACTCTAGAAGGAGAGGAATTCAAGAATGCTTGGAATGCCGAGCACCTTCGCAAGTATTATCAATGATGTAAAATGTACAACGGTTCCATCAATATGAATAAAACGATGATGTTTTCACCATTTTTCTCTCCTTTGTTTGGAAGTTTTTTGGGGAATATTAGTGTTGTACACTAACGCTAGGAGATGTACACTTGCGTGATCAACTTCGGTTGGTAAAAGAGCTTGTGGACAAGATAGTTCGAAAGAACCAGATAGTTCGAAAGAACCTGATAGTTCGAGCGTGATCAACTTCGGTTGGTAAAATAGCGAGAACAAATTATACTCCTTTGGTTAGGAGGCGTACACTTGCGTGATCAACTTCGGTTGGTAAAAGAGCTTGTGGACAAGATAGTTCGAAAGAACCAGATAGTTCGAAAGAACCTGATAGTTCGAGCGTGATCAACTTCGGTTGGTAAAATAGCGAGAACAAATTATACTCCTTTGGTTAGGAGGCGTACACTTGCGTGATCAACTTCGGTTGGTAAAAGAGCTTGTGGACAAGATAGTTCGAAAGAACCAGATAGTTCGAAAGAACCTGATAGTTCGAGCGTGATCAACTTCGGTTGGTAAAGTAGCGAGAACAAATTATACTCCTTTGGTTAGGAGGCGTACACTTGCGTGATCAACTTCGGTTGGTAAAAGAGCTTGTGGACAAGATAGTTCGAAAGAACCAGATAGTTCGAAAGAACCAGATAGTTCGAAAGAACCATATAGTTCGAAAGAACCTAACAGTTCAAACCCACGACCAACTTTGGTTGGTAAGAGGGCAAGAACAACATTCTTAAAAAATGCCAATTTTGGCTTGTTAAGAAACAAAATATGCCAATTTATGTTGGTCGGAAGGTAAAATCATTCCAGAAAATACAAGAATTCCAAACTGAACCAAGTATAGTTGGTCGGTGATCAAAACTGTAATTGGTCGACGAGGATAAATTATCAACTTTGGTTGGTCGGACACATTTTATGAAAAAAATTTACCAAGTATGGCTGATTGGAGATAAAAACCTATCAACTGTAATTGGTTGACAAACACAATTTAACAACCTTGGTTGGTTGGAAACATTTCAAACATTTTATACTCATTACTTTATTATTAAGTGATTGAGCAACATTGATACTTGTAACTGTTTATTACTAAGTTGGTTGATGAACAGCACAAAATTGTTATCTTTTTAACAGATACATATGCACAAATGTAAAAATGTTTGATAAACACAAAACAATAGAAATACAGATTTGCAAACAGAAAATGAAAGACTTTCATTAAAATCAAAATAAATTACAAGCTACATATATGTGCTAACTATTACATTGAAAAACCTATTCTATTGGTTTCTTTCCTTTAGCTTTTGAAACAGGCTCCTCGCCAGCAGGAGGATCCTCTAGGCAAAGAGGAGAATTAATGAAATTAACATCTCTGAGCATTCTGACGTTCATCACAGAAGGTGTATCCAAGAGATGCTCGGGACGAGATAATTCAATCTGAGAATGAAGACTATAGTCACCAAGGTATTTTGAAATTAAGCTACGAGGAATGGCCCGAGCTGGGATCCATTTCATGTCTAGTTTATAAGGCGGTACAGGCAAGTCTAGTAGCCCATGAGCATGATAATCCCATAAAAAATGGCCCCGCTCTAGCTTTAACACACCCAGGGCGTTCAACCATCCTTGTTTATAACCTTCATTATTGGCATTTTCGATACGAGCATCCAAGTGATAAAGGGCCTCATTATAGCCTGCATTCCAAAACTCACGAGGTTGTTTGTGAAATTGGAAAGCTATTCTCTCTAGTTGCTCGTGAAGTCTCCTGGCAAAAACATCTTTATTATTCAGAGCAAACTTCGTTGCAGTAAGTTGATCTTCCAAAGATAGGTTTTTCTTGGACATTTCAGACAAAGCACGATCTTTTGCATTCAATTGGAACGCTTGAGTTTCCAAAGTAGATTGAGTGCGAGCTTCTTCAACATTACGGCTGAGAACTCTTGATCGACTCCGAGCAGGTGGAGAATTTTGCTCCTCGACAACATTTTGAACAGCTCTACCTCGCCCACGAGACCCTCGTCCTCGTCCTCGTCCCCGAGCAGTAGTAGAGATACCAGACCTTCTCAGAGTATCCAATTCTTGCCTTAATTTGGCATTCTCAACCTCTAAGAATGAGAATCCTTCATCAGTGACCGGTACCAAGGCAGTAGAGGATGAAGCTGCAGACTCATATTGTGCCAACTTCTTCTGTAAACTGTTGTTCTCATGTTCCAGCAGCTCGGCGATTTGTCTGCAGGCCTCAACTTCACCTTTTAGGGTTTTCTCCCTAACATCGTACCCAGCGATGATCTTTTTGTGACCTGTTTCAGAGGAAAGATGTTGATACCTATTCTCATATTCCTTGTGCAACAAGGCAGTTGATTCATTGTGTTGATCCTGAAGATCTTCTAAGGTATAATGAAGCTTCTTGATCAATTCATAGTAGGCCACATTATTGGCCACAGCTCGGTTGAGTAAAGCTTTCAAGTACCGATAAGCCTCAATTGCCTGATCTGAAGCGGCATGGCCAAGGATGTCAGCAATTTCTAATATACTTAGCTCTGTGTGACCAGCCTTATAGTATTCGTGACATTGCTGCATCAGTTTTGTATCAGTGGCAGATAGCAATTCCATCCTGGCCATAAACTAATGAAGAGGAGACAACAGTCAACAAAAACAAATCATCAACAACAGAGAAGAACAAAGATGTATTTTATTAGATCATAAAAAGATTACATTGTTTGATTACAAATGATAACGAAAAGATAGAAATGATACCGAACAACTTCACACCTTTTCCTTGTCTCCCAAGACTTTCTCGGGAGGCTGGGACGAGGAGCTTGGTTGCTTGGTGGTAACAGCAGCTTGATCAGCAGGAGTTGAAATTTTCTCAGGAGGAGGAGGCATGGAAGAAATGTCCTTGTTGGCAGAAGGTAGAGAGGCAGGGACTTGATCACACATGGCCATGGAAGATTCATCAGAGATAGCCTCATCTTCTTCTTCTTCTACAATTGGTGGGGGAGGACCAGGGAGGTGTAGCTGAAATAGCTCAGAGTCATCTTTGATCTTCAATTCCTGCAGGGCAGCTACCCAGCCATCTCGAAAGTATTTCAACTTCCCGTATTGTACTTGGGATGTCATCGCAGCAATCCCTTTGTCCCATCCTTTATCCCAGCCAGCGCTGAAGGATTTTTTAACTGCGAGCTTTCTTTTCAGTTTCTCCGAGGAGAGCTTCTCGGATTGAAGATCCTCGGCAGTCTTTAACTTCACATCCAATTCTTCTTTTTGGCGCTTGACATCTCGCAGGATGGACAACTCTTCCTCTGCCTTTTTCAGCTTATCTTCAAGCTCTCCAAAGTTCTTGAGCTTGTCGTCATATTTTTGATGCTCAACCTCTAAACTTTTCACCTTATTCTCCAAACTCTTGGAGATCTCAGCCAACTTCACCTTCTCAGCTTCAACTATAGATAACTTTTTCTCCCAGACAGCTTTGTCCTCACTATACTGCTGACGAGAATCCTTCAAGGATTGGGTCAAACCCAGCAGAGCATCCTCTACCCCCGACGAGGAGCTGGAAGCTTTAATTGATTTATCTTTCTTCACGATGTTGTTAAAACAATTCACCAGCTAAACAAAGGAAAAAGTGACAGGTCAGTACAAAAATACAAGTATTCAAAGAAAGAAAGGAAATTCAGAGTGTGAGAAATTTACTGAAGCAAGGTGACGGGTAGCTAGGGATGTCAGCATATCCCTAGAAATATTTTCATCAATTCCTTGGACCTCGGGTATGATCCAAGTTTTTACCGAGCTCATGGCAGAGCTCGGAGGAATGATGGTTGGAACACCAACGCCGCCAGCTGGTAGAGAAGAGATGGTTTCAGTCAGATTGGCAGTTTCAGCCAAATTGACTGAGGACGATTTCCTCAATCTGCTCAAAGGAACTTCAGCAATTTCAACCAAGGAAGAGCTCTTGGTCGGAGAGATAGCAGTCATCTCCACAGGAGCAACCTTCTTGCTCGGAGCCACTGGGGGCTTCTCGGTAGCTTTGGAAGGCGCAACATCCACCTTCTTAGTCCCCTCTGGGACATCAATTTTGCTTTTCTTAGCTTCAGCAGCAGAAGTAGTGTCATCAAATAGAGCAGGGGGAGCTCTTTTCCTACCCATTCTTTGACTTAAAGGGATGTGAGAATCTGAAAAAGAATCCTCTGGAGTTGAGGCTGGCTCAACAGATCTAATCACAGGACGAGCAGTATAAGAAGTCATGTAACTCCTATACTGCAGCAAATATGATGCAGACCTGATATGCTCGTCTGCAACGTTCTTATGCAAACCCCAGATAAGTTTCAGATGCTTAATATTAACCTCTGATTCTTTTGGAGTTTTTCTTTTACTATCAACTGCAAACAAATACATAATGAAATATCAGTCATACATTTTGTCAAATATGATAAAAGCATAATTTCATAAGTAAAGGAAAATGAGAATAAACCTATCCCATTGCCATAGGGGGGCATTTAGGACCCTGGTATACTGCATCTCCAACCAAGGGGGCATATTGCCAATTTTTAATAACCACCCCATGTTCAAAATAATCTCTATTTGCATCAGGGAGGTTAACTACAAGAGCCCTATTTAAAAACCTAGTTTTTAAGTAATAAACATTATCTAAAATAGCCCATCTATAGCAATACATAATTTCAGGAATCCCTATACGAGTTCCATGAGTTAGATTTAATTTATACACCCCATTAATTATTCTCCATGAATTGGGGGCTATTTTTGCAGGAACAACGTCAAAGTACTGACAGAACTCTAAGCATAAGGGGTTTGGCGAAAAAGAAAATCCACATTCAGCAATGAATAGACTGGGGAACCAATGTCCCTCAGCCAATCGAAAATAATCTAAATGCTCAGAAAGAACCTCCAGAGTTACCCAGGAAGGAATGGAAAAATCGGAACAAAATTTCTCAACATATTCCACAAGATAAACCATAGTGAATAAAAGAAATACAGAAGAAAAGAAGAGAATCTTACAGGAAAAAGAAAGAGCTGACAACTAGCGAAGGAAAAGATGAACGCACAAGGGAGAGAGAGAACAGAAAGCTTGAATGCAGAAAATTGGAAAAGGTAGAAGACGGTATGGTTACCTAAGAAGTTTAAATACTTTACCTTGGGAAGCTGCGAAGGAAATGATTACACAAAAGAAACTAATACGCCACCAGCGGCTAAAAGGACAAAAATGCACGAAGATCGAAGCACTCATAAAAATTCAAAAAAGGCAGATTCTGTGAATTTGAAAGAAATTCAAATATGAAGAAAAGGCTCCTAAAACCCAGGAAAGTCATTTAATATCTCCATATACCGAGAAAGAATGTTCCATACTCCTCAAAGTTCGAAATATGAAACATTGGGGGCTTCTGTTGATACCAAAATTAATATACTGATATGGACGAATGATATGAAGACACGTGTCAATCTACTTGGCACAATAGCAACGAGGAAGTTCGTTTCCCCGACCAACTCATGAACTCCCGAGCAACGAGGATACACCGAGGAACTTCAGCACTCCGAGGTACTCTAGCACTCCGAGGAACTCCTGAGCAACGAGCAACTAAGGCGGTCCGATCTGCATCTCGGCCGTAACATTAATTGCCAGATAATCAACAGTTCAATTATTCATTGAATGTTTATCATCTTGACGCACACGCTGCATTAAATGTATTACCATTTCATATGTATATCATTTAATGTATCAACCCTTTCATGTACAGCCTAAGGGCTATAAATACCTTGTATCACCCTCATTCAAAGGGACCGGAATTTCTTGATAGAACTTAACATCGAGAATTCCCAAACACTCAGCAATAACATAACAGTGGACGTAGGCCATTCTTATAAGGCTGAACCACTTTAAAATCTTTGTCTCATTTTATTTATCTGTGATTGAATAATTAGAGCAATCTAGTTTTTTACATCAACAGTGATTTAATGTTTTATAAAAACTTTTGAAGTTGATTTGGAATGAATTGGAATTTTAGGCTTTGTATTGTAAAAGAGTGAAATTAAAGTATTTAATTATAATTTAATTAAATAAGGTTTTAATCATTATTTTGGGAAATTAATTAAAGTAATTAGTTCGAAGAATGAGTTCAATAAGATAATTCTAATATTACTTTATGAGAAATTTAGGTTAGCAGGTATAAGATGAAAAAGAATAAAAATAAAGGAAATGGAATTGGATTAGAGTAAAGGGCAAGGCTGGCAGCGGAGGGAGGTCGCTATAGCGGCCAAACCAAGCTGCTATAGCGGTCCTGGAAGCTGATATGGTGGCCAGCAGCCACTATAGCGGCCAAGGAAAATGGAAAATGGGCAGATTTTAAAAAAAAGGCTTATGGTAAATCTTTTCTTATAAAAAACATTTCCTCTTCTTTCTTTTCTTTTGTTTTCTACATATTCATCTGCCCCTATTTCTCCTACATCTAACATCAAATAAACCCGAATATGTTGCACCTATAACAACCTTGATTTCCACGCCAATTATCACACAAATTATATAGTCCAAATCTTACAGTTTTACTCTACTTTTTAAAATAAGAATTACACAATTTTGGGATTATTTTGGGACAACACTTGGGCTATTTAAAAGGACTTCTTAGAGGTCAACTGAACTACTTTTCAACGGGTTTCTCTTATACACAAGTGGGAGAATATTTTCATTAATTGAAGATTAATTAAGGAATAAATTTTGGATTGGACTTTTTATACAATCTTCTAATTGGATTTTTGGAGGATCAATTCTCAAATCAGGGAAAGATAATTTTACTCTCTCCTCTCATGAGTTAAATAGTATTTTCTACCTATATAATTTTTATAAATGATAAATTTGGTATAGAGATAATTAGGATTTCTTTTAAGTTGATCACATCTCTAAATGGTTCTTTAAATTGTAGAGTTGATATTTTAGTCCAATTTACAATAATAGAATTTAATGGTCGTAATTGTATACTTCTGTTATAATTGTAAATTATAAAGTATTAGATTTTTTGTAATTTGAAATCACATCTTTAGATCATCCTTTTAGTATAATATTTAGGTTCCCTTGGGGAATGAAAAATAGGACATTTAGATTTGGCTATATGTTGAATCCTTATCAAATAAATATGAGAAGTTGAGATTTAAAACGGTATTTATATCTGGATAAAAAATATAGGGGTGAATTTAAATGTTTAATTGAAATTTGTAAATTTTCTCTCTTCTCCATAATATATTTTAAAAAAATGAAATATCTCGAGTATGAACATAAGTTTTGACCTCTTGAAATGTGATGATTTAATTAAT
Source organism: Sambucus nigra (assembly GCA_949130495.1). NCBI lineage: Eukaryota > Viridiplantae > Streptophyta > Magnoliopsida > Dipsacales > Adoxaceae > Sambucus > Sambucus nigra. The sequence goes on along the minus strand of OX422213.1, from coordinate 241,183,551 downwards.
TGAGGAATACTAGTTGTTAGGATTGGATTATTGGATATGAGTACCTAAATCATGATTATGAATATAAATTTCATTATTTATATAATTCTAATTAATAAGACACAATTGGTATGTTGAATTGGATTCTATGGATGGAATCGATCTTATTATCCTTGTGCATAAGTGGTTGATTTTATTAAATGGTGGATTGTGTAAATTGTTATGACTTTCTTAGGCTACACACAATGAGTCTAGTATGGTTTAGTTTGATATTATGCATGACTCAATTTTCATTCACAGTTTCATATACTACATGTTTATATAAAAAATAGTAGAAAGATGTGCTAGTGTGTGTTTGTGTGTGCTCATATTTTTTTGTATAATTGTTGGTTATATCTCATTTATGATATTATAGATGTTTTAACAATTATTTATCTCTGTCTTGTATGGAAATAGTGGGAGTTTTAAAGATACAATTGTTAAAATATATAAATTAAAGTCTTTGCATCAATATATGGGATATAACGGTTAACTTACTAATTATGAAAGTTTTATGTAAACTTAACTTAATAATTGTGGAAGTGTTATTTATATTCATATTTAATAGTTTTACTACTTGAGTTCGTAGCTATTATCTTGGTAAAGTGGGTTTGATAGTTCGCGTGGTTTCAAGTGCTCCATTGTATCGGTGTAGTATTCCTACTTGAGCACATCGGTCTTCCTGTACATTGACTACCATGTCTTGAACATTAGGCGTTAGGACCCTTTTAGATTTATTTCATTTACTTGAGCGGTGTGAGATATCTAGCGATTCTATTCAGTTTTGTAAATTGAGATATTTAGTATGTAATGAGTATTGGCAAACAATTTTAAATGTAACTGATGTACATATATTAAAGTTTGAGGTTTTCTCATATCGCTTTTTATATCATTTTGACTTCAGTTTTTGTTTCTTATTACGTACTAAGGATGATAATTAATTGTTTAAATGACTTGTAAAATTTTAATAAATAGATTTGATCAACATAGTCAAAAAAATATATAGGGTGTCATAATTGGTATCAAAACATGGTCCTATGTTTCAAGGGTTATGGGTATATACTTATTTTTTGCATGCATTTCTATAATACATTTTGTGTATTCGTACTCTCTTTACACTTTGAGTCTAATAAATATTTTGTTCCTATCTTTTCAGATGGTGAACACTAGGATTAGAGAATCTAGGAGAACTCCAATGGCTAATGCAACAAGAGGTTTAATAAAATAGATCGAATAAGGTTAGTTTATGTTGACAACCGATGATTTGTCAACCATCATTAGAGAGGCCACAATGATCGGAGTTGAGATAGGAATTTAGAGAACTAAAACCAAACTAGTGCAACAAAAAGAAGCCCCCGTATCAGTTTGGGACAACGTGAGGGAAAGTTCCAATAAGGGTAATCTGCCCACATTCTCAAGGGGATTTGCCCCAATGTTTGCTCATAAATGTAGGCGAAACTTAGAACGACACCTTATGATGGTCGAATGCACGGAGGTGCAGAAATAGATGTTGGCTACCTTTAAGCTAACAGATAACACTTTACAATTATAGGTGGTAAAATATAATGATAAGTATTTCTCATATTCCATCACATTTTAGAAGAGGGTGTAGTTACTCACTCTAGATCAAGGTTCACTTAATGTGTCCTAATATAACTAAGAGTTCACAAATATATCTACATTTATCCGAAAAGACGTGAACACGGGGGGGGAGGAGGAAGAAGAATTATCTCATCTGAGGTTTGAATTGTTCAATTAAAATTTTATATTAAGAAATTCAACTTTCACATTTACACTCAAGTAGTGAATGCTACTTTGATGCTTTGGCAGGATCGAGCAAACTATCAACAGAGTTTGGCAAAAGAAGAGAAAGAGGAATGGTCTAGATATGACCAGGAGGATGATAGATAATACTACTATTGAATTTGACAATAAGAAGGACCCTAAATAAATATATTATGACAAGAGATCCTGAGTAGATTATGATCAGAGATGAGGGAATATAGACCCACAGTTTACTCAAGTTCGAGGTCAATGATCTCAATGAGGAGATCGAGTGTCAATTAAGGTATGAATCCATTTTAAAAGTTCTTATTATGCATGTGAAGAGAAAGGACATTGGGCAACGAGATTCCCTAGAAATCAGACTCATTATGAGCACACATTTAAAGTTAAGGAAGTACCTAAGGATGTTTTACCACTTACAGCTGAAATAGGACCGCTTCTCTTAGAACTTAAACATGACTAGTTGTATTCATGTAAAATGCTCATGATTTAATCATTATATGTTATGGGTGTGTGCTATTACATATGATTACACATATTGTAAACACTAGATTTTGTTTTGATTATATGGGGAAAAACGTTGTGGCAAATTATCATGGGTAAATGTGAATGAGTTTTAATTTACTTATGTGTTAGTCATTATATAATTACTAGAAAATAGTGGACCCATTTAATAAGGTGTTTACATATAGATTTAAAGGATAAAATAGTAAAGCGAAGGACGAAAGAATAAGGGCCAAAACACAAAACAAGTTTAAAAATATTATGAGGTTAATTCAAACCTCCTTACGGGCTTATGAAACATTCTAAAAGTTTTTGGCCTTCATGCACTTTTTTATGGGAAAATTTTGAGAATCGAGCTAGCAACTATTAGAAAAGAAAATTCACTTAAAAAATAAAGTCAAGGCAAGAATACCTTACACTAATACATAATTTATTTAGGTATTATTTAAATCTATATACAAATTTATCTAAAAGAATTAGATATACAATTAGGGAAAGATGAACCTAATTATCCCCATGATAGTATTTGTTTATATTGAAACTTGAGAGCCCTAGAAAGTAATAATGCCTACGAAATGGGTATACAAAGTAGATTGTTTAAAAGTGATAATGAAAATATGAGTAGCATGTTAATGGGACAATAATTTCAAACGTTTTCCTTCTGATTCTTTTGAAAGTTGAAATGTGAAATATGATTATGACTAATCTTGTGAAATTTTAATACAAATTAATTGTAATGATGTTAGGACACGATTAGTTGGAGACAATTCATATGAATCCTATTTTTATATACATTTTCTTGAACCTTGTTTCGATACATGAATAAATAGAGACTTATTTGGTTATGGTATAGTTTGAGAATTATTTTTAGACTTATTGGCTAAATTAAGTATTTATTACATGAATAATAGCATTTTGGGGATATGATCCTAGTATTGCTCAAATAATGAAATGAAAATACTTCTAGTAAACAAAAGGGTGTGTTAGGTCTAAAATAGAAAATTTTGTTTATAAGGTTGAAACCTGAGTGACACCCTGCCTAATAAAATACCGGGTGATCAGTCTTATACCAAATTAAAATAAGAATCCCAGTTGGTTCATTCTTAGCATCACTGTCGAAAAAAAATTTAAAACTTACTAACCACCTAGTATTCCAAAAAGCCAGTGCTAAATTTTATCTTTTTAATTAAACAACCAATAACATGCGGAAAGATAATATGAGTCATACACCACGACTGAATTAAATCAACAGAATAATTAATTAAACAACATGCCTGTAACACCCCGTATTTTTGTATAGTTAATATTTAATTAATTCGGGAATTTTAAATTACTGGTGTGTTGTAATTTTAATTGAATTAATTATGGCAATATATATATTTAAATATTAATCGGGGAGTGAATGGTTAATGTTTAGGAAATTTATTTACTAAGTGAATAGTAATAATTTAATTACGTCATTTCGGGTATTAAAGACGGGGTATGCACTTATCTCAACCGGGAGTCGGTATAGACTAAATGGGGTGTGAGGTAAGGATTTTTATAAATTAATTCGGATGCCAATTCTGAGTTCGCAGTTGAGTTCGATGGGTCGAGATAGTCAGAAAAGAGTACCCGGGGGTAGTAATTGGGTCTCGGGGTATTTTTGGGCATAGTTGGGCCCACACGGGGTGAGTTGGGCCACTTTAATTAAGCCCATTAGGTGAAAAATGGGATTAAGGGTTTTTAACCTAATGGGGAGATTAAGGAATGGCAGCCAACATAACTCTAAACCTAGAATTTGAGAGGAGATTTGGAAAAAAAGCAAATCAAGAACAAATTGGAGGTTATTGGAGCCAAATTGAGGGACTACGCCAACGGATCTGACACTACGAACACTTACAGGCAAGTGGTTAACTGTTGTGATTTCTAAAAGTTTGATAATCAATTCATATCATAGTGATGTGTGCATGAAAATTCGTTTTGGGTGTGTCACCAAAATCTAAATTGGGTTTTTGTAAATTTATATACCTTAATGAGATTAAGGGAGAGATTGATCGTGTTTATGATTCTAGAATGTAGAGAACTGAATCAGATGTTAAAATCAGTAAGAGTAGAGGGTTAACTACTGATAAAATGAATGAAATTTGTATTGGGGATTGAAAACCCGGATAATAGCCAAATCGGAAAAAAGTAGGAAATCGTGAGATTTAATTCCAGATTGATGTTCCATAAGGTGCATGATCCTATTCCTATGTAGATATCGGGTTGATTGGGCTTGGGTTAGTCCAGGGGAAAGAATGAAAGTTGGAGGTTTTCGTTAATGGTGGAACTGCCTCTTGGAGAAGACGAAGTCATGGACGATCGATCGATCGACCCAGGGGATTTGATCGATCGATGATTCGGAATTCTGGGCAGTTCGCCCAGTTTGTATATAAGGGGGAAATTAATTAGAAAATTTAAGTCCCATACATTAATTAGTGATAAATAAAAATGAAACAAATATTCCTAGCAATTATGGGAGAAAGTAATTGGGACTAGGATGAATTTATGTGGGGCATTTAACGGATGAATTTGAGAGATTTTATTCCAAAATAGTGAGGTACGGATCAAGTGAGTGAATCCGAGTATATTGGTCATGCGACCCCAAGGTAGTGAATTAAGTTTGGAGATAAACTAAATAATTTTGAGTCGGGATATAGACTCGGAGGATATTTAATTATGGACCAAGTGGGCGAGTCCGGATACGTTGGTAATTATAGGTAAATATAATTGGGAAATTATGGAAATAAATGTGTGACACATTGTGGGCGAAAAATGTGGAAAAGAAATTATGAGATGTAAAAATGGACCGAGTGAGTGAGTCCGGGTATGTTGGTTATGTGACACCAAATTATCAAATTTATTTTGAGAGAGAGTAATTAATTTGGAGTCGGAACATAGACTCGGAAAATATCAAGTTACGGGCCAAGTAAGTGAGTCCGGGGATAATGGTTGGGTGACACCAAGTTATGAAATAAATGATTCCGCTAATTGATTGAATTAGAGTCGGATGGTAGACTCGGGTAAGATTAAATTAATGGGTGTGAGAATTAATTTAATTAGAGTCGGATTGTAAACTCGGGTAGTATTAAATTAATAAGTGTATTAATTAATTTAATTAGAGTCGGATTGTAGACTCGGGTAGTATTAAATTAATAAGTGTATTAATTAATTTAATTAGAGTCGGATTGTAAACTCGGGTAGTATTAAATTAATAAGTGTATTAATTAATTTAATTAGAGTCGGATTGTGGACTCGGGTAGGATTTAATTAATTAATGTGTAAATTAATTATATTAGAGTCGGACCACAGACTCAGATTTTTGTTGATTAATTAATGGGTAAATTAATTAAATTAGAGTCGGACGATAGGCTCGGGGTGGCATTAAATTAATAAGTGTGTTAATTAATTTAATTAGAGTCGGACGATAGACTCGGGGAGGTATTAAATTAATATGTGTGTCAATTAATTTAATTAGAGTCGGGTGATAGACTCGGGAAGGTATTAAATTAATAAGTGTGTCAATTAATTTAATTGGAGTCGGACCATAGACACGGGGAAAGTATTATATAAATTAAACAGTGAGTTAAATATATTAGAGTCGGACCATAGACTCGGGAAGACGCTAAATTATTAAGTGAGAAAATTAACTACATTGAGTCGGGCCACAGACTCAGGATATTTCAGGCAGTGTACGGGACTTGGAGTACACGGTAGAGCCGGGGTTTATATTATATATATACGGTGTAGTGATAGTATATATATATATATATATATATATATATATATATATATATATATATATATATATGTGTGTGTGTGTGTGTATATATTGTGTGTGATATTAAATTCCAGGCAGTGTACGGGATTTTGAGTACACGGTAAAGCTGGGGTTTATATTATATATATACGGTGTCGTGATAGTATATATATACGTGTATTTATTGTGCGTGATACTAAATATCAGTGATTAGATATTTATTAAATTTATATACTCTAATGCTATCAAGGGAGGTTGCACGATGTGGGTGAATCCCCTAGCTTGAGGAGTAGGGCGAGTATATCCCCTGGTCATAGCGTCCGGTATATATGGGTGAGGGATTTATCTCACTTTCAGGGAAGCAATATGACCGCCTCCACTTCGTTTATATTTTGGTCCAAGTTGGTGAGCGATTCCAACTTGGGAAAACTAGGTTTTGTGAGCACACCTAGTGAAATAGCATTTTAGAGGGAATCATCCGGTGAGGGTATACTCGAAAGGATGGATACACGTATAATATATGTGTGGATGTTAGTAAAGGTACGTATAATATGGTAGTAAATATTATATGTAGGTGAATAATACAGTGTGTGATGTATTTACCTTATATAACTCGAGTTACAGTTATATGTTGTTAATTAATGAGAAATTAATTAAGTTATTCATTTGTGGGAATAATACAGTGTGTGATGTATTTACTTTATATAACTTGTGAGACGGTTATATGCTAATATTTAAGAGGAATTAATTAAGTTAATTGTGAGATAACTTATGATTCAAGAAATTATTATACTCGGGTTAGAGTAATATGGTAAGGGAAGGTTATATCAGGACTAGCTGGACGGGGTAGTACAACTAGGTGGGGTTAAGGTAACCAGTAGGTGTGCACAATAGTGGAGAGGTGAGAATGTCCTCAAGGGAGTGCGACACTAACTTAAATATGAAGCGCATTCATGAATTTTAAATTACTGCAGTTAATTCACTTGCTAAATATTTTCAAAATGTTTTGGGTTCGAACCCTTGCTATAAAACTATTTTCAAAACCTTTTAGGTGTCCAGCCACAGGGACGCCAGGATTGATATTCTATTCCAGGGACACGGAGCTGCGGCATATGTGGATGCTAGCAGGAGTTTGGATTAGACGCATCATTCATTCATTCCTAGAGTAGGAATCTTGTATCGGTCTCAGTTTTATTTAGGGCTTGTAGCCAAGACTTCTCGGTACAGTTTTCAGGTGTAATTCATTCAGGTGTTGAATATTTGTATTGGATTATTTATTTGGTGGCCCGTGATTTATTCGGCAAGTTGTGTAATTATTATTCTATTTACTTTCATTCAGTTGTGTGAATGGTTTATATTTTAATTCTGCATGTACAGTTTTGTTAAATTAAAAAGTTAAAATTGGCACCAGTTTTTGGAATACTAGGTGGTTAGTAAGTTTTAAAAAGTTTTCGACAGTGATGCTAAGGATGATCCAACTGGGATTCCTGTTTTAATTTGGTATAGGACTGATCACCCGGTATTTTATTAGGCGGGGTGTCACAATGCCGAATAAACCATCGGCCACCAAATTAAATAGTCCAATACAAACATCCAACAGCTGAATAAATAAATTCGAAAACTGTACCGAAAAGTCTAGGCGACAAGCCCTAAGTAAAACTGAAACTAATAGATTATTCCTACTCTATGTGACACCCCGCCTAATTAAATACCGGGTAATCAGTCCTTTATTAAATTAAAATCAAGATGAACGGTTGGTTCATTCTTAGCATCACAGTCGCAAAATAAATTTCCAATTTAAACACCCTAAATAATTAAGCTAAGTGTCAAAACAATTTAAAACCTTATTTCCGTTTTATTTAAATCCGGATATAAAACCTTTTTAATAATTAACAGTTTAAGAATCACATAAATATGAAGAATGGTAATAAACACCCAAGAATTCAACCATTCAGATAAACCAATACCATGTTTAAAGACTACAAATGAAATCATCCTGACACGAATTACATTCTAAAGAGTACCAAATACTGAAAATAAATGAACATAAATCTATGACAAATCCAACTGAATAGGGAAACGGGCGACACAAGCCCTGACTAATCAGAACTAAATTAAGAGTAGAGTCAACAACGAGGTCGTCTAAGCAATGGCCTACAACTCCCACATAAGCTGCAGCGCGTCCGTTCCAAGGAATCTAAGCATGACGCCCCTGTGGTTGGGAACCTGTAATACATATATATATATATATATATATATACAAGAGAGAGAAAAATATAGGAAACGGGTCAGAGCCCGAGTGTAAAACAGTTTTAAAAATTAGTTTAGCAAGTATTAAAAATGTTTACCGACTAATGCAACAACCGTGTTAGTATGTGACACTCTCTTGAGAATTCTCACCTCTCATCTAGTGTGCACGCCTACCGCACTAATAAATCTCATAAGTTTCTCAAACTTATTCTTCATAAGGTTTTATCAGGTGAAAAGCGAGGTTATGATATTTACTTTAGGAAATCATTCTCTTCAAGATTTCTTACGTTATTTAGAACAACTCATTTCCCTTATAAAGGTCCCGAACACTTAAAATAAAATTGAAGCATTTATTCATTACTTATCTACTTATACGCATAGTAGAAAGTTCCCATATAGATATATGTATATATATTAGTCACACATATAATATATATACTAACGGCACCCCACATAAAACCTATGGTGCTGGCATACTCTACTATCAAGTCCCCGTATCACACAAACTAAGGGAAATACTAGTCCAAAATCACTCACGAACTGTATTAAAACCATACACAAACAAATGGAGGCGAAGCATAGTTTCAAGTCCTAAGAGGTCAGCACATACCCTCACGTCACTTAGAACATCTGACTATTATTCTCAGATAACCTGTATCGAGGATACTATCTTCTAGGGTACGAGACAATATCCCCCATAAAGGTCCAATCGAGATAAGACCGTCCCGGCACGGAAACACATGTGATAGAAAGTAGCCAGAGTATGATTTTTACAGAGATATATAATATGCACAATCACACAGTCATATATATATAAATATTCACATTTCTAAATTAGGTTCACCCACGACCCATAATATTATTCTAGCCATGTGTAACATATCACGCTCGAGTTTTACGTATAAGTAAATCACTCTTTTTATTCTATTAAGTATAACAAATCCTTATGTACTTCTCGACTCTCTAAGTGTATCCTCTCGAAATAATATAAAATCAGTAGGTGCAACCTCACTACTCTACTGGTCTAAGTCTTCCTTAGTCCTCATAAGATATACCATAACGTACACACGATTTCTCACTAAATTTATATTCTCGAAACCCCACAGCTAAATCACATATGAATCGTATCACCCGAACCTTGCCTACAAACCTACTGGTCTTTCCCAAGTCCCATTATGGTAAATAAAATATGTATAAGGGTTCCCGCAAAGTGACATAGGGTTAATCATTAAGAATAAAGAAGAAGCTTCAAAATTCAGAAGAGGTCGATCGATCGAAGGTAGGGGGACGATCGATCGATCCCGATCGATCAACATTCAAGGTTGATCGATCGATCGCCCAGATATTTTCCAGATTCTGCATTTACTATCCTATGGTTTTCATTACCAAAAGTCCTCAAAACCTCTATCAATTTTGCCCAAACTCCCAAACAACCTTCCTACTGGTACTATATACCTAACTACATGATTTCCTACGTGAAACATGTTCAAATTCATCAACGATATCGAATTAATGGGGTAAAATTGACATAATCCTCAAGAACCCTAATTTGGGAGGAACCATACATTCTTCTAATTATTTCCCAGATTTCTTGTTTCTAAATTCATACTAATTCGTGGGTAATCCTCTACATGTGATGGGTATGTCCAGAATACATTAAATTTCTCTAAACATGCGATTTAAAGTCTCTAAATTATCAATTTCTTTCAGAAAACATATTCTTGATAATCCTAAACTAACATGGGTGAGACATTAACTAAAAAAAATCAAGATAGATACTTGCCTTGAATTTAAGGTTCTGATTTCATGGATGAAAAAGTATTGTTGCGTTCCCCGTCGCGCGATCTACGATTTAGTGGCAGTGCAAATGGATGAGTCTTTGGCCTTGGGTTGCTTAGAAAGCTCTCTAACTTCTTCTCTAATGGTCGTTCTTTGGTTTTGTGTTGGTTAATCCTAGAAGACAACTCCCAGAGGTTGATTTATCCTTAGGAAAATCATTGGGTTTAATTGCCTAAAAATGTAAAATGTCTATAATACCCTCCCGGGATGCTAATAAGGCTTACAAATGCCACGAGACCCGAACTAAACCCCCGGGTACATTATTTTGACTATCTCGATCCTTCCAGACACATTGGCGCACTGGAAAAGACCATACGGATGACTTATAATTTATTCACTTTTACTAATAATAATTGAGTCCTGACGCGACATGGGCGTGTCCCGACTTAAATTTCTATAATCGTCATTTTATTCACTCGTGAATTTTTTTATAAAATCGATCTTATATATTAATTTACTCCTTTAGTAATATTCGACAACTTCCCAATAATTACTAACTCTCATCATGCTAGTAAATATTTAAAACAAATTTCCGGATTAATATTAAATCAATTTATCTCAATTAAATTTAATAAATCCCTGAATTTAAAAGCCATAAAAATACGGGGTATTACATACTTCCCCCTAATAACGGAATTTCGTCCCGAAATTCGGAAAATAAGGTCTACCTAGTAAAACAATAATGGATACTTTATTAGTGCGCAAACTATCTACATAGAAAGGCGCTCAATCACTATAGCCCTCGTCTCACAGCAAGCTTGTTAAACGCTCTCATTAACGACACGTCACATTGTGCTCCTAACCGACGACATTCTCATAAGATGAGCCTATACATCATTGACTTCCATTATCAATATTTTTAGGAGGCCGCACCTCACTACGTGTCAATTACTCGTATTTTTCTAAATACAAAACTCCTATGCTGAGAGAAACTATATGAACATCTGGCCACTTTTGTCAGTTCTTTAAATCTCGATTTTTGGTTACGAAATTCTAAGCCGCCTAAAATGGTTCGTGGTAATTCCACCTTAGTCATCGGATTATTCTCGACCGATCCAAAATTCTGATTATCCTCTCACCTCTAAACATACATAGGGAGAATAGTTAAGGTTCTTCCACACCAAAACCTCAATAAACACCTCGTTCGCAACAAACAGGTACAAGTGCTTCCACAAAACTCTACCTTACTATACTTCACTTGCTAGCTATATCCGTTGTCGAAATGAAATGATCACCAAGATTCCAAAATTACCTTCACGCATCTCTACTAATCATTAATCACCGGTCGCCTACTCCCTGGCTATGGATGATACATCCTACCCAAAATGAAACGTTATCCTCGCTGCTTCCTAAAATCTCATATTGAAGGTGGGATTCAAAAATCTCATCCCGATTAAAAAAATAATACCGTGTAGGGCCACGTACCGGCGCAATCCTTCCTTTCAAAGGAAGACTAGGCACACTAGTTAATATTGTAAATCACCCCAAAGGAATATCAATCACTTCCTTCTTAGGCGACTTGTTCCACATGTTCGGATGAACCCTTGATCTTGATTTGAGGGTGGAAACCAATCCAAGAAACTTTACCGACTTTACCGGCCTCTTCCATTACAGGAATTGTCGATAGCCATAAAATTCTCTGGTTGATCCTCTTATTCCAACCGTTTTCTATCGATGAGTGGTGCATGTAGAGACTACTCACTATGTCCCGCTCGACATCGACTTCTACTTGTAATGTGCCACATTAAGTGTCATTAATACTCTCTTTCTTTCCTTTGCGTATACTGAAAGTTCTGACCCATGCACTTTTCTGCATGATGTGCACTTCCGGACATGTTATACCATACTAACATCCTCACTCTTTATGCGCGTCAGTCGCTCTCAACATTTTACTAATTAAAACTCCGCTCCGAGTGTTCTCTATAATAATTGAATTTTACCCTTCTCAAGGAATACCCCTTTTTAAATGGCTTCCCACAACCTTCCAACCAGATTCGGTGTGCTACTCTAAACACAAATATATGGATTTATCGTCTTTCATACTGTGCCCAATCCACTCTACCACTTCCACTTTGTTATGTTAATCCTACAAACATTTATTCCACACGTCTATTCCCACGTACCTTCAACTCGGATGATTTTAACATCAGCAAACCAGGATGCCCACACCCTATAAACCATGCATACTAGCGTAAGCATCAGCTACGCTTCACACATAACACCCAATTCTTTATTTTCCTTGTGCTCAAAACGTGATTACAACACTTGGATACTCTCAATCACCGTAGAAATTGAAATTTTAAATCCTCCTTATCATCATTCCACCCCTCAACTCGTGGTGATAAGACAAAACTTTCAATGCTTTCTTTCCATACAACCGGATCCACTGGCCTTAATTCATAATTCAACTTCCAATTTACAGATATCTGCTCCTACTACCAAACTCATAGACTAATGACCAAACATCTTCCTACTTCCAACCTTACGCTAAGTTTCATGCGTGGAATGTCTCGCAAAGCGAAATCCAAACAAGGACCTCCCCCCCCCCCCCCCCCCCGATACACTTCTACCTAGCATTGTCGGTTATCAAAATCCGTTAGGCCCTCCGTACATAACATGTACCCCCTTATTCCGTCTCTTGACAGAAAAAAGTTACATCTCCTCCCGTAATTACGCTTAACAAAGAACATTTTGCCAATTATACAATCGTTCAGTATTGGTGGTAATCACATTCCATAAACCTCGAATACATACAATCGGGGTTCTCGAAATCCTGTCCCCAAACATATGGGTACAACTCTTAACTCTCACATCTCTAAAGGATAGATATATCAATGCGCTCTTCCTAACACCAAGTCCTGAGCGTTAAACATAATAATGAGTTAAATCTTTTCTCTCAACAGTAGACCCAATACAACAAAGTCCCTACACACACCGGGATCAAATATCTCGGGACCACTATCCCCTCTGAAATATCTAAAATAGATAATATAAGTGCGAGTTCGGCCCTCTCGCAGGTGAGGTCCCGCCAGAAGAAAACATGTTGCACTAATGCAACCACTCCGATAGCCTTGAAATCATTGCCCACTATTGCTTTAACCATTTTTTTTATAAAACCATAATTAGTATAATATCGTACTCGCATATCACATCACTAATACGAGAATTCTCAATAAAGAATATAAATCGCTAACAGTGCACCCATTTGTCCTCCGCGGAGAACACTAAAGACAATCCCACTTTACCAGGGAAAACATACACATAATAATAACGCTATAGATATACGCACTAAATTCTTCTCGTATGTGAATATAGCAATAAACAAAAATATAGTGACCCGCTCGTGTCACATAAAACACTCATCATCCTCCGAGGATAAAACTCATACTTCTACTTTGCCAATCGCCTTGGCTACTTGATGGTCTTCCGAACATAACGCATCGGTCTGAACCAAATCAGAAATTATATTAACCATTTCCCTTATAAGAACCATACCCTCGCCCTTATTCTTGCTTCGGAAAATTTTAACTCGTGTGGCTCTACTCTCCACAAAATACTTCAACATACAACCCACTTATCTCCTGAAATATAATCGAAAACTCACGAACGACTGGAATCGAATCCAGGAGAATCACAATCTCCTTAGAGGTATCCTCCTTTATGTAATACAAATGGGTGGAAGATCCTCCCTATGGGCGAGGCGTCACCACCAAAACATCTCCTGCCCCGAAATGGCACAGATAATACCCCTACCGAAATAATTTATCATGGCTCTGTACGCAGCGAGCCAATCCATGCCAATAATGATGTCGTGCTTACGTATGACTAAAACTAGTATGAGTGCAGGTAAAATCAAACTACCAAACAATATATCTACACCCCGGTATATAAAGAAAATTAAAGACCCTTTCCCAGTGATGAGTCTACGCATGACACCGTACTATCAGTAGTGTCTAAAAATCTTAAGGTCCGTGCAAAGTGAGTATCTATGAAACAGTATGACGCCCCAGTATTGAATAAAATGTGTCCCATAGTACTAGAAGGAAGGAATGTACCATCAATGGCCGATGATGGTTGCTGAATTTTAGTATGATGGACGTCGTACACACATTCATGTTGTTTCTGCCCCTGCCACTGGGGTATCTTACTCTTATCTGGGCAATCCTACCTCCGGTGACCCATCCTGCCACAATTGAAGCATCTACCTCTAAACTGTTTCATTTTATGGCTTTGTTGGTGTTGGTTCAGTTGTATAGTTCCACTTTTTCCTTGGCCTTATTGGCCTTATTGAGCATCTTGATGAAAAATGACATCTGGTTGAGGGCAATCCCTCCACTTATGACCCGTTTGTACACACTTATAGCAGAGTCCTGAAAGTTCTCGCTGGTTGGGTTGAAGTTCCTCTCCAATCTGATACGAACAAGTTTTACGTTCATGACCGTCCATTCCATATTTGAAACACCTCTTTGTGACTTCACTCTGACCTCGTCTTCATTGGCCCTGACGCTTTTGGGTTTCCCTGCACAATTTGTTACTTTCGTGGCTTTTACTGTCTTGAGGAGCTTGTTGTTGCAATTTTAGTGTCTTCGCACACTTGGTATTTCTAGTTATGAGAGATTGACTACACTCTCTAGATCTTTTGCCCTTATAAGTTGTGTGTTGCGTTCTTGATACTATAAGACCATAGTGGTAACTATCTGTGCCACAATAGGGTGGTTGATACTCTCTCTGGAGAAACCTGAGGTATGAGATGACCTTGCTCATTGACTCCCCTAACGGCATTAGCTTGTTCTTCTTGACGATTCATCTCAAAATTTAAATAATCTGGATGAGTTCATCATTCACATAAACAAATCACAGAAGCACGAATTCCCAACGCATAAAGATGAATACAAAATTTCTAATATTAGGGCTCTAAATCAAAGACGAAAAGTTGGAAACGAAATAAGCCGTACAGATCCTAAAGGACACTAGAACCTGATGCTCTGATATCACCGGTGACACCCCGCCTAATTAAATACCGGGTGATCAGTTATTTATTAAATTAAAATCAAGGTGAAGGGTTGGTTCATTCTTAGCATCACTGTCGCAAAATAAATTTTCAATTTAAACACCCTAAATAATTAAGCTAAGTGTCAAAACAATTTAAAACCTTATTTCCATTTTATTTAAATCTAGATATAAAAACCTTTTTAATAATTAATAGTTTAAGAATCACATAAATATGAAGAATGGTAATAAATACCCAAGAATTCAACCATTCAGATAAACCAATACCATGTTTAAAAACTACAAATAAAATCATCCTGACACGAATTACATTCTAAAGAGTACCAAATACTGAAAATAAATAAACATAAATCTCTGACAAATCCAACGGAATAGGGAAACGGGCGACACATGCCCTGACTAATCAGAACTAAATTAAGAGTAGAGTCAATAACGAGGTCGTCTAAGTAATGGCCTGCAACTCCCACATAAGCTGCAGCGCGTCCGTTCCAAGGAATTTAAGCATAACGCCCCTGTGGCTGGGCACCTGTAATGCATACATATAAATATACAAGAGAGAGAAAAGACAGGAAACAGGTCAGAGCCCGAGTGTAAAACAGTTTTAAAAATTATTTTAGAAAGTATTTAAAATGCTTACCGGCTAATGCAACAACCATGTTAGTATGTGACACTCTCTTGAGAATTTTCATCTCTCATCTAGTGTGCACATCTACCGTACTAATAAATCTCATAAGTTTCTCTAACTTATTCTCCATAAGGTTTTATCAGGTGAAAAGCGACGTTATGATATTTACTTTAAAAAATCATTCTCTTCAAGATTTCTTACGTTATTTTGAACAACTCATTTCCCTTATAAAGTTCCCGAACACTTAAAATAAAATTGAAGCATTTATTCATTACTTATCTACTTATACGCACAGTATAAAGTTCCTATATAGATATACGTATATATATTAGTAACACGTATAATATATATATATACTAACGGCACCCCACATAAAACCTATAGTGCTGGCATACTCCGTTATCAAGTCCCCGTATCACACAAACTAAGGGAAATACTAGTCCGGAATCACTCTTGAACTGTATTAACACAATATACAAACAAATGGAGGCGAAGCATAGTTCCAGGTCCTAAGAGGTCAGCACATACCCTCACGTCTCTTAGAACATCTGACTATCATTTTCAGATAGCCTGTATCGAGGATACTATCTTCTAGGGTACGAGTCAATATTCCCCATAAAGGTCCAATCGAGATTAGGCTGTCCCGGCGCGGAAACCCCCATGATAGCAAGTAGCCCGGGTATGATTTTTACACAGATAAATAATATGCACAATCACACAGTCATATATATATAAATATTCACATTTTTAAATTAGGTGCGCCCACGACCCATAATATTATGCTAGCCATGCGTAACATATCACGCTCGAGTTTTACGTATAAGTAAATCACTCTTTTTATTCTATTAAGTATAACAAATCCTTATGTACTTCTCGACTCTCGAAGTGTATCCTCTCGAAATAATATATAATCAGTAGATGCAACCTCACTACTCTACTATTCTAAGTCTTCCTTGATCCTCACAAGATATACCATAACGTACGCACGATTTCCCACTAAATTTATATTCTCGAAACCCCACGGTTAAATCACATATGAATCGTATCACCCGAACCTTGCCTACAAACCTAATGGTCTTTCCCAAGTCCCATTATGGTAAATAAAACATGTATAAGGGTTCCCGCAAAGTGACATAGGGTTAATCATTAAGAATAAAGAAGAAGCTTCAAAATTCAGAAGAGGTCGATCGATCGAAGGTAGGGGGTCGATCGATCAACATTCAAGGTTAATCGATCGATCGCCCAGATATTTTCCCGATTTTGCATATACTATCCTACGGTTTTCATCACCAAAAGTCCTCAAAACCTCTATCAATTTGGCCCAAACTCCCAAACAACCTTACTACTGGTACTATATACCTAACTACATGATTTTCTATGTGAAACTTGTTTAAATTCATCAACGATATCGAAGTAATGGGGTAAAATTGACATAATCCTCAAGAACCCTAATTTTGGAGGAACCATACATTCTTCAAATTATTTCCCAGATTTCTTGTTTCTAAATTAATACTAATTCATGGGTAATCCTCCACATGCTATGGGTATGTCCAGAATATATTAAATTTCTCTAAACATACGATTTAAAGTCTCTAAATTATCAATTTCTTTCATAAAACATATTCTTGATAATCCTAAACTAACATGGGTGAGACATTAACTAAAAACAAAGCAAGATAGATACTTGACTAGAATTCAAGGTTCTGATTTCGTGGATGAAAAGGTATGGTTGCGTTCCCCGTCGCGCGATCTACGATTTGATGGCGGTGGCGGTGCAAACGGATGAGTCTTTGGCATTGGGTTGCTTGGAAAGTTCTCCAACTTCTTCTCTAATGGACGTTCTTTTATTTTGTGTTGGTTAACCCTAGAAGACAACTCCTAGAGGCTGATTTATTCTTAGAAAATTCGTGGGTTTAATTGCCCAAAAATTAAAAATGTCTATAATACCCTCTCGGGATGCCAATTAGGCTTAAAAATTCCCCGAGACCCGAACTAAACCCCCGGGTACATTATTTTGACTATCTCGACCCTTCCAGACACATTGGCGCACTCTAAAAGACCATATGGTTGACTTATAATTTATTTACTTTTATTAATAATAATTGAGCCTGGCACGAACGAGCGCGTCCCGACTTAAATTTCTATAATCGTCATTTTATTCACTCGTGATAATTTTTATAAAATCAATCTTATATAATAATTTACTCCTTTAGTAATATTCGACAACTTCCCAATAATTACTAACTCTCATCACGCTAGTAAATATTTAAAAAAAATTTCGGATTAATATTAAATTAATTTATCTCAATTAAATTTAATAAATCCCTGAATTTAAAAGCCATAAAAATACGGGGTATTACACTCTAGGAAGGAATGAATGATGCGTCTAATCCAAGCTCCTGCTAGCATCCACATGTGTCGTAGCTACGTGTCCCTAGAATAAAATATCAAGTATGGCGTCCCTGTGGCTGGACACCTAAAAGGTTTTGGAAATAATTTTATAACAAGGGTTAGAACCCAAAACATTTTGAAAATATTTAGCAAGTGAATTAACTGCAGTAATTTAAAATGCATGAATGAGCTTCATATTTAAGTTAGTGTCGCACTCTCTTGAGGACATACTCACCCCTCCACACCCCCCCACTAATGTGCACACCTAACGATTACCTTAACCCCCACCTAGTTATACTACCCCGTCCAACTAGTCCTTGTAATCCTCCCTTGCCTTTCTACTCTAAACTGAGTATTATTATAAATGGGTTATAATTTATCTCACCAAGTAACTTAATTAATTCCTTTTAAATAGTATCATAAAATCGTGACACAAGTTATATAAAGCAAATACTTCACACCCTGTATTATTACCCGCATATAATATTTACTACCATTATATACGTACCTTTACTAAGAACATCCACACATATATCATATGTATATCCATCACTCCGAGTATACCCTCGCCGAATGATTCCCTCTAAAGTGCTATCTCACTAGGTGTGCTCACATAACCGAGTTACCCAAGTTTGAATCGCTCACCAACCTGGCCCAAAATATAAACGTAGTGGAGGCGATCATATTCCTTCCCTGAAAGTGAGATAAACCCCTCACCCATATACCGGACGCTATGATTTGGGAATATACTCACCCTACTCCTCAAGTTAGGGGATTCACCCACATCGCGCAACCTCCCTTGATAGCACTAGAGTAAATAAATTAAATAAATATCTAGTCCCTTGTATTTAATAGCACACACAAAGTATACACACATATATATACTATCACCACACTGTATATATATAATATAAATCCCGGCTTTATCGTGTACTAAAACCCGTAACAGTAGCCTGTATATTCCCGAGTCTATGGCCCGACTCTAATTTAATTAATTTACACATCAATTAATTTAATACTTGGTGTCGCCCAACCAATATACCCGAACTCGCTCACTTGGTCCGTACCATCATTAATACCCGATTCTATATTTCGCCCCTTAATTAATTAATTACATCTCAATTCCTTTAATAATGTTGTGGCACTCAACTACAATACCCGAACATTTTCCCTCGGTCCAACAATTAATACCTATGAATTATTTCCCAAAATTTATTCATCTCGTGACATACAATTATCACCCTCTTAAACCCAATTATATCCCCTTATAATTGCTAAGGATTATGTGCCACATGTGCATTTATCACTAAATAAAAAGTAGGGGAAAATCTTAAATTAATTTCCCTTTATATATTAAACAAGTCGATTTGCCAAAAATCTAGGACCATTGATCGACCGATCGAACGGGTCCCTTTCTTCTCCGCTTTTTTGTTCAGTCATTAACGACCTTATCCAAGGTTTCATCTCCTCCCCTACTCTAACCCAAGCAAAACTAACGACGCCTCCACATAAGAAAAAGGTTCAAAACAACCTAGAGACCTTAATTCATCATCAAATTTATATAAACTCTAGGTATATCCGATTTGGGTTTTTCACCCGGGTTTCGTTTTTTTTTACCGAATTCGACCTCATCATTATCAGTCAAATTAATCACTAATACATACTGCAATTCACCCTACAATTCAATCTCAACAGTCTCAATTCATAACTTAACATCCATTGAGTAATTAAATCTATCCATAACTCTAATTCAGAAAAACCCATTTTCAATTATGGTTACACACCCCAAAATAAATTTTCATATACACCTACCATAATATGAATTGGTTATCACTTATTTTAAGAATTGCAATAGTTAACCACATGCCTGGAATTATTCATAGAGTCTGATCCGTTGGTGTAGTTAATGGTTGATGAAGAATACCCAATTTGTCCCTCAATTTGTCTCCAAAAAGTCCCCAATTTGTTCTTGATTTGCTTCCTCTGTTTCTCTCTCAAACCCTAGATTTAGAATTTTCTAACTACCGTTCAAATAGTCCCTCAATTAGGTTTAAACCCCTTAATCCCATTTTTGGTCACATGGGCCTAATTAAAATGGCCCAACTGACCCTGTGTGGGCCCGACTATGCCCAAAAATGACCCGAGACCCGATTACTACCCCCGAGTACTCTTTTCTGACTATATCGACCCATCTGGACTCAACCACGCACTCAAAATTGTCATCTGAAATACTTTATAACATTCTCAAATTTTGACCTCAAAATGCGACACACGAAATTTCGAACAATTAATCTTTAAGTCGCCAAATATAAATAATTCTTTCCACTCAAATAAATGGTCCAAATTATAAATTTAAGTTTCTCTAATTTAAATCTCATAAATTTAAGTGTCTCCAATTTAAATATTTTTATATCTCCCAAAAATAATTAAATATGAAATCCTCAAAATTACGGGGTGTTACAACATGTTGGTGTATTGGTGCGGTTAGCACTAAGAGATGTTATGTGTGTCTCTATTTATTTTGATTGTTGAGAACTTCATACGAATCCCACTTGAATACGAATTAGATAATGTATTATGAAATCTTACTCGGATTTTGGAAAACTTTGTTTTATATGTGTATGATTAGAAAGCTTGAGCTTAATGAATGAAAGAAGATAATTATTGAACTTGTAAATCATTATGAGGAAGTTTGCTTCTATATTTATGTTATTAAAATTGTAAGGTGGTTAATGAGTAATATATATTATTTGGAAGATCATGTTGAGAACTTTAAATTTTAAGCCTATGTTGTTGGAGAGGAAATTGTACCTTGGATTATGGTAATATTGTGTGGAATGATATTGGTGGTGATCATAGATAGTGAAATCATTAGCTATTTAGTACCGGTGAATGTTACAGGATTTAGGAATATTGTGAGTACGGAAAGTATGATTAGATGAATAGTCACACTTTCAAATGGGGTATTTTTCCTTGGTGTTTATGATAAATTTTGTTTAAATTGTTGAATATATATTTGGGATTAGAACTTTGGGTATTGACATCAAGGATGTTATGATAATATGTGAATTTTATTAATTTTACTCACTAGATAATGATAAGAGTATATGTAGGTTAGAATGTTTGAAAAAGTTAGTTAATGATGCATCGGAGTTATTGTGCTTGATTTTTATAAGGTGTAACACCCCGTATTTTTAATGATTTTTATATTGGCATTAATTAATTTAATAATGGGAAATTAATTCAGGTTAAATAAATATTAATTAGTGAGACAAGTTTTAATAATTATTTATGTTGGATATTACTTGGTGAATGAATAATAAATTATTAAGAACATATTATAATTGTCGCGAGTGAAAAATACGGCAATTACAGTAATTTGGTTGGAACGTGCGTGTCAATCGTGTCGGGACTTAAATTATGAGATAAAAGGTAATTTAATTATAAGTCATCAAAATGGTCCTTTCGAGTGCGTCTGTGTGTCCAGAAGGGTTAAGATAGTTAGAAAAGTGTACTCGGAGTTTTAATTTTGGTCACATGGCATTTTAGGCCAAATCGGCACCCCGAGAGGGTATTTTGGTCTTTTGATTTTTTAGGGATAAGGGACCTACGAAAAAGGGAGGTTTATATCATCTATTAGGTTGATGCTATTAGGGTTAGAAGTTACAGAATACATAGAGCCCATTAGGGCAGGAGGAGAGGGAATTTCAAGGCCATCCCACACCATTCTTGCACCACCACCACCATCGTTGTGTAGATCGGGAGGAGAGGAAAGCAATCCCATCATCATTCTGCATAAATTCAGACCTATTAATTGCGATAAGTATTTATCTTGCTAAATTATGTGCATATATACCATCCATGTTAGTGTAGGATGAATAAACTTATGAATACATAAAGATTGGTGCTAATTTGGAAGATTTAATTCATGTTCTTGGGTAAGAATCCTGATAGGTTTGATCTCTTTATGCATGTAGAATAAATTTGATGAATTAGTGATATCAACATGTGAAAAAAAATCTGGTTTTTATTGAAGTTCTTGAATAAAAATGATAAACTAGGGTTTTTAAGATTTAGTGTAGAATTAATTCGATTTAAAAGTGATCTTTGATTATTTAATGATTCCATTACATTAGAAATCATGTATATATGTTGGTGTAACATTTAGTATACTTGATTGGGAGATTGGAATTGAATCATGGAGGTTTAAGGGTTAAAAATGGTGAATCCTGTAACTTCTACAATGGAGAAGACGAGACCTGTTACAGGCGAATTGATTCGACTCCTTGGTCGGACCAAGGCTGAATCAATTCGGTATCCAAGAATCGGACAATTTTTTCCCTTTTTGCTTAGAAATTGTGGGGAACGATAAGGTTAATTTTTGAAGTAATTTTAAAATATAATGAGAGACAGTTTGATTACCAGTGGGCCAATGTTAGGATTGAGACTTAGTCACATGAGGCGAATTTAAGGCTAAGGTCATTTAGGCCTAATTAGGTAATGAAACTATATTCATGGAATAATATTGTGTCATGGGGAATCGAGGGAACCTATGACTTAGACCATTAAAGAATGAGTGAGATGACTACTGAACTAGCTTCAGGCGTATTTGATAACCTTAGAGTAGTGGGTAATGCTCTAGAATGTACTATAAAGGGGTATAATGGTAAATTGTTACTACGTAGGGTGTTTGAGAGTTTTATGCTACGTGTGAGATATATTATAGGTTACGTGTGTGCGTATACTGAATATGTATATATGTAGGCAGTTTGAATACCTATTGTTTGATTTATTATGTGTAATGAACATAACTACGCTACTTGCTATCACGAGAGGTTCCGCATCGTGGACAGTCTTATCCTGATGAGTCATTGGGGGGGGTGACTTGTACCTCACAACATAGAACTTAGGGATTAAACACTACTTGTGTGAATGAGAGTGTGACCAGTCATTTGGGTGGTTTAGGTGTGTGCGTAGCCCAAAGGCTTAGAACTATGTTCGCCTTCAAATTGTGTGAATTGCGAATGTATGATTCGAGAGTGATTACAAATCCGATTTCCTTTACTTAGTACGTGATGTACCAGGACTTGATAGCAGAGTATGCCCGCATCGCAGGTCTCCACTTAGGGATGTCATAGTCATATATATTACAAGTGTGGTGTTTATGTATATATGCGTGTGATTTATCCTACTACGTGTATACTAGTAGATAAGATAGATAGTGATATCTAAAGTAATCTAAGTATGTGGGAACTTAATAATTAATTGGTAACTTTTAATGGATAAAAGGACTTGGAAATTTATTAACGTATTGTATGGGCAATATGGGTGGGCACGATGAATTCTTAGATGTGATGAGACTTAATTAAGACCAGTTAAGAGGGATAGCATAACTAAGTTGGTTTAGAAGTATACATTATGCATACACAATAGTTGAGAGGTGACGATCTCAAGTGAGGGAACGTGAAGCTAACATGTATATAATATCTACTCTTACTGCATTTTAAATACTTGTGAATATTTTCAAACTGTTTTTCTCGAGCTCTAACCTGTTTTAAATTTATTTTTGTAAAAACCTTTTAGGTGTCCAGCCATAGGGACGCCGGGCTTAGGAGTTCCTTCACATTTAACATGTTGTAGCTACTGTGAAAGTTGCAGGACCTTGGTAGTAGATGCCTCCACATTTATCAGTTCCTTTCTATTACTTAGTTTTATCAGTCGGCATGTCTCCCATCTCTAGCTAGTGGGTATTTCAAAGACATTGTACTTTATTTTATTTCCTATTTTGGATTTGGGATTTATATTATGGATAATGGTATTTAAGTTTCAGTCTTGAGTGTTTATTCTAGGCTCATTTATCCATCTTGTGGTTTTATCATTATTACTATGTTTACTGGAATGGGGAATGTGATTTATTAGTTTAATTTATTGCCTATTAATTAAAAGATTAAAATTTTGGCACCGAGCCATTAGGGTATTAGTAAAATAAATTGGTTTTCGACAGTGATACTAAGAATAATACCATTAATGATTCCTATTTAATTTAATAATGTACTGACCACCCAGGATTTGAATAGGTCGGGAATCCAATGTGAGATACCTCTACTATCTCCTCTCAAAAGTTAAATAGTAATTTCTACTTAAATAGTTTTCATAAATGATAAAATTTTGTGTAGAGATAATTAAGGTTTACTTTATATTGGTCACATCTCTAAATGGTGATTTTTATAAATAAACAAAAAATGAAATTCTTTAAATTTTAGACTTGATATTTTAGTGTAATTTACTATAATAGAATTTAATGGTGGGAATTGTATATTCTTGTTATAACTATAAATTATACAGTAGTAGATTTCCCATAATTTGAAATCACATATTTAGATCATCCTTTTAGTATGAGATTTGGGTTCCCTTACAGAAATAAAAATAGGAAATTTAGAACTAGTTATTTGTTGAATCCTCGTAAAATAAATATGAGAAATTAGTAATTTATAAAGGTAATTATATCCTGATAAAAAGTTTAGGGACGAATTTAAATGTGTAAGTGATTATGATTGGCAACGGTCATCTCCATGGTTAGAAAACCAGCTTCCAAATAGATTATGGCTTATATTCAATAAGCTAAGGCGAAGCGCCTTTCTCTAATCGACCTCCAAGGCGTAGTGTGGTATGACCAAAGGACATGAGGAAGCGCATCCACCCAAGCGCCTTTTGCCTTCTCCAAACTCTTCTTCATGCCGTTAAGCATTGCATTATTGGAAGCCTTAGCATGTCCATTGTTTTGGGGGTAGACCACGGAGTTAAAATGGTGCTTGATGATATGGTTGTCACAAAAGTCTTGGAATGTGCCACTTTAAAATTACGTACCATTGGCCATAATCATCATTCTTGGTACACCAAAAATAGGTTATGATGTTTCTTCAAATGAATCTAATCATAGAAATATATCTGATGTTCGCCAATGGTTTGGCTTCAATCCACTTGGTGAAATAGTATGTGCTGACAAGGAAAAACTTATGTAAAATATCCAATCCCACTAAACAAACGGCTAGGGAATGGTTAATGACTTCAAGTCACTGGTCGACTTATGTATCATAAGAGATAACTCTTAGCACTTATTTCACTTTATAATGTAGGATACCTCATCCCTCGACATACATGGCCACTAGTGACCTTATTTGATTGCTCTAAATGCCAAATATCTCCCCATGCGTGGCTCCTACATTACCTTCGTGAAGTTCATGAAGGACTTGGTCAACATCGCTTGGGTGCATGCATTAAAGGTAGGGACCTACAAAATATCTTCTATAGAGTTAGCCTTCTGGTAATAGGTAGAAATGAGCAACTTTTACCCTGACCCAATCGACTTATTTTTGGGTTGTCGATAAGATGTACTCCTATAAATAGTCTATGATCGGTTGCATCCAGCAAAGAACTTTCAAGATGCTGTGCAATTTCTCTGTGTTCTCTGGCATTGTGATTCTTAGTTAAGGTAAGGTACTCCACCTCGATGGTTTTTTTAAGGTATGAGTCTACTCTTACACCCATAGTGGCTAAGGCATCAGCATGGTTGTTGTTTCCATAAGGGAATTATTAAATCTAGGCCTTCTCAAACCTAGTGACGATGTCTTGGGATATTTACACATACACTAACATTCGTTCATCATTGTCATTGTAGTATCTGGATAAATAATTTGATAACATCCTTGAGTAGCAGTAGGAGTCAAGGTGACTTAATCCAAGATATGAGGCTTTCCATAACAACAACGAAGACTTATTCAAGTTCAATCATGTATCAAGACGAATCTGAATATCAAAGTTCTTCAACATTCAAGCCTCTGCAAGATTAATTTTGGTAAGATTGTGTTTAAGTACCTTAACGATTCACTTAAAGTGTTGGGATAATTTTTCTAAAAAATATTTTAAGTGTTGGACGGGAGTTTTCGTCAAAAAGATTTTTCTAAGTGTTGAGGCGGACAAGAATAAAAAATTAAGTTTTTGCTCTGGTCGTTCGAGCGAATATACCATGTCGTTCAACTTAAAATGGCATGTCGTGCGATATTGTTTGAGCGACATCTAATTTTTGTTTGATCGAGGTGCCGACTTAATTTTTTTATAAATTATTTTGTCTAGTTTCATTTTTCTTCAGAAAACCTGTGAGTTTTAAACCTACGAAACTGCTTTGGTAGAATCATTTGTCTTCTCAATTTTAAGGGTTTTATCCTTTGTTTTCAATTCACAAATCATCTCGATATTTATGTGAATTGTTTTGGAAACCAAGAACACATTTTTTGAAATTTATCATGTAGAGAAGATCTCAACTGCTGGTCTAGGTGCCACTAGAGGGAGGTGCTGGGCTGACATGACTGCGTGTCAAAGGGGGTACTCGTGGGTGTTCCTGGACTGATTGAACTGCGATTTATGTGGAGTTGCTGCGGAATTCCATTGCTGATTTAGGTTAAGGCCTATGTGGGTTTACTGAGGTTAATCCATTGCGGATTTCACTTGTAATCATTGTGAGTATTATTTGTGAAATAAAAGGTTTTACCCGAAAGGAGATTTTTTCTGAAATCTGTGTGTCAGAAATTTATTTATAATTGTTTGATTTATCCACACGTAGTTTCATATTTTTAGGGTTGAATTAAATTGGATTAAAAATTGACACCGATTAAATAAGGTCAACTTGGAACTTTTAATCAAGTATCACACATACACGTTTCTCAAATTGGTATCAAACTAAGTTGCTCTTAGTTAACGAGTGATCCTGATTTTTTGTTTTCCGTCTGATATCTTTTGTTACCAAGTTATCGAGTGATTTTTTGGTATCAAAACTTGTTGCGCAAAGTTATTGCGTTTAATCCGTTTTTCACAAAAGTTTGTGATATTAATTTTTTTTAAATCAGATTTTTAAAAATTTCGCAATTTTTCCAATGGAGTACTTATGTAATCGGATGCCCCACTTTAATGACATAAGTCAAAGTTTTGATGATTTAACTAGTTTGAATTTGACGTTTGCGAAAAGAATTGATTTTTTTGAAAAAGAAAATTATCGTTTTAAATCTGCTACGGATCTTTTGCAAACAGTTCAAAATCAAAGAGATTTTTATCATGAGAAATTTGTTGCCTTGGACCTCGACTTTAGAAAACTAAAATTGTCCAAAAACGAGAGTGATGATAGAGTCATATATTTAGAAAAATAATTGGAGGACTTTAAAAATTATAGGGTTTGTGTTTGTGCCAAAGAGAATAAAAATATTTTAATCGATGAGTTTGTGGCACGTGAGGAGACTCTTAGGGATAAATGTGCATATTTTATGGGAGAACATGATAACCTTCAAGAAATAATTGAAAATTTAGAGGAGTCCCTTAAATTGGAAGAGTCTAATTCTTTGCTTGAGTCAAAAATTTTGGAGATGAAAAATGATTTGACAGACTTAGGTAGTGTTGGTAGCAATGGTAGTGGCTCGTCATGTTCTCATGTTTCGAGTGTTAAAGCCAAGACCATTATTTATTTTAGAGGGTCAATAAATCCCAAGGACGGTAGAAAAGGTCAACCCATAGGTGTCGTTCCACCCGTTCACACATGTTCACATTGTGGTAGGAAAGGTCACCTTAGGCGTTTTTGTTTCAATCTTTGAAAAAGTCCTACGAAGTTGAAGATTGGTGTTCCCTTGGTTCCTAAAACCCCCATGCATCGTTGCAGACCTATTTGGGTTAGAAAATCACTTTTAGAGGCACTAGATGTTAGACTAGTTGATTTTCGGTTTCTTTCACATGATTCTTCTCTTGCTATATCTTATAGATAATTGTGTTTACATGGTTTGTTTGTCATACGCTAGTTGTACTTCATCTTATATTCTTGATAGTGTTATGACTTGTGTACTTTTTGTATTAGATTTTTGTTTGAAGAAATTTTTTTGGAAAAATACAAAAAGATTTTCATTTTTTTGAGAAAAAAATTGAAAAATCCAAAAAGATTTTATTTTTGTAAATTTTTTGGAAAAAGACAAAAAGATCTTTATATTTTGTTTTACACCGTTTATGGATGGACATTTAGAATGATCGAGTCACAATTTCATTTCATATCCATGTACTATTTGATGGTGTTTTGATATGCGTCAACATTTTATTTTTATGCTTTACAATGTTTGGAGTCATTGAGATGTGATTTGTTATTACTACCTACATGTTTGTCTCATGAGTTCCTTTAATGCACACTTGCACGGATTTGGTTGACTATTGTTCTTGTCTATCACATGTTGTTCGATGTATTTTCATCTCAATTTTGTCTTTAAAACGAACCAAATGTGATAAAACTTGACAACGAAAGTAGTGCATGTAAGAACCACTAATGTGAGTTTGTGTGATTTATTTGAAAAATAGGGAAGGGCTACGAAAGATAATCATTTATCCTTTGCGATTAAGTCACCGTTTAAATCGGACCTAAATAAAAATTTGGAAAAAACAGAAGCCAATGTCCAAAGTGGTTGAAAAGAGCCCGCAAAAATTTGAAGGCAACAAAAAAGAAAAATATGACATAAAGTGGGCCAATTTATTTTAGTTTCATCACCTCAAAAGAAAAATAAAAAGCATTATTATTTATGAAGGAGTTTGGATGAAATATATAACGGGTTTTCACGTCCTGACAAAGTCATGAAAAAGCGTTACATAATTTTAGACGTTGTTGGTGTGAAAATCATGTCTGACTTTGATTTGTCGATTTGATGAAGACGATGTCATCTAAATTAATATTTTTCGACACCTAAGGAAGATTTTAAGATTCATTTGTTAGGAGGACACATATTCATCGTGCACATATGTTATGTGGGATTGCATTGATTTTCCTATTGAGTATGTTCACACCCATTCATTCCGTTTTCATGATTTGGTGGTCTTAGCGTATATTCATGGTGTGTGATTTTTGTAAAATTATTTTTGTATTTTTGTATGAAAATTTGAAAAATCAAAAATAGTTTGTGGAAGCTTTTGGGTTATTCATTTGCATGAGCGTAGTTTAATTCATATTTGATATGCATATTTGTCTTGACACTCCATGTTTATTTTCTTTATCCATTTCCTTGTTTATTTCGCACAAATAAAAAGGGGGAGTTTTTCGTCAAAAATATTTTTCTAAGTGTTGAGTCCAACTGGAATAAAAAATCAATTTTTTGCTCCGGTCATTCGAGTGACTGTGCCTCGTCGTTCAAGAGAAAATGGCATATCTCAAGATCTCTTTCGAGCGGCGTCATGCCTCGTTCGAGCAACGTCTGCTTTTCATTTGAGCATGTTGCCGACTTAATTTTTCTATAAATTATTTTGTCCAGTTTTGTAGAACCCTGGATGGTGATTTTCTCTATTAAAATCAAAGTAAATTTCATTTTATATAAAATTCAATAAATGATGCGGAAGCGTTGAAAGATGATGGTTCAACAACAATTAAACAAAACCAAATTTTAATTTCTTCAAAACAAATTAAAATAAGTTAATCCAAGTCCTAGAATATGCCTAAGTCATAATTTTCAATTATCCAAAGTTAGGCGAAACCAATTTTAGCAAATGACTTGAATAAACCAAATTTA
This sequence comes from Sambucus nigra, assembly GCA_949130495.1. NCBI lineage: Eukaryota > Viridiplantae > Streptophyta > Magnoliopsida > Dipsacales > Adoxaceae > Sambucus > Sambucus nigra. The sequence goes on along the minus strand of OX422213.1, from coordinate 241,153,769 downwards.
CCCAATATTTAATTTAGTCCGAAATTAAATGAGTGTGATAATTAAACCAAATTTTATCTTGAAATTATCCTAAGCATGGATTCTAAATTATTGTGCAAGATAAAATAAACAATATCACACTACGCCGAGATGTACGAGGAAAAACCCAAGACGGGAAACAACCTCAGACGGCCCTAGCCATAAGTCCACTAGATATGGAATTACAATTACAAGACAGATAGACTTACAACGACTGACTCGATCCCTCTCAAGCCTCGACGCTTCTTCTCATAGAAACCTCTTCCTAGCGAACAACCTCGGAACACCACCGCGGTCTCGGAATCCACCGATGGGACTTTATATGGTCACCGTCACCCAAGCATGGAGCCTTTCTCCAAGTGGGTAGAATCTTCAACAAAAAGTCTTCTTCTTTGATGGATGTAGAAGCAAACCAAAACTTCTCTTATTGAATTCGGTAGAGATAAATCGGTGCCAAACTCCAAGTAAAGATATGTATATAGAACTTGGAAAAACAACTATTGGGTGTAAACACTAGAGTGTGTATGATTTTTCATTAAAGAATAACACTCAAAACTTGATCTTTTTCCTTAAACAAATTTTCTCTCAAAACACTCTCTAGGAGTTTGTATGGTATGAAAAAGATACACCTTCAAAAATGATTCCCGTCCTTAATAAAGCCTTAAAAAATCAGTTAAGAAACAAGTGGGGAAATGGGGTGAAAACTGCCAAAAACTGCTCAAAATTGTTCCCGCCTGGCATTCTCGTTCGAACGAACTTGACTCTCGTTCGAATGAGACTTCTAACGAGCGACCAGTCTGGGCTCGTTAGAAACTTGTTAGATACCTCGTTAGAACGAAAAACTCGTTCGAACGACATATCGAACGACTGACCAGTTTAGGTTCGTTGGCAGTCTCGTTCGAACGAAACCCCGTTAGAACGAAAAACTCGTTCGAACGAGATTTCGAACGACTTCCAGAAATTTTTTCTAAAATTCTATTTTTGGCCCAGAAACTTTATATACGTTAAATTAAAGTTCCAATTAAATTATTCTGAAAGTAAAACATGGTTTTTATTAAACCTAACACCCAATAAATATTGTTCCAAGCTCTTATATAAATATAATTACATTCATACCTTGGGAGCATGGAACCTTAGTTGATGACGTAGAAACGAGGCACGCAAACCGGCATTTTGATGAAACTTTAAATTCTTTGCCGCTACGTCTTCAACACATACTTCATAGGCTTGAGAGTATTACAATAAAACACTAACCTATGAATAAATGTTTTTGTCCGGAATTGAGCCAAAACTACATATGGACTCAATTGGAAATTTGTGTCCTTACAAATCTCCCCCTTTGGCTATTCCGGGACAAAAACCAAAACAAAAATCCTAAAGGGCCGTCAAGCTCACTAGACTCAAAACATAACCCGCCCAATCTTGACTCAACCCAAGGATTAAACACTTTGCCTTTTAAAGTTGTCGCTTTAGTAGAATACCTGCACACTTAAGCAAACTCATCAAATGCATAGGGAATATCAAAATATATTAATCGCAATTAATTAATTACTCCCCCTAGAATAATTCTCCCCTTTATCAAACAATGACATTTACTTAGAAAGACGTCTCCCCCTAAGATAAATCTCCCCCAAACTAAGATGCGATAATAATAGGATTAGATACCATTTCTCCCCCTATCATCATTCTCCCCCTTTTTGTTCAGGAATAGGCAAAGGATAAAGAACTAATAAACATAGAAGCATGTTAAAGCTTAAAGTGTTAAGACATGAGAGCATATGGGCAATAAAAGCAAGGCAAAGACAAAAAAATATCATATATATAGATACTAAAAATATACCAATAGAGCACTTGCATATATATATAGATATAAACACACACATAACACAAAATACAATAAGTTTGCACACTCGTAAGGCAAAAATGTGTCATATGGAAACGGAAGTGTAGGGGTGTGAACTAGCAACAATTTAAATTTAGACCCAAACACTTAATAAACGTTCACGGAGTTCTCATTTGATTGTAAACTTCATCACATTGAAATATAACCTCATGTGACAATATAGATTGAACTCAATGAACAAACATACACAATGCCTACAAGCCTAGCATGATGATGATTCTACAAATCAAATAGAGTCATGACATTAAAGACAACTAGGATAAACGGACATTGTGCAAACCGTTGATATACCATCCAATTCTCCCTCAATGAGCATATATATTCTTTTGTTTTTGAATGAATATATCAAACAAACATAGGCCTTGGCAATTGCTTTCTGTTTAATGCCAAATATTCTGTTTTTAGGCCTTTGGATCACGTATTTCTTTTAGATCCAATCAACGGTGGCTTACTATCGCAAAGGATTTAATTCATCCTTTCGGATCCCTTCCCCGTGCATATATTAATTTATCATGTTTTCATTTTTCACACAAATCTCACATGCAACGGATTTTGACATGCACTAGTCCTCCTAGGTCATAGATATGTAGATGACTAGATTGGTAGGAGAACACCTCAAAGAGCTCAAATATAACATGTGACATTAATATTTCAAAAGAGCTCGTGCATGTGTGAAAAGAGGCATATAAAAATAGAATCCATTTAAACAACACAAAATCCAACTACTCCATATAAAGCATGGTAAAGAACATTTTAAGGATTGAAAATCTAAACCAAAAGTTCTAGCCACGTGGGAGCGTCAAAGGAGGGATTCAAACACAAGAATATGCCACATAAAGTGTGTCAAACCAAAATACACACAAAATAAAATCTTTTTGAGTTTTTAACATTTTTAATCAAAAATAAATATTTACTCAAAAGGACAAACAAAAATCATTTGTATTTTTCATTAAGCTTAAATGAAATAATAAAACACAAATGATAAACAAAAATCTTTTTATATTTTTAATTAATTCAAACACAAAATATAATACAAAAAGATAAACAAGTCATGATTTCTTGCATGTGATATGAAATAAGGCAATGACTAGAAAATGACTAAACAAGCATACATTTAGCATATGAATATAGTATGAAGTACAAATGCTAAAGTATGCAAACACTAACACATTCATCCATTAGATTTAGGAAGGGAGGAAGCATGTGAAAGTAAATGAGAATCAACAAACCTAGTTTGTGAGGCAACCAAGTCGGATTTCCTAACCCAAATTAATGAGGAATGACTATCTTGGGGTGTAGGAACGTTAACTACCGTGGTTACTTTACTATGGGGTTTTCTAGGAATTCGTTTAAGATCTAAACAAAATTTCCTAAGATGACCTTGTCGACCACAATGTGTACAAGTGAGAACATGTCGAAAAGATTTACTTAAGGAGTGATCTTTAAAAGTATTCCTAGTTGATTCTCCTAAAACATTGGTTTGGGCATTATGAGTAAATTCATTACAAGGATTGAAGCCTAAACCACAAGTGTCATTTTTAATTTGGACCGTTCCTAACATTTTATCTAGTTTTTCAGAACGACATTCCAAATCAAATTTGACATTACTAGAATCTTTTAATTTATTTTCCAATTCTGCAATGTTAGATTCTAGTAAAACATTTCGCTCTTCAAAAGCAAGAAGCTCCTTTTTTAAGGATTCCATTAAACCCCTAAGGCTATCTCTCTCGCCTTCTACATATTCAAGTTTCTCTTGAAGAGTCCTCTCATGTGTCCTAAGGTCTTCTATTAAAGCATTTTCACCAACGACCTTGACACTCTCTCTTAAACTAGCTTCTAACCTCAAATTAGCTCTTTTCAATTTAATAGATTCGGTATACAGTTCTTGAAAATCATTTTGAAGTTCACTCATATCAACCTCGTCTTCATTTTCACTCTCTCTATCTTCTTCACTCTCACTATCATCAAAAATAAGAGAATCATGTACAATGACCTTGTAAGTGGCATATTCTATCGTTTCATCAATCGATGAGTTGTCACAATCACTCACATGACTAGCCATAAAAGCCACAAAATTTTTCTTAGTGGGGGAATCGGGCTTTTCTTCCTTATCACTATCACTAAGGGTTGCATTATATGAAATGGGTCGCTTACCATCTTTCCTTAGTTTAGTGGGGCACTCATAAGCCTTATGGCCATAACCTTCACAACCAAAACACTTATCAGACTCGTCCCTATCTAAATTGTCATTGCTAGGTTTAGGGATCTTCTCGGCTTTAGAAAACTTCTCGCTTTTATCATGTTTAGAAGTATCAAATTTCTTAAAATCATTTTTAAATTTATCTTTGTTAAATTTAAGAAATTTTCTAAATTTACGAGCAAATAAAGCCATGTCTTCCGAGTCACTATCACTATCGCTCTCTACTACTTGTTTGACCTCTTTTCGGGCTTTTAAAGCAACACCCTTTTCAATTTTCTTTTCAGTTTTAGAGGGAAACATATCTAGTTCATAGGTTTGTAAATCACCTACAAGCTCTTCTAATTTCGTAGAGGCTAAAGTGGGTAAAGAATTTAAAACGGTCACTTTAGGAATAAATCTATCGGGTAGGGACCTCAAAATTTTCTTTACAACACGGTCGTCGGGTATTTTCTCTCCCAAGTTAAAGGATGAATTAACAATATCAGAAAGTCTAGCATCAAAATTTATCAAAAGTTTCTTTTTCATCCATTTTGATAGTTTCAAATTGAGTGGTGAGGTTTTGGAGTTTTGAAGCTTTAACGACACTAGTTCCTTCATGGGTTAATTGTAAAATATCCCAAGCTTCTTTAGCGGTTTCACACGTCATAATACGTCGGAATTCATCCGGTGCGACAGCGCTAAATAAGTCATTTAAACCTCGGGAATTAAAGTTAGCAAGTTTAAACTCATTTTCAGTCCATCTATCGGCGGGTTTGATAACACGTTCATTTTCAACTAAGTAAGTTGGTGGGGAGTATCCGGTAACAACAGACATCCAAACTCTCTCGTCGATAGATTTTAGTGCCGATCTCATTCGCGCTTTCCAATACGCGTAGTTTGAACCATCGAAAATAGGAAATTTTGAAAATGGGGAAAAATCCATTTTAGCCAAAAAATTATTTAAAAAAAATCGTTAACGAAATAATTTATCGCTTTGGCTCTGATACCAATTTGTAGAACCCTGGATGGTGATTTTCTCTATTAAAATCAAAGTAAATTTCCTTTTATATAAAATTCAATAAATGATGCGGAAGCGTTGAAAGATGATGGTTCAACAACAATTAAACAAAACCAAATTTTAATTTCTTCAAAACAAATTAAAATAAGTTAATCCAAGTCCTAGAATATGCCTAAGTCATAATTTTCAATTATCCAAAGTTAGGCGAAACCAATTTTAGCAAATGACTTGAATAAACCAAATTTACCCAATATTTAATTTAGTCCCAAATTAAATGAGTGTGATAATTAAACCAAATTTTATCTTGAAATTATCCTAATCATGGATTCTAAATTATTGTGCAAGATAAAATAAACAATATCAAACTACGCCGAGATGTACGAGGAAAAACCCAAGACGGGAAACAACCTCGGACGGCCCTAGCCACAAGTCCACTAGATATGGAATTACAATTACAAGACAGATAGACTTACAACGACTGACTCGATCCCTCTCAAGCCTCGACGCTTCTTCTCGTAGAAACCTCTTCCTAGCGAACAACCTCGGAACACCACCGCGGTCTCGGAATCCACCGATGGGACTTTATATGGTCACCGTCCCCCAAGCATGGAGCCTTTCTCCAAGTGGGTAGAATCTTCAACAAAAAGTCTTCTTCTTTGATGGATGTAGAAGCAAACCAAAACTTCTCTTGTTGAATTCGGTAGAGATAAACCGGTGCCAAACTCCAAGTAAAGATATGTATATAGAACTTGGATAAACAACTATTGGGTGTAAACACTAGAGTGTGTATGATTTTTCATTAAAGAATAACACTCAAAACTTGATCTTTTTCCTTAAACAAATTTTCTCTCAAAACACTCTCTAGGAGTTTGTATGGTAGGAAAAAGATACACCTTCAAAAATGATTCCCATCCTTAATAAAGCCTTAAAATATCAGTTAAGAAACAAGTGGGGAAATGGGGTGAAAACTGCCAAAAACTGCTCAAAACTGTTCCCGCCTGGCATTCTCGTTCGAACGAACTTGACTCTCGTTCGAACGAGACTTCTAACGAGCGACCAGTCTGGGCTCGTTAGAAACTCGTTGGATACCTCGTTAGAACGAAAAACTCGTTCGAACGACATATCGAACGACTGACCAGTTTAGGTTCGTTGGCAGTCTCGTTCGAACGAAACCTCGTTAGAACGAAAAACTCGTTCGAACGAGATTTCGAACGACTTCCAGAAATTTTTTCTAAAATTCTATTTTTGGCCCAGAAACTTTATATACGTTAAATTAAAGTTCCAATTAAATTATTCTGAAAGTAAAACATGGTTTTTATTAAACCTAACACCCAATAAATATTGTTCCAAGCTCTTATATAAATATAATTACATTCATACCTTGGGAGCATGGAACCTTAGTTGATGACGTAGAAACGAGGCACGCAAACCGGCATTTTGATGAAACTTTAAATTCTTTGCCGCTACGTCTTCAACACATACTTCATAGGCTTGAGAGTATTACAATAAAACACTAACCTATGAATAAATGTTTTTGTCCGGAATTGAGCCAAAACTACATATGGACTCAATTGGAAATTTGTGTCCTTACAAGTTTCGTTTTTCTTCAAAAGACCTGCGAATTTTAAACGTACGAAACTATTTTGGCATAAACATTTGTCTTCTCAATTTTAAGGGTTTTATCCTTTGATTTCAATTCACAAATCATCCCAATCTTTATGTGAATTGTTTTGGAACCCACGTCGTAGTAGGTACTCACGTCGTAGTAGGTACTCACGTCTCGACTCAAATGTCTATTTGATTTGATCCACACTTATATAATTTACTCCTCATATAACCCAAATGTCCCAAGTATACTAATTCACCATCAAAGGAATGTTATCTCTAACCTCGAACGAGTTGACGGGACTCCAAAAATCAAAATAGGCCAAAAAGGCCTAAACTGCCATCTCGTTACAAGTCTCGTTCGAACGAGGCTGTTCGAACGAGATTCCAGTTCGTTCGAGCGAACTGTACCTTCTAACGAGATCTTGTTCGAACAAGATTATCGAATGAAACTACCCCTCGTTAGAAGCGACTGGTCAACTCGTTAGAAGCTCGTTCAAACGAGCTCGTTCGAACGACCTGGGGAGGTCTTCTAACGAACGACCAGTTTCAAGCCCAAAAATTCTATATTCGTTTTTCACCAATTTCTACACTTCTAATCTCAACCAAAATTCGTCCCAACATTGTTTTAAGGTCTCCAATCATCCTAAAACATACTAAGATCATATAATAACATCTTTTAAGGAATTTACACATCCTACACATCATTAATTCATCAAATCTCTACCCTTCTTCCCCAAACTTTCAAGAACATAAACCCTAAAATTTTAAATCCTCAATAAGTCCATTCTATATCCGTTTTTGTTACATCCAACATATTATAACATCAGAATAATCATCTCCATACTATTCTACATGCAATTTGTCCTCAAAATTCAAGTCCTAAGTTCAATTAACATGGGTTTTTATTTAACTTCCAAGAACAAATGTAAATCTGACAATTTATCTAACATGGAAGAAACATCTTATGAATTAAATCAAATTAGACCACTTGCCTCGATTGTCTCTGAATTTGGTGTTGATTTTGTAAAGGTTTTCTGCAGAATTCCTTCTCCTTCTCTCCCTCTCTAAGCTTTCTTCTCCAATGGCTATGGTGGCTAGGGTTTGTTTATGGAAAGTAATAGAACCTAATTCTAATCACCTACGTAACCTATTGGGTTAACATGGGTTGGTTAGTGGCTTAGTGGGTCAAACCCACATCATATTTACTTCTCTAATTTTCGTCATTTTTAATTCCTAAAAATACGAAATTACCAAAATACCCTTTATATTGCCGGTATGGCCTAAAAATACCCCGGGACCCAAACTAAACCCCCGGCTAGTGTTTTCTGACTACCTCGACCCTTCCGGACGCGTTGGCGCACTCAAAACGACCATACGGTTAATAGAATTTAAATTCACTTTTATAAATCAAATCATTATATCTTGACGCGACTGTCACACGCGTCCCAATTAAAATGACCAAATTGTCGTATATCAATCTCACGACAAATTTCATAATTCAATATTCTTATAACATCATATGTACTCAATATAGTCAAATACCAACTCACATCATGCTAGTATTTTATCCGGATTAATTCCCAATTAATTCTCATTTAATAATTAATCCCAAAAATAAATATAGCCAAAAATACGGGGTATTACATACTTCCCCCCTAATAACTGAATTTCGTCCCGAAATTCGAAACTAGAAAGTACTTGCTAAAAACAACTCTGGATAACGTTCGCGCATCTCATCCTCACGCTCCCATGTGGATTCCTCGACATTATGATGTCGCCACTGAACACGCACTAACGGAACTATCTTTGACCGCAGCTTCCTCTCACTTCGGTCCAAAATAGCAATCGGCCCCTCTTCGTAGGAGCTATCCGGATGGAGATCGATGTCCTCCACAGCAATGTGAGAATGTGCCAAATTATCTCTAAGGTATTTCCTTAGCGAGGAAATATGAAACACATCGTGAATCCGATGCAAATGTTCAGGTAACCCAAGTCTATACGCAACCGGTCCGATCCGCTCAATAATAGGAAACGGCCCCACATACCTCGGTGCCAACTTCCCCTTCTTCCCGAAACGCATAATCCCCTTCATAGGAGATACTCTGAACAAAACCTGGTCCCCCACTTGGAACTCCCTGAAAAATCTCTTCGCATCAGCATAACTCTTTTGCTTGTCTTGAGCTACCCGAATGCGTCTCCGAATCAACTCAATCCTTGCCGAAGTAGCCTGAATCACTTCCGGCCCAAGTAGTTTGTTGTCCCCCACCTCTAACCAACATGCTGGGGAACGACAAGGCCTATCGTACAATGCTTCAAACGGAGCCATGCCAATAGTGAACTAATAGGAGTTGTTGTAAGAAAACTCCACCAGTGGAAGGTACTGCTCCCATCCACCCTCAAAGTCAATGATGCACATGCATAGCATGTCCTCCAATATCTGATTTGTGCGCTCGGTCTGCCCATCGGTCTGCGGATGATAAGCCGTACTCAACCGCAATTCCGTGCCCATGGCCTCCTGGAAAATCTCCCAAAACCTCGAAACAAATATCTTGTCTCTGTCAGACACAATATTCAGGGGCACACCGTTAAGTCTCACAACCTCTGAAATGAGGAGCTGGGCATACTGTCCCGTAGTGTAGTCCTTATGGGTAAAAAGTGAGCGACTTTGGACAACCTGTCCATAATTACCCAAACGGAGTCGTGACCCCTCTGCGACGTAGGCAACCCCGTGATAAAGTCCATGGATATGCTCTCCCACATCCACACCGGGACCTCCAACGGTTGTAGCAGTCCTGCCGGTCTCTGATGATCCACTTTTACAAGCTGACAAGTGGCGCATTTCGAAACAAACTCAGCGATATCTCTCTTCATACCGCTCCACCAATACTAGCGTCGCATATCTTGGTACATTTTGTCCCCTCCAGGATGTACCACGAACCGTGAGCTGTGCGACTCTGCCATCACCTCGTGTCGCAATCTCTCTCCTTTCGGAACCACCAATCTCCCATTGAAGCGTAATCCCCCGTCGGAGCTGATGGTATAGGACTCGGCTCCCTCTGCTAGTAATCGAACTATCTGCTCCTGACAGAACGAGTCATTAGCCTGTGCCCGTACTACCTTCATGACAATCTGCGGTGTAACGGTCATCACAGACATGAAAGATCGGGCCACTGCATCCTGGTGTACCAACTCCTTCTACTTTGCCTTCCACACCTCTGCCACCTCATCTACTGGCCTACGGCTCAACGCGTCTGCTACCACGTTAGCCTTGCCTGGGTGATACTGGATATCGAACTGGTAGTCTTTCATAAACTCAATCCACCTACGCTGCCGCATATTCAACTCTATCTGCGTGAACAGGTATTGTAGGGACTTGTGGTCCGTAAACAGTTGGAACTTCTCCCCCAAAAGATAGTGCCTCCAAATCTGTAGGGCAAATACCACTGCTGCCAACTCCAAATCATGCTTGCATGAGTTCTTCTCATGAGACTTAAGCTTACGGGAAGCATAAGCTATGGCATGTCTCTCCTGCTGTAATACACCTCCAAGCCCTTGCAAGGACGCATCGGTGTAAACCAAATACTCAACTCCCGGTCTCGACAATGCTAACACAGGTGCTGAGGTCAAATTGTCCTTAACTCATCAAATGCCAACTGACAGGCATCACTCCAGATGAATGGCACACCCTTACGAGTCAGATGTGTCAAAGGACCCGCTATCTTCGAGAATCCCCGAATGAACCTCCTGTAGTATCCTGCTAGGCCCTAGAAATTACGAATTTCAGTCGGTGTCGTGGGCTGTCCCCACTCCCTCACCGCGGATACTTTCCCCGGATCAACAGATATTCCCCGGTCGGAAATAATGTGACCCAAAAAAAAAACTGAACCTCTTTCAGCCAAAACCCGCATTCTCATATTTTGCATACAGCTCGTTCTGACGTAGCGTCTGCAAAACCTGCCTCAAATGCTCGGCGTGCTCCTCCTCTGTCTGGGAGTAAACCAGAATATCATCAATGAAGAAAATGACAAACTGATCTAGGAAATCCCTGAACACTCTGTTCATCAAGTCCATAAACACTGCTGGAGCGTTGGTCAAACCAAAAGGCATAACCCGAAACTCATAAGAACCATATCTCGACAAGAACGCAGTCTTCGAGACATCCTCCTCCCTGATACGCAACTGATGGTATCCCGATCTCAAATCAATCTTTGAGAAGAAAGAAGATCCTCTCAACTGGTCGAATAAGTTAACGATTCGAGGCAACGGATACTTATTCCGTATCGTGACCTTATTCAACTCCCGGTAGTCCACACACAATCTCAGTGAACCATCCCTCTTCTTCACAAACAAAACTGGAGCGCCCCAAGGTGAGGTACTCCTGCGAATAAAGCCCTGACCTAACAGCTGCTCTATCTGATCTCGTAGCTCTCGCATCTCTGCCGGAGCCATACGGTACGGTGCGCGTGCTATAGGCCTCGTATCTGGCAATAGGTCTATAACAAAGTCTATCTCTCGACTGGGGGGTAAGCCTGGTATCTCCTGAAACACATCCGAATACTCCCTGACGACCGGGATCGAATCTAAAGGAATCACAACCTCCTTAGAGGTATCCTCCTCTAGGTAATACAAATGAGCAGTCGAGCCTCCCTCTGGGCGAGGCATCGCCACTACGAACATCTCTTGCCCCGAAATGGCAAAAAAAACAATGCTCCCGCTGAAGCAATCAATCATGGCCCTATAAGCTACGAGCCAATCCATACCGATAATCACATCGTGAACATGCATATCTAATACCAACATATCTGCAGGTAATACCAGACTACCAATCCCTACTCCCACTCCCTGGCATATAAAGAATATAAGTGACCCACTCCCCAATGGTAAGTCGACACACGTCACTGTGCTCTCCGCCGTAGCTAACAATCCTAAAGCTTTCGCGAAATGTGTAGCTATAAAACAATGTGTAGCCCCCGTATCAAACAATACCCGACCTATAGTGCCATGGATAGGAAACGTACCCTCAATCGCGGGCGGTGCCTGTGGAACTGCAGCCTAGTGAACGTTATATACACGTCCATACTGTAGCAGCCCCTGCTGAACTGGGACTGCTGGAATGGGTGGCAATGCTGCCATCTGTGGCGGTGCGGGGAGAGCGACGGGAAACATAGGCCTCTGTGGCTCCTGGCGAGCACCTTGTTGCTGCTGCTGTGGGGCCCTGCCCCTATCAGGACAACCCTGACGTTTGTGGCCAATCTTACCACAAATGAAACATTTCCTTTGGAAGTTCCCCCCTCGTTGTCCATGCTGACCACGGCCCTGGTGACCGTTATCATTTCTGCCCTGGCATTGCTGGCCCTGTTGGAACTGTTGATGTCCATTTTATCCCTGCTGCACTGGAGTTACTGGAAAGGTTGGTAGGGCTAGTACCTGAGCTGGTGCTGTGAGAGCGATTGTAAAAAGTGGCCCCTGTGGATCATTACGGGCACCCTGCTGCTGGGGAGCCCTAACACCCTCTGGGCAATCCTGGCGTTTATGGCCATGCGTGCCACACACAAAACATCGGCCTCTGAAGTTACTCCCCCTCTGACTCTGCTGCTGATGGTGTCGTCCTTGCAGACTTGGAACTTTATTCCTCTTTCGAAAATGCTTCATATTACCACGTTGTTAATTAGAACCGACTCGGTCTTGGGTAGTTTGTTGTCGAATTCTCGGGGTCCTCGCACATTTGTCAGCTTTATTCACATGCATTTGGCTAACCTCTCAAGGTCTTTTGCCTCCTTTAAGTTGTATGCTGCGTTCTTGGTATTGTAAAATTACAGTCGTAACTGCTTGTGCCACGATACCCGCTAACTCGGCGGTTGATATTCTTTTCGGGGATACCCGAGGTGTGAGTCGATCTTGCCCGTTGATTCCCTTAACCGTTTGAGCTAGTTCTTCTTGACGGTCCATCTGAAAATTTAAGTAAATTTGGATGAGTTCTTCATTCAAATAAACAAACCGCGGAATCATGAATTCCCAATGTACAGAGATGAACACAACATTCCTAATATTTAGGGCTCTATATCAAAGAAAGCTCAGTGGAAACAAAGTAAGCCGTACAGATCCTAAAGGACACTAGAACCTGATGCTCTGATACCACCTGTGACACCCCGACTAATTAAATACCGGGTAGCTACTCCTTTATTAAATTAATTCAAAATGCCAAGTTGGTCCAGTTAATAGCATCACTGTCGAAAATATTTTAATGATTACTAACCACCTAGTATTTAAAAAGTAAGTTGTCAAATTTTAATTTAAGTCTGATTAACATGAAACAAGTGTAATGAAGAATAATAACGCCATTCACCATAAAGAAGTAAATAGAATAACCATCACATAATGTAAATAAAGTCTGGAGGAAAACTCCTCACTACAAAACCACAACTGAAATAACTAAACTGAATACTGAAACAATACATGCCAAAGTCTAAAAAACTGTAATGGAAAGATGTCTCTAATAGAAATGGACAACATGCCCTACAACTAATAGAATACTGAATACGGAATCCAAATGATAGAAGCATCTAAAAGCAATTCCCTGTAGCTTCCACAAACAGCTACAGCTCGTCACCTGAATGAGTATCCTATGCATGGTGTCCTTGTGGCTGGGCACCTAAAATGGTTTTACAAGAAAAAATATATTTGAAAGCAAACAAGTCAGAGCCCGAATGTGGAGATATTTTAAAAACCTGCAAGTGCTTTAAAAACATTTAAAACATTAAATGTAAAGTACATGTTAGGACGTGCACTCACATGATATTCTCACCTCTCGTCTAACTGTGCACTCCTAACGTAAGTACCCATCTAAAAAGACACAAACCACTAGCTAATTGACATCATATCTAGCTAGACTGTCATAGGTCCTACCCTTATTACTCGGTTCCATTAACAATATAACGATCTCAGTTAAATAGGTGCTTAACGTAATTTCGGGTTCTTGTACAAAAGTAATACATCTCGTTATAGATTAGCCATCTATGTTATTCCATAGTTACACACAATACCATATGAAAGTTCCCAGTTTATTAAGCGTATATTTTCCCCAACATAAATATACAATATAAGCATCCCGAGACTAAGCTGCGGTGCACACATACTCTGCTATCCATCCCGGTACATCACGTACATAAGGATCACATATTCCGAATCTCTCAGGAATAGTTCACAGATAACAACATCACAAATAATGGAGGCGAACACAGTCACATCACATGGGTCACGCACATACCTACGCTCCCACGATCAGCGGACTTATTAACATCCCAATAAGTCTTTCTCTGACCTATGTTCATCGAGGTAACCAGTCTAAATCCGGGCAACACAAGGATTAGAAGGCCCTAAGTGAACGCAAACCTCCCGTGATAGCAAGTATGGTAGGTATGTCATACACACAATTCATATACAAATACTAAGTAAGCACACATCTTAGTAATCCCGTAGTGTAATTGTAGTACTTATCGCATTCTCGTACCAACTTAATATATACAAGTTATATAATCCCGGTCCATATATATATGCGCCATAATTTCTTCTCACGTCGTAGTAGGTACTCACGTCTCGACTCAAATGTCTATTTGATTTGATCCACACTTATATAATTTACTCCTCATATAACCCAAATGTCCCAAGTATACTAATACACCATCAAAGTAATGTTATCTCTAACCTCGAACGAGTTGACGGGACTCCAAAAATCAAAACAGGCCAAAAAGGCCAAAACTGCCAGCTCGTTAGAAGTCTCGTTCGAACGAGGCTGTTCGAACGAGATTCCAGTTCGTTCGAACGAACTGTACCTTCTAACGAGATCTCGTTCGAACGAGATTATCTAACGAAACTGCCCCTCGTTAGAAGCGACTGGTCAACTCGTTAGAAGCTCGTTCGAACGAGCTCGTTCGAACGACCTGGGGAGGTCTTCTAACGAATGACCAGTTTCAAGCCCAGAAATTCTATATTCGTTTTTCACCAATTTCTACACTTCTAATCTCAACCAAAATTCGTCCCAACAATGTTTTAAGGTCTCCAATCATCCTAAAACATACTAAGATCATATAATAACATCTTTTAAGGAATTTACACATCCAACACATCATTAATTCATCAAATCTCTACCCTTCTTCCCCAAACTTTCAAGAACATAAACCCTAAAATTTTAAATCCTCAATAAGTCCATTCTAGATCCGTTTTTGTTACATCCAACATATTATAACATCAGAATAATCATCTCCATACTATTCTACATGCAATTTGTCCTCAAAATTCAAGTCCTAAGTTCAATTAACATGGGTTTTTATTTAACTTCCAAGAACAAATGTAAATCTGACAATTTATCTAACATGGAAGAAACATCTTCTGAATTAAACCAAATTAAACCACTTGCCTCGGTTGTCTCTGAATTTGGTGCTGATTTTGTAAAGGTTTTCTGCAGAATTCCTTCTCCTTCTCTCCCTCTCTAAGCTTTCTTCTCCAATGGCTATGGTGGCTAGGGTTTGTTTATGGAAAGTAATAGAACCTAATTCTAATAACCTACGTAACCTATTGGGTTAACATGGGTTGGTTAGTGGCTTAGTGGGTCAAACCCACATCAGATTTACTTCTCTAATTTTCGTCATTTTTAATTCCTAAAAATACGAAATTACCAAAATACCCTTTATATTGCCGATATGGCCTAAAAATACCCCGGGACCCAAACTAAACCCCCGGCTAGTGTTTTCTGACTATCTCGACCATTCCGGACGCGTTGGCGCACTCAAAATGACCATACGGTTAATAGAATTTAAATTCACTTTTATAAATCAAATAATTATATCTTGACGCGACTGTCACACGCGTCCCAATTAAAATGACCAAATTGCCGTATATCAATCTCACGACAAATTTCATAATTCAATATTCATATAACATCATATGTACTCAATATAGTCAAATACCAACTCACATCACGCTAGTATTTTATCCGGATTAATTCCCAATTAATTCTCATTTAATAATTAATCCCAAAAATAAATATAGCCAAAAATACGGGGTATTACAATGCCTACTTTGAAGGCACCATACAGGATAGAGCCCACTGGGTTGTAAGAACTAAAGGACCAACTAGAAGATCTGTCAGGCCACGATTGCATTAGGCCCATCATCTCTCCCTAGGGTGCCCCAGTTGTTTTGTAAAGAAGAATATTAATCTATGAGAATGTGAATTAATTATAGATAATTAAACAAAATAACTATGAAGAACGTATATCCTTTGCCGAGGATTGATGATATTTTTTAACAATTAAAGGTCGCTAGATATTTCTCTAAGATTGATTTTAGTTTGATGTATCATTAACAAAAAATAAAGGATGAGAACATTCACAAGTCAACTTTTAGGAGTGGATATGATCACTATTAGTGTGTGGTTATGCATTTTGAATTGAACAATACCCCTGCAAAATTGATGAATAGAGTATCCTAGATAAATTTGTAATTATGTTTATTAATTATACTTTAGATTACTTCAAGTCCGCCAAAAAGAATGAGGATAATTTTTATCCATGGTATTTTTTAGATACTAAGGAGGGGGAAACTTTATGTAAAATTTTCTAAGTGTACATTTTGTCTAGCTGAAGTTGCTTTCCTTGTCCATATTGTGAATAAAGCTTGATTATCCATAAACACTGGAAGGCCATGAAAACTGTCAATTAGAACCAACCATGGTGATGGAGTTAGAAGTTTCCTCAACTTAGTACGCTATTATAGAAGGTTTGTTGAGGGGTTCTCGAAGATTAATATGCCTTTTAACTCAGTTAATGCATAAAGACACTAGGTTTATTAAGTGCCCTTTCTATAAAACCCATCCTAATTGAAAGAACAAGATTTTCCCAATGAGAGGACCCTAAACTCCAAAAGATCCTTAGGAAATTAGGAGTGGAGAAATCAACTTTCAAAATAGATAATTACAAAACCCTATGATTTGGGACGAGATTGTGTGTTCCGTAAAGTGAAAAGATAAATACTCTTGAAGCAGTTACTCCTCGCCTTTTTCAATATACCCTAGAAACACTAGTATGTACTAAGACCTGAGGGAGAACTTTTGCTGGCCTAATATGAAGAAAGATACCACGGAGTATGTAGCTAAATGATTAGTCTATCACTAGTTAAGGCGAAGCATCAAAGACCATCTGAGTTATTACAACCATTAATAATCCCATAATATAAGTGGGAAATTATATCCATGGATTTCATTATTGTGTTGTCCCGGACACAAAGGGAATGAAATCCATTTGGATTATTGTGGATTGATTAGCACATATAGGACATTTTTTAGACATAAAAATCGCACCTGATATGAATCAACTTGCCAAGATATTTATAAAGGAGATTGTTAGACTCCACGAAATGCAAGTCACCGTAGTGTTAAATATTGACCCAAGATTCACCCCTAGATTATGGAAAAGCTTATAGAAATATATGGGATCATGGATAGACTTTATTAGGGCCTTCAATTCATAGACAGGTTGAAAAACGAAGAGAACGAATCAAACTTTATAAGATATGTTAAGGGCGTGTGTGTTAGACTTCAGAAAAAGTTGGGAAGACTACCCACCTTTGGAATAATTAATTTATAATAATAAATATCAAGCTATCATTAAGATCTAACCTGACACTGCATTATGTGGGAGGAGATTTAGCAACCCTTGTGTTGGGATGAACTTGAAGAAGGATAACTTTTGGGACCAAAACTTATAAAGTAATCAGCGACCAAGGTGAGAGTCATACACGAAAGTTTGTTTAGTGCACAAAGTAGACAGAGGATTTGGTTTGATATCAAGGAAATGGAGGTAGTATTATAAGTCAATGACTATATTTTTTCTTAAGGCCTCCTAATAGAAAGGGATGATGAGGTTTGAAAATAAGGGAGTGCTCAGCCCATAATATGTTAGACCATTTGACATACTTGAAAGGGTTCGAAAGTCAACATAAATACTTGCATTATCCCTAAATTGGCTCACGTTCCCAATGTAGATAGAAAAGAGAAGGTGTTGAGGACCAAGAAAATTTCCCTAGTGAAGATCCTTTGGAACAATAAGGTCGTGGAGGAAGCCACTTGGGAATCAGAGTCCACCATCGAAGAGAGATACCCGTAATTATTTTGACGCATGAATTAAACTTTACTTATTCTTAAATTCTAAGGACGTAATTTCATAAGTTGAATAGGTTGTAAGGAACGAAAACCGTAAAAGGCCACGGCCATAGTTGTAGTCGAGAACGGCATACAAAGACCGTGGACAATAACTAAGGCCATGGATGCAATGCAACCCTTAGGTTTTGTCCTGTGTTATGAGGCCATGAATTTACACCTCGGAGGTTTAGAGAAAACCCACCACGTGGATTAATAACGTGGCCCAATTATCTCATTTCTTATAAACTAAGTTTTAGATCTTCTAAAAGCATTTTTGGAGGGGTTATTTAGGGAAACATAATGTTATAATTTAAAACCCTAGATTCCCCTTATTTCTTACGAATAGAAAATGTGGACCCCATTACTAAATTTGCTAGAAACTATTTATAACACTTTAGAGAGATAAAGTGAGAATTTAAAAGGATAAAGAGGTTCTGCCAAACTAAGGCCGAGGAGGCAGATTATTCATTGGTGGAGGTGGGTTGTGAAAGGGAGAAAGAGTTCCACTATTCATCATCAGACTAAGTTATTTGGTAAGGGACACTTTCATCACCTTCTTCTCTTGTATAAACCCAGTTTCAATGTTTTATTGGCTGAGATGAGACCTATTGTGTACATCTGAGTTTTCTAGGTAAATGGTCATGGACTTTTACTAGGGATCTTAAGTATTTGGTCCCACTATTAAAATTTTATTTATAGCCACTCCAATGTATTTATTTTTTTAGTTATTGGTATTATTATAACAATTATGGTTCAAGTGTCATTCTCTGTGAAAAAAAAGGGAGGTAGGGACGGTTACAACGCGGTTAGGGGAGGTTTTGGGTGGTTATGGGACATAATACAATTTAAAGCATACATAGGATGAGAGCCTAACAAAACATTAGAAATGGAACTAAACCCAAAAGAACTACTTTTACTATCATCTTATGTTCTAAATAGGAAGTTCTTTCCCTATATGGGATGGATTTTTGTATGCCTAGAGGTAGAACTATTTTTGGAGGCATTCATGATTTATTAAAAAAATTTATTAGTGTTTTCCATTTATATCTTTGAAACCCCATAGGTTATGGATCGTTTGGGATAAAACCTTTGTTTACTAAAATACCCCTATTATTTAAAGATCGGGAGTTATAATTCCTTCTTTGAGGTCATGGACTTGGTCAGTGTACTATTGTGCCTTATTCTATTATGAGATTTATGGGAATCTAATAGTAAGGTCATGGAAATCGATGTTCCAATTCGAGGAATTTTCTGAGAAGTGGCATCATGCTTTGTGCTTGAGGCCAAACGATAGCCTTGGCTAGTTATAGATCTTACACCTTGGCAAAGCTCAAACAAAGCTATGAAGCTAGCACCAAATTGTAGATCATTCATCCGAAATTAAGCAGGAGAGGAGGTTGTGGCATGTGTCATGACTGGGACAAAAAAGGAACCCAAAATAAGGTCATGGAGCTGTGAATTCTAGGTAAAATTAAAGGCCACGAATTATTCTATAAACCAGGGAGATTGAGCCTTGGGGGAATCCGTGGGCTGGTGGACCAAGGGAGAGTGAGCCTCGAGATATCAGTTTTATCTATCAGGGATGGTTTGGGTCCTTGGAAAATAATCCGTTGTTGCCTTGAGATTGAAATTATGGTATATGGAAAGACTTTCCTCTCCTTTCATTTTTAAAAATTGACTTGTACTATTTCATTGCATACTCATGCAATTATTAACATTGACAGGTGGGCTCATGATATGTTATTTAACCCTTATTGGGCTATTTGTGATCATCCTTTTATTCCTTGACTTCCTCAGGATGAGAGGCCACGTAAAGTATTAGAGGTCGTGTAAGAGAATAGATTTGTGAGTTGAATTAGATTTTGAACTATAATAGATTTTTGGTGAGAATTCTTATATATATTTAGTTATTATTAGCATTTTTGTTTAGGCTTGTTGATTTGTAAAGCTTATAGATCGAATCAGGTGATCTTTCCATTCATGTATTAAAGATTGTGACTATATCTGAGATGAAAACTATTATCATGTGCGTTACTATTTATGGTGATTGATAAAATATATCGACTATGATTATGAGGTCGAGTCCTACTTAAGGGACATGCCCTAATAGGGTTGATCTAGTTAAGAATTGTAACAAATCATATTTGCCTAGGATAAAAAAATCAACCCATCGACTTTATAGGGCGAGGACGCGAGCGTTGCGATTTATATTATAGTTTATTTATCATTTAAAAATGTACAAAATAACCATTATATGGTAAATTATTTATAATTATATGAATCTAAATTATGTGGTTGAAAAATGGAGATAAATTAAATAAGACTATATGAGTTACCTTGCATTCCGATGATTATGGTTGCATGGTTAACGCATATACTAGCAAGGGGGTGGTTATTCTCTACTAAAAAGTGAATATATTCTCTATATTTGTCCTCCAGTGGGATTTTATTAGTATTTCACCAAAGGTAGTGATGTAAATCCACGACAACCCTTGATTAAACGTATTTTGTCTCACTCGGAAGAGTTGAGAATAAAAACTTATTTTCGTGGTTTTTCATTATTTAAAAAATATTAGATCGTGATGAAAAAAAATGTATATGGTGTAAAGTAAGTTAATAAATTCATTCCATGTGAGAAAAAAATATTTAAGTACTTGAATAAAATAGTGTGTGACTTTAAATTTATTACAACCCAAAATAATGGGAAAACGGATATTTAGGTTTAAGGTATTTTATTACTTATTGTCTTTTCCAATGCCCTTTTTATTTTCAGAATAAAAAAAAATTAGGAATTCTCATGGCAATTTATGAAACTTGTTTATATTTTTGGGTTTCGATTCCACCCATTTTTCGTACAAATGTTATAATCTAGTTTAATAATGTCTCGCATTCTCATGCAACATAACATATAGTAGTCTTACATTTTCATAAAATAATCTTCATGAAATCACTTTCCAACACAACTTTACTATAAAGAAAGATGGCCTTTAAAGTAAACAATGATGGTCTGAATAAAAGTTAAATGATTAGATTTGGCATTAGCTTTTAATTAATAATTTTTAATTAACCAAATAAAATTTTTGAATGGTTTACTTGTTTATAATTAGATGAACGACTCGAACTGTATTTAAGGCTCGAATGATGTGCAAATGTCTAATAATTATGTGGGAATTCACCCCATCTCACAACATTAGAGGAGCACAAACTGGAATTATAATGTCATAACCACTATGCACACGACCTCCACCTTGGACTAGCGGAAGGGAGGGATTCCCCAACTACCTAAGGAAGGCTAACCACGTATAAGGTCGATAGGTAGTATTTATCGAACTACCTAAGGAATACCTCAGGAAGGGAGGTATTTTTTTCGATAAATACTACTTAAGGAATACCTCAGTTCGATAGGTAGTATTTATCCCTTCCTTAGGTAGGTAGTATTCAATCCACGATAAAAAAACACCTCCCTTCTGTATGGTTAGCCTTCGTTAAAAAAATCCCCGATCTACATCACTCGAAAAAAGAACCCGAAAGAGTTTTTGTTTTGATGATAATGGTCGTATGGTAGAGGTTTAGACTATCATGCAGGCCATTACTCATTATAGAAAAAAAGAATGGGCTCTCTCTCTTTCATTATCTTAGAGCAGGATTATGTTAGAACCCCGCCAGAGGGAGTGATATTAATCCATGTTGAATTCTAATTAAACGTAGTTTGTCTTGCCCGAAAGAGTTGAGAATAAGAACTGCTTTGGGTGGTTTTTCATTATTTAAAAACAATTAAATCATTATGTAAAAAAATATATGTGTATGGTGTAAAGTAAGTTAATCAAATCATTCCATATGAGAAATAAAAAATACTAAAAGTACTAAATAAAATAGTGCATGACTATAAATTTATTACAACCCACAATAACAAAAAAAATAGACATTTAAGTTTGAGGCATATTATGATTTATTGTCTTTTCGCTGTTTTTTTTATTTTCACTATAAATATTGTTTAATTATTATCATGGCAAGGTAGGAATCCTATCTATTAGCCAGTGAAAAATCCACCTCCTTGTCCATAAATGTGATAATTTAATTTAAAGAGGTCATGCGTTCTTATGCAACTTAACATCCAACCAGAAATCTTACGCTTTCCTAAGGTTGCCTTAATAAAATCACATTCAATACAACTTTACTCCAAATCAAACAAGACCTTAAAGTAAACTACGATGGTATAAAAAGCATAAATAACTAAATGGTGTAAATAAAAGTTAAATAATTAATATGGCGTAAGTTTACGGTTAATAATTGATAAATTAACAACCTTTATTTTTTAAATGGTTCCATAATCAATGGCACAACTCAACGATGTGCAAGTGTTTCATATATTTTTTCCGAGCAATATGCAAACATTTCATGATCCTTCGTCATGGTATTTAAATATTATTTAGGACTAGATTCAGTCTCCGTACATCCAGAGAGTGTGGAACCGGAACTTAAATGTGATAACCACTATGTGAACGACCTCCACCTCGGACTTGAGGAAAGGGGTCGCTCTCTAACTACCCAAGGAAGAAGGAAAATTATCTAGCATCATTGTCCGACATGTGGCCAATAGTATTTAGCAAATATCGATCCTTTTTCACCATTTAGGATAACGTAAAGTGTTATATGGCTATTATATAAGTCCAATAGGGATATTTGTTAATCATCACTACACCAAATCTGTCGAATTTTCACGGTCATTGACCTTGACAAGTTCAACTTGTCAAGGTCAATGACCGTGACAATTCAGGGTGAGACAACTTTTTTTGTCACGGACTTGTCACGGTCATTGACCGTGACAAGTTCGTTAGACTTGTCACGGTCGTGTCACGGCCCCTGATCGTGATAAGTTTAGTCACGGTTAATAATCGTGACAAAGCCTTGACCCTTTTTAAAAATATTGTCACGGTCAATGACCGTGACAAGTCCATGACAACCTTATTTGTCAAGAACTTGCCACGGTCAATGACCGCGAAAATTCTTGGTACAATTTAAAAAAAATCTGCTGGGCAGTATGGCCACTGCCACTGCCCAGTAGTATATTTGTACATGTTATAGCAACATTGTACCTGTTCAAACATCATATATCCAAATAAACTAAAGATAATGCAAATATATATTCAAAATAGAAACAATATACATGTCGATATAATCCAAATGTAATTCAAATGTACCAACTTAAAAATAATGTCACTACATGTCTGGGGTAAATGTGAGGAGGTGAGTAGACCACATGATATACGAATTGACACACCCACTAATATACATCGTGCCACATTGTTCGCGCAACCACAATAGGGAGTTCTCCTTCCCGGGTATCACATGCGTGACGAGTACCTTGGACTCGATCTCTTAAAGCTCACGTCCATGAACTATTCCACCCTGGACGATATTCGGGTCCCTCAACCCCTGCCCTATCCGCTGGCCATCAAATACGTCCAATATAAACATGCTCGGCCAACCAAGTGTCGACATAGGTCTGTTGAAGGGAGCCAAATAGGGAAGTGGATCATCGAAGTACGCACGTGTCGGTGATGAAGCAGCGAGGTCCACATCCTCGCCATCCTGCACCTCGTCCTCCCGCACCTCCTCCTCCACCGCCTTCTCCTTCCCTTTCCCCTTACGGTCTCCGCCCAATGTACGCTTCATGAATGAGTACATATCTTGGACCGTCGACTCCAAACGGGACAGCTTCGCGTCATGTGAATCCACTTTTCGAGCCAACCCGGTGTCGCTCATCTCCAATTCGATGATCCTAGATTTGGCCACTCGTGAGCTCACCCCCTTGTCCTCCCCTTGTGATCAGAGCCAAGCACTTGGCTGAGTGCGTCTGTGGACAAAGATGCCTTGTCGGCATCAGACTGCGACTCATGCACTTCCTTAAGCTTTGCCTGAAATGACAAAAAGCATATGATTGGTAAAATAAGTAAACTAAAAAATTATAACGTAATTAACAAAAAGTAAACTGTCGGATTACTTACAATCGTGGTCGTGTAATACCCCGAGATTTTCAATGAATTTTAAAATGGATTATATTTTTAAATTAATGGATTAATTGGATTTTATTATTTATTTAATTCATTTGGGTTTTATCCGAATTGTGGATATTTAAATGGATGATTCTGAATATTACTTAAAGATATTTAGGTAATATATGAATGTGATGCTATTGATATTGCTGTGAGTTGTTAATTCAGTAATTTGAATTTTTAGTCGGACGCGGTATGGGACGTGTCGGGACTAATTTGTTAAATTAAAAAGGAAACTTATTTTTATATCGACCTTATAGTCATTTCGACTGCGTCGTTGCATCCGAAAG
The DNA here is from genome assembly GCA_949130495.1 of Sambucus nigra. Classification (NCBI taxonomy): domain Eukaryota; kingdom Viridiplantae; phylum Streptophyta; class Magnoliopsida; order Dipsacales; family Adoxaceae; genus Sambucus; species Sambucus nigra. The sequence goes on along the minus strand of OX422213.1, from coordinate 241,129,500 downwards.
GGTCGAAATAGTCAGAAAAGTCTAATTGGACGTTGGTTTTGGGTCTAGGGTCATTTGAAAATGAAAAGACAACCCAAAAGGGCATTTTAGTCATTTTTACAAGGGGGTGAATAGTGATTTCGAGTTTTGTCTCATTATAAATATTTGGAGATTAGTGTACGTAGGTTCATTTCATCTCTTCTACACAAAATTGAAAGGTCATCTTCTTAGAGAGTGAAAGGTTGCTTGGGAAGAGAAAGCTTGCTTGGAAAGAAGGAGAACCAAAAGACCAAAGGTCACCACCACCCCAAACTTGAGAGGTCACCTTATACAACCCCAAAGGATTAGATCTTCATTAGAGGCAAGTGTTTGATAATGGCAATCTAAGTTTGTATATTGTCCATGTTAGAATAGTTATTAAAAGAGATGATTTTTCATGTTTGGAAGAAATAATGGAGTTGTTAAATGGATTTATGGAAACTGAAAATATATAGGAATCAAACTCATGTTGTAGGTAGTTAGTAATCCACGAAATAATCATATATCTATTGAAGAAATTCTGAAAACCAATGTTGTGTTATTGAGGATATTAGGTTGATAAATTTTTGAAAAAAGAGGATATAAACATGCTTTTAATTCAAACTCTTGATGATTATAAGATGTTTAAATCATTAGAAATCATTTATATATTTTTTGATACATCATGTAGTAAGGATTATAAGTCGTTTGGGTTGATAATATGAAGGTTAGAATGAATAAAAATGGTGAAACCCGTAGTAGAAGAAATGCAGAAAAACTGGGCTGTGACCTGAGTGATCGATCGATCGACCCCCTGCCTTCGATCGATCGACCTCCCCAGGATTGTTAAAGTTGTTTCTTTTTAATGTTTATTCTTATCTCAAACCTTTGGTAGATCTTTGGTGATTATTAATTGGATATTATGGGACTTATATAAGATCAGTAAGCCCTAGTTAAGATTTAAATTAATTTGATTGGGATTTAATTGATTAGAATAATGATAATTAATTTAAAAGGTATTTTGGTTGTTCGACTCATTTGTTGGATTCTAATTAGTATGAATGAGGATTTAAGATAGGACCAGTAGGGGTGATTGAATATAACACCTGGGTATCCTTAAGTTTACAAGAGGGTTTAATCCTAAGTGAAAGAAGAAATGTTCATAAGAGATTTGAGACTATCGGTTTTAACCTTAATTAAAGGAAGAGTTTAATTCATAGTAATTCAGGAGATATGACGATATGGACCAGTAGGGTATTAGTTACTTCTTACTTAATATATGTTGAGTAAAAACCTATTTGAACCTTGACCAATGAGGGAGGCTCGGGGATAACTAAAATTAAGAAGTAAAGTGATAATATTTTAATATGTAGGATTGAAAGAGATATAATGCTACGTATGGGAATTACCTTAGGGTAATGTGAGTACCTTGTTGATATTGTATTTATAGGTAGATGATAATGCCTATTTGATTGATTGATGATTTATGTGTATGACATACCTAGCTTACTTGCTATCGATGGGAGGTTTACGCGTGAGGGCAATCATATCCTGATGAATCCATGGGATCTTTGATTTGTCGTTCGAGAACATAGGTCTATGAAAGACTTATCAGGGAGTTGATAAGTCCGCTGACTATGGGAACGTAGGTATGTACGTGTCCCGTGGGTATGAGAACTATGTTCGCCTCCAATGATTGTGTTATTGTTTGTGGTTTGAGGAATCCTTATTGAACCTTTAGTCCCCTATTTGGCGACAAGCGATGATGGGATATGATAGTAGAGTAATGCATTGCACCGTAGCTGCGACTCGGGGTGCCGTATATATATGAATATATATATAATGAATTAAATAAATGAATGGTTATATTGTGGTTAAAATATCTACTGTGTGATAATTGTAGATAACGGTGAATTGAGAAAAGAATTGAAGTAAGTTAATGACTATTTATTGAAGAGCTTAATTCATGTTAATGATGAAATGATTCATATAAATGAGAAATGTATAAGAATGATTATATAACGTATGGTATGGGACATACGGGGTTATGATATGAGAATGGAATCATATTATGGAAATCAGTAATGAGGAACCATTAACTAGGAGGTTAATAGGAAACGTTAAGTGTGCACTCTAGTTGAGAGGTGAGAATAGCAAGTGAGAGTTGGATACTAACATGTACATAATAAATGTTTTATTGCACTTGTTAAATACTTGTTGTTTTCAAAATCATTTTCACATTGGGCTCTGACCCGTTTCCTTGCATAATTTTCTTTTCTATTGTATCTTCTATATCAGGTGTCCAGCAGCAGGGACGCCAACCTTAGCGGATTATGACAAGCTATGGAGCTATGGAGTATTGCTTAGACGCTTATTTTCTTTTGATTCACAGTATTCTTTAGTTAGGGCATGTCGCCCAAAGGAACTCAATTGTCTCTTTTCTATCTGAGTCAAATACTCTTGTACTCGTGTCATTTTAATACATTTGTTATTGTTGGGATTACTGTAATGGATTAATATTATTTGGGAATGTTTATTCCAATTGCATTTAAATTATTTTGTGTTATTTGTTCAGTTATTAGTGTTGTAGAATAAAATGTGTTGTGTTATTCTTAAACTAAAAATGGGTTCTTGTTGTAATTAAAATTTGAAAAGTTTTTAACACCAGCTTAATTGGGTATTGGGTGAGTTGTAAATGTTTTCGACAGTGATGCTAAGAATGAGCCAACTGTATATTCTGTTTTAATTTGGTATGGGACTGGCCACCCGGTATTTAATTAGGCGGAGTGTTACAGGTCACGATGCTCGGGGACACCTCCTTGTCCTTCCCCTTCTTTGTCCGAAGAGCCACATAAGTATCGAGCCTATGTGGCTTACCCCCAGGGCCACTCCATATCCCCTGAAATAAAATAAAGTAAAATTAGTATCGGCCCCGCAAAGTAAAATAATGCAGAATAATATATTTTTGTAGTTATAGACAAATTAAATCTTATCATCATCCTATGCTCCACCTCGGCGTAAGACGTCCGGCCGGAGTACTGCACGTCCGTATTTTTATCCCGATTATCCCTCCCTGATTAGCGAGATGCCAATTGTCGCTGCCCAATCTCATTGTCAATGAACTTTTGCCATTGTGCCAATGAGATCGGCTCCTTCAGCGGGACGGATTCACACATTTGGATAATGGACTCTCGTATTTTTCCAAAGTACCGTGTTCGCATATTTTTCTTCCACGTCTTGTGTTTCTCCCTCAACTGCTCCAAGACGGAATCGCGTAGCTTTGGATCTAAGTTGAATTTTTCCTGTCCAACAAATACAATGTTAGTTGCGAATAAATATAAATATGAATAATAAAATGAAATTGAAATTGAAATTAAAATATTCATATAAATATATTACCTGTAGTGCCGCCCAAATAGCTAACTTAAGCTCATATGGCACCTCCTTCCAACTCATATACCCCGGGCCGATGACCGTCTTTACCAGCTCGAGGGATCTCGCTAATAGCTCCAACTTGTTCTCGATGGTAATCCCAAATTTTCCATATTTGGGGAGCCTAGGGGCCGAGGAGCCCTCGTCGCCTCCACTACCACCGAGCCCAGACGACATCATCATAACCAGCATCATCATCCTCGCCTTAATACCTGAAAGAGACATTTGTTGTAAAAAAATCTTATTAGTACAGATCAAAAAAAATTAGAAGAAGACATGCAAATATGTACAATTACTACAAATAAAAATGAGCACTAATTATTAATTTACTTTCATACACCCCCTCCCCCACCACACACACGCACATGTACACGCACACACACCACCCCTGCCCCCCACCACACACACAATAATTATTTTCATCAATTAAACTAATAATTAAAGTATACAATTATTAATTTACCAATTTACAATGAGGAGCAATCCTACTTTCATAATTAATCATATATTAATTTACTGAAAAAATTAATAATCAATCAATTCTTTTACAAGGGACACTACGCACATACACACACATAGACATACACGCAGCCCCCCACCCCTACCCCACCACCCACCCCCCATCCCTGCCCCCTCCCCTCCACCTTGCCCCACCCCCTTCCCCCACCCTGCCCCCACCCCCTCCCCCACCACACACACGCACACGTACACACACACCACCCCCTGCCCCCCACCACACACACAATAATTATTAATAATATAGCCATTTTCAGCCATACCAAAATATCCCTACTTATCTTTATTAATAATATCTAGAATTAACCACTAAAGAATACCCACCAGATACACCTAAAAACCCACATTGGCCAACCCCCATATGGATAATAATCCAATAATTATTAATAATTATATATTGTTCGATATACAAAGTAATTTTCAAAAAAAGTTAAAAAAATTTCACCCCCATATGGACAATAATCCAGTGGTAATGTCACTTTTACTGTTAACCAACCCAACATCGATCCACTATAATCCAACAACAATGTCAACAACAAATGTGTATCTCGTACTCCTTCTAATTCATCTACTCAATTAATTCATTTCATCAATTAAACTAACAATTAAAGTATACAATTATTAATTTACTAATTTACAATGAGGGGCAATCCTACTTTCATATGAAATGGACACTAATTATTAATTTACTTTCATTTAAAACTATACAATTAAAGCTATACAATTTATTAATTAAAGCTATACAATTGTTAAGATTGCCCCACCACACACACACACACACCACACACACACCACCACCACACCCCTCCCCCCGCCACACACACATGCACACACCTGCACACACACACACACACACACTGCCCCCCTCACCCCACCCCCACCACACCTGCACACACACACACACACGTACACACACAGCCCACCCCACCCCCACCACCCCCTGCCCCCTCCCCCACCACACACATATATACACACACATATACACATAAATATACACACATATAGAAATGAAAGCAAAAGAGAGGAAAAAACATACCTTAGAGAGAGAGAGAGAGAGACCTCGAAATCGCTTAGAGAGGGAAAAATCAAAATCGGTGGGAAAAAAAGAAAGGGTAGGGCTTTTTTGTTGTGTAAATTGTCACGGACGTGTCACGATCGTTGACCGTGACAATTATTTTAAGTATTATCACGGTCATTGACCGTGACAATACTTTGTCACGGGCGTATCACGGTCAATGACGGTGAACGGGCGTATCACGGTCAATGACCGTGAACAAAATGAGTGTTTGTTGTCACGATCAATGACCGTGACAAGGGTGGTCGGCTGAAAGGTGATAATTTGGCCATTTTGGTGTAGTGAATCATCAAGATTATAAACGATAGTCATGTAATCTTCTCTAATTGAATTAAACGCACTCCCCCCACCCTAACTTATTTTTACCCCCCGTGAATATAAGTCAAGACTAGACTGAACCACGTATATTTGATGTTATCTCCTCTTACGTTACTTCCTTAATTTTCACGTGAGTTATAAGGTGTTAATTTCACTCCAACAATGTCTATAGGAACAAAAAACTTGGAGATAATAATGAGCGGACTACCGCCATTTGGGAAAGGGAAAAAAATCAAAACTAATAAACTCGAGAATGTGAGATTTGTATTTAATAGGTATATAACAATGCCCGAAGTTAACTTTTAGTTTATCAAGTATTGATCCATAAAATTATGAAACAAAAGAAATGGTTCGTTCTAAAATTGTATTAGTTATATAGATAATATCTTTGACTTGTTTAGTAATTAATGAAATTATTTGTTAGTTCCAATTTGATTGAATGAAGAATAAAGACACTAAGAAGAAGATAAATATTAAGTTAGAGAAAGAATAATTTAGGGTTGATAAAAAAATCCAATTCATTCATATAATTTTTTAACTTTGTACCCTAGTATCCCAACAAATAAGCAAATGTCTTGTTCCTGTTGTTGAGTGAAACGATATCCCTCATCCCCGCCTCTAACTATGTCAGCATCATGAAGTCGAGTGATGTGAATCATATTTCCCCTATAGGAAAATGAACCATGTGGATCAAATCTCACCACCATTCAATGAGTACTTTAATAAGTCCCCAATTCATTTGTATGTAAGTCATTGTAATAATGGAATAGAAATTCTAAATAAATATCCTCCAAAAAAATCTTTGATCTACCTTACCCGAAAGAAGATCCCGAAAGAGTTTGTGCTTCAAGGATAATGGTAGCATAGTTGATGCATAAACTAGCATTTCGACCATTATTCACTATTGAACAAATAATAGACTCTCTATTTTCATCTTGCAACATGATTTTGTTAGGAATAACAACTTATTTTGGTGATTGATATGAATCCACGTTTACTCCTAATTAAACGCAGTTCGTCTTTCCCAAAACAGTTAAGAATAACAACTTATTTTGGTGATTTTTTCATTATTTAAAAATTATTAAATCGTGATTCAAAAAAATATGTGTATAGTGTAAAGTAAGTTAATCAAATCATTCCATTTAAGAAACAAAAAATATTAAAAGTACTTAAATAAAATAGTGTTAGACTAAATTTAGTACAACCAGAAATAACCGAAAAATAGATATTTAAGTTTAAGTTATTTTATGATTTATTGTCTTTTTCGATGAATTCTTTTATTTTCACAATAAAAATTATTTAAGAATTATGATGGAAATGTAGGAATGTTATTTATGTTTGGTAAATATTTATTCCATCCACAATAGTGATAAAGATGTAGTTTAATGACGTCGTGCATTCTTATGAAACTTAAGTTAACACCCATCCAAACATAGTATTCTTACTATTTCCTAAGATTGTCTCAATGAATCACATTCAGCACTACTTTACCCTAAAGCGAACTCGATCTTGGAGTAAACTAGGATGGTATAAATAAAAGTTAAATAATTAAATTTATCGTAATTTTTTTATAATAATTGCTAAATTAACAACCTAAATTTTTTGAAGGGGTAATTATATCTAGGTCCCATTTATTGGGTCAACAAGCTTATAAGTCCTATTGACTTTTTAATAATCTCATAGGCCCTATTTCAACTTTTCAGGAAATTTTTTCACAATTTTACCCTTTTAAAACCAACCATCCGTAACTTCTTTGAGGAAGTTACATAAGTGGTTGGACTTTTTTTTTAATCTTTAAATGATCATAACTTTTGATTCACAAATCCGTTTTTCGCAAAATTACTATTTTTGAAATCTGCTCGACGAGATCTATCAAACAAGATCCATGAAGACTATAAAATTCCAAAGAAAAAAATTTACACAAACAGACAGTAACATTTACTGTGGTAATACTACACAGTATATATATATATATATATATATATATATATATATATACATCCGGGGGATCCAAACCCTCTTTTTTCAAAAATACCTTATATTTAAAGGTTCGCGCTAACGGAATCCAAAATACCACCATTGTTGGAGCTTCAACGACCTTCGTCAGAGCTCCGATTTGGGGTGGGTAAGGGTGGCATGTGGTGCCGCTGGTGCGGACCTTTGAAAATAAGAGACTTTTGAATAAATGGGATTTGGATCCACCGGAGTATCATGGGGTGCCGCTGGCGCGGACCTTTGAAAATAAGATTGGATCAATGGGATAGGGATCATCTGGAGCGCCAATTTGGGGTGAATAGGGGTGGCACAGAACTTTAAAAATTTACGAGCATATTGGATTTATATATATATAGTTTGTAAAAATGTCATAGATATTAAACTTTATTGTATACACCAGAAAATGAAATAGTTTTATATTTGTGACATTTTCACAAACAATAACATTTACTGTGATAATATATTTATGAAATAGTTTTATATATATAACATTTTCACAAACAGTAACATTTACTGAGTTAATATTACACAATATATATATAACATTTTCACAAACAGTAACATTTACTGAGTTAATATTACATAATATATACATAATATATATATATATATATACACACACACACACACACACACACACACACAGTAGAGTCAAACCACTATTTTTTTCAAAATTACCATACTTTTAAATGTTTACGCTAGCGACATTCAATCCCCACCACTACCCACCCCCATTGTGGGAGCTTCAACGACTTTCATCAGAGCTATGGTTTGGGTTGGTAGTAGTGGCATAGGGTGCTGCTGGTGCGGACCTCTGAAATTAAGAGAATATTAGATAAATGGATTTTGGATCCACTAGAGCTCCGATTTGGGGTGAGTAGGGGTGGCATTGAGTTAGGTTTATATCTATAACATTTTCACAAGCATTAATATTTACTATGTTCATATAACACAGTATATATATATATATATATATATCCAAACCTCTTTTTTCTGATATTATCTTATTTTTAACGGTCCGCGTCAGCGGCATCCAATCCCCACCACCACCCACCCCCTTTATCGGAGCACCAACAACCTTCATCAGAGCTCTGATTTGAGGTGGCATGGGATGCCGATGTAACATTTTCACAAACAATAACATTTATTATTTGTGAAAATATTACAGATATAAACCTAATCCAATGCTATCCCTACTCACCTCAAACTGGAGTGCCGGTGTATCCAAACCCCATTTATCCAATATTCTCTTATTTTCTAAGGTCCGCGCCAGCGGCACTCCATGTCACCCCAAATGAGAACTCTGATGAAGGTTGTTGGAGCTCCGATAATTGGGGTTGGTGGTGGTCGGGATTAGAGACCGCTAGCGCGGGCGTTAAAAATAAGACAATATCAGAAAAAAGAGGTTTGGACCCACCGTATATATATATATATATATATATATATATATATATATACTGTGTTATAACACAGTAAATGTTAACGTTTGTAAAAATATTATAGATATAAACCTAACCTAATGTCACCCCTACTCACCCCAAATCGGAGCGCCAGTGGATCCAAACTCCATTTATCTAATATTCTCTTAATTTCAGAGGTCCACGCCAGCGGCACCCTATGCTACTACTACCCACCTAAATCATAGCTCTGATGAAAGTCGTTGAAGCCTCGACAATTGGGGTGGGTAGTGGTGGGGATTGAATGTTGCTAGCGTAAACCTTTAAACATATAGTAATTTAAAAAAAAAAAGAGGTTTGGATCTACCGTGTGTGTGTGTATATATATATATATATATATAAACTCAGTAAATGTTACTGTTTGTGAAAATGTTATATATATAAAACTATTTCATAAATATATTATCACAGTAAATGTTATTGTTTGTGAAAATGTCACAAATATAAAACCATTTCATTTTCTGGTGTATACAATAAAGTTTATTATCTATGACATTTTTACAAACTATATATATATATATATATATCCAATATGCTCCTATTTTTAAAGTTCTGTGTCACCCCTATTCACCCCAAATTGGCGCTCCAGATGATCCCGATCCCATTTATCCAATCTTATTTTCAAAGGTCCGCGCCAGCAGCCCCCCATGATACTTCGGTGGATCCAAAGCCCATTTATTTAAAAGTCTCTTATTTTCAAAGGTTCGCGCCAGCGGCACCACATGCCACCCTTACCCACCCCAAATCGGAGCTCTGACGAAGGTCGTTGAAGCTCCAATAATGGTGGTAAGGATTGGATACCGCTAACGCGAACCTTCAAATATAAGGTAATTCTGAAAAAAAGAGTTTGGATCCACCGTATATATATATATGTCGCATATATAAAACTATTTCATATTCTAGTGCATACAATAAAGTTTACTGTTTGTGTAAAAAAAAATTCTTTGGAATTTTATAGCCTTCATGGATCTTGTTTGATAGATCTCGTCGAGCAGATTTCAAAAATAGTAATTTTGTGAAAAACGGATTTGTGAATCAAAAGTTATGATCATTTGAATATTAAAAAAAAAAGTTCAACCACTTATGTAACTTCCTCAAGGAAGTTACGGATTGTTGGTTTTAAAAGGGTAAAATTGGAAAAAAAGTTTCAAAAAATTAGGAATAGGACTTATATGTAAGGGAAAAACATGATGGGACTAGAATGTATATAAGAAAGTCTAATAGGATCTAAACGTAAATGCCCCTTTTTTGAATGGTTTACTTTTCCCTAATCAAATTGACAACTCGGCGATGTGCAAGTGCTTCATATATTTATTAGTTTTATGGCTATAGTTGAAGCGTCTCATTATCTTTAAGCATAGTGTTCAAATATTATTTGGGAATTGACCCAATCTCTCAACATCCGGAGAGTGCAGAAACAGGAACTAAAATGTTGTTACCACGATGCATCTTGGACTAGCGGAGGGGGGACACTTCCTAACTCCCTAAGGAAGAAGGAAGAAGGAAAATTTTCTAGCATCACCTAAGGAAGAAGGACGGAGGCCATTGTAATACCCCGTATTTTCTGCGTTATTTATTTTTGGGGATTAATGGAATTAAATGTTTATTAATTGGAAATTAATCCGGATAATAATATTAACGAGATGTGAGTTAGTATTTTAATATAATGTGCATACTTAGCATTATATGAATATTGGTAATATTGATATTGTCGTGAGACATAAATACGGCAATTTGGGAATTTTGCTTGACGCGTGTGACCGCCACGTCATGGTATTGTGTTACATAATTAAAAAGTGAATTTTAGTTCCATTAATCGTATGGTCATTTTGAGTGCGTCAACGCGTCCGAAAGGGTAGAGATAGTCAGAAAACACTAGCCGGTAGTTTAGTTTGGGTCCCGGGATATTTGTGGGCCATACCGGCATCATAAAGGGCATTTTGGTAAATTGCATTTTTGGGGAATTAAAAAGTGACGAAAATGGGAATTAAAAATCTGACTATTTCTCAACCCACTTAAACCACTAACCCCACTATATGTCATTATGGGCTACGGGAGAAGTTGATATAGCATTTCAACTTCCACAAACCATTACTCACCTCCATATTCCATCATCTTCAACCTTGGGAAAAGCTTGAGAGAGAGAGAGAAGGGAACCTTGAGAAGAGCTTGAGAGAGAGAGAGAGAAAGGAAGAATTCTGCAGAAAAGAAAGAGGAGGAACAACTTAGTTACAAAGATTCTACACCAAATTCTGAGATAATTAAGGCAAGTGATTTAAACCCTTTTAATTCAAGATATGTATCCATGTGTAGGAATTTTCGAAATTTACTTTTGGAGATAAATTAGACCCATGAATTGAAAGTTAAAGGACATGAATTATGTAGGAATTGCATGTAGTATATTCTGGACGAATTTATATGTTGAAAACAGAACCTTGATGATCAAAAGGTAGAATTAGAAGAAACTTAATGATGTTCTTGAATGGAAGAAATCTGGGAATTAGTTTGATGTAGTTTTAATCCAAAGTAAGCCTTTAAATGATGAATTATGGAATTTAGAATGTTATTACTGATGTAGGATGTTAGTATAACGTTATAGTAACCTTATCTTGAAGTTTCATGCTTAAAAATGGTGATTTGGGACGAAACTGTAACTGCAAAACGAAGCAGCCCGTAACAGACCTGTGTAATCGATCGATCGACATTCATCAGTCGATCGATCGACCAAGGTCGATCGATCGACCTTCCCAGAATGAATAAAGTTTTCCTTAATTGAATTTTAATGATGATAACCCTTAGATAATATTATTGGAGACATTGTGATTACCCTAAATTTTAAGGAAGACCAGTAGGCATGATTTTGAGATTTGACAGTAATTGGAATTTAATTTGAGGAATTATTCTAAATTAATGAAATTCGTTATGTGAGGTAATATTTGGGTTAATAGTACAAATTTGAATAATTTGATGAAATAAGGTTTGGGGCAGAAGTAAGGACCTTAGGTATAGCGATGTTATATGAGGGAATTATGGGAACTTAATAGTCTATTCGAGACAGGTTTTAAGTTTAAGATATTACGACGTGAGACGTGTCGACTATTTAATTTATATATTGTCGGGACACTTGAAATATATGAATTGGGAATAATGGTATAATGATGTAGAGAATACCCTTATTAATATTGATATATCTAAGATGTGTGAATGCTTAGTATATAACTTTGTATATGTATGACATACCTACCATACTTGCTATCACGGGAGGTTACGTTCGCTTAGGACCTTCTTATCCTTGTGTTGCCCGGATTTAGATTGGTGCCTAGAGGACATAGTTCAAGAGAATGACTTATTTGTGAGTTAATAAGCCAGCTGACTATGGAGCGTAGGTATGTACGTGACCATGGATATGATTGAATTATGTTCGCCTCCATTTATGTGTGTGGTGTTGATTCCAACAATTCCTGAGAGATTCGGAATTTGTAATCCTTATGTACGTGATGTACCGGGATGGATAGCAGAGTATGCGTGCACCGCAGCTTAGCCTTTGGGTGCTTATATTGTATATTTATGATGTGAAAAATATACGGTTAATCGAGAAGGAATTTACTATAATAAATTGTGAGCATAATTATGGTAATTTTTTGAAAGATAAAAAGAGATCTTTTATCAAAGAAATGGTTTGGTTAATAATTGGGAACTTGGGAATTAAAGTAGAACTCTCTATTTAATTGTTAATGACGGAACTTATAACGAGAACCAAGTAGCAGTGTTAGAAACTCTTTAGATAGTTATGCGATAACATACGAATGGGTACAGGAACGTTAGGAGTGCACAGTAAGATGAGAGGCGAGTATATCATGTGAGAGCACGTCCTAACATGAACTTTGCTTATACTGTTTTAAATGTTTTTAAAGCACTTGCAGGTTTTTAAAATATACACATTCGGGCTCTGACCCGTTTGCTTTCAAATCTATTTTTTTTTTGTAAAACCATTTTAGGTGCCCAGCCACAAGGACACCATGCATAGGATTCTTACTCAGATGACGAGCTGTAGCTGCTTGTGGAAGCTACAGGGACTTACTCTTAGACGCTTATATCATTTGGATTCCTTGTTCATTTTTCCTCAGTTGTAGGGCATGTTGCCCAGATTCTATTAGATACATTCCCATTTCAGTTTTCATACTTTGGCATGTATTCATTTCAGTATTCAGTATCATTACTTACTTCAGTTGTGAGATTGTATTATGAGGAGTTTTTCCTCCAGTTTTATTTATATCATGTTACGGTTACTCTATTACTTCTTTATGGTGAATGGTGTTATTATTTCTTCATTACACTTATTGCATGATAATCAGACTTTAACTTAAAATTTGGCACTTACTTTTTAAATACTAGGTGGTTAGTAATAATAAAATGTTTTCGACAGTGATGCTATTAACTGAGCCAACTTGGCGTTCTGATTTAATTTAATAAAGGAGTAGCTACCCGGTATTTAAATAGTCGGGGTGTCACAGGTGGTATCAGAGCATCAGGTTCTAGTGTCCTTTAGGATCTGAACGGCTTATTATGTTTCCGCTGAGCTTTCTTTGATATAGAGCCCTATACTTTAAGACTGTTGTATTCTTTAGTTTATGCTACGTTCTTCAGCTATTTTAAAGTTTATAACTGCGAACTTATAGACTTTATTCTTATTTCAGAATGCCTCCACGACGTGCACCACGAGTTCCCAGGAATGCGGCGCCAGAACCACAGCCCGCACCGGTTCAGGGCATGATGAACGCCGCTGAGGTTGCAGCTATTGTAGCCCAAGCGGTAAATGCCGCCATTGCCGTTGTTCAGCAGGCACCGCCTCTGGCGCCGGTTGCCGCGCCAGTTCAGGCAACTTCATTCCCGTCTGCTTGGGAACGTGTACGTGACGCTTTTCAGAAAGCGCATCCGCCAGAGTTTGCAGGCAGCTCAGATGTAGTAGTCTCGAGCCAATGGAGGAAGGATATGCAGCGGCACTTACGGATGTATGAGTGCACGGATGTTCAGAAACAGGTGCTAGCTACTTTTAAGCTAGTTGGATCTGCATTGCAGTGGTGGGAGTCTATTACCACCGTAGAGGAGAGGGATACTCTCACCATACATGAGTTCTGGGTGCGATTTGACCGCAAGTACTTTCCGTCAGCGGTTCATACGGAAATGAGGAGGAGATTGATGAGTCTGAGGCAGGAGGGCAAGACAGTGGCCGAGTATGAGGCCGAGTTCACTAATCTATTAAATATCGTTCCTGATGAGATACCGTCAGAGAAGAAGAAGATTGAGAAATTTACCGACGGGTTGACATGGAGGATCCGTCAGCATCTATTAGGGAACCTTTCGTTGGCCACGTATTCTGATGTGGTTAACGCTGCATTGTTACATTGCCAGGACCACCGTTTTCACATGGCCGAGGGCAAGAGGTCGGGAGAGTCTAGCCATCAGGGCAGGACTGGAGGACATGGTGCCGGTGGGGCACAATCTTTTCAGGGACAGAGACAGTTAGAGCAGGGTTCTCAGCAGGGAGATCAAAAGAGGTTCCATTCAGGAGGTTTCAGGAACGGTCAGGGAGGATTCCGAAATGGCCAGCAGGGTCATAACGGTCATCAGGGCCAGCAGGGTCAAAATGGCCAACATCAGCAGTTTCAGCAGGGCCAGGGGAGGAATGGTAACGGCCACCAGGGCCGGGGATAGCAAGGGCAGAGGGGAGGGAACTTCCCAGGGAAATGTTTCATTTGTGGTAAGATTGGCCACAAACGTCAGGAGTGTCTTGATAAGGGCCGGGCCCCACAGCAGCAGCAGCAGGGTGCTCGACAGGAGCCACAGAGGCCACTCTTTCCACCAGCCCTTCCAGCTCCAGCTCAGATTATTCCAGCAGTTCCTGTGCAGCAGGGGCAGCTACAGTATGGACGTGTCTACAACGTCCACCAGGCTGCAGTTCCACAGGCACCGCCCGCGATTGAGGGTACGTTTCCTATCCATGGCACTATGGGTCGGGTATTATTTGATACGGGTGCTACATATTGTTTTATAGCTACACACTTCGCAAAGGCGTTAGGATTGTTAGCCACAGCGGAGAGCACAGTTACGTGTGTCGACTCACCTTTGGGGAATGGGTCACTTATATTCTTTATATGTCGGGGAGTGGGGGTAGAGATTGGTGCTTTGGTATTACCTGCGGACATGTTGGTACTAGATATGCATGTTCACGATGTTATCATCGGTATGGACTGGCTCGCTGATCATAGAGCCATGATTGATTGCTTTGGTGGGAGCATTGTTTTTGCCATTCCGGGGCAAGAGATGTTTGTTGTGGCGATGCCTCGCCCAGAGGGAGGCTCGACCGCGCATTTATATTACATTGAGGAGGATACCTCTAAGGAGGTTATGATTCCTTTAGAGTCAATCCCCGTTGTCAGGGATTATTCTGATGTGTTTCAGGAGATACCAGGCCTACCCCCCAGTCGAGAGATAGATTTTGTTATAGACTTGTTACCAGATACGAGACCTATAGCACGTGCACCGTACCGTATGGCTCCAGCTGAGATGAGGGAGTTACGGGATCAGATTGAGCAGTTGTTGGGTCAGGGGTTTATTCGGAGGAGTACTTCACCTTGGGGTGCCCCTGTGTTGTTCGTGAAGAAGAGAGATGGTTCACTGAGATTGTGTGTGGACTACCGGGAGTTAAACAAGGTCACGATACGGAACAAGTATCCGTTGCCTCGATTCGATGACCTATTTGACCAGTTGAGAGGAGCTTCTTACTTCTCAAAGATTGATTTACGATCTGGTTACCATCAGTTGCGTATCAGGGAGGAGGACGTCTCGAAGACTGCGTTCTTATCGAGATATGGTTCCTACGAGTTTCGGGTTATGCCATTTGGTTTGACCAACGCTCCAGCAGCATTTATGGACTTGATGAATAGGGTGTTCAGGGATTACCTAGACCAGTTTGTCATTGTCTTCATCGATGATATTTTGATTTACTCCCAGACAGAGGAGGAGCATGCCGAGCACTTGAGACTAGTTTTGCAGACACTGCGCCAGAATGAGTTGTATGCAAAATATGAGAAGTGCGGGTTTTGGCTGAAGGAGGTTCAGTTTCTGGGTCATATTATTTCCGACCGGGGAATATCGGTTGATCCGGGGAAGGTATCCGCAGTGAGGGAGTGGGGACAGCCCACGACACCGACAGAGATCCGTAGTTTCTTGGGCCTAGCAGGATACTACAGGAGGTTTATTCGGGGTTTCTCCACGATAGCGGGTCCCATGACACATCTTACCCGAAAAGGTGTGCCGTTCATTTGGAGTGATGCCTGTCAGTTGGCATTTGATGAGTTGAAAGACAAGCTAACCTCAGCACCTGTGTTAGCATTGCCGAGACCGGGGGTTGAGTATCTTGTTTACACCGATGCGTCCTTGCAAGGACTTGGAGGTGTACTGCAGCAGGAGAGTCAGGCCATAGCTTATGCTTCCCGTAAGCTTAAGCCTCACGAGAAGAATTACCCTACCCATGACTTGGAGTTAGCGGCAGTGGTATTTGCCCTTCGCATTTGGAGACATTACCTGTTGGGGGAGAAGTTTCGATTATTCACGGATCACAAGTCCCTACAGTACCTATTCACGCAGAAGGAGCTGAATATGCGGCAACGGAGGTGGCTTGAATTCGTGAAAGATTATCAGTTCGATATCTAATACCACCCGGGTAAGGCTAACGTGGTGGCAGACGCGTTGAGCCGTAGACCGGTAGATGAGGTGGCAGATGTATGGAAGGCCAAGTGGAAAGAATTGGGACACCAGGATGCAGTGGCCCGATCATTCATGTCTGTGATGACTGTTACACCGCAGATTGTCACGAGGGTGGTGAAGGCACAGGCAAATGATTCGTTCTGTCAGGAGCAGATAGTTCGATTATTAGCAGAGGGAGCCGAATCCTATACCGTTAGCTCAGACGGGGGATTACGCTTCAATGGGAGATTAGTAATTTCGGAGGGGGAGGAATTGCGGCATGAGGTGATGGCAGAGTCGCACGGCTCACGGTTCGCGGTACATCCCGGAGGGGACAAAATGTACCAAGACATGAGACGTCAGTATTGGTGGAACGGGATGAAGAGGGATATTGCCGAGTTTGTCTCAAAATGCGCCACTTGTCAGCTCGTAAAAGTGGATCATCAGAGACCAGCAGGACTGCTACAGCCATTAGAAGTCCCGATGTGGATGTGGGAGAGCATCTCTATGGACTTTATCACGGGGTTGCCTACGTCGCAGAGAGGGCACGACTCCATTTGGGTGATTGTGGACAGGTTGTCGAAGGTCGCTCATTTTCTACCCGTCAGGACAGATTACACTGCGGGACAGTATGCCCAGCTCTTTATTTCAGAGATAGTGAGACTTCACGGAGTGCCCTTAAATATCGTGTCTGACCGAGACAAGGTATTTGTTTCACGGTTTTGGGAGAGTTTTCAGCAGGCCATGGGCACGGAGTTGCGGTTGAGTACGGCGTACCACCCACAGACCGACGGACAGACCAAACGCACAAATCAGATGTTGGAGGACATGCTACGTATGTGCACCATTGACTTTGAGGGTGGATGGGAGCAGTATCTTCCACTGGTGGAGTTTGCTTACAACAACTCCTATCAGTTCACCATTGGCATGGCTCCATTTGAGGCATTGTACGGTAGACCTTGTCGTTCCCCAGCATGTTGGTTGGAGGTGGGGGACAACAAACTACTTGGGCCGGAAGTGATTCAGGATACTTCGGCAAGGATAGAATTGATTCGCAGTCGCATCCGAGTGGCTCAGGACAGACAGAAGAGTTATGCTGATGCGAAGAGATTCTTCAGAGAGTTCCAAGTGGGGGACCAGGTTTTGCTCAGGGTATCTCCTATGAAGGGGATTATGCGTTTCGGGAAGAAAGGGAAGTTGGCACCGAGATATGTGGGACCCTTGCCTATTATTGAGCGGATCGGACCAGTTGCGTATAGACTTGGGTTACCGGAGCATTTACATCGGATTCACGATGTGTTTCATATTTCCTCGCTTAGGAAATACCTTAGAGATGATTTGGCACATTCTCTCATTGCTGTAGAGGACATTGATCTCCAGCCGGATAGCTCCTACGAGGAGGGGCCGATAGCTATTTTGGACCGAAGTGAGCGGAAACTGCGGTCAAAGATAGTTCCGTTAGTGCGTGTTCAGTGGCGACATCATAATGTCGAGGAGTCCACATGGGAGCGCGAGGATGAGATGCGCGAACGTTATCCAGAGTTATTCTTACCAGGTACTTGCTAGTTCCGAATTTCGGGACGAAATTCAGTTATTAGGGGGGAAGTATGTAATACCCCGTATTTTCTGCGTTATTTATTTTTGGGGATTAATGGAATTAAATGTTTATTAATTGGAAATTAATCCAGATAATAATATTAACGAGATGTGAGTTAGTATTTTAATATAATGTGCATACTTGGCATTATATGAATATTGGTAATATTGATATTGTCGTGAGACATAAATACGGCAATTTGGGAATTTTGCTTGACGCGTGTGACCGCCACGTCATGGTATTGTGTTACATAATTAAAAAGTGAATTTTAGTTCCATTAACTGTATGGTCGTTTTGAGTGCGCCAACGCGTCCGGAAGGGTCGAGATAGTCAGAAAACACTAGCCGGTAGTTTAGTTTGGGTCCCGGGATATTTGTGGGCCATACCGGCATCATAAAGGGCATTTTGGTAAATTGCATTTTTGGGGAATTAAAAAGTGACGAAAATGGGAATTAAAAATCTGACTATTTCTCAACCCACTTAAACCACTAACCCCACTATATGTCATTATGGGCTACGGGAGAAGTTGATATAGCATTTCAACTTCCACAAACCATTACTCACCTCCATATTCCATCATCTTCAACCTTGGGAAAAGCTTGAGAGAGAGAGAGAAGGGAACCTTGAGAAGAGCTTGAGAGAGAGAGAGAGAAGGGAAGAATTCTGCAGAAAATAAAGAGGAGGAACAACTTAGTTACAAAGATTCTACACAAAATTCTGAGATAATTAAGGCAAGTGATTTAAACCCTTTTAATTCAAGATATGTATCCATGTGTAGGAATTTTTGAAATTTACTTTTGGAGATAAATTAGACCCATGAATTGAAAGTTAAAGGACATGAATTATGTAGGAATTGCATGTAGTATATTCTGGACGAATTTATATGTTGAAAACAGAACCTTGATGATCAAAAAGTAGAATTAGAAGAAACTTAATGATGTTCTTGAATGGAAGAAATCTGGGAATTAGTTTGATGTAGTTTTAATCCAAAGTAAGCCTTTAAATGATGAATTATGGAATTTAGAATGTTATTACTGATGTAGGATGTTAGTATAACGTTATAGTAACCTTATCTTGAAGTTTCATGCTTAAAAATGGTGATTTGGGACGAAACTGTAACTGCAAAACGAAGCAGCCCGTAACAGACCTGTGTAATCGATCAATCGACATTCATCAGTCGATCGATCGACCACAATCGGTCGATCGAAGGTCAAGGTCGATCGATCGACCTTCCCAGAATGAATAAAGTTTTCCTTAATTGAATTTTAATGATGATAACCCTTAGATAATATTATTGGAGACATTGTGATTACCCTAAATTTTAAGGAAGACCAGTAGGCATGATTTTGAGATTTGACAGTAATTGGAATTTAATTTGAGGAATTATTCTAAATTAATGAAATTCGTTATGTGAGGTAATATTTGGGTTAATAGTACAAATTTGAATAATTTGATGAAATAAGGTTTGGGGCAGAAGTAAGGACCTTAGGTATAGCGATGTTATATGAGGGAATTATGGGAACTTAATAGTCTATTCGAGACAGGTTTTAAGTTTAAGATATTACGACGTGAGACGTGTCGACTATTTAATTTATATATTGTCGGGACACTTGAAATATATGAATTGGGAATAATGGTATAATGATGTAGAGAATACCCTTATTAATATTGATATATCTAAGATGTGTGAATGCTTAGTATATAACTTTGTATATGTATGACATACCTACCATACTTGCTATCACGGGAGGTTACGTTCGCTTAGGACCTTCTTATCCTTGTGTTGCCCGGATTTAGATTGGTGCCTAGAGGACATAGTTCAAGAGAATGACTTATTTGTGAGTTAATAAGCCAGCTGACTATGGAGCGTAGGTATGTACGTGACCATGGATATGATTGAATTATGTTCGCCTCCATTTATGTGTGTGGTGTTGATTCCAACAATTCCTGAGAGATTCGGAATTTGTAATCCTTATGTACGTGATGTACCGGGATGGATAGCAGAGTATGCGTGCACCGCAGCTTAGCCTTTGGGTGCTTATATTGTATATTTATGATGTGAAAAATATACGGTTAATCGAGAAGGAATTTACTATAATAAATTGTGAGCATAATTATGGTAATGTTTTGAAAGATAAAAAGAGATCTTTTATCAAAGAAATGGTTTGGTTAATAATTGGGAACTTGGGAATTAAAGTAGAACTCTCTATTTAATTGTTAATGACGGAACTTATAACGAGAACCGAGTAGCAGTGTTAGAAACTCTTTAGATAGTTATGCGATAACATACGAATGGGTACAGGAACGTTAGGAGTGCACAGTAAGATGAGAGGCGAGTATATCATGTGAGAGCACGTCCTAACATGAACTTTGCTTATACTGTTTTAAATGTTTTTAAAGCACTTGCAGGTTTTTAAAATATACACATTCGGGCTCTGACCCGTTTGCTTTCAAATCTATTTTTTTTTTGTAAAACCATTTTAGGTGCCCAGCCACAAGGACACCATGCATAGGATTCTTACTCAGATGACGAGCTGTAGCTGCTTGTGGAAGCTACAGGGACTTACTCTTAGACGCTTATATCATTTGGATTCCTTGTTCATTTTTCCTCAGTTGTAGGGCATGTTGCCCAGATTCTATTAGATACATTCCCATTTCAGTTTTCAGACTTTGGCATGTATTCATTTCAGTATTCAGTATCATTA